>JAODTK010003333.1:0-665702 GCA_026419785.1 Sclerodactyla briareus | reverse complement strand
GGCATATAGACGGGGGTATTGTTCAATGCTGGCACTTCAGGACTTGCCCTATTACAATAGAACTATTCATAGCGTTCAACGCATTGCTAATACGAGGCGTTCAAACGAGTGCATGCAACGCTTTAAGAGGTTTGTACGGGTCCTTAGGATTGCCCTCCAAAAAAAAAATGGACCGATACAGAGTCACTCAGTGGATTTTGTTATAAATTTGTTCCATCTAATGAAGTCTAGTGAATTTTTGAGTTTGGCCGAGAAATGCCCAACTGCGAGCCCTGTTTCCACCAGTGGCCACATCATTTTTCCAGTTGGTTTTCTGTATACAGATTTGTTATATTGAGCATTAATGCGAGCATATAGACATTTGCCAGTCATGATAGGCAGGGCTGATGATAGATGATAGGAAATCTTGATAGGGCAGGTAGAGGACTTGACCCATTCATGGTCACAGTACTGCGCCACTTTTCAAACCGGAAGCTCAGGAATCCAATGATAAAGTGCCCTTACTGGATTGACGCTGCAGTGCTATGTAGATTATAGAGATAAACAGCCCTATGCAAACTGCATGTTTTTGTACCTTTGCTAGTCCAATTCATGAGTCTGTACAGAACTTTGGCATCAGTCGTTCGCTTCCCCCAAAGCACAGGGAGGGAAAAATTCTCCCCCAACCCATGCTGGAAGTAATTGGCAATCCTTGGAATTGATACTACCTGCCCACATACTGGTACTTCGCTTATTAAGGTGCTTTACCGAGAGAATTTGTCTCTTTGCAGTTTCCTACAATCTAAAGTTAGAGTAACACAAAACTGTATGTTGTGATACGCTGTTATACATTCCAATGCAATTGCTCGTTTTTTCAGTGTAGCTTGCACAGTTATATATAGTTACAAGCATAAGGCTGTTAAGACTTAGCTCTATGCTCCCAAATAAAGGAGGCCACTCCAGTTTCCTGAAATTGGATTGAATACTCACAAGGTAGCAAATTAAAACCCGAGTACACACAGGCATGGCTTGATGAAAACCTATATATTGGATCTTACCACTTCCGGAGAGACCTCCGACAGTAGACCCATTCTCTGGCCACGTTTGTAAGAAATCACAGAAAGTACGAATGCTGAATTTGTAAATCAAACAAGTTACACGCCAGAAATTGAAGGACGTATGACAATCAAAATAGTGATCAATAAAGCCCAAATGCTGAAGTATATCACCTCAAAGCAGGACAAAGAGACGATGGATGCAGCTCGGAACAAATATGAGCGGGCATCGCCCCCAACCAAGTGAACCGCTAACAAATATATCCTAACATTTGAGCAATCAGTATTCAATGCTACCCATCTCTTTTGTGCAAAAAGGGTATCCATTCCCCCCTCCCCCCAAAAAAAATACAGACATAGTTGCAAGAGATAGTGTTCCCATGACCATGGGAGTTGGTTATTATAAAAAAATTGAAATATAGTTCTCAAAATGATCGCAAATTCCAGAATGCGTAAACAGACGATAGGGAGATTCTGTGAAAAAAAATTCAACCATTGATCTTGGCAGGATCTGCCGGGGCGAAAGAACTGATAGTTGTTATTTGTGATGAAACGATCCCCACGTTGTGGAACGAGTGAATCTGCGTTGAGACATTTCTTCTAAAATCCAAGATGGCCGCCACATGATTGGTCAGACAAAGCCCATTTCATTCCATTGCGGACCAAATTTTTGTGACTCAGGATGACACCTAGATGGTCACCAACTTCAAATTCTTGGATGCCCATTCACCCCATAGAGTATCATCGGTCAAAAACAACAACCACCCCATGTTATGATCATCCAAGTATCTGTAGGAGAAGCATTGACTTTTCAAAATACCCTTTGGGAAAGAACATCCCATAGATGACTGCTGAATCCGTACCCAAAATTCCACAGCAAACCATAGCTATGCATTAGCCACCCCATAATTCATAATTTTTGAGAAATGTAATACTCTTTATTGAAGGCAATCCATTTTGCATTTCTTCTCACAATGACTTATCATGCCATAGCTAATTATATCTCTTAATGATTTTTGTAGTGTTCAAAGATGACCCACCCAGGTTTCAACCAGATCTCCCAGTCAAAGTTCAACATTTGATGCCCTTTGGTAATGTAAAGCTCCCTGCACACCATGTTAACATCTGGGCACACAAGATGGGTAGGCATTTATTACTGCTGGTGTTAAACCGTAACCACAACTATCGAGTTCAAATTGGCGGTTACAAGCTGGTAATATTGAGAGTCCTCCTGCATCCATTCGGGAATACCTTGGGGATAATTCTTCCTCCTCCAACCCAGCAGGGTGATATGATGCCTCGAATCACTCTTCAGTCGAGGCACTCCTCGAATAAATTAATGAAACATGCAATAGACCAGACCAGCCTTACCAAGTGACATGGAAAAAATTCTTGCACATGCCAGCATCGCATCCGATACAGACACCAGTCCAGCTGAATCTTTCGTCTTCGCAATAGCAGCATTCCTGTGAAGATATGAATATTCATACATGCTCAATGGTCCCCATGCATTCAAACCTCATCAGCGTTTGAAAATTTTGATTGATCATTTGCAGTAGCATAAGAAAGTGACTATAGGTGTGGACGACGAATCTCTAATGGATCATACATATAGATAAAGGTCTCAGCAGAGTCAACAGCATTCGCGAAACTTTGAACCTCTGTGGAACCAAATACTATTTCATTGCATAAATTATGCAAATTGGGATACTTACTCCATTTTGTAATTAGTTTTCAGTGGAATAATGGAGAACTAACTTTTGTCTTTTCCAAAATGTATATGAAAGGTATGCTAAAATGTTCGTATTTGCCTCATTAAGAAAGGAATTTGATGCCAGAAGGGCACATCATACAGAATGGTGGCGAAAATATAACTGGAGGGTTGGTCCGAGTGGGGTTGCCAGTGGCACTTTCTACTGGTTCAAATCTGCCAGATTCGAGCTAGGATTTGTGACTAATCAGGCAATGTGGCACAGGTCAGAGACACATGCAGTGATTCACGATTTACAGAATAGGATGTTTAGGCATGCAAATATTCAGAACAGAAATCCAAGGAACGTTCAGTCCATGCTTTCGTCAGTATTATCCCGCTGAGATTACAATAATGCACTCAGGCCTACCATTGATCATTGTCTGCCTAAAAAGAGAGTTTAAAATTTGATAACACTGAAGACTTCTGATGAACTTCATGAACTTCACTGGCTGTTGAAGAGAGCACATACACTCCTCTTGTTCAACTACAAAGCAATGAATGGACTCCCTTACTCATGCACATATGTAACTGGACTATTCTACAGGCAGAAGTAAAATCACGAATCAGCAAATAATATTGAAACCGGTTTATGCAAAATAACAACATTTGAAAACTGAGGCTTCAATGCTGTGACTGTCCTGGACACCATGAGAAAAATAACCCAGAGAAGATCTTGGCGTATCGGCTATTTCGGCACTCTCCATCCCACTCTATCGCTTCTCTGACTATACTCTCATTCTTCCCTGGTGCGTAAAATATAACAGGAGGGTTGGTGAGTGGGGTTGCCAGTGGCACTTCTTTTCCATCAGATTGGAGCTAGGAAATGTGACAAAGACGTCTTTCTCCAGAAGAGTGTCTTCCAGGCAGGACCAATTAGAACAGACAGAAAAACAAAGGCCTGAGTCCCTCTGAACTGAAGAGGAGAGCAGATGTGAATTCTAAGGCAGAATCCCATGCCATAAATGGAGTTGATGCTTGCATCTTGCTGTAGTAATATAATCGAAGGGACGTCAAAGTGGGGTTGCCGAAGGTACACCTTATTCACCAGAAAAGACCACAGGGCATGAATTGTATGAGTAATGATTTATGACTGCAGTGAATTTGCGCTATTGCTGTGGCCACCCCGACAGCCTGGAACAGCTTCGCCTTCTCAAATTCCTGCTTCACCATATATGAACATTTTTAAAATTGAGGCTCAAGAATATTTCTGCTTTGATATGCTTGATCTCCGCATCTTGGGTTTCTGTCTTCTGTCGTGGCAAATTCCAAATTTGAGCCTTCGTATATCGTGCCACATCATACCAAGACTTCAACATGGAACCTCTTTGTGCCCTCCCGCTGGGCGCTCAAAGAGCACAAGGGATTGGAACAGGGACGAACATGGGGTAGGCACAATACCGTCTGTGTTTGATTACACACACTTCCACATGAAGTACCGACAAAGGAACATCGCCTCATTTTGTGTACTTGGTGTAGGATTACGCAGCTGGCATTTCCAGTTTTGCATCCTAGGGCCTCAAATAGGTACGATCCTCTCACTCCTCTGTTCGACAAGTACATCATAAAAAATAATGTATATATTACAATATTAATATTGTTCATATCCATTGAAATTCCATTCCCAGTTCTTCATCGTGTTGGCTGCACCCCTCGTACAAGCCAGGGAGCTACCCAACTGAAGTTAATCCATTGTATTGACTGATATAAAGACTACAATAAAAAAAAAAAATATATTGAAACAATAGTATTAGATCACAATTCCTGGAACAGGACCCTGTGGCGGAACGAATTTGTTATGGCCCGCGGGGTTTTTCTAAAATTTGCGGACTGATAACCATTTTCACCAGAATAGAAATTGAGTAATGCTGTAATTTTGACTTGAGTTCTTCCTGTAGATGAGATATCGAATTGTGGCATTCATTTCCCAATACCATGATACAACTGAACATCTGGCAATTATATCATAGTCTGGTTCGGTCAGATGTTCTAGTAGGCAGCAGGGGTCCAATATGGGGAAACCTGAGTTTGCCGAATAGCTATCCCCAAATGCACATGTCCACTGTACTTTAACATAGCACATGTCTCCTTTTCAGTGCCTCTACAAAGGAGTTTATGGGAATTTGGGGTTTGATTGGATACCCTGTAAGATTAACATACTTTGCTTGTTTCTGAGCGACTTTCGTCCACCACTGTTACCGATTAGTGCCCCAAGTTTTTTTCTTCTGGTGTGAGTAGAGTGAATAAATACACAAAGTGATTGCTGTTTAATGTTTTCTGCAAGATTGGAGCCAGTGAATTATATAGGGCTGTAGTGTATATGCAGAACGTAGATATCCACTGCCTATTTTACTGAGATGAGCAGTTGAGTAAATTGATACATAACAATATGTATTTTTCATCTACAGGGGCCTGCTTTCCTTCCAGATATTGCCGGTAGGAGTGTGATAATAACAGGAAACACCACATATAAGTGGAATAATAAGGTAAACATTTGAAATTCCGGAAAATATTCTGGCAAATTATCACAGAAAATCTGATTGGTATGATGAGATGGTGTTAGAGAAGAAAAAGCCTCAGTGACAGTATGTCATTTGTAACTTTTAGGAGCCTTCCAATCTGATGACCCCCCTTTGTGCCCCTTCAACATGTGAGAAAAACTGAACATTACCCAAAGAGTCCTCTCAAAGGTTTTATGGTTTTGTGAATCAAACGCCACAGGAAATCAGCCAAAGCATCTCTCTCGCTCAAATCAGACCTAATTTGCGGTTGTGGGTGACGGTGACAAGGAACTCTGAAGTGGTGAAGTGCCAGCAGTTCACAGAGTATTATTAAGGTGGATGCACTGTCGCTCAGCTGGTTCAAAAGGTGAATCTCAAAGACACTCCCCTGGTTTTCGAGTCTACGAGCGTGGAGAACCTCTCATGCTTACACAACTTACCCCCTTATATTCAGTCTATTAGTCCCATTTGGTGATTTCTACCATGACCCGATCTGGCCACCACATCGTCCTCTCTCTATTGCCAGATTCATAGTTTGATAGTCATATTCTTGGCAAAGTATGAACATTTTCAAGTTTCTGACACTAAAGTTCATTCACTTTCATTCGCTTTCGCATTGGTTTGTCCGTTCTGTTCGTCATGCACGCTCTCTCATAACTTCTAAACCGTACATGTGATCAGGTTGGAACTTAGTGGGTGGATGAAGCACGCTACCGGCTAGGCCGAGTTACATTTTTGTTTGAATAGTGTTATCAGATTTCGATTTAAGGATGAGAAGGAGGGACTCTAGAGGAGAAGGAGGGATTCTAGAGGCGAATCCCCTTGCCAGAAATGGAGCAGAGGCTTCACATCTTGTGACAAGGAATATAAAACTGAAGGGTTGGCAAGTGTGGTTGCCAGTGGCACCTTTTACTTTCCGCCAGATTAGAAGCTAGGAAATATGACTTAGGCATATGTGTACAGGTAATGACGACTGCAGTGAATTCCAATTAAATCCAATATAATTACCCCAATTTCCCACAGCCATAACCATTGAGCTCTCTGTGAGAGAGGGTTGTTTTACATTACTCCCTATTTCTGCGGAGCAGGCAGCAATAGTGTGTATCTATCTGTCAGCAGGTCCAGGTAGCAGAGCCCTAGTTCCAATAAACCCCATTGTCCAGGGGAAGATGATTTGTCTGTCAACTTATCACGCTCTAGTTTGTGTTGGCTGGCTGGCTGGGATTTTCAGTCTGCAATGGTTTGTTTCAATGGTGTCAATGTCAGGATTTACCATAATTAAGATTTTCTAGCAGTAAGAGGAGAGATGTTTAGTGAGGAGGTATGAGAGGCAAAGTTAGAGATTAAAAAATTGGTTTCTTAATCAGTTTAACTGATCCTACACCTTTGCCTGCAGCTACCAAGACGTTACGATTGCCTTGTTTTTTATCCCACAATCACCACCCACCCCCCCCCACCTCGGGAAGGCAGTGAGATTTCTAGTCAGATTGCTACTTTACCTATATTGTTGCTAGTTCGTGGATGTGAAGTATATCCACCCATGGGTTAACTTATGGTGGGGTACACACATTACCGGTCAGTGCAAACGTTGTCTGACAAAACTTGAAAGAACCTGACAGTCTGTTGATACCTTACAAAAGGAGGGTGCCTGACAAATGTTTTCTACATGTAGTTATTGACAGTTCCAAGACAGGATTACCAGTTGAAGCTTGTTAGGGTTGGCTGTCAGGTTTTGACTGGAATTCTCTCTGGGGATCCCACATTATTATTTCATAAGAGACTAGTAACCCTGCCAGATATAGATTCAGCCAATCTGAGTGACGTAAAATTGACTCGTGGGCTACATATGCTGACGGACGTGCAGCCTGATTTACATAATATGTAACTGTAAACTAACAAAACCTTTGTTTGAACAAGCTTAAAAATGAAACCTAGGAATGAATTTAATTTGTTCGCTATATCCTGTTTATTGTGGACACAGCACGCATCACAAAATGGAGGTATAGAGTGCTACCCTGAGACTTTCATCAGGGAATAAACTGTCTCAACTAAAAATTCAGCGAAATAACAGAGGGGGAGGAAGCGAGTCCGTATGAGCTCAAAAAGTGGTAGGGCAACTTTTGAGTTAGTGAATCCAACAAACTCACGCAACAAAACAAGTAACTATTTGATTGCTCACTCTCATGCAGCTGCCTGTTATTGCAAAATCAACAGGAGGCTAGAGGCTAAACCAGTCAAACCAATCAGAATAGAGTATTTGCAATTATGGATAGCTGGGACCGTATAATGTTTATTGATTCAGCCCCTGAATCCAGATCTATCAGTCGGCAAAACATTCACTGGACGCATCATGCCAACACTGAGAGTCGAAGCTGGGTTATTGTTGGGGTCTAGTTCACGTTTCAAACGTGTTTAGAGTTTTGCTGTTAACAACCTGGGATTGTGAACAATTCCAGTCACGTATGGTAGCCGGAAAAGAAGGATGTTGATAAGCTAACTTGTTACAACATGGCTGTCAGTATCCAAGCCGGCATGACTCCAAACCAGGGGGAACGCCAAAAAACTGTTTTGATGATTTGAGATTGTGTGGTCAGCCTGTGTGATACATATTACATGATTTCGAATGAATATAAATTGTTTATATCCAAAACAACTTGACAGTTATTTTTGGAGGAAGTTACAGTCTCAAGATAAGATAAGTGTAAAACAAAACTTTTTTTAAATTCTATGCGCCAACCTATGGTGGCGCTTGATGTAGATGGTTCTAACCACATCTGCCCCCCCCATATTTAACACAAATCGCTGTTTCGTCTTCCAGAACTCATTTACGTTTTACTATGATTGCATAGGACAAGTTTGGGAACTCTAATGTAGGAGCGGTGGCATGGGCTGATGGACAAATTAAACTTGCGATATGAAGGGCAAGTATGGAACTTGGCAGACGGCATGAATGAAAGAGAATGCATGGGGGATATGGTTCCTTGTATCATCGATATGTATTAAAATTTCTAGAGATTGATTAATTTCTCATGAATTAGAAATTGCAGACATGGAATACATATTTTCAAAGCCGGTTTGAATGCAGCTCTAAACACCCGGCGAGTGCCTTTCCTGGCCATCTGGAGGGTCTTAAAGTCCAAAATTTTCAGGTACCCTGCACGATACCCAATCGTGGCGCTCCGCTTAGATAGGGTTCGTACACGTCATTCTCCCCAAAGCCGAAGAAAACAAATCTATGCCACTGGCCGTCATATCTTATAACACTGTCAATTATGGAGCCTCCAGAAATGAACATATTCTCCTCAGACCATGAATAATATGCAGTTCAAGGCAGCTGACTCAATATATAAGACCCTACTTTGACGGAAATCCTATAAAATTGCTGAGAAGTGACCGAAACGGTGACAGGATCGAGTATTAATAGGAGTTATAAGGAGCGGCTAGATGATCTCAAAGATCAAGGCATAGTCGTCCGGCTAGCAACTGTTGAACAAGTGACGGCGAGGTTTGCATCAGGGCCACATGCAATTCGATAATACGATGTAGTATAATCACAGTGACTTTGATATGGTGAAAAAAGTTTGGATGTACTGTGAGACAATTTGATCTGGTTATGACCTCATGTAAAGGTTACTGTCATACGCCAAGGCAATAACTCTCAATCTCAGGGCAATAAAGCAGCTATTTAGGATTCCAGCGCTAGAGGTCTTCTGGCATTGGCGCTATATCAAATAGGTAATATTATTATTATTCCCACCCAGGAGGAAGGAAGGAAGCCAATGTGTATATCCCCGCAGAAACAGCCTTTGTGGACCTCGTTTAGAGGAATCACCTTGACCTCCAGTGACTCTGAAATGCCCTACCTGTTGTTCAGGACCAACTGTAGTACATATTCCCCAAGTTTTATCCAAATCGGACAAGGTTGGAAAAAATCACGAAAAAAACACAAAATATTTGACCTCTGGTGACCTTGAAATCACCATCATGTTATTCGGGACCAACTTATGTCCTCACCCACCAAGTTCCTGTGTGATTTGGACTAACTCTGTATTTTCGCCAATAAAAACACAAATTTGACCTCCGTTGACCTTGAATTCACCTTCATGTTTTTCAGGACCAACAATTGTCCCCACTCACTACATTCGTGTAAATCGGATAAACTCAGTATTTTCCTGTAAAACCCACGAAATAGAGGGCAGCAG
Organism: Sclerodactyla briareus; assembly: GCA_026419785.1. NCBI lineage: Eukaryota > Metazoa > Echinodermata > Holothuroidea > Dendrochirotida > Sclerodactylidae > Sclerodactyla > Sclerodactyla briareus. The sequence continues at coordinate 656,215 of JAODTK010003333.1, read as the reverse complement.
ACATGCAGTGATGCCCACTTTCGAACTCATCCGAGATTTACTAGGGCAGACATGTTGTAACCTACCAAGTTTCAGATAAATTGGATAAAGAGTTAGAGTTATTGCACTAATGCTTAAAGTTTCCAGGGGCGGAGGCGACAGCTAAACGCCCAAAACCATAATATCCCCAAACACTTAAAGAGTGTTGTGGGGATATGGATAGGTCATGCCGGGGTCATCAGGTCATTTGATGGAGTGAACAAAGAGCTCCACCCAGGTGCTAGATTGGGACCTGTGAGGAACATTGAGTACAACCGGGCTTGTATCAGCTGCTTGCTGCCATATACTCTCTCTGGGATTGTCGAAGTGCGTACCAGTTCCAGTGATCAGGGTAATATTTGTGAAGCCCTTTGAGCACTATGGGGGGAACGGCGCAATAAAGCACTCAGATTTACCATTATTATATAATTATAATAATAATAATATTATTATTATTTGAGTTTTTTGTTTTTGTTAATAATATTAAAAGTATATATATATATATATATATAATATATATATATATATAATATATATATATATATATATATATAGACAAGAGGCAAAAAACGTAAAACAACAATGCTACCTAAATGATAGGCTGCACTGTGCACTAAAAGTCTTAAGAGACTCCGAATATATACTAACGTTCCACCCATGGGCCATTAGCGCGAGGAAAGTAGCAGCCTGATGTTGCCACAGGATCGCAGTGTTATTTCCCCACCAGCTGGTGAGCTTACCTGGCAAGCTTAGGGCGGGCATAGCCTGGACCACCCAGTGCAGCTCGTGGGTTCAAAGACAAATGACTACCACCGGTACGGAGACCTGGAGAGCCACCATGCAGCGAGGTACATCCTGGCCCTGCCCAGGGAAGCACGAGCACAGTCTCAGAGCACAAGGACATCTCCATGAAGAGGGACCTCCTCAGGCGCCACTAACCTGTCGCTGCTCAGCAAACTTGATCTCTGGCAACCCGGGTCAGCTATTGAGAGATACCATGATTAGGGAGGGTGGCCAGACAGTAATGAGTGCCCCACCAACACTGTGACCCTACATGGAAAGTTCTGTCTGGCCGAGCTCTGGAGACCAAAGAGCAAGCGTCAGCATCGCGTCACAAAGGCCCTGGACTACCTTAGACATCGAACAAGGTCGGCGCGAATTACCAGAGACCACCCGGCATCGAGCGCCCTTTGACAGCAGTTCCTGCAGACTCGCTTTGACGGCAGGCTGGCGCGCTGCTTAATGCCTTCCCGAGCCAACAACCTGGGGCCCCTTCATTGGGCCACGATACCATCCCCGATCGCCTCCGCAGACTAAACCAAACACTTGCCCAGTCTGCTTCAGATCTGTCAGCCATCCTCCAGTCCGTGCCGGTTAGCTCTATCGGTGAGCCTGCCCCCAACCATCCAATCTTCAACGGGGGACAGCCTCGGCTGGCCGGCTCCACCTGGGCCTCCGGTGACCCAGAGCCACTGCCTCCTGAGACGGCCAGCCCGGTGTCGGCATCATGCCACACCCTGGGTTGGCTGCCCCTGCCAGGCATCAGCATCACGTGCCTTTCAAGTGCCTTTCTGCCCTCCCCTGACAGGCAAAGAGCTGGTCGACTCATATCAAGTGCACCCCTCATGGGCGCCTCAAGCCGGATCCCTCCTGTCCAATTATCTGGCTCACCAAGCACCCGTCCGTGCCTGGGTCGGGTGACACCTGCTGAGCACCCACCTCTTGCAGTGCCCTGGAGTCAAAGGCTGCCATCAAAATGTGGGGGGCAAGGGACACTAGAGAAAAAGGCATGAGCAGTAGGAGAAGAAGCATTTGGCAGTTTTCCACAGAATGGCCCATTATGTCCCTAATCATCAAAGATGTCCCATGGGCCAAAAGGAAACAAACCCATTAAATTGGTCAACATCTGTCCATTAGGAAGGAACGTTCAAGAGCCTAAAAAAAGTTCACAGAATGGATGGACAAACGGAGAGGAGAGAGACAGATTATTCAATTCATAGATAGGCTGAAAATAGGTGAGGCTGGAGGTGGCAGTTTACAAAAACTCAAACAGCATAGTTAGTTTGAGTTGTAGTTTGGGGCTCAATTTGATGCTTGTGTGATCGTCGTTAGAAACAGCAAAATTTTGATAAATTCTTGTTTTAGACCTCCAGTCCAATTTACACTTTTCACTTTTATTAGGACATGGAAATCACTAGTGGTAAAAATTGTGGGTGTACTTTTATTGGAGCACAGGTTTTATTAGAATGAATATAAAATTATGTAATTACAACTATAAAGGCAGGCAGAAAAAATACTCGATTATTCATGCGCCAATCTCAGATAATAATATAAAAATGATAGCAGGAGTACGCAGGGGTATATACCATAATGCATATATTCCACCTGCATGACTGCTTATCCTACGGCTAATGGCATGGATATTTACCTGGAAAATATTATTTGTGTTGCAAATTGAGCATATAAGATATTTTTGTCTGTGTTCTTGGGTATATGTATTCCTAAATGGCACCTGACTTGATGTTAAAACTTCTGGGTAAATTGACTGGAGTGAAGGGATAAGAAGGCCTAGCCCTAAGGGCCACATGCCATAATGGAATCAGCGACTCAAATGATATTGCGACGAATTGTCAATCTGGCTAATATTTCACAACAAATGCAAGAGCAGGCCACGTACAGTTTCAAATGGCATTCGATTATTTCGAAAACAGCAAATTTCGACTGGATGAATATCCAATAATATCTTAGTAGTGCAGGTTATGTGAATGCCCAGTTGAGCCACAACCAGTGTTACAGTTAAAATTGGCCATTCTTTTTCTTTTATCAGAAAATTATTATTTTTCTACGGGAACTATTCCACACCAGAAACAATGGGGTTCTTGTACTGTTTATAAGAGAGCCACGCATTGAATTTGAACTTGTTTGAGTAAACAAGCCTTGGGACTTTCATGAAGCACATATCTCAGGGGAATGAGCTTTGCTGACCTCAGATGATCTTTGACCTCTCCCCAAAACAATACAGTCATGTGGAGCATAGATAAAGTTTTGCTGGATCGTTTTTGACGTAACATATTCAACTAAATTATCAATTCTTTGTTTTGTTCAATTCTTCAGAGACCCTTGTTCCAAGTGAAATTGAGAGGTCTCTTCGACTCTCCATAAAAGAGCTCCATTAACTCCAGCCAGAATGTTTGATCCAACCAACCAAACATTCTGGATTGTTATATTCTCACATTTTTTTTTACTGCTTTTTCACCAGAATTTGATCTTTGTTGACCAAATTGAGCCAACCTCCTGAAACTGAATGGGATCATGTACTCAACACAGGTAATACACATCTAAAGCGTCCTTGATTCACTCAGGCTTGTGTGAGCTATTCTGTGTACATACAGGCTGCACACCGACAAATGTAGAACATGATTAGACTTATGATGCAATTGTCAATTGTATGGTATACCCCACCCCCCACCCAACAGGGATCAAAATAAGGGATCAAAGTCCAGGGGTTACTCTTCAAACGAAAGGGTCCCTACCAGGAGTTATTTTTGTAGGACAAGAGGCTCTGATCACTTCTGCATTGAGGAGGACCAGGGCTTCAAATGAGAAAATCAACCACAGAATTAGCTACAAAACCTAGCTCACATGTATTACTACATACACTGAAGTGTCAGTCTGCCAACATACGCTGAAATAGTGCTTGCTGCAATTATCAGTTAGGCCTACATGATGTGACCAAGTGAAAACTCAAGGATAAAAAATAGACCCTGGTTTATACAATTTGAGCATCAATGATACTGAAAATAAATGCCATCGTTTGGTCAAAATGACAGCACTCAAATAATTTCTTTTCTTGGATAAAATGGTGACCAATCCGCAAATTTTCAGAGGAGCGGGCTGACTGTAACAAATGTATTTGTTCCTCCACAGGGACCTATTCCACAAAATTACGAATTTTGACCTAATACTGTTGTTTTAACATATTTGTTTTTTCAATCCTAGTTTTTATGTCAGTCAATACAATAGATTATGTACAGTATGGATAGCTTCGTGACTGAAAAGGAGGACATGAAATGGAAGGCTGAATGGAACTTTGAAGAACATTCTCTTCACTGGAGCGAATAAAAAGCCAAGTTTGATCCTGCACGACGCAGAAGAGACTAAACCTGACCTTACCCTGCTCAACATAGAACATGGAAAATGGAATTTTCCCAACTAATAATAAATTATTCTGCTTGTCAGAAATCCCTTAAAAAATGTGTAGTGTAATAGTTAATGTTTATGGGAAGGTGTTTGGATTGAGACCCACACTATTTCAATTTACTGGTTGTCGGGCTTACGTTTAATCTGTGTGCATTTTTGTCTCGCCTTACACCATCTAGCATATAATGTATAATACCTGTCATGTATCACTGTATAAGTGTAAAAGCAACCATTAGTTATGAGCTGTTAAAGAGTGATATTTATTCTTAGTCTTATCAATTTTGTTCAAGCGGGTGGGGGTGGGGAAAGGAGGTTAAACTTGTAAGAGGGGCTCCCATATAGAAAGTGCTGGTGCCCCACACTACGATAATCTGGTTCTGTGGCCACATTCGGCAACGCAACAGGCGACATTCGTACGAACGTCATGAGAACTGTGCACAGACCGGTTTGGATGGGCGACGGTGCAAATGTAATGAAACTTTGGGGGAATCCCCTTCCCTAAAAGCGATGTCTCTTTGCCATTTGCATCCTTCACTGTTCCCTGTGGAACTGGTCTTCACAATCCAGCTCGCTTCTATTTATTCCTACAAATCTGTGTGGGATGACCCACCCAGCGTCAGCTCTACGACTGGCCTTTAATAAGTGTACCCACAGAAGTTGTTTTGGATTCTAAATTGACCCACATCTGATAGTTGAAAGGTATAGTGTCAGATTTACATTGAGCGTCCTCTAATGAGTTAAAATACAACTTCAACCAAAGTGGCAACTCAGCGGATGCAAGTAAACAAATTTGACCTTTATTATGGAAATTAGATTGCCACAGGTGGTGAACCTTTCGATCACCAAGTATATGCCCTACATTTTATTCTCACTGACGTTCTTGTTAGCCTGTTATATTCTAGACATCAAAATGGATGCAATTGCAATAGATGACAATTGTAAAGATGTTTGCCGAGGCACCACTACTCCCATAGTCCCATATTGTTCACTTATCACACATTATACTGCCAATTAAACTGTTTTCATAGAGATTTTAGGCTGATGGATCACACGCACGACAGAAAACGCAAATCATATTTTGTTTTGCACCTGTTTTCCGGTTTCGCTTGATTACCCATGCACATCACAGCACAAAATCAAATGCAGCCTGCAAATGCTTGTCATTTGTGGCTTCAGAACAGCCCCAGACATGCTGTCTGGAGCTTCTATGTAGAAAAAAAAAAAAAAACCAAGTCCAGTATGGCACTGTGATTGTTAAGACCCTGATAGCGCCCTCACTCATGATTCGCATTTCGTCGGAAGTTTAGAATATGTTCCGTTTGAAGCCCTCCGCTATTCGAACTTCGCATAATTAGCTCTATTTCACTCCGTGATGCTATACTTTACGCTGATGTGTTTTCTGCCATACGCATCAATTGTTGTTTCTGTTCTTTCCGTGATAGATCTGATAGTCCTGACTTTCCCGCTATTCTGAAACAGTGTACACTCACTGAAGATGTTCCAGAATCGTGCACTATGATATACCATCTTTATTATGAAGCAACAAAGTATGCATGGGGGCATACGGTAAGACAATTTGGCAGATAGGGAGTAACAAACTGAACGTGTTTCAACGATGTTACACGCAATAGGGCGGCTCCTCCTTAGAGTTTGTGGTCTCGACTGGGCTTGAACAGGGAACACATATGCGCTCTGATGTCCTCTCCAGTTTAATCTAAAAGCTCCCTGCTTCAGAACCACAGAACTATTCTATATGCAATCCTATTGGTGGAATCTTATTAAGCCAAGATTATAAGTTCAACAGTCCATCAACCTGGCAGTCCAAAACCCTGGGTCTGCAGGCTTTCGCGAAACAAACATGTTTGTTCACGAAAGACTGTTTTTTCTTTTTGTGCTTTTATTTCCTTGCCGTCTCGAATGTCGAGCTCTTGCATGCACCCACCAAAACCTGCAAAATACCTACTCTTTGCCCAAGGCCTGACTATGGAAATTATTAATCGGGACTGCATTGCATTCAGACTGTTGAACATGATGCGCTAATACTGTTCAATGATTCCATATCCCTTTTCATTATTCCGGCCACCCCACGAGTAAGTGGGTCTATTCGTTCTGTCACCTTGATGAGCGCTCTCCTCACTCCCCCGATGATGCAACCGAGAAACCCTGCAACTCAGTTACAGGAAAGTGCCCAAGCTCAACTCTGCTGTGCATCCAGCCATGGGCTAGCATCACTCCGAATGACGATTGGATTAATTCCCCCCTTTTAAAATCTCCAACGAAGAACCATATCTTGGATCGCCTGCCAACATGCTTGGATGGTGTTCATTAGACTGTGTCCTTCAAATAGTGAAACAGTGCAGTGAGTCATGGGAGAATTGCGAGGACGATTGGCTACTCATTCCCAGGCAGGCAGTTGCAAAAGGGCGCATTTATATTTTTACCACAGTCTTTGAACTGAAATCAATAAGACCAAAAAGAAGGATACAACGTCCGCAAGCACTGTGCACTTTAGAGATATCTCTTTAGCAAATTTTTGTGAGATTTTGAGAGTGTTATGCTTACCAAAACAAATCCATACCGTCTTGGCTGCACCAGACGGTTTCGCTGGGCAAAAAAGGGGGGGGGTGAAGAAGGCGATTGCCGTTTCCAACCTGACATGTGGTATGAAGAAAATGCCAGGTCTTGACATAATCTTGTGGGGTGGTGGCAGGGTTGCCAATTAGGGTGAGTATGAGGCATGTGCAGTGCAGATGTACGCCTTTTCATTGTTGTAAGTACGCATGCTAACCACTGAGCAGTACGGGGGTTTAGGCGAGATTCTCTCCATGGCTCTATCATCACAATCTATGAGAAAGAACCAAATCATCCCTCCTTTGGATATAATTGTTGACCAGTAATGGGGAGGGGGGGGGTTAAGTAAAGTGTTTGTGCTTGTATCACATACATGGTATTTGTCACGTTGTCTCACACTGCACAGCAATGTCTAGTGGCCAGTGTACCCCTACAACCTCTGATCACAGCATCATTATCATCTTATTAAAGGACAATTGCTTGGATACAACAAAGGTAACATCGTGAGAATGGAAAAGTGTATCTATAGGTGCAAACCCCATGTCAATACAATGTTGTCTATGTGGAGTTATTGGCCCTTCACGTTTGGTCCCCATTTTTATTATGCAAAGAAATTAGGAAGAATCCCAATTGTGCATAACCCATACGTCACACTTGGACTACCTGGAGTTATGTCATTATTTTCATTGTTTCATTTTGTTGAAGAAATCAACATTTTGCAGAAGTTCTGTTGTCCTTCTCTCACCAAGCAACCATCAACACCTACCTACCACACAGATCCTCTCCCATGACTAAATGTTCCAGTTAAAATGATGTGTGAATTTCAATAGAAAACAAAGGATTGTTTGCAGGGTTGTGCAAGTAGACATTTATCATTGGGCATGAATGGGCTGCTTTTCGATCTTGGGCACTACACATGCACAAACTTCAAAGGCCTGTACTCTGTGAACTGGATTTTGTATGAACTTTGGGTTTGGACGACGTACCAGTTTTTCTTCCAGCGATATGTTAACCTCTTTACATTTCAGCCTGCAGTTGTCCTTTAACTATAACCCTGACAGGGTTATAGCATGTTATATAGTCGTGTGGGGCATGTATAGGCATACTGGGCACTATTCTCATTTCCAAATCCCTCAGTCAAACACTTCACAGTAATGTATGACTTGATCCCTATTTGCAGTGACTGGTTGACAATGGGCTGTTCAATTTCTGTGGACTTAAACGGGGCTTGGGAAGTGTATACATTGTTGTGGATCATTGTTCAGTTTCGTTCATTGCGTGCTTGGGCAACATGGTTTTGACCTTTGGTCAAGCCTAGAAACATTGGGATTAGATATTGCCTATATCCACCCCACATCTAGTCTGAGCTCCTACAGCTCTTCACTGGCCAGTTGTGCTCAATGTGCGTGGATTTTGACATCGTGATTTGCTCTGTTGACCTTGATTGAACGGGCTTCAAAATGATTGGGATCATCCAATCTATATTAACAACAATGTTTCATTCCATGTAATGAGTTTTTTGACATATTGTTGCACTTCTGTTCTGTTAGGTGGCCTGGTCGCCATCTGAAACTTGGGGGTCCATCAGTGGTGTAACTCCATCCCTCCAGAATGACATGCATGCACCATCACTGGGTACACACTCCCCCATTACCGCAAAAAAAGCCTGTTATTCATATAGCGAAAGGTTTCCGTTTATCTTCATCGGTCCCGAGGGCCGGATGAGATATTGTAGTCAGTTGCCATTTCCCCTATACTTACTTTTGCTGGTTGCCATGGCAACGGTTGCTACGGCAACCATAGGGTGGTTTGGAACTATCCACTGAATGGGTATCCCATTAGTGGGTACCATGGTGCGGGGGTGATCCAGCCAATGAGTGCACTTGCAAAAGTGTCCTTTGTGTGTTTCGTGTGTGTTTTTAAGATATTCCCTTATTCCGATGGCCGAATGATTTCAAACTTTGTAGCAATGTAAAAGGCACAAATAACAACTTTTCCCTGCAATCAGCCCAAATTACCGCAAATGTCAATTTTAGGGGGGGGGGAGGGGCATTAGATTTTTGGCAATTTGAGAATTCCTATAAATCTGTTCAATTTTTGGTATATTTAGAGATTGGGATGGGGGGGGAGGGGAGGGGGGGGAGTGGGGGGGTGAAGGACTGAATAATTCCTAATTTCAGAAGAAGGTAACAAAGTATCAAACACAAGGGTTTCCCAGCATTATCTGTAAACTAACTGAAATTTCCATGAATATGATATTTTTTTGGGGAACATGCTGTTTTTTAGACATAAAATTTTATCACTTATGTCCCATTCGCAACTGGCAAAATGTACCAATTAGAAACGACTTATAGTTCCACATTTGCCGATGGGGGAGACCTGTAATCCCGGGGATTGCCCTCTTGTTCATAATAGCAAAAGAGGTCCGTTTATTCTTAATTGCGACAAAGTTAATTATGTTATTTCCATATTGATTTTTTCCAATGATATACTCCCCAAGCAGATGCCTCCACCATTCGCGGTCCTACAAGGTGCAAACATAACCGAAAAACCAAAAGGCTTAGTGACTCCTTGACTGCTCCTGAGTATCAAGCTGAGCAATTGTCAAGATCCACAATAGATCATTGTAGTCCTCATGATAGTAACTCACACTCCACGTATGACCTACATCCATGCAGATGAGTGGGGGTTCCCTTGTTAACAAGCTAAAGATGAGCCAAATACATTTCTGATGTCCATTTCAATTTGTGCACTTCCCCCATAAGTGAGAAACCGATAGCACCAAACGTGGCTTCCCATCGTCCTTTAAAACAGAAAAACAAATTTGTATCAAAACAACTTCATCAAAACTATCAATGAAAAGTCACCTATTATCGGATTTCCTGAGTGATGTACATCGCTATCCCTCTTAACTTTCTGGCCCTCCCAATTATCCTAGTCTCAAATCTCACGATTGCAAATCTAAGCGGTTTTTGAAATGAAGGGGCTGTTACGACTGCCAATCCCTTTCTATGGATTTTCTGCCGGGGGGAGGATCAGAGCTAACAAGGCCTAGCAAGGTACCTACCTACGCGCTACTACACACTCAACTCCAGGAGTGAACGTTCACCAAGGAATGAATTAACGGGGCAATGTCTTCCTCTGGTGTTTGTACTGGCCATGTGAAGAGCCAGAAGGTGGTGGGCTGGGGGAGGGGGGAAGGGGTTACAGTGGGGTGCATGCTGACTACCCTGCATAACTGCTTAGCATGACCAAACCCCAGCACCCATCATACAGGTAGACTGTCCAGTGTTTACACTAATTGGCCAGATTGCATCATGCCCCTCGCCCCCCCCCCAAAAAAAAAACCCCTCATACTTGGGAAATTTTCGCACGTTGCTAGAGTATGAACTGAAAAAAGGTCACTTGACATCGTTTACATCCCTCGACTCTTGTACATTGTGCACGAGTATGGAAAACTCAAAATGTGTTGGTTTATAACGCAGGACATCAGAGACACTATATTTTCAGGTTTTCTTAGAACCATCATTTTGATTGGACATTGGCAAAACTGGTAGTGAATTTCATCGCAAAATACTCATGAATTACAATCTGAGTTCTTTGGGAAGTTCATCAACTCTGGAACAGCTAGGCATGTATAACACTTTTCACAATGGAATTTCAAGCATATGTTATCCACTGTGGGGTTCTCCGGTCTGTGACCTCCGTTTTTTCATTTTAGTTTAGGCTATCCAAGTCTCTGTGGCAAAGTCATATTAAGTTCTCAAGCCCACTGGCGTGCGATTCGTCTCCGTATTGGGGGGGACATGGGACACAAAAAATAGTGTGCGGAAACCAAAGTAAATGGGAGCAGTCTTGAATATTGGGGGGGACATTACCCCGTTCCTCCCCGGTTTTTTGGCGTCCCATGCCACAGGCCCAGACATTACATATAGTTGACTACTTTGTGGAAATCATGAAGGCATGCACAAATACTATCTTGCCTTACAAAGAACATCACTATAAAGTATGGACCAGATAATATTGCTATGGGGGGGGGTTTGTTTTTCCTTGGCAGTGGTGGACCTATGGACGTCCAAAAGGCATGGTACTAATGGTGTGGGCAGATCCCGTGAAGCATATAGGCTAGTTTTCCACGATCTCACTGGATTGATAACTACCTTCACAAATGTTAATTCATACAAATTAAATATTTCATGAAAGATATATTTGACCACTGATCAGCGTTTCTGGTATGGCGAGGAAATAGGAATCCTGCAGGAAATTATTAAAACCTGATACTTATGAGAGAATATAAGAGCCCTTCGTGATGAACTCGATATTTGAATGATTATTCCCGAGTCTGCCTGTACAAATTTTGCGGAGTATCATGAGGAAGTTAATGTCCTGGGGTTTTCGAGTACAAAGGCAAGGCATGCACAGCTCCATGAAAAAAAGTAGGAGAAAAAGTAGGTTAGAAAATTTTCAAAAAGTAGGAGGAAGTAGGATTTGGATCGGAAAAGTAGGACCAAAGTAGGACCTTCATTGAAATCTCAGAAGAGTTCTGCGATACCAGCAGGATTCATCAACAAAAGTCATGTACCTTGTATCACCAGACAGTACTCAAACCTGGACAAATTTCCAATAGTAGTGAACTGAGTGATATGTGATGGAGTTGTGAATCGATTTCAGTTATAACTGGACCTTTGATGGACACCTGAGTAAGTAAGCATCATGAAGACTCATGACGACAATAATGGACCTTTGACCTTTTGAAATATTATGTAAATTTCTGTTCAATATCCAGCAAAGCATGAGCAAAAACCTGCCATTCATATATTATTCTCAACTACACAAAATGCCTATTAACTTTGTTTTAATGACCTTTCCACACTGGGCCATGGGTTCCGAATCCCTGGATACCGTGAAGTTATGTCTACCGGCCAGCAGTATGACCAGAACAGCAGCACGGTGTGCTGCAACAGAATTGTGGAGATGCAGGTTTGAGGTATGGTATTATATAAATGGGCCCTAGAGCCCAAAGTGGTGTCCTAGGCCCAAAATTCCTGAGCCACCAATGGCCCTCTACCCGAAGGACAATTACTTATAACTTTGAAGAAAATCAATTGAAGCCTGTGGGAAGAGATGCAATTTCTAAGGTACTGTACAACTTGCGTGAAAATTCATAGATTGGGCCCTCGGGCAAGGTGGGTGGGACTGGGACCAAAAAATCCTGAAACAACCCAATGGTACGGAGTTAGATTCATCATTATGACCGAGTTAGCACTATGAACAAATTTGTAGGAGAATACAAGATTTTGCGGATTTCATTCATCATGGGTCCTAGAGCTTGAAGTGGGCTTGGGACCAATATCCCAGAACCCCCCAAATGGCCCTTACACAACGACCATTACATGCAACATTTGAAACCAGAAAGCAAGAGAGAGGGGGGGGGGGGGGGCCTTAGTGTGATTCCTGACTCTTTCTGACATCCTATAGCCTAGACACCCAAAGAAAATGGGAGATTGCACAGCTCATTATGGGCAAACAGAACAACTGAACAAATTTCCTGTTTATCCAACAACGATAGGGTTCCTATATTCTTGATAGAAGCTACAAACTGAATTTTGAGATTTTCAGACGTTGGCCTAGGTGACCCTCAGATGACCTATGACCGACCCCCAAAACAATAGGGTCATTAACTCATCCGTGGGGAACACACATGGGTCTCACGTATGAGCTTCATCCATCAGGCAGGGTGAGTTATCGTGTTCACCAAGCCAAAATTAGCCAAAATATTGACTTTTTTCACAAATGTTCTTTTTTTACCAAAATTCACCCCGACCTACACCCATAACAATGGGGTTCTTGTATCCCCAATAAAAAGTACACACAAATTTCAAACTGATGAGACCAACAATTCTGGACTTATCGTTGTTACAAGGTTTCAGACTTGAAGTCTATGGTGACCTCAGAGGACCTCTGACCTGACCCTTAACAAAATAGGGTCATGACCCATCATGGGGAACACACATACCAAGTATGAGCTTCATCCATCGGAGCGGGTCGATTATTGTGGTTACATGCAAATTGGCCAAAATATCGACTTTTTACAAATTCTGTTTTCGACCAAATGCACCCCGACCTATACCAAAAACAATAGGTTGCGTTTGCTCCCATAAGAAGGCTACAAGCAAATTTCAACCTGACAGACCAACCATTCGACTCATCGTGTTTACAAGTTCTCAGACTTTGGACGTCTGGTGACACTCAGATGACCTCGACCTGACCACAAAACAATAGGGTTCATGGACTCTATGGGGACCCCACATACCAAGTATGCGCTTATCCATCCAAGGCGGGATCGAGTTATCGTTGTTTACATGCCAAAAATTGCCCCAACATAGCGAATTCACAATTTCTATGTTCGACAGAATTCACCCCGACCTGAACCAAAAACGATAGGGTTCCTGTTTATCACCATAAGAAAGCTATACACATTAATTACAATTGATCAGACAAACATTCTGGACTTTTGTGTTTACAAGGGTCGCAGACTTTGACTTGGTGACCTAAGATAACCTTGACCTGACCACAAAACAATAGGGTTCATGTACTCATTAATGGGTACAGTACCATACCAAGTATGAGCTCATTCCATCCGGATGGGTCGAGTGATCGTGTTACAAGCCCAAAAATTGGCCAAAAAATATCGAATTTTCAGCAAAGTTTTCTTTTCCACCAAAATTCACTCACGACCGCCGAACAATAACAATAGGGTTCTGTACTCCCAGTAGAAAGCAACACTAATTCCAACTTGATCAGACCAACCACTCTGGACTTATTGTGTTTACAAAAAACGGTTTTCAGACTTTGACTTGGTGACCTCAGATGACCCTGGACCAGACCAAAACGATAGGGTTTATGTACTCATCATGGGGAATACACAAACCAAGTATGAGCTTCATCCATCCAGGCGGGCGTCAAGTTATCGTGTTCACAAGCCCAAATGGCCAAAACATCGAATTTTCACAAATTCTATTTTTGACGCAAAATTCACTGCCCAAACTATGCCAAAAACAATAGTTTCTGTGCTCCCCATAAGGAAAAGCTATATACCTAATTCTAACTTGATCAGACCAAAATTCTGGACTTTCGCGTTACAAGGTTCAGAAATTTGACGCTCGTGGACCTCAGAGACCCTCTGACCGACCAGAAACCAATAGGGTTCATGTACTCTCATGGGGAACACACATACAAGTTGAGCTTATCATCCGGGTGGGGATTAGAGTTATCGTGTTTACAATCCAAAATTGGCCAAAATTTCGAAATTCACAAATTTTCTATTTTTGACCAACATTCACTCCCAACCTATGCCAAAAAAAAATAGGTTCCTGTGATCCCCATAAGAAAGCTATAAAACGAATTTCAACTTGATAGACCCAACCATTCTTGACGATCGTGTTACAAGGTTTTCAGACTTTGACCTATGGTGACCTAGATACCTCCTGACCTGACCCAAAACAATAGGCTTCATGTACTCACATGGGGAACACACATACAGTAGTGAGCTTCATCCATCCGGGTGGGTCGAGTTATCGGGTTTACAAGCCAAAAAATGGCCAAAGATCGAAATTCACAAATTTTCTATTTGTTTTGACCAAAATTCACTCCCAACCTAGCCAAAACAATAGGTTACGTGCTCCCCAATCCCCCCAAGGACCAAACGCCTTAAACCTAATTCAAATGATCGGACCAACCAGCTGGACTTATCGTGATTACGAAGTTTTCAGACTTTTTTGACCTCTGGTGACCTAGATGACCTGACCTTGACACAAAAACAATAAGGGTTCATGTAATTATCACGGGGAACACACATACCAATATGAGATTCATCATCGGGTGGGGTCGCGTTATAGTGATTACAAGACAAATAGCCAAAAAATCAAATTTTCACAAATTTTCTATTTTCGACCGAAATTCCCTCCCGACCTGAACCAAAAAAATAGGTTCCTGGCCTCCCCATAAGAAAAGCTCTATACACCTAATTCAACTTGATCAGACCAACCATTCGGACTTATGTGTTTACAAGGTTTTCAGACCTTGACTCTGGTGACCTCAGATGACTCTGACCCTGGACCCACAAACAATAGGGTTCATGTACTAATATGGGAACACACTACCAAGTATGAGCTTCATCCATCGGGTGGGTCGAAGTTTTATCGGGTTTACACGCCTAAAATGCCAAATATCAAATTTTCTATTTTCGACCAAAATTCAATCCCACCCGAACCAAAAACAATAGGTTCCTGGGCCTCCCCATAAGAAGCATACACCTAATTTCAACTTGATCAGACCAACCATCTGGACTTATAGTGTTTACAAGTTTTCAGGACCTTGACTCTGGTGACCTCAGATGACCTCAGACCTGACCAAAACACAATAGGGCTCAGGATACTCTAGGGGAAACACACATACAAGTAGAGCCTGACCTACTCAGAACCCAATAAGTATCGTGTTTACAAGCTGGGGCCGTCCAAACCACCACAGACCACATACACACACACACACACAAACACAACACCACAAACCACATACGACACACCACACACACGACGTGTGACTGCATAGATTCCTCTGACTTCATCAAGGAATAAAAATTGATTTGAAGCTGTAGGAGATGCATTTCAAGTACCTTGGTGTGAGATTTCATAAATGGAATCTCTGTTGACCATCATATTGATCAAAAAGTCAGTACTGTGCACCAACTTGTAGGATTAACGATAAGTAGCGTTTTGCAGTTCTCCCCTATTGGCCCATTGTGTCCCTTAATGCAATTTGGCCTTGACCTAAGGTGGTCAACGATGACCATTCAGTCAATAAAGTGTAACCAAGTTGGTCACAATTCATCAAAGCTTAAGAACATTTTGGGGCCCAAAAAGTTGACAGACAGGGGGGGGGGGACCAGACAGACAGATAGATAGATAGATAGAAGATAGATAGATAGATAGATAGTAGATAGGATAGATTAGATAGATAGATGAGAGAGATGACCATGGCCATCACATCGTCAACCAGCATAGCTGGTTTGAGATAAAACAACAATATTTCACACATTTATTTCCCGCTTCTCGTTCTATACACTCATAGAGAATGTGAATCATCACACGGTGGGCAGTATAACCTGAAAACCAGACAAGTTACTATGCACATAGCTTGGTGGGTGAGTTAGTAGTTAGTAGTAACATTGCATTTGGATTCTCTACCAGCCTTCAGTTATTTGAAAGGAGGTTGGACAATTACTGGAAGGATCAAGATAATTGTCACTGCAAGCCGAATTGAAAACTGACTGACAAGGACAAAGATACAAAAAGATATGTAGGTACTGTAAAGTAAGTGTCACTTTGGAAAAAAAAAAAAAATATGAGAAATGTCACACACTGTTCCTTATCATGACATTGTCAACACATGCTTCCTTTCAAAACGTGCAAAAGAGGGGAATCCACGGAAAAAATGCAAAATCCTCATTGGAAACTTTGTGAAAATGTCATTAGTCACCCAATATCTGTCACCTTTCATTTTGAATCCCCAGATTTAATCAAAGAGGTTTTCCCCAAATCCTTCATTGGGTTTTATCCTACAAATTAGGCATCAAATTCCACACTTTTTCATTCTTTTGCCAATTTTTTGAAAGAAAAAAACCCTTGGATATACCACTAGTCACTGTTAACACTGATGCATTCAGTCATTGGCATGACATTGCAACAAATGTTGCTTCTTTTTCAAAAACAGTGACAAATAACAATATCTAATGATCATTATGAACCCTTGAGCTATGCAAACTAGAACTAGGAAGGTTGTTAGTAGGCAGCTGATGAAACGACACTGATTTTGAGACTCACCCTATATTCAAAATAAGCTCAGTGTCACTTCCTAACTATTTCGGTGGTAAAACTAAAAACCCAGCACCAACCATTACTGTACAAAATTGTATGGCCAAAATGATGACTTACATGCACTGCTACGATAAGTATGTGATTTCTATGATTTTTTATATATGGTAATCGCTTCAACCATGGGTTACATACCAGACAGTACATCACAGACATGTACAGCATTATAACATCTGAACTCATTCAAGGCAGGAACATGAACATTACAGCAGAAGTAGGCCCTTGGCAACCTCGCAAGAGTGTGAAAAGGGTGTCATGACTTCCTGCCTTCCTCTCCTAATTCATTCGCCTCTTTCTAAAAAAGTCCCTATTTCTCAGGCAACAGTTCCATTTTGGTGTGGAAACATCTAGGAGACCTGGACGAAAGTGATTTCTCCCGTCCTGCTTTTCTGGCTGTCTGGAGTACCTATCCACGTAATATAAGTGCCTCTACATCTTAGCTGAGGCTTGTAATCTGACTGGTGATCAGTCTGAAACCTGCAAGGAATAGTACTTCTCGAGAATTACATTTGGGTGATATTGCTGGGGAAATTTTGTTGTGATGAAACATACTTAGGATTCTTTCATAGAGCAAACTTGAGAAAAAAGTAGGAGAAGTAGGAGAAAGTCGAGATTTTCAGAAAAAATGTAGAAGTAGGAGGCAAGGTCAAAAAAGTAGGAGAGTTTGAAAAAAGTAGGAGCTGTTGAAGCTGCGAAAGGTCAAACTGACAAAAAATTAAACAGCTGTAATCCTCTTGGATTACAGCTGCACTGCTGAAATAAAAATTACCTGTATTTAAAATCTTTTAGTTCCTCCACGGAGGCAAATAAAGCTGCTTATCAGAAATATAAAAACATGCGGATTATGGTAATAAACTGGGATGAAGAGGTTTATTATTTTATACAATAATTGCCAATAGTAAGTCTTATTCAGGGGAGATAAGTGGAATACCCCTAATCAGATTTTTGGCAAGAAACGGGTCACCAAAGGGAACAGAACCTTTTCTTTTGAATGAAAACAATTGACACAGTTGAAAAACAAGGCGATCGCCCCCCAGTGTCTCGCCTGGTTGCCCGATCAGTGTTTACTTCTATTAGTCACCATGCAAACAATTGCAAGGCATTCCATGTGTCGCTTAAAGATTTTGGTATCAGCACTTTAACAGAAACCGCTATAATCAGTGACCACTTCAAATTTGGAAAGGACGATTATTGACAACGTCTCTAAAGGAGTGAAAGTTTTGTGGAAATGTGACTGATTTCCTATTATTTTGCCTCTTATTTTTTTAATTATGCAATTTAGGCCAATTCTACCAAGTTTCAAGAAAATCTGGCAAACTTTAAAATTATGCATAAATTATGCAAATGAGACCGTGATGACCTCAGTGACCTTGAATTCATGATGAAAAAAATTGGAACTCAAGGTAAAACAGACCCACCAGGTTTCTGAAAATCCAAGGCAACTGAAGATTTTGCTTATCTTAAATTATGCAAATTAGGTAAGTTGAAGACCTCCATTCACCCCAAATCTTTGTTAAAAAGTTTTGGGACTAAGGTGGACCCTATTCACCAAGTGTCATGAAACATCGGACCAACTTTTGAAAACAACTTCTCATAAATTAGATTGACTGAATGACATATTTTGAGACTGAAAAATCTATCAGTTCATACCTTATATCCCGCAGCTATGTGCCAAACCAAGTCACGATAGCACCTATGGTTCATCCGCAATCTTGCAACGATGCTGGAAGGTTCACCATTGTGATATAATTGTTGACCTGCATGTGTGTGACCTCTGACTCAATTTGACCTCTGTCGGGTGGTCATGTGGTTAAAGGTTGAGTCTTGAATAAAGGTGAGTCTGAATATTAATGTGCTTATTTAAGGAGTTACGGGCAAAAAAAAAAAAAAGAGAAAAATGGTTATTTTGGTATGTGAATAGACCTTTGGGTGCTTTATGGAGGAACCAACTCCCGCTTCGATCGGACGCATACTTTGGTAGTTACAAGGGGTCAAAGTTTAATTTAATAGCTTTTTTGCAATAACATTAGGCGTGTTCATCGGCAGCATATGACTATAGGAGTGGATGCATCACATGGAGAGTAACAATTTTTATAAAAACTGCCATGTCATTGGAGGTCATTAAAGGTCATTTAGGGGTCAAAAACGATATTTAAACTTTTTTGGGCAAATAGATGGGCGTGTTATCAGAATGCAAAATGCTCTAGGAAGGTAGTGGATGTAGCACATGGAGAGTTACAAATTTCATAAAAACTGCCATGTCATTAAAGGTCATTTAGGGGTCAAAAAACTGGTTTTCTGGCCATAATCGGAGAATTGAATATCTGTGAAGGCTGGAAGGTTCACCATTGTGATATAATTGTTGACCTGCATGTGTGTGACCTCTGACCTCAATTTGACCTCTGTCAGGTGGTCATGTCGTCAAAGGTTGAGTCTTGATTAATGTGCTTATTTAAGGAGTTAACGGGCACAAAAAAATAGAAACTGGTTATTGGCGCGTGGGGATATACAGTTGGCGGTCTATCACCGCCAGCGTTGTCTAGTTTGTCACAGGACAATAAGATTGTTAATAGTTTTTGGGATAATATATCTGTGTTGATACAATGAGCCATTAACCTATGTCACAAAAAATTGACCCATTTCTCTGTTATGTTTTCAACACAGGCGGACAAGGTCCGTCTTTGCTATACATCAGTTGTGGAGGTCTTGTCTATGGCTATCACTAATAAAATCCTTGAATTTTCCATTAGCCTTTATTTTCCGTTCTCCCTTTCCATTCACAAAGCTACCCAATGCTGTAGTAATCTATTGTTTGACTTGAACGAAAACTACAATTGAAAAAATCTATTTAAACAGTAGCATCAGGTCAAAATTTGTAATTTCGCGGAATAGTTCCCTTCTTAGAAACACACATTTGTTGCAGCCGGCCGGCGTTTTTTTTTAATTTGCAGAATTTCAACATTTTCTCCAAGTAAAAAATGATTGGGGTGCTGTGGTTGTTGCTTGTTTAATTTTGATTGAAGTTTTCTTTATAAATCGAAAGATTGTACTCATTTTCAATATCATTCATGCTTATTTTCAAAGCTGAATGGAACTTTGTTCTATTGATGCTCTTGTACTGCCATTAACAAATTATAATATCAATATATCATTGTCAAAAAGTATATTCCAGAAGAAATTGCTCAGAAAACCAGAAAGCTCAGTGACTTCTCGACTGATCCTGACTTTATTGAGTGTTGTGACCTATGAGTCACGATATCCACATTTTTCGACCTTTAATAGACCTAACTCTCAAACAATATCGTTCGTTTACACTCCATGGGGAATCAGTTTATATACCAAGTAGGAGCTTGATCCATCCAGTCAGGCTGAAGTTAGCATGTTCACAAGAAAACATTCGGCAAAAAATCAGTTTTTCAACAATTTCCATAATTTTGACCACGAACGACCACTATTCTACACCAAAAACAATGGATGCTTGAACCTGCCGTTCGCAGTCCTGATGGTCCCACACATAGGAAGCTTGCCTGGGAGGAAAAAGAACTAGTCCCACTTCTGGAGCTGCATGCCGGACGCGGCTGGCCCTGCAGCCGGCTGCCTAATGCCCGTTTTGGCTCCTGCCAGTCAAATGATACCTTGCTGCCCACACCGGGCAGCACAGGCAGGCTCTCCCTGTTTCGGCTCCTGCCGCCCCACTGAACCACCTTGGCATGGGTTCCCCGGGCTCTCCTCCCCCCTGGGCCTGCCACTGTTAACCGGCTCCTGCCAGCCACTCCGGCTGGCTTACCTCCATGTTTTCCAGTTTCCATTTCAGTGCACTAGCCTTTGACAAATGATATCCCATAACAACAAGTCCGAAGAACACGTCCCATGTGTAATAAAATAGGTCATACCTTCGCTCCCCATTTGGACGAGTTCATTTCAGACAACGTCACCCGCCGGAGTTTATTCACCTCCCCGAATGCAACAACTGGAATATAGAGGGCGCAGACAATATGGACCCACCTGGAACAAAAGTAGCAAAAACTTTATAGAGCCCTCTCATCAGGTGCATGGCATTGTCTATAGTGTCATATACTCAAAGACGAGCTTCTTGTTGAACTCAAAATTGGCTTCCCTACAGTAGTATTGAGACGATACGCGAGGTGATGGCTAATCGCGTTAATTTAGCTCATGGCAAATTTCCAACTACATGTCGTCTCCGTACCGCCGTACTTGCCAGCTGGCGCTAATTGGTTGTAGTGTTTACGAGCTGCGCCAATGTTAGTGCATCATTCATCACCACGCTGTGATGACCATGGAAAATGTAATTAACTCACGGGGCTGCGCCCGCGTATACGTACCGCTAGCGTTAAGACCGCTACCATTGACAACGCCGGAGAATAGGCTATGGCCGGCTTTACAATATGGAACAAAGTTTTCACTTGATTTTGCAAAGTGATTAGAATAGAAAAGGAAATAATATAGACGATTGTGGCTGAGGTTGGTGTATTACTCGTAGGGCGATTGAAAGACAATCATCGTCTAAACATGAGACTTATACTGCAAATTTTTCACCAAGTACACAGAAGGCAATGTCTCTTGCAGTACTTAATGTGGGGATGTGGGTTCAAATTTTTTTTGGTATGACTCAACCAGGATCACCACCGGTCTTCCTGGTGAATGTCGACAGTAATTCACCCATTACCCGGGGGTAGCATAACTAGCAGTCCATTCACGTCGTACAGCCAGGTGCTGCACACTCAGTCATCACTCCCTATAACCAGGAGTACAAACTAGCAGTTCATTCCTCGTGCAGCCAGGTGCTGCACTAACAGTCGTTTACAAACAGCCAGGTGCTGGACTAGCAGTCAATTCATTCATAAGCCCCGGTGATCACTAGCAAGTCATTTACTCTACAGCCAGGGCTGCTGCACTAGCAGTCATTCATTCATACAGCCAGGTATGCACGAGCAGGTCATTCACTTGTATAGCCAGGTGCTGCACTACAGTCATCATCATTCATACACAGGTGCTGGCACAAGCAGTCAGTTCACCCTACGCCTTTTCTGTCACTCAGCATCATCCACCATACAGCCCGGTGCTGCGCTAGCTGCAATTTACTCATCGAGGAATCGCCAGGTGCTGCACTAGCATCATTCACTCATACGCCAGGTGCTGCAATAGCAGTCGTTCTTCCATATAGCCAGGTGCTGTTAGCAGCAGTCATTCATTCAAATAGCCAGGGCCAGGTGCTCACTGACATTTATTTATTCTATAGCAGCCAGGTGGTCACCTCGCATTCTTCATATAGCCCGGAAGCTGCACTCGCAGCATTCACTCATACAGCCGGTGCTGCACTAGCTAGGCAGTCCGTTCTCCATATAGCCAGGTGCCTGCACTATAGTCATTCAGCATATAGCCAGGTGTTGCACTTAAGCATCTTGCTCGCTCGTACAGCCAAAGACAGATGCTGCACTAGTTGTCATTCACACACACTTTACAAAGTCCAGGTGCTGCACTAGCAGTCATTCACTCATAAAACCAGGTGCTGCATTAGCAGTCATTATTCATATAGCCACGAACTGCACAGCCGTCTTCACTCATACAGCCAGGTGCTGCACTAACAATCATTACGATCACATAGCCAGGTGCGGCACTAGCAGCTGCGTCACGGGTACAGCCATAGTCGGATGACCGCAACTAGTAGTCCATTCACTTTTACAATCCAGGTGCTGCACTAGCAGTCATTCACTCATATAGTGCAGTCATTCACTCATACAGTCGGTGCTGCACTAGCAGTCATTCATTCATTCATAACAGCCGGTGCTGCACTAAACAGTTCATTCACTTGTATAGCCATATTCAGGTGCCACACCATTATCATTCACTTTTACAGCCAGGGGTACTAGCAGTCATTCATTCATACAGCCAGGGGGCCTGCACTAGATAAGTGACTCTACAGCCAGAATGCTCACCTTTTGAGGTGTATTTGGTAGACTGGCAAAACTAGTCTTCTATCCTGCACCTGTCAAGACAAGTTCCAAGCTACTTGACTGTCCTGCATCAATAAGCTAGTTCGGAGATACACTCAGGGCATTGTCATTTATCCCGGCCGGGGAAACTTCGTCAACGGGGAGACTCCGTTAATGGACTTTACTGTGGGACTCTTCATTCTCCAGGTTTGAATTAACAGTGCAAAAGTTGCGATGGACTCTGTAAAACTGCCTGAATAGACAATAATCACGGAGAAATATTTCATAATTAACATGCACACTATTAATATGCCAAAAACCATCAGGCAGCTCCAAAATAAACAATAATTATTTCAAAATACCTACAAAGGCCTGATCGAAGCCGACCTAAATCCACGTTGCCGACCTGAGACAATCAATCGTCGAGTAGTACAATCCACCTATTGCACTACAGTTAAGAGGAATATTCCATTATCCTGCGGGATAACTTGCGGGAAAGCCGAAGTCAGGACAACCAACCGCGATTTCTTGGAATTCATTACTAAATTGGCCACATTGTAATCACACGGAAAATCCAATATACAACCTGTTCTCGCCATGTGAAGCTAAATTTGAGAATTCCTTGTTGACAACAGGGAGAAACAAAACAAAGTTTCTCACAGATCACTTGCGCTTCCATTGAATGACTGTGGCCAGCTACTCTCGCAGAAAGGAAATTGTCCCGCAAGCCAGTGGGAGAAGACAATGACGCTTGCGCAGAAGCTATCTCCGAACTAAGCTTTACTAGGATCACCCTGCATGAAACCTTCTGCCTAGAGTGACAGCAATAGAACCAAGGTCTGTCACTTCGTATTGTAGGGCAATCTCTCCACGGGCTGCTTTTTGAGGGGGGAAATTTAACCTGACAATATTTTTTTTTGTCCGTTCTTTAGCCTAGAATGAAGTATAAATATTCAACGCATGCCTTACAGCCATTCACTCAGCCATTGGGTATACTAGCGTCATTCACCTGTACACCAGGTGCTGCACTAGCAGTCATTTACCCGTACAGCCATGTGCCTGGCACTAGAAACCATTCACTCATACAGCCAGGTGCTGTACTATGCTGTACTAGCAGTCATTCACTGGTACAAACTGTAATCGCACTTTAGCATCCACCCACTAAATCCAGTTGAATGATGGTGGCTACACAAATCAGCCCGGACTTCATACTGTGGACCAGTTGCTGCACAGCAGCCTTTCACCCCCTTGGATGTCAGATTACTGAATACCAGTTTTTTGATGAAGGATCATATCTGGTGAAGTTCCTTTCTTTAATAATAATTAATAATATCTCGTTCTCATATAGCACTTTTCACGTCCAGACTGCTCAAAGGGCTTTACAGATATTCCCCTGATCCTTTCCGTGGACTGCACACCCGTACTATAGCAGCACCACCTCTCGATTGTTCTCTGTCCTGACGCACCCTTCAGTACGTTGCTTCACAATCGTGTCCCCCTGGGCTTCCCATAGGCTGCTCCAACATACGTCGCTCGCACTACTCCTCACAAGTCACCTCCCGAGGCACTAGGCACCCATTTTAACACGGGTGGCGTGAAAGAAGAATGACAGAGCTTTGATAGAATGAAGGCAACGATATGAATAACAAATATTATTATTATTATTATTAATTATCATACCTCATCATTGCTATTTCATCATGCATTAATTGAAGCATTTATCATAACGGCATTGGATCTCCCACGTTTCTCTTTCAACACGGGGTGTGATTTCTCAACCATGATAATGCATCTATTTATCAAGATGCCTGGAAACATCGATCATCAAGGTCAATACCACCAAGGCTGCCTACAGTGCCCAGGGGCAGGGAACCTTTGAACCTTTTGCATTAAAAACTCAAGACAGGATATCAAATCAAGAAATTATCAGGAAGTTAATAAACCCATTCCATTTCTTATTTTGTCATTGTTGATTTACATCTCATATCCCACCCATCTAGCCTATAGGGCACAAATTATTAGAAAAAATATTTCAAACAAACTGTAGTGCGAGAAGTCTCACAGGTAGTGATCATGTGTGACCATACATCAGGAATAATTTGGATTTTGCTGAAGGAGGACCATTGACACTTTTTTTTTTTAAAAGAATTCTTTTTACTAATTCCATAATTGCTCTCATGCAGCAACTCCATAGAGCATCGGGCAAGCACTTTAGCTCTCTTTGAAGATGACATTTCGGTCTGGGTGGGGGTGAGGGTGGGGGGGGGGCTCCATAGCTCAAATGTTCACAGTGGTTGCATCATCATCCGCCAGCCTGTTTTACGTCTGAATGAATCCACCGTCTGGTGGGTACGATGGTTTTTGGCAGCTCTCACACAGCTGTCCTCCAAGCTGTGCGGTCCAGTGAGAGGTGGTGTCCAGTCATCAATCCTTCAGGTCTTGCTGGACAGTGCTCAACCAGGTCCTCTCTGGCCTCCTTCCTTGAGGACTCTCGACTAGCGACTTGCATATTCCGCGCTCCTCTTGATACCAGCCATCACTATGCTGAACATGCCCGTACAAGACAAGCCTCCTGCTACGTGGCTTGGTCTCCAAGCTAGGGAGGTTCAAAACTTCATAATGGCAGTCCAGCGTCCAGGTGTTGTATAAGCACCTCAGTTTTCTAGGGATAGTCTCCTCCCAGGTGACATTAGTAGCATTTCTTGAACTTTGTCCAGCTAAACGGTTCTTGTGTGGTGCACATGCAGCTACACCTCCGAACTACCCATGTCACCCAGGTACCAAAGGAATCCACCACCTTGCAGCTTGTTGGCCATCTTACAGTCACATGGTGCAGTTGGGCTGCCATCTATTGGTCGAGCTTGCAGTGTCCAAGACTCTCTTCATTTGAAGTTTGAGACCAGGCGGATTCTGCCATTGATGCCAGAACATTTCTTGTGAGTCCAATGGGAGCAACTACTTGCGCACAAGATGGAATTAACTGCCCCACACTCTGACGGCATAACACCACACGGGTACCGCGGAATCGATCAGGGTGTTCATGTTTGGACCACAAAAACATGATCTTTTTTATATGCCGATATTGACTCTCAGTCCCTTCTTTCTCCTCCAAGTGTGTGCTTCCTTCCAAATGATGATTCTGTTGGTCACTTCTTCCAGACTTTCAGCAGCAACCAGGAACCTGAGCATCAGCATATAGCAGTTCCAGGGGCTCCAGTGCGGACCTCTTCTGACAGAGCCTCAAGCACGATGATGAACGAAGGGGACTCATAATGGCCTTGTGTCCCTACCACTTGACTCAACAAGGATTGCTATTAAAGGTGTTGTTGACAGCGTTTCGAAATTGCTGGTGGGCATCACGAAATGCTCCTCAATGAACCAAGATTGATAACACTTTCGAAGTCATAGCAGTTCAGTTTTGTACACAAACTATATAGACCGCATACAGGTTTTCTACAATTCCTCCCCAAATTGCTACCAGCGTTCGCACTATTTCGACGCTGGTTTTGATGTGTCACGGCTCCTGGCACCTCATACAATCGTCATACAACTCTCACAATCCATTCAGCCAGCCAACCTTTCTCTTGCCCACCAAAGCACTGCTCTGGGGACACGGTCGAATGTCTTCTCCACATGTCCGATGGAAGCAAGATAGAGGCTCCTTCCCTTAATAGCCAAGTATTTCTCCTGAAGCTGCAGCTGAACTGGCATCAGTTGTTCCATGGCCAGCATAAAACCAACTGCATTTCATCATGACCTGGTCGTCACTGCAGACCAGGATAGTTTTTTCCTCGATCCCGAGCCCGCAGATGAACTTTCAACTGCAATGCCAATCACTGAGCGTCGCTCGTGAAGCATTGGATCTAATTGCACTGACTGACAACCTTCATGATCAGAATCCATTCAAAAACTATGCAAACAGCTTTTTTTTTCTTCTCCAGCAAAGGTCAAAATGACTCACCAGGTGACCTTCGACCCTGACTGAACACTACATTGTGTGATACTTTTGGCTGAATATTCATAACCTCAGGTTTAATTATCTGCATTCTTGCCGACCTGCAAACAACACTATGAATACCTAATTACTCTCAGTATCCGTCGTCAGGAGAATATGTGAGGCTTGATTTACAGACTATTACACCTAGAGCTGGTACCATTCACTCTACAGGTGTTTTTTCAATTCCAATTTGTTTTAACCACTGCAAATAATTCAACATAAGCCAGCGTCCATGGAGAATAAAATTGACAGTTCTTGCTGAGAACTTTTTACCACCGACCTGGTGTCAATATTTTCACCTCATCAGCTTTATCCTTGCTTTGCTTCCCTGTTAAAATTGAATGGAGTCTTCAGTCCCATCGTGCCTCTCGATAAAATGTGACAGTTCTTGCTGAGAACTTTTTACCACCGACCTGGTGTCAATATTTTCACCTCATCAGCTTTATCCTTGCTTTGCTTCCCTGTTAAAATTGAATGGAGTCTTCAGTCCCATCGTGCCTCTCGATAAAATGTGACAGTTCTTGCTGAGAACTTTTTACCACCGACCTGGTGTCAATATTTTCACCTCATCAGCTTTATCCTTGCTTTGCTTCCCTGTTAAAATTGAATGGAGTCTTCAGTCCCCCTCGTGCCTCTCGATAAAATGTGAACAGTTTCTTCATATACCGTTCATCACCTGTACATGTGAGCCTGGTTTCAAACCACGATGCTAACAAATACTTTAACCACAAATGAATCCTAGGGAACCCAGGGGGGGGGGGGGGGGGGGGAGAAAAAGCATAGGCCTATACTTCCCTATTTCTCTTTCTCTAAGATGCAGTTAAGATTCTTCTCACACATTAAAATAATATTCCAGCTAAAATTGCTCTCAAAGCCACAATCTGTGTTTGCTCCTGAAAAACATGCGGGTAAGTGTGGTCCAATGAGATCCAGTCAGCATAGTTTTTGATGATTCAACAACATTTCAGCTGATTCATTTTCAATAGTCACCTTACACTAAAGAGTTAGATTCTGCACTCTTCAAAGCCCCCTCTACACTTGCCCGCTCTGAGGTCCTAGCATAGTTTGTGCCTTGTTCGTACCAGTTCGTGCCAATGCAGGAACTGTCTGTGAAGTGTGTGACAAAATTCAGATTGTTTTAAAATTTTGCCACGACAAAAATTTCGAGAGTTTGTAGTGAACATTCTTGAAAACTATGCGCAAACTATTCGCAACAGACTAGTCGTGGCAGCTCGTGCCAATGCGTGACCATCGACCCAGTGATAAGCACTTCACAACTATTTCACAAACCATTTACGAATAGTTCCCGCACAGTTTTGATGGCAAAAGTTTCAAGCTACGCATGTGCAATGATGATCGAGAGCGGTGGCTGACAAAAACAAAATGGGTACCGGTAGGCTACATGGCTTCTAAATGTATTTGCTTTCTGGCTCACATTTTGTATTCCATATTCTTTGTGGCTTCCTATGGTAGGTCAGTGGGGGAAATCGTACTCAAACACACAGCGCAGAGCTTGCTTTATCACTCATTCAGCATTCTGTTATAGCCAGGTATTCCCCTCCAACTCATCCACTGGAAATTGACACACTGAGACCTACCTATTCGAGGTTTGACAAGGTGCAGACCTGGGAACTGCACTGACATTTTCGTAAGCGGTGGGACGCTACCAAGTATACTGTATAAGGCAATGCCTTTCTGGCGGTGCCTTTAAGGACAACTGCAGGCTTGGATACCACAGAGGATATATCGTGGAGAATGGACAACTATAGGTCCAACTCCATTTCAATAAAATGTTCCGATGTGGAGTCATTGGCCTTCAAAGCGTGGTCCATATGCAGAGAAATTGGGGAGAATCCCAACTGTGCAATAATGCATGACGTCACACTTGGTCAACCTGGGATGTAATGTCATGTATTTCATTGTTTCATTTTGTTGAATGAGTCAACATTTAGCAGAAAGTTCTGTTGTCTTCCTCTCACCAAAGTTACCATCAACACTACAAAACCCACTACAGCAATCCTCTCCCATAGAATAAATGCTTTTCGTAGTGGAAATAATTTGTGAATTTCGATAGAAAACAAGATTTTTTGCAGGGCATGATGAGATCCTCCTTGATCTTGCACAATACACATGCACAAAACTTCAAATGACTGTAACTCCGTAACGGAAAGTCATATGATCGTCGGGTATTGACTGACCATTCAATTTTTCTCCAGCTAATATATTAGCATCTATAATTCATCCGGCAGTCGTCCATTAATCTGGGGGTGGGGATTATCATGAGCAGAGTGCATGGGACTCCTAGAGTGCCTACCCTCATTGGTCTAGCTCTGCTCAAATTCCATGTGCTGAGCACCCAGCAGGATGACAACAGGTACCATTTCAAAGTCTTTGGTATGACCCGACTATAAAGGCCTAGAGAGCAACAGCCACTCAGTGTGCAAAAAGATGAAACCTTTCTAAGTCCCCATGGTTACATTTTTAGCTGCGGGAGAGCAGCTCTACAAGTTGTCATGTCTCTCATAAAGAATGGCCTGTAGGTGTCCTGGTGTCCACTTTGTGTCTGACACAGCTGGATTTGTTAGTGTTTTCTTTAGAAGCAGGGGTACAATCACTGAGTCTTCACATGTTTTTTGAGGTTTCCTGCCGGTGTAGATTGCATAAATTGTAGATTATTGTCATTGGCTATCTTTCATCCTTGTACGGAAGAATGCAGCTTGTACAATTGAACCCCACCTGCAGACCCCTGGGAGGAGGTGCATCATTGTAGCATCATTCACTAGGAATATATGACGCAGCGTACAGATATTTTCTGCCAGCTGTCGTCACCAATCGGAGGAATAGTGCGTCATGGATCGTAACTTGCCGTTAGTCCAAGTTTGCAGATTTGTTCAGGGTGCACCTTCGTGTCACTGGTTAAGCGCCCACTATCACAACAGCGCCCTGAATAGTGGTGATGCGCAGGAATTTAGCTTCATAGTGGTTACCATATCAGTTTTGCCAAATGAAGGCTTTCATCATGGATCAATACAGACTTGCAAACACGTGGTAACGAATTGTGTACACGAGAGTGCGATTGTGGACTGTCCCATGCACATACACAATTTAATGGCTTCACTGCGTGGAGTTACTCACATGATAGGACCGGATTTATAAAGTGGTTAGCACCATTAACGTTTTTCGCAAAGTTTTGCTAAACTCCCTCAAGGACGTCAGTGAGCGGAAAATAATAGGGTTTTTTTGCGAGGAGAACAGGGTGGGGTTAGCTACCAAGTTCGTATGTGTGTACATCAGTCAGAAGGTGTTTGTTCGACAACTGATTTATCGTAATTTATAAATTTCAAAAGAAAGTTTTCTCACAAAAGTGCAGCGAGCTATAGCCTAAATTATTATAAATAATGGTAAGGCAGATCACTGTCTTATATTTCCCAGGAACATTCGGACAGATTAAAAACATACAGAGAATTCTACAAGTACGCAAGCATGGCGGAGTCTGGGGCTAGGAAAAATTGGGTAATTGCAGATGGCATTATAATATTCGTCTGTGACCGGCATGCATGTGTGTGCTGCTCACTATTGTCACTGACTTGAAAGAAGTTTTGTGTCTTGCGCTGTGGTCCGTATGTCAAAGCGTGTTATAGTTTTGGTACAAGCTAGCAGGGCCCTTGGAGTGTGTGAGGGACGTCACTTCAAGCATTTGTAGGATTTTTTTTCAAAATTTGGTGTGTCACTTTCAGGCAGTTGAAAGTTACACCAAATGCAACCCATATAACCTAGTTGCTACAAGGGGCAACCTTGTTGAAAGTTGTGGTCAAAGGTGGGTTTCCAAAGCATGTTGAGTAATATACAAAACAGGAACGATTTTGTGAACTGTGAACTACGAATATTTACCCTTAAGCGACCAGGCACCCCCCCCCCCATTGTGCCACCGAGTGTCTGCATTTTTCACATAGTACCGGGTGGCAACCACACGCCCTTCTCTCCTTTCCAGGCTAGGTTGCCACCCCGGGTACTATGTGAAAAAAGGCCAGGACACTCGGTGGCACACTGAGGGGGGGGGGGGATGCCATGGTCGATAAGGGGTAAGTAGAGCATGTGAACTAGATTCTTTCACTTGTCTTAAACTATTATGTGTGGAGGACTTTGTAAAAGTTCAAGTAGCATCAAACCCCTGCCACCAGCTCAACCCCATCCTTCCCCCCACCACCCCCGCCCCAGTTGTTGCGCCAATGAAAAAACATAGACAGGTGATCTCATCTCCATAAAATGCAGTGTCGAAGGGTAATGTTTCTCTTCTTCCTATCATTGTTCCAAAGAGTTAGTCAGTTGTCTGTTGCAATCGGAAGCTAGGTGCAACAATAATATAATTATATTACTGATTTATGGAGCGTCACCTCTCCACCAAAGTGCTCTACAATTATCAATCCGATCCTAACTTGGCACACACTACAACAATCCTGGAGAGATGTGCTGCAGCAAGTACCAGATGATGTGTTGCATGTGAGTCATTGCCGAAGGCAAAATGAATCTGTGCAGTCATAAAACTATGAGTATGTGTGTGTGTTGGACACCATTGTAGCAGGTATCTAAGAACGACAAACATGTATAAGTTCAAATTAGGCACGTGGGATGCTCATGGAGAGAGGGTAACTATATGTTTTTACCGTAATTCAAGGTCAGGACAGGGCAAAGTCTAAAAGCTGTCAGCACATCTCTAATGAATGCCAATATCCATCAAGTTCATAAAGGGGTATGGGTTGCACATATGGGAGGATGAACCGTTGGTTTTTGGTGTCAGGTCAAGGTCACTGAAGGTCGCCATAGGGCAATCCTTCTATATCTTGGAAACCAAGAAATTTCAGAGTGATGGTGGTAACGGAAAGGTCTTGTTCGCTAGGTGAACTACATTGGTTCCAACTTTGATATCATTTGACCTTTTGACCTCCGACTTTGGAAGTAAGTTTTTTGGTGACGACCAGACTTGTCTTCTTGCAACAGATCAATAAGTCAATTGCACAGACGTAATAATACTCCTCTATCACTCGCTATCTCCAGTTATGTTCCACTGAAAAAGGCGTGAAACAACTCCAAAGAGTAATCTTTCACGGGAATCTTTGAAGGTCCCCTAGGACAGTACTGTGTTATTTTGTACAAAGTCAGGCGAAGACAAACAAATATACTTGAGCTGCTCACTGAAAGGTGGGTTATTTTTCTTTAATATAAAACCACCCTTTGACATTTTCTTCCTTCAAATTACCCCACCAAAGGCACATTGTTTTTTGGTTCCCTGAAAAGCCCTAAGATTTCTCTTCAAAATAAGGGTATTTCCATGATTGGGGGTGCTAGAAAGTTATAGATTTAGTGTTTGAAAATAACAAGTCAAATGCGCCGTGAGCAAGCACCTGGGGTAATCAAGGGTTAATGCGCAGGTTGTGCCAGGGGGTCCTTCTGTTCCCCAGCTATCACCTGGGTAGAGTGGCGCTATGGAGATAAAGTGCCTTGCCCAAGTAAACAATACACCAGATGAGCTGAACAGGGGAATTGGTACTTGTGCACATACTGGTCTTGTCTTGTACTATGCAGACCAACTAGTGGTTATATCACTGGTTAGGGGCCGCATTGCAACATTCTCAAAGACCAGAAGGATCTTAAGATTCTCCTTATTGTTTTTCAAGTTATTAAGATTACCTGCTCCCCCAGCAACCTTCTAGATGTCTCAGAATTCCGACAAAAAACCTTTTTTTTTTCCACCTAGCCATACAAAATCCTACGGGGATCGATCTTTCCAAACATTTGCGTTGTATCAATGGAATGCACTACCGTTGTCCGTAAGAACCTCAGAATCAATCCCTAGATGCAACATCAAAGCTCAAGTCCACACTCTTTTATAGGCGCTCTTCCGAGGACCTGTAGGTCTTCACTCTAAGTTGTATTTGTTCAAGTGCTTTGGACGTCTTGCGTCTTTATTGTGAGTTGTATTCAGCGCTATATAAATGGCTCCATTATTATTATTATCATTAAGATAAACCATTTTCTTCGATATCTGTCAACAATCTGGATTCAGTTCCAATCCAGAATAGTTCTCGTTTACCTCAAGTCCCCAGCTCTGCCGACTGAGCTGAAAAATTGTGCCTTCTGGACCCAATAGTAGTAACACGAATTGTGTTTCGAATATTTGAGAAAGTCACAAACCCTCCGATTTTCCTTGATCCTTAATGTCGGTATTAATAATGAAACTAGAGCACCAATGGTGCTGTAGCTCAAACCGCACAAATGTACCAATACAATGTGTTGAATGTTCAAGATCATGAGCAAGAAGGCATTACAAACAATGACCTATTGTGCCCCTGTACAACTTTTGACATTGATTTCATTATTGCCAACGGATGTCAATAACAGTCAATAAACATTGTTACTCAGTTTGGTCAATGTCCATCAAAGAATGACCAATTAAGAGAGAAAAAGGCAATTTCACACATTGGCCTGTTGTCTCCTTTAATGACTCATGACCTGACCTCCACATGGTCAAATATTTTGTTCCAAAGGTCGATGGACATTGGCTCTAAGTTTAATCAACATCCATCGAAGAATGACTGTTTTGCTTCTCTTCACAGATTGGTTATTGTTTTATTTCTAATGACTATATGTTGTTGCATCCAAAATCTGCAAACCAGCTGAAGAAGGAACATTATGACACAGTTTCAAGAAAATCTAATGCACTTTGTAGGAGGAGATACATTCGGAAATTATACATATTATGACCTATATTGACCTTTGACCCTGACATTCACAAAGACCATGTCTCATGAGTCATTAACATTGTGTCCAACTTTGGTCAACATCCACAGCGGAATGACGTTGAGGGGCCAAAAAGGCAATTGTTGACACCAGTGTCAGTGCTACGAAATTGAATCTGGGGGGGAATTCCCCCTTTTCAATATTTTAGGGGGGCCGGATTTTGTAATTTTAGGGGGGATTTCCTGAATTTCAATTTTTTTTCAATGTCCAATTTCACGCATTAATATTTCGATTTTTCGTATTCTGCTGGCCTCTGCATGCTGTTTGCTATCTGCATGCTTGCACAAAATGCTCTAGTCTTGAAGTCTTTGCTGCCCCTCATAACAAAGTTTGATGCTTTCGGCAGCACACCTTTTCAGCTTGTCGGGAACCCGTCACCCCCCCCCCCCCCCCCCTCTTGGGCACTTTCATATTTGCCGAACTGCTACTGCCAGTGCTACGATGCTGTGTGGAGCCAGCAGAGCCCGTAGAGGGTTCTAATTCTGCTCTTTCTACTTCTAGATTAGAGTGTTTCTGGGATTGATCACGGTCAGAAACAGTGTCAGGATTCATTTTAGTGCGAAGAGAGAACCCGATTCCATAGTGATAGTGAAAAGTCAATCTGTCAGTGATAAGTCTGTGGTTAGCTAGCTTTTCGCTGTTTGTATCGTTAAATTGTGCAATTTTAAATGGCGCGGCCCGCACTCACTTCGTGCTGCACAGCCATGCAGCACAGCTGGATCGCCTGCACTGTACATGATCTGTCACGATACCCACTCATTGCTGCGCTCCGCTTATTTTTAGCGCTGACCACAACTTAACAAGTAGCCAATCAAGCGGCAAGCCTTTGTAAGGCCCCTGTCCTTCCTGCGCACGTAACACCGCAGTGAATTGCCGCCATGAAAAATTTGTGTTTTAGTGTGTGATTTTCCATTGACGTATCTCAGTGTGGAAATTTTTTTCATCTTGCTAGCTCGTTTCGCCAGCTGAGTTGGGCTACGTATGTCCTGCTGCAAATACGTGAATTGCGGCATCTGGGGATTGCGGATCTACAATGTCATGTATGCCTTTTAGGTGCGATGTAAATGTGATTACGTAGAGTGGACGTAGCCGTTGAATTCCTGCTGGCTACCGCGACAGCAGTAGTCTGTCAAATTACTTCAATGCTAAGAAAGAAACATAAAATAAATTGAAAAAAAAAAGATCGCAAGTAAATTGGCAAATGTAACGACTTAAACCACATAAATACTTCTGTAGTCTATTTCGTGTAAATTAGTCCGATCTATTTTTTTTCATTAAAGAAATACAAAGGGGGAAATCCCCCTTTTTATTTTGATTTGGGGGGGATTCTGTGGACAGCTGCAGGAATCACGCAATTGCGTACCTTTTCGCGAACACTGAGTGGACACCTGGATAGAGATAGGCTGTAGGGCCCAAGTGGATCCTCGGACCAAAAATTCTTGAAAAGCCTGTAGGTATGGCTATTCCACCATTATGATCGAACATCAGCCTGTGTCCACCTAAATATGTAGGAGAAGAAGCATGTTTACGTAATTGCACATGATGGCCCTCGGGCCCACACAGGTCTCAGTTCAAAATTCCTGAGAACCTTGAAGGTACGGCTATTAGACCGTCATTATGACTGAACATCAACACTGACTGGCATCAAATTGTAGAAGCATTTTGCGTGTTTAACATGAATGGGCCCTAGGGCCCACATTGGGCCTTGCGCCAGAGGTCCGCACACACCCCTGATGGAACACTAACCAAGGATATTACATTTCTTTAAGAACATAAATTGGAACTTGTGGGAAAAGATTGCTTTCAGTACAAATTGTTTCGGTTCCATAAAATGGCCCTCGGGCCCAGTGGGACCTTGGATAAAAAATTCCTGACCACCCTGGAGGACTGTTTGGACCATCATTATGACGACTGTCATTAGCATGCACCAAAATTTGTTAGAGGAGGAAGCATTTTAAACAAAATTCCACCTGATGGGCCCTCGGGCCCACACTGGGCCTTGGGTCCTAATTCCTGAACACCCAGAAGGTATGGCTATTAGACCATCATAATGACTGGACATCAGCATGGTGCAACCAAATTTGTAGGGGATACAAGGTTTCGCCCTATTTTATATAATGGGCCCTGAGGCCCAAAACTGGGCCTTGAGCCCAAATTCCTGAACAACTCCAATGGCCCTCTAACCCAAGGACCATTACATGTAACTTTGAAGAAAATCAATTGAAGCTTGTGGTAGGAAATGCATTTCGGGCACCATTGTGTTAAAAAAAAAACTCTGAAAATGCGTCCCTCAGGCCCAAGTTGAACCTTGGACCAAAAAATTCGGAACACCCAAGGTATGGCTATCAGACCTCATTTGTGGACTCAAACATCCAGCACTGGTGCACTAGATTTTGCAGGAGATTTGCAAAGATTTTTTGCAGTATTTCACATAATGGGCCTTATCGCCCAAACTGGGCATTGGGCCCAAAATTCCTGACACCCCCCAATGGCCTCGACTCAGAACATTAACTGAACTTTGAAGAAAATCAAAATTGAAGTCTTTGAGGTAGATGCATTTCAAGTACTATTGTGTAAAATTTCATAAAATGGGCCTCAGGCCCAAGTGGGACCTTGGACCAAAAATTCCTGAACACCCCAAATGTACGGCTGATAGACCATCATTACGACTGAACATCAGCGCTGTGCGCACCCAATTTGTAGGAGGAGATACATTTTGAATTTTTACACATAATGGCCTATATTGCCCTTTAATGAACTTTGACCTTGACCTTCACAATGTCACTGTCCCATGGGCAAGGAAACATGTGTCCAAGTTTGGTCAACATCCATCCAGCATGACTGTTTGGGGGCCAAAAGGCAATTATTGACACACTGGATCTATAGAATAGATATGAATGCAGATTCCAATATCTCAACCAGCTAGCTGGTTTTGAGCTAAAAACAACCCACGGTTCTCATTTATGCACACCATCACACACTTTCATTCCCCCAGATTGAAAATCACTGAAAATAAAGAACACTTCTGCATATTCCTGATTCCTACAGTTCAACAAAATCCAATTTG
The DNA here is from genome assembly GCA_026419785.1 of Sclerodactyla briareus. Taxonomy (NCBI): domain Eukaryota; kingdom Metazoa; phylum Echinodermata; class Holothuroidea; order Dendrochirotida; family Sclerodactylidae; genus Sclerodactyla; species Sclerodactyla briareus. Next base: position 619,678 of record JAODTK010003333.1, on the reverse strand, counting down.
ACAGAAGAATCATTTTCTGTTTCACTATAGTCACAAATTGCCAATTAGGCTTTCTGATCATAGACAATTTCTCGATTGATTTGGTCACCGATGCCACGAGGACATTCTGCAAGAGGGAGTGCTGTCACACATGATTCCTGCCTCGATGGAGGACGGGAGATAGGGGGGAGGGAGAAAGGGGAGTGGGACTTCATTCCACGTGATACGAGGCCACAACAATAGCTCATCACCTTCCTGCGTCAGTTTCTTTGAAATTCCAAATTCCAACCGAAATTGGGGCATAACTCTCGCATCACTGAAAAAGAGAAAAAAGAGAGTGACAGCTCATCATGGTGACAACATTCTCACATTCTCCCGTTTCACAACATCTCACAACTTACTGAACAAGTACCAAGCATGACGATATTGTATTTACTACTAGAGGACATCAAGCGTGTATTGTGTGCCCTGTTCAATTTCCCGTCAGAGACTACAAACACCAAGTGAGGAGGCGTCCTACCGTGTGAACCTCGTGAACACATTGAGGTTTTTTTCGCTCTATCTGCGAATTTCTCTACCATGTGCCCCATCTACCTACCATGTGCCCGGACCGCGTACTTTTGTTGCTTCACAGTGATGATAGTATGCCATAGTACAAGATTCTGGAAACCCTCTCTTCATGATTGTTACCCCTTGTCCGAATACTCTAATTATAACTGAAGTCACCCGATCCATTACGGAAGCACAAACACATAGTTAATTCGAAAATATGAAATCGAGTTTCGACTGGCAAAAACAAAAAACTAGAAGGCTTGCAGTAGGACATCACGGAGCAATCTAGAGCTAATTAATGTTGAGCAATGAACTAGAGAAGGCTGTAAATGGGAACATATCCTAACATTCTGACAAAGTGCCAATCATTCTCCCGACATCACCTTCATATAACACTACTGTCATGAGGGGGCGCTGTCGGGGCTTAGTAACACGGCTCGACACTGACTTCTGCTCTGCCTAGGAGCTTCAGTACAGCATGCCGTGGCTTGTTACACACCCCCGGCCATCAAGACATAAATAACACTGATCAGGCTTCAGTAATTCCTTGACTGCATGATCCGAACGGCAAGACAACGAGACAATCGTGTGCAATCGAAATTTTATTACCAGCACATCATGGTTTGACATTGACATTTTCTGACAAATTCGGATTCCGTTCAAGAAAACGAAACTTGCAAAATGGTTGGTTCCTGGCGCTTAATGAGAAAGTCACACTAATCTCTACTGATTGACCCAGCAGTCTGGACATGGTTTTAACAAGGATTTTCTCAACTTTGACCTCTGCTGAACCTATGTATGAGTTTCTCGCCTGTTTGCGCGATCGTGTTTCTTTTATCACTACCCAACCGACCACCTAGGTCAGGCAACCTTGTCCTACGAGACACCACTAATTTTCACATATAACAAAATTTGCCTAGCTTCCTAAAATAAACGACCATAATTTGACTCTTAACACAAAATTCCCTTAATTTATTGCTTTTTTATTCTTCATGCCCCCCACTCTTCTCTCCTTAAATACCCAAATTTGAAGAAGTTTATCGCTCAGTTACTCGTCTTCTTGACTCGCAAAAAATCCAACGTGAAATGTTCTAAATCCCCTACACCTGGGCTTCTTTTCTTTTATGATCCAATTTCCCTCCATTATTTCAGTGCCTTTTATTTTCCAAGCACCAGTACATCCATCCAGGCCCCCCCCCCCCCCCTCCGTAGGAGGCAGCAACACCCTCCCCCTCCACCAACAACCTATCCCATATGCAGGTCAGTCAAGAATGCCCAAAATATTCTATAATGTAACAGTATTTTTGTAGTCTATTAACCTAATCACATAGTGTTTGGTAGAGAGGGGTTCGCTTGTCGGCAGCTATAACAGCAGTAAAATTGCTACAGGAGCATGGTTTACTCGTCCTCATTACTTTAATTCTACCAGAAGCTATCATATATTGAATTCAATCAAATTCATGAAACTCAAACACATCAGATCCAGAAAAGTTGATGGACCATACCTTCTTACTAAGTTGGAAATTGATATTATGGCAAATTGGTCACATACATGACCCTCTACTGATCGCAGCTGTACCTTTACAAGGCGATCGTCCCCAGTGTCTCGCCTGGTTGCGCAGATCAGTGTTTTCCAGCAATAGCATCATGCAAACATTCAAGGCATTTAATGTGTTGCTGGAAGATTTTGTGTATTAAGCATTTAACAACCTACTAATCAGTGATCATTCCAAATTCGTAAGACTGAATAATTGACAATGACTACTCAAAGATAAAAGACGTATAAGTTTTGTGGAAATGTACTCAGATTGCCTAATTTGCAATTAAGACACAATATTCAACTTCCTATTGACCAATTCGCTCACTCCACATATCCTTCATCATGACCACACTTTATACATTTCATGGGAATTCAAACAAACTTGAAACATTTGCAAGATGAATGTAGGCATTTTATAACCTGCATAACGCCAGGACTTGAGTCATTGATAACCTTTTGGGGGGACTACACTAAGGTTACCATACCGATCAAGCTTCAGGAAATCGAACCACTTTGAATTGGGAAAACACATGCGAATCGACACACTGGAATGACTCACAGTGGTCCGCCCTCCTATTTGAATGATACAATTTTCAGGTGAATAATCACACAACACAGGCCTGGAGTGCTCTATTCACAGAATGAGTGGTATGGAACGAAAAAAATGAATAAAGCAAAGTGATCGAAGTAATTGTGGGACATGTAATGGGTATCGTCAATACCTCTAAACTATTTAAAAACTTCATTGTCATCATTGAATACTCCCTTAAAACAGAGCAACCATAACAACAGACTGGGTCTTTAGCAGCTCCTACCTACCCTGGACTCTCTGTTTATAAACCAATTACTGACGTGATAGTCCCGTCCTGATTACCATATTGTCCAACAAACTCTATATTCATTACTTCCCTGCTGGCCCACACACTACCAGTGCAATATAACTCCTCTACTGCAGGTGTACCCTGACCCCCTGTAAGCATCAGTGCAGGGAAATGCTACTCTAAAAAACATTAGAGTAGCATTTCCCTGGTAGCCATGGACTTGTCACCTCCTTTACCTCCCTTTAAACAACACTTGACTTCCTTGTCATAGGGGGGCCAAAAGAGGTTGCAGGCTGGATCTGGAGGCTGGAGTTTTCATATACAGTGATGAAGAATCTTTGAATACGATTATGAAATTAATGAACTTCTGATTATTAGCCTTAAACTAACGACACCTTTTATGACATAACAGTTTTCATGAAAAATATTCCCCTCGATAATGAGCACCATGTCTCACATTCAGCCATATCGCAGGTTTCGGAGGTTGTTGGATGAAAGTGCTCTTATTTAGCATTTCTTTGTCGCATAAGTGACCCCTTAATTGACATTTGATGACATAACTTGTTTTATTGAAACATGTTACGCATTTCTGATATCCTTACGTCCCACTATGTTCAGCATACTCACATACAATCACTAATTGTTTGCAGAAATGTTATTTTTTGGCAGCTTTCTGACCTTAAATCACCTTTTGAATGACATGACGTTTTGTTATTTAGAAGCTTGCCTTGATGTTGATGCACCGCAGCCTCAACGCATTATGTAAACAGAAACACCACGCCCTCTTCCTATCCCCCAAAGAGATCCAAATCGAGCTTCTGGCCCCCTCGTACTTGTGAAGACCAGGTGTCAGATAAGCGGGATTGGTTTTCTCTTGTCGCAACAGAGCTTTCATCAAAATCCAAAATTGACAGTTTTTATTTCTTTGCCCTGTGACTCCTAAAGTAATTTTAAATTTAAACATTTTTCTTAAAATTTCTTAAACTTGACCTTTGACCTGTCTTTAATGTTCTTTGATCCACTGAATCCAAAAATTACCATGACAAATCTCTACGAGCCCCTAACTGCACTCATTCCAATTGTTTTGGCACATTTACAAAACTTCGAAAATTGTGTAAATTTGCAAATTATTATTATTATGTAAATTAACCTTTACCTGTTGTTAAATTTTCATGCTCAAAGGTTTACCATTCCACCAGTTACATGAGGATGCACCAACTTTAGAATCTGCATAAATTATGCATATTAGACTAGGTAAATGCCGATTTAGTGCATAAAATGACCTTTTTGGTGACCTCGTCCCTCTGATAAATTTACTCGGGACAATAGATAAACCCTTTCCACCTAGTTTCGTCTAAATCCACGACTTCAAAATAACCGCAAAATTATGCAATTAGACTACTTAATTGCTAACATATGCCACGGCCGGGAATCTAACAGTTCGTGAACCTTCATAGTTGTTTTATATACTTCCGAACGGCATCACCAATGCAGCACCGACAAGAGATATCTTGTACCAAGCTTCCGGGCCAATTCATTAATATGCAATGTTATGCAAATGAGTATGGTCTCTCGGGTCGAAAAGTGGATGCACACGACAACATCTTACCACGCCAACCACCCTCCACACAGATGCCAGCATGATGGCTTTTCGGTTCAGGAGATATTCCAATCCGCGCATATGGACAGAACAGATGGACAGACAACAGACCACACCAAACAAGTGACCGACTATGTCTCTCTCCTTGAACACAGCTTAGGCGAGACAAAAATGCTCAGAATCAAAGGTGGATCACATCCTACCTACCACGTTTGGTGGAAAATCCAACAAACTTCAAAAATTTGCAAATTTATATATACAAGTAGACCACATTAAATGACCTCCGTGAGCCGACTTCACTTTCACATTTTTCGCAGCACCATGATGGCCCACATCCAACCAAGTTTCGTGAAAATCCAACCAACTTGAAAATTCTCATAATTCCCGCATATGTTATGCAATTGGACGCCTAATGACATATTTCAGGCTGAAAATCTAATCAGTTAATCTACCTTCCTCCAGGTCCTACATGCCAAAACACATCACTGTAGCCATAACCATTCTTGTGTAATCTTTCTAACAAGCCTAAACAATAAATTACATACATAGGTAATTAGCCCACTTAATCAGTGACTTGCCTGCCCAAAATCTAAACAGATCGTGTCCACCCAACCCCGTGCTACACACAAAAATGTTCCCCCCCCCATTCATAATCGTCCTCAGCACGTTTGTGAGAATCCCTGCTAAAAAGAAAGTGTGACATCACACACACAATTACACACGCACGCACACACGCACACACATACCAAAGTGACCACTAATCTCTTCCTTAATTTCATTCAGGCGAGACAAAAACACACACCAAATTTCAACTGGTTCAGAACCAGCATCAACATGTTTCTGTGTTTAACAGAGGATTTTGGATTTTGACTTTTGAGACCTCCTTGATATACCTTCACCCCCCACCTCAAAATAATAGAGTTTCATGTACCCCCTGAGGAATTGGTTGCTCCACCTATTTCCAGCTCGATCAAACCAAGCGTCTATACTATTCACAACAGACACCAAGGTGCTGTAGCTCAAACCCAAACAAATGCTCATAATTTTTCACGTCAGAATGATCACCAAGGAGCATTAGACTTATGCGGAACTTTCATGTGAATGATTGTTTGTTCCTTTAGTTTTTAATGAACCTATCCTCCCGATGTGGTCAATGATTCGTTATTTCAGACCTCATACAACTAAGTTTAAAAAAAAAAAAAGTTAATAAATAAGTCTTTAAAGCCTGTAAACTTCAAGTTCTTTGGGCCCAAATTCACTGCTTGCCCCTTCATAAGGGCCGCGGTATTATGAATGAATAATAGGGGTATGTTGGGGTTTTATATTTGAAGGGCAACTGATGATTCATTCAGAGGCTAATTTGACAGATGAGATAAAAACATGAAATGCGTCAGTCGAACCAGAAGTCATAGGACTTTCCAGTATGGAGGTGATAGTCAATTTGAATTTGTGTACGGTTGAAGATGTATGTGTATTGCCGCAAGACGATATGCATCCCATCATGCAAAATAAATGCTGTTATACTGGCCCACAGCACTGCCAAAATTCTTTGTTTTTCTATTGAAATTTCAAACATTAATTTCAACTCGAAAAGCAGTTTAGTCTATGCGGAAGGATTGCTGTAGTGGGTTGGGCTTTTTTTTGTAGGTGTTGATGGTACTCTGGTGAGGAGAAAAGAGCACGGAACTTCTTGCTAAATGCTGACTTATTTAAAAATGGAACAATGAAATACATAGCCTACTTCCATGTATTGTCCATGTGTGAGTCATGCGTTATTGAACACAATTGGGCTTTGCCCCAAATTTTCTGCTTAATGGCCCGAATACTTTGAAGGCCAAAACTCCACATAGGAGTATTGAAACTGGGGGTTGACCTTATAGATACAAGTAGTTTTCCATATCTCCACAATATACTCATGTTTGTACCCATGCCTGCAGTTATCCTTTTAGGCATGGCGGCCAAAACATCCAGGGTGGTTGGCCGAAATTCCATGGATACAGGATAGCTGAAATAGTACTTGGCTGAATGGTTGTTGGCCAAAAATTTCAGAAAGCAGTAGGTTGAACCCTAGATGTTTACCCGAAGAAATAGTTTTAGGCCGTCATACATTTATGCATATTAGACCCATTGAATGACCCCATTGACCCCGAATCTCTGTTAAAAAGTTTCAGGACTGGATTTGAGACCATATTCAACCAAATCTCGGAAATTGACTACACTTTGAAAATTTTTGTCAAAATTAGGCAATTTGAACAACTAATTACATATTTTCACACTTTGAATCTAATCAGTTCATCTAACTTATATCCTTCACCTATCTGCCAAACCAAGTCCAACCATGGCACGTACTGTTCATCGTAACTTTCTAGCGAGCTTAAAACAATAATAATATAAAATAGGCTAATAACCCTCCTTTATTCGCGATTTCTGCTGTGCCAAAAACTAGTCCGATCGTTTCCTCCAACCCTGATACTACACACAAATTGCTTCAAAATATTGGCCTCACCGATTCAGAGAAATCCCGCTAAAAAGAGTTTGTTCAGGCGGAACGAAAATTGCATGATTTGCATAACCCTTATCCATACCTGGATTGTATCAGATTAGTGTTACACTGTTGTCAGGGATTGGGCCAAGGGGGTTTTGGGTCAATTCCAATCGTCAAATGTCATCCAAATCTCATGTTACAATCTAAACCTAAACCGTAACCTTCACCCACTCCAATCCCTGACCTCACAACCCCTAATAATACCAATCTCAAACACCCAGTCACACTATATGGGTATGCATTCTGCAATTAGACTGGTAAAACTTATTTCAACTCTACTGCCTTGCAAATGAATAAGATCATTCCTGGATTAGTTACTTGTGATCATTAGGGGTCCATCACTTTCTCAACATATTACAAAGGCTACCGTCTCCATTCTGCGCGCGCCCGGCAAAGTTTCAGGCGGGCGCTCACGGAGTATAATTATTTTTGATAATCACGAGCATCCCAGCGTGTTATCCATTACTGTACTGACGTCTAGGCGCGGTATGCACCGCATATAACCTCGTTACGGCAGAATGAACTATCGTTTGGGGCGTTTTATTTATGTGAGATTGGGTTGTAGGGAGGGGAGGGTTGGAAGCATGTTGTATGTTGAAATTAGCAAGACATTGTTTTGCCTCAACCTGAGTGTGCAATATTTTGAATGTGTGTTTATGTACACCATGTTTCAATTTCATGCAATAAATGTTGCAACTTCTGCAGCCCATGACGTGTTATGGTAATTATTCTGCATTGCAAAAAAGTTGGGTCGCGGCGATTCGGGAGAGAGATGGGCGTACCGGAATGAAATGATACAGTTTCTTTGTGCATTTCATTTGGATATAGTGAATATGCTTAATTATATCAAGGTGTTGTTTTACGCCAGGTGTAAAAGAAAAAATTGAAAGAGGGCATTTGAATCTATGGGGGGTGGGGGTGGGGGTGGGGGTGGGGGGGGGGTTCTCAGAAAATAGATCAGCGTCTTTGGTACAGTACCATGCATACTGCCGAACATTGCCCATTTCTAACAATAGGACGTATGTGTTTTTGCTAAGGTTTCCGCCTCCCTCTTGGCCCAAGTTTATCTCCCTGACTCTCCAATAAATGCATTGCAAACTACTCATACACAAGTTACGCTGTAAACAGTGGGTACATGGGGAATGATGCTACCCCCCGCCATAGTATAAATACCGTTCCTGTCCTGCGTCCATCCCAGAGCTATAATGCCTTGTCGCCGAAGTATCACATCCTCCTTCACGGCAACATTTTTCTGCTGGCCCATAGTGAATGTTCTTTCAGGCAAAGCGTATTTTGTGTGATTAAGAAAACAAAAATGATAATTTTCAATGGCGTTCTTAATTCATTAATTCCCAACAAAGTGCCAGCTAGGCCTAACTACTGAACTTGCTAATGATTTTTGTACAGGGACCACCCTAGTCACTTTTCTGAAGACACCTGCAAATAACATGATTTAATCTTTTGTGAAATGTGTGTGTATCGACCCATTATTTGATGATTTTCAAATGTTTTGAATTTTGCAAATGTTAACGTCATTTTACAGTGAATTTGGTCCCATTCCACATGGTTAACATAGAATGTGTGCATGCACCAGTTCTGCCAATCATGATTCATGTCAATCGGCTATTGTTTTCTCTCATTTCCTGCAGTGTTACGATGTCTGCACACAATTAATATGTAGCAAATACATTTGCAAAAATATAGGACCGTTCCGATACTCACCCCTTTTCAAACCACGGCGGCTCGTAGTGTTGACCCTCCTTAACGTGTGCTATAGCCCCCCCCCCCCCTTTACGTGGGGTGCCTAGTCTACATGATGGGTATAGCCCGGTCAACGCAGGAGCCCTTTGCTTCAAAGCCAAGTCGACCCCCCTCGCTGCAAGTTCTCCAAAAATCCTTGATTTCAAGGGACTATTGATCGCGATCTTTCGTAAAAATTCCAATCTCTAATATACTGATTGCTGGAGTACACATGTACACATGAGCATGAGGTTTACGGTACAATGAGAAATATCGAGTGCCACTTTTGGATGCCTGCGCAAATCGCTTGGTACAGTACATGTGTCGGAATTGGCACTCCGTAGGGGCACGGTTTGAACAAGAATACCATAGTAAACGCTAGATTACCAGGTAAGATCATCCACTGATTATGGGAGAATGAAAAGGATCATGGGGAAAAATGTCAACTTTCGCATAAAATCACCTTCAAACTACCTCAGATAACATCACATGTAAATTTTGTGAATATGCTAAGGAGAAGCACTTTTCGAGAGAACTTAGAAATGCAATTTGAGAACAATCCAATCCTCTTGCATGCAAAAAATGCATTTGTAGATTTAAACAAATGGTCCCCATTTTCTTTATGACCTAACTTTCACAATGTCAAGATTTCCGGGGTCAATGAAAAAAAAACATTTGTGTTCCAAGTTCGGTCCACATCCATCAAAGTATGACCGTTTAGGGGCCTACTAACCTCTCCTTACCAGATGTTCTGTTGTAACTCTAATGGCATTATATGACTCTCATCCAAAATCTCTGTAAAATCTGAAAGAAGCACTACCTAAGGAACATTATGACAGAGTTCAAGAAATCTCATGCTTTTTGTGGGAGAACTAACATTTGTAATTCTGCACAACATGGCAATTTGATGCTTTATGACCTTTGACCTTGCCTTCCCAGGGTCAGAAGTGTCCTAGTGGTCAATGAGCATTATGTCCAAGTTTGGTCAACATCAATCAAGAATTGATCAATTGGTCAGCCAAAAAGGCCAATTGTGCACCAAAATTCAAAATTGTGGACACACAGGCAGTATGATAGATAGATTAGATAGAATGACTGGCGGATCACATAGCTCAACCACATAGCTGGTTGAGCTAAAATGTTCATACTATGACCCCGGTACCTCAGCTGAACCTCTGACCTAACTAAACATAGGGCCTTCATGAAACACATATATCAAGTATGAGCTTCATCACACAAACAAGACTGGTCAAGGTATGTTGTTTTACAAGCTGGGTCTCACTCACACACATAGACAACACACACACATTCTAACATGACTGCATGGAGATTTCGTGATCGTGGGTCTGAGGCCACGTTTAAAAATCGAGTGGGTGTTGGGACTGTGGTGACACAACCAAAACTATGAATCCCCTGAATACTTATAAATGTGCTTTTCAATGACCCTCAGTGCCCAAGAGGACACCCCATCAAAACCCCCTCTGCGAAGGACACGCATAAGTGCAAATTATTATACCCTGAATAACAACAGCAATGATAGTACCGGGTTTACAAATCCCCACAGTGGGACTGAAACAATTGTTGAAAGCTGACTCCCTCTTCACCAAGGGGTTGGCTGTATGTAAGCCAGGTCCATCACATGTTAAGTTTTTGACCGGTGGTTGGCACATTGGTAGAGCATTGACCTTCCACCCGGTACACACCAAGGTTCCCGATTCCCGTCGGGTCATACCAATGACTTCAAAAATGGTACCGTTGCCTTCTCGCTGGACGCTCAGCATAAAGGATTGGGACAGGGACCAACCAAGGGGTAGGTAATTTGCAAGTTGCCATCTGTGTGTGATTACCCCTGCACCTGGCCCTACATTATAGGTACCGCCCAAAGAGGCAATTGCCTTATTCCAGTGGTACCTGGTGAGGGATTCGCAGCTGAGAACGATGTGCAGTAATCCAGGTCGCATCCTTGGTTGGGCCTTAAATGGGTCGATCCTCAACCTCATACACAAAAAGTAATAGATTTTTTATAATTACTATACAAAATAGCACAAGAGACAACACCTGATAACACAGCATTTGTTATATAGTATCTTCTTCAAGAAGCTGACACTCACCCTTCAAAATCATACCAGATTCAAAACCCTGTCCTGTTACAGCAGGAAGGTGAAAATTGGCTATTAAATCATCAACCACCGACACAACTGACAGATCTCTGAGAAAGCCGATGCCATTCCCTGTGACGTTAGTGATCCGTGGACTGCTGTGTAATATCTGCACAGTCATCCCATACGAACCTCCTATAAGTCAACTTTATATATACTTTTTATATATAATCAACTTTAGCAGTAGAACTTCATGTCGGTGAATAGCTTGGCCCACAGACACGACATACAAAAACATTTTACTACGCGGTCCGGAGCATTACAAACTGCAGTATAGATTAACGACTGTCACTTGTATGTTTGTTACAGTGTTCAAATAATCAGATAATGCTCTGTGTTGGTGCTTACACAACAATTGATGTTGTTGAATAATCCTGCAAAGAGCAGAGGTAACATACGGAGGACACCTGTGTGCAGGAGCTCTTATGAAAACCTGCAGTGAAGGATGAACTACTGTCATGGCATCAGCTCGAATCAGACAAGACTCTGTAATGGCTTCCCACAACATGAACCACAGAGGGAATTGTGGTCCGAAAAATACCACGACGCTTAAATCAACACGTTTTTGCAATCATAAAATGTAAGATTATCGAGTCAGTCCAGTTTCATCGCATCTGCATATTAAGCAAAAATTATTAAAATTCTGTGCACAAATGTTTTTTCTGTAAGTCGAAAAACATGGTGCTCCAGTGTTGGTCACTTTCATGGATTTTAAAAGGGAACCATTAGTCTATGATAAAACTGACCACTTATGATAGTAACTCAACCTAATTTGTGTATTAAAAGATTTTGCCGTCATTCCCACCGAGCTCATTATGCCTCTCCGCTGTGCCTCCACCTGAAATCCATGGATGACCCTTTGAGGACAACGTATGCTTGGAAACAACAGAGGTTGTATTGTGGAGAATTGAAAACTGAATCTATAGGACCAAACCCCATTTTCATAACGATTTCCTACTGGAGTTTATTGACCTCCTAAGTTTGGTCCCTTAATGCGAGAATTGGGAAGAATCCCAATGGCGCAACAACGCATGACGACACACTTGGGCAACACACACGGAAATAGTTTTTATTTCATTGTCTCATTTGGTTGAATACGTCAATTTTTAAGCAGAGTTCTTTCGTCTTTCTCTCACAAAGTAACTATCAACACTCCATGACCCCTACACACAATAGCAATCCTCTCTCGTAGACTGAATGCTTTTCAAGTGAAAATAATGTAGAATTTCATCGAAAGCAAAGATTATTTGCAGGGGTTGTGCAAGTATGACATCAAATATTATTGCATGATGATCTTTCGATCCTGCACCATACACATCACAGACTTGACCGACTGTAAACTCTATAATGGAAAGTCGTATGATTGACTTCGGGTTTGGACTGCGACGCCTTACAGTTTTTCTTTCTCCGCTAATAATTATAATGATCTTCCCTTCTATAACACAATCTACAAGGTATTCAATGGCGCTGCATAAAGTTACGCAGAAGCGACTCGGAAAAGTGAGTTTTGAGACTGGACGAACTGAGCCAGGGAGGAAGACCTCCTACACACTTCACAGGCGTTCCGAAGGGTAGGGCCCACTACAGAGAAAGCCCGATCCCCATATTTTTTCAGTCGAGTTCTAGGATTCATGAGATCTACCCAGTCACTAGATCTCAGAGCATAACGGGGATTCCATGGAAGTCGAAATTAGCTAAATAAGCAGGAGCCGTATCATGGAGACACTTGTTAACAAAGAATGTAATATCTTAAACTATCCTGAATTCAATCTGTAACCAGTGTAGGGAACGCAGGATACTCAAGGAATAAACTGCAACTGGGAGACTTTTACTGTCGAATAAACAGTCGAGAGTATGAATTTAGGTAAATAACGGAGCGAAGCACAGCCGAGTTCGTTAGTTCGTCGGAGTGAATTGCTTGCCTCCCATACACAAAATATTGGCATTTGTCATCTGGGCGTACTTTCACGGAGACGCAATCCAAACCACGCGTTCAGCGGGGCATGACGTTACGCAATGCAACGAGCGATTCTCGTTTCGGTGGCCCGTTTGTATTTCCTTTGAGGCAGTGTGGCCGCGCTTAAGCGCGCGTATACTGGAACCGGATCTGTGCGTGTAAACTAAAATCCAAAGGTTCACGTAACCTCACATTTGGGTTTGAAAAGTAGGATGGGCGTTTACTTTGACTCCAGACAAATCGAGGCAAGATTCGATTTTGTTTACTGCTGGACGTGTTCAGCTGCGTGTATTTCCAAAATGACGGACAACTTGGGAACAAGTCTATATAGATCTGACTGTTGCGAAGCAAGGAGCAGTCGCTTGACTGGGTTTGCCATCAGCTGTAGTATTCCGTACAAACACGGAGTAGGGTTTTAGAATAGTAGATGAAGTCCTAAAGTCATGCAGTTTTCACATTACCATACATTCAGGTACAATTTTGGTCAAGACGTGGGCAACTTACGCAATGATTGAGGGGTATACTCATATAACAACTGTTGCAATAGTCTGCAAGTGACTATGACAAAAGAATGGACCAGATACTCATGGTTTCAGCATACATGTGCTTCTAATTTTTCTTAGATTGATATAGGCAATAAGCCGATTTTGCAAACCTTTTCAACATGCTGCATGCCTTCAAAAGTAGCTGGTCACCGGCGGTAAATCGCCGCCTAGATAAGCATTTGCCGCCCCCTCTTTTTAATAAATGGGCAAACAAAAAATCATTTACTAATATTTCCCGTTTAGGGAAAGTGAAAAGACATATCGCATATGAGTGTAAAACTGTGTCCTCAAGAGCATAGGGCTTTGTTTCTCTTCTGACGTAATCTTTCACACTAAATGAGTCACGAATTTCTTCTACTCGTAGAGCAACCCCAGGCTTGTAAGATCTTAGATTTACTCCGTATTGGGCTACGCAAACACCTGTAACTAAATAATATTATGTATTGCTCTCTCGCCTATCCAAGCGCTTCCCGGCTGGGCGTACATCGTTCAGTCTCAATACCGGCAACCTTTGAAAATAGTGTTCATACGATTATCGGTATCGGAATCCCCCGATTAGGGCATAATCGGAACTGTATCGGAATCGGTAATGGCTCAATAATCCTAAATCTAGTTCTACGCAACCGCTCTCGAGATACCGATTACCCACGACACATGGGCAGCAGAAATTTCAACATTTTCCATTTTTCCGCTCATAATAGTAAACACATGTAACTAAACCCCCATTCAAAATATCACCCCCTACATGAAACCCGCCCGCCCGACAATAAAACTCACAAACATCGTTATTCACCGTAACATAACTAGGTCATACTCTGTTCATCGCCTCTCGCGCTAAACCTTTCATTCATGGCATTGAGTAGCGTAGGTCTACGCGAGTCCCAGCCACAGCAACATTTTGGTGAATCAGCGACCGCTACCCCCACCCTACCTATACCGCGCTGCTCGAGTGTTTCGGTCTTAACCACTGGCCCACTCGAATCCGCATAACTTAAGTGGTGTGGCGAGATACGATCCGAACGGTGAACTACCGCACTTACAATGTACACACATACACACTGTTTTTGTTTTGTAACGTTGTATGCACGGAAAGTATTTTCAGGCCTTCTCGTTTAGCTGCCGAACTTATCGACTTTATGATATTTACGAGGTATCGAGCTTTCGAATTCAATTTCGAAAGCTGGCGTATATTAATTTGTTTCCTTCATCCTTCACCGGGATCCAAACATATGCATGCAATAAAAAGAACGGAATCTGATAAGTATTAACTTTAAACTAAGCTGAATTATGACTACCTCTGTAGGTCAATTGATGGGATTTAACTCACTCGGGAAGTTGCCTTACGTAATGCAATGACATGTGAACTGTAATGTGCTGACTTGAATAATCGGTATCTGTCTCCGGACGATTATGGAAAAAATAATCGGTACTCGGTAACATCCCGTCTTGGGCATAATCGTTGCAAAACACTAGACTAATGGAAAATATAGAACTGGCCATGTGTGTGCGAGCTGTGTATTTTTGGTGCATTATTTGCTGAATATTCAGACCCGCCGCGGACATCGCAGCTTTATGGTACCGTAATAATAAAACGCATGCAAAGCTATATGTTTGCTTGCTTACTCGCCCAATACTGTTGCACAGTTTTCAAGACTAGCCCTGTTTGGAACACGTGGTCATCCCTCTTACTTTTTCACTAACACATAAGGCATTCTGACAATGCATTCTCCACTGATAATGTACAGTGCGTTACACGACTACCAAGTAGGCCACTCCTATTGCCTTGGTACAGGCCGCCGACAACAAAACTTTTAATCGCACACAATTAACATCTATGGGAGTTTCTATCAACCGACTCTGTGATTAAGGAACTGGAATTATTAGCGATCGTCGATCTCCTCGATCCACGATACTGCAATGTATTTTCGCGTGCCTACATTCTCTGAATGAAATATGTTTATAATTGGCAATTGGTTGAAAAAATAATTATACATGAAAGTTTAGCGCAGATGTGGTGGCTTTTAGGGCTGCTTTTAGACTGTGCCTTGCTTCAGTTTTCCAGCTAAAAGAATCACAGTTACGTTAGGGCCTACTGACATTGCACTAGTGACCTGTTTGTGCGGGCCGGCTGGCGTACATATTTACGTATGAAGAATGTAGTCATGTATTCTGCCTGCGTAAGTAACATGCACGTGCTGTTTTGCCATACGTACGCTGTCATAAATTCATTTCAACTCTCGATACAAAACGAGAATACAACTATTATTTATCCAAAAATATTTTGGGGGGCAATCTGTTGACTTGAAAAGAGGCTGTATAAAAGAAGGGCATTGTGAAATAGAAGTCCATACAGTGAGCTGCAAGTATGCAGTGTAATATAATGATCCTAGCATTATTTTAGGCAAGTGCGAATACCGGTACTGGCCCCGCTACGGTGCCGGGCCATCGGTAATACGGTTCCAAAAAATATAGGTACCACCGGCGCAGCCTAACAAGGATTAAAAGGGGTGAAAGGGGGAAGGGTTCATAAAATCAATGTTGATGATGGAAGAGAAAGAGAAATAAGGTAAAGTTACTTCAAATGATACAGTGTTCTGTTCTTTATATTACTGTATTTGACAATACAAAAAACACACATAGAAAATTTAAAAAAAAATCCACTAATTACCCCAAAATGTTAGTCTTCAGTTGTCCCAATTCTATCAAGATTGCAAACCATTTTGCATCTTAGACCACCCCTCATTAGGCAAACAAATTTTTCAAAAGGGGGGGACACCCCCTCCCCTTAGAACCCCTTCCCCAGGACGGCGATCACTAATTCACACATGTACCCTTCTCTTCTTCACATGTACCCTGCTACCTGGGGATAAAATGAAAGCCCTTAGGCTGACCATCTTCATATTCCTACGTGAGGGGAGGCCTTGCTTATGGGGTTAATGCCTACGATGACAGACCTAGTCTAACCTTATGAAGTTGGGAAGGGGTTCCAATTAAGATGAATTCAGTCTTGGAATCATTCGTTTCAGCATATGTGAAATCAGTCTATCCTTGAGTCAGGAACACCACTTCCTCCATTATGGGAGAAACGTCAACCTCAGGTTGATCTCCACTGGAAGGACGGACCATAAATGAGCTGCGGTCATCAGCGTAAGCGTAGGCAGTATCAAAGTAATGACCTATTACTTTAAACAGAGAGGCAGAGAGCCAGTGTATAAAGTGAAGCATAGAGAGCCTAGGCAGGAACCTTGAGGAACTCCGTATTTAACATGGACATCCTCAGACTGATGAAACCATAACAGAGAACATATTGCGGATCTATCATAAGATAGTGTGAACGGGTATGTTGAAAGCCATGCCTTTGATACCAAATATATTATATACCAAATATTTATACCATAATAATTATTATTGATATTATATTTAGCTTCTTTCAGAATTTATCCTGCAGTTGTCCTTCAAGTAAAACTAGTCCATGATCAACACCGACCAATTGACGGTAATGCCCAAAAACCTCTTCTGTAGAGTAGAAGCATATTGCAATCTTTGTTGCGTTTATTTCATATTAGTTCACATTCACTTTCATGACCTTTGACCCAAACCACCCTGGAACCTTCCTATAGGTAGCACTAGTCCATAATAACACGTACCAAGTATGATGGTAAAGCCAACTGGATCTGTCAAACGTAAAGATTTTGCAGACTTTCACATATATATTTTAGTATTCCCCTCTTTGACCTTTGACCTGAATGTCCCCATTATTCAGTCAATAACACTGACTGAGAATGAAGGTGATTCAACCTTATCTGTAGGAGAAGAAGCATTGTGTAGCTTTCCACATAATGCCCATTATGCGCCTTCAATATCTTTGACCTCGAAAGGTAAACAAGAGCACCACTGGTGCTGTGCTCATACCTCACAAATGTACCAAGCCGAAGGTACAATTATGTGTTGAATGTTCAAGATCACGATGCCAAGAAGTAGTCTCAAGCAATGGCCTATTGTGCCCCTGTAACAAACTTTGACAATACTCTTCCTATGACCCAAAAATGTCTTAGCAGTCAATGAAGTCAAACATGTCTCATGGGTCAATTAACAATTAATGTATCCAAGTTTGGTCGACATCTGTCACAGAATGACTGTTTGGGGCCAAGGCATATTGTTGACACACTGAATAGAGTAGATGGTTGTAGGGGGCCCAAGTGGGTCCTTGGACCAATAATTCTTGAAAAGCCCATAGGTATGACTATTCCATCAATATGATCAAGCATCAGGAAGAGAAACATTTTTGCTTGATTGCATGTGATGGGCCCAAAGGGGCCAAACTGGGCCTCAAGTCCAAAATTCCTGAAAACCCTGGAGGTACGGCTTTTAGACTGTCACTATGACAGAACATCAGCACTGACTTGTGCATCAAAAGCATTTCGCAATGATTTAACATGATGGGCGCTAAGCCCACATTGGGGCCTTCAATCCGAAGTTCGCAAACACCCCACCCCCGATGGACCACTAACTAAGCATTAACTTCAAAGAAAATCAATGGGAACTTAAGGAAGGAGTTCGAGTACCAATGTGTGAAATTCCATAAAATGGGCCCTCGTGCCCAGTGGACCGAGGAAGAGAATTCCTGAACACTCCAAGGGTACGACTGTTAAACCATCATTATGACCGTATGGTCATTACTACTGCGCACACAAAACTTGTAAGAAGAAGATTTTTAAGGTAATTCCCCATGGTGGGCCCTCGGGCCCACACTAGGCCTGGGTCCTAAATCCCTGGGCACCCTGACAGTACGGCTATTAGAACGGCATCATTCTCAGAGCATTAGCATGGTGGCAAAGATTTGTAGGGGATACCAGATTTACAGTATTTCAATATTTTGCCCTAGGCCCAAACCGGACCCTTGGGGCCCCAAAATTTCTGACCAACCCTAATAACCCTCTACCCAAGAAACATACAGTAATTTGAAATTAAATTGATTGAAGCTTGTGGTAGGTGATGCTACCAGTACATTGGCATTTTCAATCATACAATGGGCCCTCAGGCCCAAGTGGGACCTTGGACTAAAATTCCTGAACACCCCGAAGGTACAGCTGATAGACCATCATTAGACCGAACATCAGCACCGTGGACCTTATTTGTAGGAGAAGTAGTGTTCTGCAGTGTTCCACTTATTGGCCCATTGTGCCCCTTTAATGCCATTTGACCTTGACCTTTAGGTGGTCAGCTTAATTAACATTTGGTGACCAAGTCCTGGCCGAGATTCATCAGAGCTGAACAGTTTTGGTGGCAAGAAGCGAAAGTTTACAGATTGGATGGATGGATGGATGGATGGATGGATGATGGATAGATAGATAGATGATAGATAGATAGATAGATAGATGATAGATAGATGGATGGATGGATGGATGGATGGATGGATGGATAGATAGATAGATGATAGATAGATAGATAGATAGATAGATAGAATACATGGCCAATTCACAATAGCTCAACACCTCCTAGCTGGTTTGAGCTTAAAATGTCCCATGGGCCAATTAACATTGTATCCAAGTTTGGTCACATCCGTCAAGGGACAAACTAACATGTATGTATGGATGGATGGATGGATGGATGGATGGATAGATAGACAGATAGCTGGAAATTGCCATGGTTTGGATAATGCAGGATGGATTACTATGACACAGAAACATTAATTTCTTCAGGGCTTATTGTTGGAGATGTCATCCATCAGCAAGAATAATAAACCCCTATCAATAGTCATGACAATATTAACATTCCTCGGGCTTATGGGACAGAAAATATATCTCAAGAAGGCAGCTTATGTCTGTCGTTCTCAAGGGGATTTAGGCTGTCTAATGTTTTTATGAGGATTGAATCTATTTGAAATGATTATTGAACCCGGAGGGGAGAGAAACAGGGTTCGATATACTCCATTCCATCCCTTCTTGCTGGTCTTCATTATGCCGAGATTCGAGGGTTCTTTACGATGAAGGCAAAGACTGTAACCTATCAGGGCAACTGTGTCACCTTACCTATTTAAAATTGTTTTTCTGGAGCATGCAAGCGTTTTGCATGAGTGCGAATGGCAAGAAAAGGCATTGGAGAATATTCCCTCAGAATTTGTGCCAATTAGAAACCATTTCCCCTTCAGGCGCAGTTTGGGAATGGATTTAAGGAACTTTTGAGGTAAATGTAATAATAGTGTTGGCAAAAATATGCCCAGTCTACAGTCACAAAGAAGGCACCACACACACACAAATGTTGGAAGAATTACAGGCAACATTGGTGCAAAATCTGCGTGGCGTACACAAGTTTTGTGTGTGCTATATTTCGTGACTAACAAACGTCTCGTGATATCTTGTGATATTCCCACATATTCTTACGGCTATACACTCTATGAGTGCCCCTATGGGATATTCATTGGGATGGGTGAGATTGTTCTATCGGTAGAGGTAAGTGTAGCAGGGTGGGTTCCCATAAGGGTCATGGCCCAAGAGGTCGGCATCCTTCCCCGAATCTGTAGCCAGGGGAGGCTGGGTGGCACGCCTCCTCCCTTTTCCTTTGACAATCAGACGTAAGCCAAACCCCCGCCCCCCCCCCCCCCTGCCTCCCTCCGAGTCCAGGAGAGGAGAAGACTGAAAGTGTAGTCTCGTGCAGTCCTTAGGAGTCCTCATCGTCTATGCTCCGGTCGTTCAAGCCTCAATGTAGCGCAGGCCGTCGGTTTGGATCTTTGGTCACCCTCTCGCTCCATGAGGACGCTTGTTTGGCTTTTGTCAGGACAACTCGCGTAGGCTGGGCAATGGGGTGGCGCACTCCCAAGGGGCAGGCAGGTCAGGCAAGATCAGGTAGGTGGTTACACCTATTATTGGTCTAAGCCACCCGAGGCTGTATATGTACTCCAATATGTGTTACTGTCAATGGAGATTGGACATGTACCATAGACGGAAGATAGATGATGCTCGTGAACTGTAGGGTCCTCAGAGTGCCCAGGTCTTCACTACTGATCACAGGTAGCCTGCATTATACACTCAGGCCTAATTGACTTTGAAAATTCCAAGAGAAGACTATGTCAGCCTAAAGGATCCTAAGTAGCCACATTGTACGCTGACAGCCTGACAGCTGGGGCGGTCGTTTGAAGGGCAGACTTCAAAACCCGCATCCTCAAGGCAGCGAGGTTGGCACTGCCTCGCAACCTTTGTTCTGGGACGGATATGCCTTGAGGAGGCACATGGGGCTCAGCTGTTCTGTGTTTTGTTGTTGTGTGACGTTCTTGCACCCTATCAAAAGACACCGCACTGGTGTGGACCTCGCCTCCCTGTTTTGGCACCCTCTTTGTTGTGGGTGCTCCTCAGTGGTCGAGCCGCGCCTATATGACCCCTGATGATGTGTACGGAATCCAGATGTCACTTTTAGTTGGATCCCCCCAGCTCTGGAGCATTGGATTTCGCCTGAAGTTGCAGCTTCGACCAACTTATGACGAAGGCTCTGGTCTCTGTCTGGCTCACGGAGCAATTCCAGAGACCCCAAAATGTGCCTCTGTGGCAGAGTGCTCAGCTGTCGAGGCAAGATGGACAGCATAGTTGGATCTAGGATCTGCTGCAAGCCTCCAAGCTTGGGGGGGGGAATTAGGGGGATGGTTGTTACAAACCTGGCCTGCAATAACTGGTGGCTTACCCACCGACACAAACACAAAACACAGGACAGGATACATAGCGACAAATTCCCAACTGGGTAAGGGTGCACACATCGCCCTACTGTCAATTGTGGCCAGAGTGGCGTGTGGCCAATGGCAAGCCCTGACAGGCTGAAGTCAATTGAGCACATGCCATCATAACCACAGACAGGATACATAGGGACAAATTCCAACTAGGTGAAGGATGCACACTCGCATACTGTCAATTGTGGCCCGAGTGGGGTGTGGCCAATTGGCAGCCCTGCCAGGCTGCAGTCAATAGGACCCATGCATCATAAAAGGACCGGATACATAGCTGACAAATTGCAACTAGGGAAGGATGCACCACATCGCATCTGTCAATTGTGCGCCAGAGTGGGGGTGGACCAATTGGCAGCCCTGCCAGGCTGCAGTCAATAAGCACCATGCCATATAACACGACCCGGAAGACATAGCTGAAAAATTCCCAAACTAGGTGAGGAATGCACACATCGCATTACTGTCAATTGGGCCAGAGTGGGTGATGGCCAATTGGCAGCCCTGCCAGGCTGAAGTAATAAGCACTTGCCATCATAACACAGGAACCGGATACATAGCCTGACAAATTCCACAATAGGTGAAGGATGCACACATCGCATACTGTCAATTGTGGCCAGAGGGGTGTGGCAATTGGCAGCCCTGCAGGTTGCGTAAATAGGCACATGCCATCATAAACGAGAAAGGATAACATAGCTGAACAACTTCCCAACTAGGTGAAGAATGCACACATCGAATACTGTCAATTGTGGCCAGAGTGGGTGTGGACAAATTGGCAGCCTGCCAGGTGCAGTCAATAGGCACCATGCCATCAGACACGGACAGGATACATAGCGGACAAATTCCTAACTAGGGAAGGATGCACACATCGCATACTGTCGTTGCTGAACCGAGTGGGTGTGTGGCCAACATTGGGCAGCCCTGCTAGGCTCGCTGCAGGTCAATATAGCACCATGCCATCTAAAACACAGACAGGATCATAGCTGGACAATCTGACGGGGTGGGTGCACTAGGCTGACTGCAGTCACAGAGCACTATGCCACACAGGTCAGCAGCTCAAGCAGTGAGTCAAGTCTCAGCGCAGCCGCTCGTTGTATCCAGTTTTTTTAAAATGAAAACAGTACATGCTCAGGTTCAAGCTTGGGAGGATGCAATAACCATCCATCGACTGATCCGATCCAGATCAAGCTAACCACTGTCAATTTCATTACTCATAATGGGAACCCACAGACATTGCTTCTCCAGGTCAAAAACATGCTCAAAGCGCTTCACCAGTTATTACCTTCGATCATTAGTGACAGTCACTTCTGAACGATGAAGCCCGCACCTGTTGCTGTTCTTCCCCGATCCACCATTTCAGTACGTCAACATAACCGTGTCCCCTGGAGACTATCAATAGAGCCGACAATACCACGTGCCCGATACTCTTCGCAAAGTCATTCTTACAGTGCCCACTTTTATCACAGTGTTGGTGTGAGACACTTTTCAGAGTACATATGCCCTTGTCCACAGCACTGACAGCAATGCCCTCAGAATTCAATGGGCTTCAAACTCGCAATCAATGGTCGGAAAGCTGAGCTAATCCGCCTCATGTTCACACCTGGAACATTTCGGTTCATATAAATGTAACTGATCCCATTCTAGAGGTTTTTGTACTTTCCAACAAGAAAGCTTTGCATTATCAAGTTGTAACTGATTGGACTAAAGAATCAGGACTTTTTGAACAGGTGTCGCAATATTTTCATACTTGAATTTCTTGCAATTTGAACCTGACCTGAAATCCATCATGTATTCTACGTGGGGAACCCATATACAAATAGAGTACATATAAAATATGAGCTACATCCATTCAGTGGAGTCAGTGTATTGGTTCAACAAGCTACATGTAAATTTGTCGGCTACAAACAATCAAATATCATAATGCTCGCAATTTTCCCAGAAGCAGCCTCTCTCCTCTCCTCTGCACCAAAAGGAATATGTTTCATGTACTCCCCGAAAGAGAGTTTGCATACAAAATCTCTGCTTGATCAGATCTATCGATCTGGACTCCATTGACCTTTGATGACCTTTGATTAGAAAGTCCTTACCACGAAACATTCTGTCCTCAGTATAGGGAACCCACATACCAAGCGTGATCAGACTTCTCTGTTGAACTTTGACCTGACCCCAAAACAATACAGTCATGTATTCATTATGAGGAACCCACAGACCTTGTTAGTTTGATCCATCCAGGTGGGGTCAAGGTATTGTGTTAACAAGCAAATTGGCCGAAATATTCAATTTTTCTAAATTCCCCCATTTTTCACCAAGGCTATTCATAACATTTAATGGATATATTCACAAAATTAGTTGACACAAGTGGCAGACACGTTGTGTCGAAGGTCATTTTAAGGTCGGCAGAAATCAATGGAGATCCATTTATGGAACTTGTCGTTGGAAGTATTTGCCTGCAGCTACATCAACCTTACAACTGCCCTTGTTTAATTATGAGAGAGGTCTTACCGGGTAGTCACTCCCGCCTTACAGGCATCACAGAACCAGGGCTCTGTGGAACTGTCCGTCTGTACGCTGCTGATCGAGTCATTGTCTGACATGTTCTCCCCATAGGCAACCTGGTAAATAAAGAATGAGGAATTCTTTATCCCTTACACATCGTAGAACACACTGCTAAGGTGTAACACCAAATGTAATATAATAAGGGTTATCAACGGTTGGGAGCATGTTCTACCCACTGGATAACGCATGACTGGGAGTCATTCAAAGCGATATGCACGAGGGTGCTAGAAATAACCCCCAAGGAGTGTATTATCATGTTGATAAAACATAATTGACTGTTGATTTATTACATTTGAAGCGTGGGTGGCCTAATTGGCTAAGGCGTCAAGCTTGTAATCCAGAGGTTGTGGGTTCGAGCCCGCACGTTGTACCTTGAGGCAATGGTCACTTCATCCCGACGGCTTTCTCTTCCACCAGGGTACACAAATGGGGACCGGGAGGTATCAGATCACAACCCGCGCTGGTTATAGTCTGCTGCTGTATATTCTCCGGGATTGTGGAGTGCGTGACTGGTTCCTATGATCGGGGTAATGTCTGTAAAGCGCTTTGAACACTTCGGTGGTAAGTGCAATATAAAAACCTGACATTATCATTACATTCATTCATACAAAGCCAAATTTAGTTTGAATATTGCAGCAACAAAACGCCCCAGGTTTCTACCACTCATAATAACAAGGCGAATCGCCAAAAGTGTCTCGCCTGTTTGTGCGATCGGTGGTTCTATATCCATTACACAAACAACCAACTAGTTCATGCAGACCATTGTCATGTCAAAAGAAAATCCCATATTTTCACATGTAACACATGAAAATTCCTATAGTTCCTAACTATCTGACCAAAGTTTGAATCTTAATACAAAAGTCCCTTTATTGAATTTTTTCTTCATGCCCCCCCCCCCCACTCTTCTCTCAAAATTTCTCCCAAATTTGAATAAAGTTCTATCACTCAGTCAACTCACTTCTTTGACCAAATGCAACTTGAAATGTTCTAAATCCCCTTAGCAGCCTGGGTTTCTGTGCCTTTCAAACATTCACAATATTTTAGCGAATGACAATATTACAAGCAGCCGGGGGAAATGCCATCAGCCCCCCGTAAGGAAGCAAAATAACTCCACCCCACACCAACAACTTCACTCTCTAGGCAGCAGTCAGGAGACCCAAAACAGTCTTTAGGAAACCTTCACATTCGTCTATCTAGTAATGCCTAATTTTGACCATTATAATTGACACATGGGGTGATAGGCAACACAGCCACAGAGCCATTCCAAAGTTACTAGGCCTTGAAACTAAAACAAACCATAGGTGCATGAAAGATTGATAGGGCTAGATCTTTGTGTAGCAAGTCCTATAGAGTACTGGGGGTGTTGAGCACTGGTCCCCAGGTAAGAAGAGAGGAAAGATTTTTTTTTGTAGGTCTACTCAACCTAATCTAATGATTGGGCAAGAGAGGATTTGCTTGTCAGCAGCTTATAACAGCAGCAGGGATGTAGGTCGAGGCCGGCTCCTCCGAGGCCGAGGCCAGACTCAGCTTTTTCACCTTGTACACTGTAGGTATGGTGGCCTCGGAAAAAAAACGAGGCCGAGGCCGGGGACGAGTCCAGCAAAATCGGCTCGAGGGGGGGGGGCCCGGCCTCGACTTACAACACTGAACAGCAGTAAAATTGACACTGGAGCTATGGTTTCCGTCTCAGTGCTTTATCTAAATAAGCTATTATATGGAATTCAATCCAATTCATAAACATCAGACACATCAGATTCAAGAAAAAATGTTACGAACTCATACCTGACTAAGTTTGAGTGAACTTCTTACCCAAGTTGTAACTTGGAATTAAATTCCCCAAAACTTACTCGTTTGGGGTATTATCTATCGACCATACTCACCTTTTTAAGTGAATCTAATTAGCAGTTGCCCTAGAACTCTAAATCTATGGGCTGTTTTCGACCACCCCCCCCCGGTGTTGGCCCAACGTACATATCCTTGGCAACTGAAGGACGGCCCCTCATTCTTTGTTTCGCATCCCCAGTGTCAATTACACAAGAACCCCGCACGAGTGAGGCAGAAACTTACCTCAACCTGTGCTAACCTGTATATCGCGGATTCAGGACGATGAAGGTTTTGCAATCTCCGGAATGAAAATATCTCCCGGAATAACCTCCAAAGTCTGGTTTTTAGCTAGGAATGGGGGATCCGGCACCAGCCGAACCCTGTGATTCTCAAAACGCTAATGACCTGGCTTCACCGAGAGTGCCTGCAGGCGGCTTCTCCGCCTTGCTGAAGCTGCTGCAACCAGGAACAGAGTCCTCGTGAGTCGGATCGGTAAGAGAAGCTTTGTGCAAAGGCTCGTAAGGTGCCCTTGCCAAGAGCACTGCGTTAATGAACCAAGAAGGGGCCAGCGGCCGCACCGCTGGACGCTTGTTGCCCATGCCGTGCATCGGGAAAACCCTGGTGGATCGCCCCTATGGCCGACCGATAGTTCCTAATAGTGTGAACCTGTTTGCCCCCGTCAAACAGACATTGGGAAAGGAAGAAGAAGAAACACTGCCTAGAGAGGCTTCACTCGGAGTGACCTCCTCTCGCTCTCGCTGACACCAATGCTGAATCTTGCAATTTGGGAATCGTAAGTTCTAATCGTGGTTGGTCTCCTTGACTCGGCCGCCAGGGCGGCAACGTCCGGCCGAAAATCCACGGTGCAACAAGGGATCTCCGGACAGCACACACAGAGAGATGAGGTCCTGAACCATGGGGTGGGAAGCGCCCTTGCCGACGACCACGTGTTGTCACGCAGGCGGTTTAGCAGACGGCTGGGCCACCACCAAGCTGAAAAGGAGTGGGAACCCAAGGCAGGCGTATCCAGAGAGGGACGGGACGGGAGAAGCGCCACCTGGACTCTGACCTGAGAACAGGATGATGGGAGGAAATGGTAACGTCCAGCCGGTACCAGGGATGGACAGAGCATCCATTGGCCAGGCTCGGGGGTGGAAAAACCTCGAGCAGAATGCGGGAGCTTCGCGTTGCACGTGTTTTCGCGAACAGTCCACCCACAAAGGCCGGTGAATGGTGAATACCATTGTGCCCAGCGCGGTTTTGCTAGTCCCATCTCCCGACTCACGCGGGCCGCGAGGCCAGGCATCTGCCGCACATTCTCCCTGCCCCTCTATGTGCGAAGCCGCTGGTGGATGTCGTGCTGCTAGCACCACATCAAGAGAGACCATGCCACCATTCAGAGCCTGGGGGACTGGTTCCCCCTGCCGTGATGTATGCCACGGCAGATGGGTTGTCCGAAAAACCATCAGGAGCTCTTGCCCTGCGCGAGATCCGCCGGACGCTTGAACAGATCGCAGAACTGCCTCCAGCTCCAGCACATGATGTGGCTGGCCCGTCTCCACGGTCCGACCACGTCCCCAGGAAGACATGGTCCTGCTCTCGCAGAAGGCCCCCCCAGCCCGAAAGGGAATGCATTGGTCGTGACTGCCAAGGGCTGGCGGTATATTGGCCGAATGGAACCCACTCCTACAGGTGGCAGCAGTCCGCACCACTCGACGGTTGAGGACCCCCCCCGAACTCCCACCGACAAAGGGACTCTGGCTGAGAGGTCCCTTGACGCCGGCCTGAAAAAACTGAGGAGGTGCAGCTGGAGGGGGGCCCACGCGCAGACGACAGAGAGGCCTAGGCCTAATCACTGAAAAAAACGTCGAACCGCGGCCAAAAATGCCTGGTTCTGACCGAAGTACAAACCAAGACCCAAGTCACCTAAAGGGGGGAGGGAAGAAGGGAAAAAAGCCTGACTGAAACTGCAAAACCGAAGGCCTAACCCAAAGGCGGACCGAAAGGCTAGGCCGACCACACTACACTAACATCAATATGTTAGGCTAGCGAATATCGGAACACATGAATTTTAGACAATTTTTAGGGTAAGAAAATTAACGGTACTCAGCCGATTCTAGACATCTCTGCAAGAAGAAATAATCCACAAAAATTCCTCTCAGAATACGTAAATATACACTGTTAAAACCGTATATTCCAGGTTAATCCAGGAAAAGTCCAGTTAAAAGTATCGTTACAGTAAGTATTACGTGCGAGAAAACTAAGACGTCTTGTTCGTATACCAGGCGAAACAAGAATGAGGGGCGTCCTTTCATTGCCAATTATACGTGCGTTGGGAGCGGGGTTGTCGAAAACAGCCCATAGATGTAGAGTTACTAGGGTAACTGCTAATTAGATGCACTTAAAAAGGTGAGGTAGGGCCAGTGCATTATGCGAATTAGGAACATACAATGACCTAACGGACTCCAGCTGTACCTTCAAAAAATGATCAGGATCAAAGGTGGATCACATCTACCAAGTTTTGTGGAAATCCAACGAAACTTTCGAAAATTGCATAATTATGAAGATTAAAACATTAATGACCTCCAGTGACCCCCTGACATCATTCTTAAATTTCTCGGGAACCATGGGAGACCACATCCACCAAGTTTGTGGAATCCGACCAAAATTGAAAATTCGAAAATTATGCAAATTAGACCATTAAATTAGCATATTTAGGCTGAAAATTTGATCAGTTCATCTACCTGTCATCCAGGTCCACATGCCAAACTAAATCACTGAGCACATATGGTTTTGAGTAATCTTTCTAACGAGCTGAAGTTGAAGTACTTGCAGTTCGAAGGGCGCGTTCATGGTCTTCGGTTCCTAGTCTGCTGTTGAGCAGTGGGCATGGTTTAATTTGGGGGGTTGTTTCTGGGGCACTCTGCAAATAGGTTTCTCGTCGGTCGGTTGTGTGAGCAGTTCGCGCCAAACATCTTCCGCTCCTCCAGGTTCTGAGAGAGAAAGTGGTTCAGGTTTCCTGGAATTCACTGATCATCCGTCGGATGGGGACGTTAAAATTGCGGTGGTCCCGGGAGCAGGGATTGGTGTCACACCTCTGCCTCGATATCACTGAGCACTAGTCGAGAAGAGAAGGCGAGTTGTCGCCGGAGCTCATCGACGATCAAAAATTTGGTTAGGGTTCCTTGATGAGTCAAATGGGCTTCCTGAACGCCGTAGCAATCAAATCAAATCAAACAACATAATTACTAAAATAAGCTAATTTAACCCAACTTTATTAATGAACTTTGCTGCCTAAAATCTATCAGATCGTGTACCCCAACCCCGTGCTCACCAATTAAAATTTTTTGTCATTACCATCCTCATGGTTTGTGAGAATCCTGCTAACGAGGAAAGTGTACATACACACAACCCCATATACAAACACACACCCACGGGCACATACATGCCATAGTGACACTAAGTCTCTCCTGAATTTCTTTCAGGCGGACAACAACAGAGCCATTCATCTCCATCAACTAGTTCTATGTCGCAGTTCCACTTCTAGTGGGTTGAATGGTTCTGGCTGCACGTATGTATAGATTAACACAAAAGCAATAGGGTTTCTCATACAGTACCCCTAATGAGGGCTACGCCTCAAATTCCAACTCGATTGTACCAGGCCCTTCTGTACTTGAGTGTTACAAACAAGAACTTCACTGCTGACTTCCTTAGTGACATTGGATCCATGTCTCATCATGAGGAACCCAAAAATTGCCACTCTACTTCAGTCACCCCTCTCCACATCTCTCCGTTGGTCCAGTTATAGTGTTTACAAGTTCTCTAAGTTAATGCCAGTATGATCGCTCTACATATTATTTTGCACAGGTATTGATTCAGAAGGTTTTTCTGACTTGACCTTGTTGACCTTAACCAGATCCCCAAATGATAGGGATCAATCTCCTTTATAAAAATAAGCACGGCCCCACCTATGCCAAGCATGAGTCTTCTACATCATTGCGTTGAACAGTTTTATCATGTCTACAAGGGGTAGAGTGGACACACATGTATAGAACATCACATCTACCCATGTCAGCATTATCGCATAGATTCCTCTCATTCTCTGGCAAGTAATAACAATTGACCCCTATGTCCCAAAGGGCGGGCCTTCATCAGAAGCTTCTAGCCTCGCTATGTGAACTACCGGTCAATAGGTTGCATGAGCACCGTGCTGTACCAGATCACGTAATCACTGAGGCACCTTGAGGTTGGCCATCAGGAGCTACGGGCCCACGGTATTCAATATTTACGACGAAGTACTCACTTTCCCCGTACAGTGGAGAGTGGTCATCAGAGCATCCTGAAATAGTTTATAGCCTCCAGAAGGATATTTTGGAAACCAGAGTTCTGCAGAATAGGTCAGGTTGGAGACTGTAATTCACATAAAGGTGAATGCCTCGCATGAAGAGAGGTAAAAGCCAGGAATAAATAAAGGATCTGCCACAGAAGATTTTAGTTGGGGGCGGGGGGGGAGAGGCGGGGAGAGAGTAGTGACGTTAATCAAATGAATTGCAATAGGTTGGCTACAACAAATTGCACCATAGATGACAGTTCCACAGGAAATGCTACACTTTAGAAGTTTTTTTACAGCTATAAAAAGGCTAAAGTGGGGGGTAAGAACTCTTTTTATGAAGATTAATATGGGCTGGAGGGCCCCTCCCAAATAGACGTCACAAATAAGCTAGCGGCTGATGACACAGCAGGGGGAAAAAGGAAGTCCAAAAATCCCGACCACTTTCTCGGAATCTGGAGGAGCGGAAATTCAATGGGACTCCTAAACAGCGACAGCAAGACTCATTGCGACTATCTGTAACAAACCCCAGTCACCCCAGACAAAAAAGGGAAAGCCAAATACATTACACCATGGAACCATGCAGTGGAGACGTCGCCCTAGCAACGTGCCAATACACCACCTAGTGGTGAAAAACATCCGGTGACTGCTGGCATTCAAACCCAGGAATTTGCTTTGTAAAGTTTCGCTGATACCACTTTACATTCTTCTGCCATTGAATCCCTATGAGCCATTTTGGAGTTACTTATATAAGAGATAATAATGATATTGTGTTTCAAATGTCATGAGGGACCGACGGCAGCTAGCGTACAGTGTGCAGAACCGGGGTGCAGAAACAATCTTCGAACCTCCCATGCCAAAAATTCCGATTCCTACCAACAAAGACTTCACAGATTCCCCCCCCCCCATGAAAAATTTGAATAATAACTTCAAACAATCCATGGGAATAAGTTCAGCTGCGTTTTCAATAGGGGGGTGACGTTTAAAAAGAAAAGAACGCCGTTTTAAAGATATTGCTATTGGGGGAACTTGTCCATTCCCCAAACGTGTCAGTGTGAGCTGCGCACTTAAAACCACAGCTCATTTAATGTAACCAGTTTCCTCCGTTACATTTTGTATCTATATATATATAGACAAGAGGCAAAACTGTAAAACAACAACTCTACGTAAATGATGGCTGATCCCTCGATGAGATTCGAAATAGCGATTGAGCTAGGGAAAATGTGATTAAAACAGCCCGATACTTTTTTGGATTTATATATATATATATATGTATAGATAAGATATATACATAGGGATGCCTTTTCCTGCACTGTGCCTATCATTTTACATTACAAATTTACACTGTGTGTGGTTCAATACACACTGTTCCTAATAACACACATGCCCCAGTTTTTGTAGTACAGTACAGGGGCTCAATTAATCTTTTTTCTAGACAAATTGTTCACATGACAGGTACTGTATTCATTCCGCTAAGTGGGGCACATCTCCCTTGGCGCCCACACCAACTTTGTTTGCCAACTCTCCGTATATATGAAGTTTCGATATGATGCGCGGCCGAAAATCCTGTTTGCATACCAGCAGTATCACAGCACTAGTGCTCGATTCTTGCAAGTGCATACAGCCATACACCAACAATATAGTATTAAAACCGACACACATAGACCTATGGTACTCAATTCCATTAATGAATGGAGTGATTCACCAATTTCCCTGAATATAACGGATTATACTTATTAGTTTTAGCAATGGTTTTACACTTCACATCAAATTCCCGGCCGTGTCTTGCTTCGGTGCAGCCATTTCGATTGAGGCAATGTTAGGAGGCCTGCGTATGTGTCCACCCGCCGGCCTTACCAGCCCTTTCACCATTTGAGCATGCATATTGACAACAGCTAGCCCAGATACCATAGCATATAACTAGTTATTTTACTGCTGAATGAACCAATCGTTCAAGTGAGTTTTATTTAGCGGGAAGGGCGGGTTGGGAATGGGGCTGAATAGCCTGCTTGTGGAAGTAGTAAGACATTGTCTTGCTCCATTCTGTGCAATGGTTTGAACCCAAAACAGATACAAATTTGTAAGTTGCGACTCTTGTAAGCGCCGATCCTGAAAATTTGCCAGCGCCCTGGGCGCCAATAGCGGAATGAATACGGTACTGTATATAATTTCCAACATTAATTTATGAATATACTAATCGTTTTCTGCTGTAATCGTGAATACATGTACGCATTTACATGTTCATTAACTCAATAACCAACCTTCGCATCGTTACTCTGTGACATCATCAGTTGGGGTGAATTTCATTCCAGTAAAATGAATAACTCAAACAAGGGACCTGCCTATAATCGAAAAATTTTTCGGTTGTGGGGCTCTTATTAGAATGAATATGGTTATTGTAATAAGGTAATCAATTAACCAGAAAGCCAAGTCACGGCTGGATTCCATTGTTGCGTACATGTGTGTCCGGGATGGCTGTGCAAAGCACTATTTACTAAAACGAACGTTTATTCCAGAGGAAACACATAGAGTTTTTATATGCGGAAAACCCATGAAAATTGTTGGGATCTGTGGTACTGATATCTAATCTCCAAACTACTTAGGATCTATTCATATACTGACTTCAATACAACCTGGATTCGTGATTCTTCACAGGCTACTGACCACCATATGTAAGCCTCAGTGATTTTTCCTCGACTGATTCTGACCTGATTAAGATAGGACAGGGGCAAGATTGACAACAACAGAAGGATTTTCCTTCCACAGGTCTATACCATGTTCATTAGGCAACCTGTCACTAGGCAAAACCTTGGCTAAGCTATATAGCCCTAGAGGCAGGGGCGTTCGGAGTGTTTTTCGAAAAGTGGGGGGGACACACATCGAATGCAGATGACCATCTGAGCGGAGCGCCACATTGTTTGGCGCGAGTGCACTAAGAAAATTTCGATTTTTATAACCCTCTGGTCGACGGAAACGGCAATTGCCAAGCTCAATAGCACCCATCTACATGTGTGATTTGAGTAAAGCAAAAAAGTCGTCATTGTGTAGACTAGATGAGTACCGAGTTCTCACAACAAAAAAAAATTATCGTTTTTTTATTACCTTTTCTACTCGGCTTTGTTTGCGTTTGATCCAGGAGTCTACCTAACGGTCTCGGTGAGTCGCAGGGAACACAATATGCGTACGGGACCGACTCAAATTTGGGAAAAGAAATCTGTACCCTATTTTTAACAGTCGTTCATTGGACCTACCGGCGCGCCTCTCAGGAGCGCGCGAAAAAAAAAAAAAACAATGCCAGTTTTTCAGGGCAATTCTATCGAAAAAGACTGCGAAAAATTCAGGAAATTTTCCACTTTGCCTTTCTCCATCTTTTTTCACGAATTTCCACCCCCTACTTTTTATCTCAGAAGAATGGGGAGGGGGGGGCAGTACATGCGCAAGGCTTCTGAAATTAATCGGGTGAACGAAATGATTGAAGCATTACATCGCATATTTAGCCTACCGCCTGGAAGAAAGTCGCCATTGCGCGCGAAACACTTGAACAGTTAATGCAACTTTTTGCTATTTGAATTCAAAATTCGAGAATTCGGTTATGAAACATGGGTAAACCTTTCACTTCGGAGCCCTAGTCGGGGGTCCAGATCTCCACCTGGGGTTTCCGCAATTAGTGGACTTAAGACGATTCCAACGCGATTATGTTTGGTAACAAAAATTGAATAAGTGGTTTCCCAAACCTTTTCTCCCCTCTCCCCCATTTTCCCTCTTTGCCTTCGCTTGAAGCCGTTTCTCTTATGAATACATTATAATTGAGGTGATAGAGGGGAGGAATGTGGAAATGGTTTACACTTGCTATGGAAATGTGTTTGTAACTGAAGAATTCACAACTTGAAAAATATCCTGCAAATGATTACCTTTGTATAGATTTTTCTCTCCCCTGAAACTGAAATTTCCCCCTGGTTGGGGACCACTGGTTTAGAGTGATCCAAATCGGCCTATCAAATTTTTTATTACGGTCGCGGAAAATTGGGGGGGACAACGATATGATATCCCCCCCAACTTTGAAAGTGGGGGGGACATGTTCCCCCCCCGTCCCCCACCTTTTGACGCCATGCCTAGAGGGCGTGTTGACTGTTGCTTTTCACACGCCAGCTGTCTTGGCGTGATGAATTCTTGACTTCCCCCGATCACAATTGAATTTGAACTATTCCCATGCATTCCATCACCAGACATGTTTCCAAGTTTGGCAGAAAAAATGCTCCTTTCCCCAAATTCCACAATTTTAGCATTTTCGCCCCAATGCAAGAAACGGGTTTATATATAATTTGTTACTTTTCGCCTTGTTAGAAAATTTTTAATTAATAGGGTATTGTTTTGAAATCACCAACATCAGTGAAAAATCACCGAAAATTAATCAAATAAGCAAAAAATCTTTCCTCCCTTAAATTCCATTAATTTGAACAAAATGTGTTCAATTTTGAGGAAGAAATTTTTGTTCGGTGACTAACTTGTGTGTGATTTTCGCCACAAACCTTGGGATGGAAATGCAAATGCACCACAAAAACAAACTGATATCCTAACCGTTTGAAAGTGTGGTCACGTACTGCTAGATCACACGCCACTCATGAGTGAACCCAACCATAGGTTCCCTTGTTCTCAACCACCCACGCTATAACCATAGCAACCATGCTCTGTCAACAGCCACAGTGATGATGATTCTCATCGGCCCTCGGAACCAATGAAACAAAATGTTACAGAAGTACTATATAAAAAAAATCCTCATCTCATTTTCTGTGATTAAACTCCTTGCCATCCATGAGCATTGAGGTCAACGAACCTTTTGAGTAAGGTGATGTATTGGGTTACAATATAGTCCCATCGAACCATGAGAGTAGGGGGCATGGGAAGGTATGTGAGGTCATTAGAAGTCTACCCTTTCTGAATTTTTGCAAAATGTTATCCCTGTAGCTGGTCCCTGCCGATTCGGGCACCCAACTTCATAGCTTTGTTATGACCAAATAAAGGAGTTCCATGACCTTCTCTCTGACATCTCGCACAATTCTCAACTGACATTCCACAAAAAAAACACAGCAACAACAGCAAAACAGCTGTGAGAAAGTGACAACATAACAATTCATGAAAGTTCCATGACTCAACAACTTTTCAATTTCAATCAATTCCAGAACTTACCAGACCTGGATTTTTTTGATGAAATTCAATTACTTTTCCAGTTTTTCCATGACTGTGGGAACCCTGCATCTACTTTGTGTGTGTGTGTGTGTGTTGCGAGTGTATGTTATCTGTTTGCTGCCCTGTATAAAGCAGGCAAACTCACAGACTGTGTAAGATGAGCATCATACTTGGCCTGTGGCCTAGGTGCGTCATATGGTGTAATCTCGCAAAGCCCTCCTTCTGATTATACATCGGTTGACCCCATGTGACCTTTGTGTGTGAGGTCCAAGCTTTTAATCCAAGAATTAGAGCAGTTAGGATATTCAGAGAGATTTTGGGATGGTATATTTTTTCAAATCGGTGGGTACAACTACATTGACAATGTGTTTTTTATATAATAGTTCATTAAGCCCTCATCAATGACCTTTAACCCCAATACCGGAACACCATGTAGGTGACACTAGACCAATGAGAAACTGACTGAAGTATGATGCTAACCCACCTAATCTGTAGAAAAAACATTTTGCAAATTTTCTGCAGCTTTCCACATAATAGCTCAAAATGCCCTCTCAATGAACCAGAAAGCCAAAGGGCTTAGTGTTCCTTGACTCAGTTTCCGACAAGCCCCTTGGTCCAGTCACAAGGACTATAATGGCAAAGGTACCAGCTCATCATGGCAACATATAACATGTCTGACAAATTTTCCCATTTTCACAAAAAATTACACTAACTGATCAAGCAATAGGGTTCCTGTATTCTTGATAAGAAAGCTACACACTTCAATTTCAACAATTAACAGACCAAGCATTGAGAACTTGATCCAAAGTAGACCACACCCATCAAGCTTCATAAAAATCTAACAACTTTGAATTTGGAATTAAACATTGCAAACTCTAAACACTGACTGCCCTCCATGACCTCCAGTCTATGTTAAAAATGTTGAGAGTGACGGTAATGAAATGCAAGCTGCCAATTTACATTACGCATATCTTATGCAAATTATACATTGCATAACCTCCAGTGACCCTGAATCCATAATAAAAGTTTGGAAACCAAAGTAAACATACCCACCAGGTTTCATGAAAATCCGACCAACTTCAAGGTATTGCGTAAGTTGCAGTAATTAGACACCTTGAAATGACCTCCAGTGACCCCGAATCTTTGTTGAGAAGTTTTGGGACTCAAGGTAGACCAGTTTCGGAAAATCTGACGAACTTTGAAATTTTGCATAAATTATGCAAATTAGACAACTCACTTAGCATATTTATCTGAAAATCTAACA
Organism: Sclerodactyla briareus; assembly: GCA_026419785.1. Lineage (NCBI taxonomy): Eukaryota > Metazoa > Echinodermata > Holothuroidea > Dendrochirotida > Sclerodactylidae > Sclerodactyla > Sclerodactyla briareus. The sequence goes on along the minus strand of JAODTK010003333.1, from coordinate 583,371 downwards.
GTTTTCATCTTCCTCAATCTGCAATTATTGCCAAACCGAGTTCACAAAATAACTCCCTACGGTCCATTGTAACCTTGCTAACGAGCCCAAACCATGATCCTCATAAAAGAGGCTAATTACCCCACCTAATTAGTGACATTTGCATCCAAAATCTAATCAGATCGTGTTCACCCAACCCCAATACTACATACAAAATTCCATCAAAGTTGGCCTTACTGTTTCGAAGAGATGCCTGCTGACGAGAAAGTGGGAGACATACATACACACGCACACACACATGCACATACACACACAACAAAGTGATCGCTAAGTCTCTTCCTGAACTTTGTTCAGGTGAGACAAACGCAGGCACTTAGCCGGTAATGATACAAAACATTTTAATGTAGTTCTCTGGAACGTGCAAGATTGACTTGACTTCCTTGACTTCCTGGGGCTTTGCTCCTCGACCCAACAAGAGCTACCTTGCCCCCGTACCCTTCGCAGAAGGAACGAAATGTTGGAGCAAAGTGAAAGTCTCCCCAAATTCACAAAAGTACCTTATTCAGTGGTCATAATGTCCACTTATGTGTCATTCCACCAGGTTGGGGCGCATCGGATATTAGGCACAGCATAGGGGAAATCATTTTGACGTGAATGGAAGACCAAAACAAATTACTATGCAATGAATCAAAAGGAATTATTGTACTGGTATATTACTTGTATAATTAACAGATGCTTGCTTATTTCTGATTTTTGAAAAATTTTCTGTTGATTTTCGATGAAAACTTATGGAACATTTGTGACATGAATTATGGGGTGGAAAATAGGTTGTTTTCATTCTTTACACGGATTAAGTCATCTACAATTATACAGGTATTTGAAGAACATATGTGATTGCATGATTGAGCAATTTTCCATTATCAGACAATGGCTATTGAAATGAACTTGACTTTTATGTTTGATCAAAATTTGGTGTACCCATGTAACGCATGGCGTCCAATTTTAAAAGTGTGTTACATGGGTATCAGTCAGCTCATGCCAGTCCCAAATGGAATGCCACCAACATGAGACTCGATCAGATATTAAGACCACAGTGGAAAACCATTATACACAAAGAATCTGAGTGTGGAGTGAAACCATTGCATTTTATCAATACTTTTATAGGCATGTGTCCACATTGTGGTCCACCTCTCAAATGTTCATGGTTACAAAGAAGATCTAGATTTTGTTGCACCTACCAATTGCCTCACACAAACAATAATTACATGGAACACTGGTCACATGGATAATACAAATGACTATTTGTGCTTGTTGTGTAGACCCACAATCGTGAAAAGTAAATTTTGTTTCATGGTGTCCACATGGTGTCAACTCTCAAATCGGTTTACACTGGGTACAAGAAGATGATAGATTTTGTTGCACCTACCAATTGCCTCACACAAACAATAATTACATGGAACACTGGTCACATGGATAATACACTGACTATTGGTGCTTGTTGGAGACCCAGCCGATCGTGAAAAGTAATTTGTTCATGGTGTCCACATGTTACATGGGTATTTTATGTTGCTTTCACTTTGAAAATACACAGGGATTAGGCTATATAAACCTGATGATTGTGGTCACAGGATACTCTGTGAGAGTATGAATACTGTGAACCAACTTGTTTGTATGGGAGTCTGAAAAATGCCAATGTCTTTGTTACTCAGGTAAACAATACCCAGTAAAGTATAAGCGTCTAAAAATAAAAATCTGATTTTCTATCTATTCAGGATGAGTCATGAAGGTATATCAATCATTGGAATCATAACAACCACTATTTCAAATTTTGATTACTTGTCAATTGTATGCCCCAACATCATGGAAGGCCATTAAATCCCGAAAACAACCAATTTTGACTCAATAAAAAGAGTATTTAGAGACATTTATCACAGTCAGGCTCCATGCAAGAGACTCACCATCAGAACAGCCACCCCTACAGTTGTCACACTCGACGATTTCGTCGTGTCCTCCATGAATAATAATATTGGGGAAGAGGAGGGAAATATGAAATAAGTCAGAAGTAATTCAAGTTAAATATAAGTGGGAAAGCAGAAGCCCCACTAACCTCATAGAATATATTCAACTCCTAAAACCTCAGAGCCATCGAATTTGAAGTTTTAAATCTTCATTTGTTTTCCGGAGGAGCGAAATTTGCAATTCCAATTCAAAAATCCAGATGTCATCGACCATTGTCAGTATGGTGATTAGCAAACTGGAATTTGTGTCAAGTTCCCCTCACAACAACCTCAAGTGACATATATTACCGTATAATCGTAATAGAAGCCCCCCCTCTAATAAACGCCCCCTTTTTTTTTGACCGAAGTATCACCGAAAAAATTAATCCAAGCCGCCTAGCGCAAAATAAACATATTCGAAGAGTGAAGAAGGTTCCCTTTCTAACCATATTACAGGCTTCGACAGATCCCCTGCACGCCAGCACTAAAGTCAAAATTAACTACCGGCCCCAATGTATTGTAGTAGCATGGACAGTATCTCGTATCAAAAACATTTTTGCTACACGTCAGTCACAGAGTCACAAATGCTATGCACTTTAGGCATTATATTGCGTGCTAGAAGTACCGACAACAAGTGCCAACAATCTTTGCAATTTTTATGGCGCGCTTCATTTAAAACTTGATAGAGACACACCTAGACAACAAGTCTGATGAAAAGCACATTATTCAAAAGTAAAAATGTCATGCAGACAACAATATATTATGCACTTGTACCATACTAATTACGCCGGAAATGCATGTTTGTTGTAAAAGTTTTGATTTGAAATAGTTTCTCACATTTTCTGTCAGCATTGTCATGCCCACATAATGAGATTCTGTAAAATTATGGAGCTCAGCGGGAGCAGGGCACATGGCTATAATTAGAATTCAAGCTGGATATTTCAGTACCTCGGTTTAGACCGGTGGTTGTTTCGGTTTCGGTGGGTGGTATTATTTTTCAACACCGCAACACCCTACGTTAGAGGCGTGTACAAAAACTGCCAGGAAAAGCCCCAGGGGCCAATGCGTACAAAAACAATTAAAAAAAATATACATGCCCTTTAATAGATGCCCCCCTCTTATTAAAATGCAAGGACACCGGGGGCGAATTATTAAATTAATGGTAATTATTATTACGTTTTATTTTATAATGGGATTTATGTCTCTAATCAGTGAATCAAGAAATTATCATGATTCAATCATGGCCAGGGAATAAATTGGTTACATGACAATTCTTCCATGGGAACCTTAAATAAAACTGATATGATTACTCCATTCTAGCCTAGAGGCTTTTTTGCATAGGCGCTCTATCAAGTTCCCATTATTATTTATTATTATTATTCTGAGGAATTCAAACCTCTGTGTAGATCGTTGTTATAATATTTTCAAATCCTAGAGGAAGAAGAAATTACCCCCCCCCCACTCTCAGAATGAACAGAGGACTGGAAACCAAGCGAGACCGGTGATTCCATGGACTAATACGGAGCTTCGGAATTGGGAGAGGGCGTATAAGGTTTTCATTCTGGACCTCTGTTGACCTCAAATGACATTTAGAACTACCAAATAAGATTCATGTACTCAGTACAGTAAACGGTATGAGCTGATCTGCCAAAAATTAAACTTTTCAGTTTCAAATTTGACACCAATTTGGCCCCATTCAACAACATTTACCATGAGACAGTTTTTAAATACTCAATTTAGGTGGATGTGCAAACGGCTTCCAGACTTTTGACCTCCGTGATTTGTATGTCATGTGACCTGCCCAAAAAGAGGAATCAGGTTCTTCTAATATAGGGAGCCCACATACCAAGAGAAAGCTTTGAATCAATCCAGGTGGGGTCAGGTATCATGTTCAAAGGACAAAATTGGCCATTTTTCACAATGGTTCCCCATTTCCCTTACCAGAATGACCAAACCCCACAGGGAAAAATGGTTTCCTTTAATCTCCAGAGAAAGGCTGCATACAGCTTGATCAGACTGAGCTTAATGATATTATATTATTATGGCCAAGTTTTCTTCTCACTTTGGTCTATTTGGACCTCAGATGACCTTCGACCCGTTACAGGAAACCCACCCACCCACACCAAGAGAATGAGCTTGATCCATCTAGTTGGGTCACCATAATTGTGTTCAATGCGAATAATAAAAGGCCAAAAATATATTTTTTCATGAAAATATGATCCACTGGAAAATTCTGTGACCTCAGATGACCTTGAAAGACCCCAAAATAATAGAGTTCATGTGAGCATTATGAGGAAACTCACAACCAAAGATGAGCTTACACCCATTCAAGTGGGGGCGAGTAACATTTTTCACAAAAATACGATTTATATTCGTTCTTCCATCTGAGATGACTCCAATCTTACACTAAAAAACAAAAGGGGTAATTGTGCACTGTTCGATCCCCAAGGAAAGATGCACACAAAATTTCAGTTTGTGGTAGCGCGGTAGCATCGGACTTATCATGAGCACAAGGTTTGCAAACCTTGACCTTTATTGATTCTCAGATTACCGTCAAGCCGACACAAAAACAATAGGATCATCGTACTCATTATAGGGAATCCAATACAAAGTAGGAGGTTCGTCAACCGGTGGAGTAGAGTCTTGTGCTCACTAGCAGGCAACACATACACACAATATACAACCCTGGTCATGACGCAGTCACCAGTACTGCTTTATACCCTCAGTAGTATCAGCCCGAGTTTGTCACAGTGTCCTGTATCAAATGCGTATAATACTACATGCCCCCTGGACGTTGTGGTATCACGTGAGAGATGGATTTAATGGCTGAGCCTTGAATTATGGAATACCTCGCCACTTTAATGGCTGGAAATTCTGTATAGAACACTATGGCCCCGAATGATAATACATGCCCCATTGGATTCCAATATAAATTGTGCAATGCAAACTGTACATCGGTGAAAGCTTTAGAGGGTACAGTATAATGCATTAATTTATTGAAATATCCTGGGAATTCAGATGAGATACATCTGCTGGAATGTGAGGTACCAACACTAGATGGAATGCCTCTACCACTATAATTATGAATATTATTAGACTCTCATTTAATATATTGATATCAAACTAAAAAACAACCTGAAATTTTTTTTTGAGATGCAGAGTATTCGGCCATCAATTCACCCCCGTTCAGCACGATATAGCAATTGGAATCACAGCGCATGTATTCTAGTAACATATGTGGTCAATTGCTTCCAATAACGGAGCGTTATGCCCAATTGTGCCCGAAACTATCTGGTTTGTTATGAAGAGGTGGACGGTTGTTTTGTCTTAATGAAACCTTGTCCCCCAAATTGGGCCCATTCGGGCACGTGTTGATAGAGGCGAAAATTATTAAGCTCCAGGGGAGATATTCTTGGGCGTGGACCTCTGGTCCACATTTTGTCATGCCACAACCAAAATGTTTGGGGTGGGCAGTGGATGCTGATCAGGAAACTACCTAGCCTCGCCAACAAGCATCAATTTGATACATGCCGCCAAATAGCCAATATCCCAGATGGATGTGTCATGTACGCCGTGTATGCTTCAATCCCATTACGTACTTAGTGAACCTATTATACTAGGGAATAATTAACAGATCTAGCCTTTGTTTGCAGATCTGTTTTTATTTCTTCCCATCCAGCAAAATTTCCATCACTTTATAATACTTCCATATTGTTTCCATACACAAAGTGTTAGGATAATGCCAACAATGGCACTGAAGTTTCAAGGAGTGTTTTGATTTACTGTGCAAAGTACAGGTGCGGGTTTGACTTTGTGCGCGTATACGTTAACCAAGTCATTACGTGTCGCACGCTCATCTTTAATTGAAAAGCCGTTGTTCATTATCGGAAGATATACCCGTTTATAATTCACTTTTTAATACACAACCCAATTCCAAATACATAGGTCTCATGGTTTCCATGAATGGAGGAATATTCAATATAGGCAACCTTTGTAGGTATATTCCATTTCACTTGTGGCTAGAATAAAGGACGGATATAAAGTACTGCGTACATCTAGTACGGATATATATGGTAACATGGGACTATATACTATGGCAATAAAAGGTGCCAAATTAACACCACAGGGGAGTAGCCGTTGAAAAAGGGCCGTTTGACTTGTTAAACTGTATTCAGCCTCATTCACTCATTATGTGCAGGAGCCCTTTACCAATCGGTGATTTGCTCTAAACAAACGCCGTTCTGCTGCTGTCGAGCTGATCATGGGCCCATGGTACTAGTGGGCGGTGCTGCATGGCTTGCAACGTCAACGTTGATTGCGCAATCGGACATCATTTCTTTTCACTAAATACGAGAAAAGGCCATGTCCGCTGGAAAATTACTCAATTGGTCTGATTTGTAATCATTAGGAAACCTCCAACCAAGTTTGGCATACGTTAGATGGATATTCTTTTAGTTGCCAATTTGAAGGATTCATATTTTTCCGAAATGCGGGGCGATACCAAAACAAGCCACAATACAATACGCATAGCGCATAACTGAGACAGTGCTTCGCTCCCAATTTTTAGGATTCCAATGCATCCTTCTTCATAAATCTCATTTTAGGTGTGTAAAGGTTATTGAAAGTCTTCTGTAAATATTCATGACTTAAATATGAGTCTATTTTCCGCAAAAAACTATCAGGGTGCTCCAATCATATCAATGCCCGTTTGACTGTGACTGACATCTACGTGACCTGAATCGTAATGAGCAAAATCCCAATTTTTGGGATTTGTCAACCGAAGTCCTGCAGACTATATGTTAGTGGCATTCGATGTGGTTGTGGTCTAATATACTAAAAAGCTTAGCCCCCTCTATTTAGGGGGAACGCTTCTCCATATAGTACTGCCTAGCAGGCTACAGGAGGAGAGGATAGGACTGCTATGTCAAAACAAAATTAAATAACTTTCAGAGTATACCCCCACCCTATCCTCTAGATAGCTCACATGACCTCGCCACGACAACACTGAGATCAGAAAAGGAGGTTGTCCGCAGCAGCACTGGGCTCACTGCCTCCCTGCAACAAATCAAAGAGAAACTATTGGGATGGGGGCAAAGAGGAGGGGGGGGGGGGGGGATTGGACAAGGAAGGCGATTGTTTCATTTGTATATAGGTGGCAGCAGTGACAAGGGGCTATGATTATAAATGCTATGACTTTCAGGTAAGTTTTCAAAAGTATCAAAAATATAGGGGGTTGAAGACTCCCTCTCATGGTACACCATTAATACTCAGGATATTTGCTATTCTTAGGGTGTTAGAAACTATAGAAAAAAATCAAGTGGGGGGGGCAAACAAACTTCACAAGAATCCCTGGTTTGTGAATCTGTTTTTTTTGAGCTACGAAATACTTACCCCATATGCCACTTTGCACCCCACCCCGACATGAACATCTGGCAATCTTTACGGAAGTCGGGCTGGCAACCCCATCGTCCTTCTTATTTTCCAGGCCGAGGCGTCCAAGGATGAGGGGCGAAGGCCCGTGGTTCGACGAAGGAGGACGCCGGGATTGGCCAGGAAGTGGGGACGGGTTGGGCGGGTACGTCCAATAGGGGGTAAGTATTGTAGCTCACAGATTCACAAACCAGGGAGTTTTGGAAAATCTATTTCACTTACTCAACACACCCCATACTTGCACCTTGCACCAGACTAGCACAGGGGCCACGAGGCGGACCTTTGCGTCACGATTGGTTGTTGACTAGGGTAGACAGAAGTCGGTTGTAACACAGCCCTGACGAGAAGCGAACTATCGGCCGAGACTGTTTTGGTGAGGTAACGGGAGGCCAACGTCCGTGGGAGTTTCAACGCTGAGCCCGCCTGATGTCCTCTAAGGACCTGTGAAACCATGCTCGCCGAAGTAGCAAGGCTGCGCACATCATGAGCCCGAGCAACCTCCTACTCGGAGATATGTGGCCTTATGAGCGCTCCTAATCAGCTGATAAGGTGTCTTCGACGCGGGCCGAGAAAGGTTGTTGTGGTAGGAGGAAAAAGTGATCGTGTTGTGAATAAGCTGGTCTTTTCCAGTACCATCGCAGGGCCCCGAACGGGCACCAGCATTTGTCTCCTCACTGTGACAACGTCCTATAGGAGGCAGGTAGATTTCTGGGGCGTGAACGAAATGGTCTGGTTCTTCGCCCAGGAAGGAAGGGAAATGGAAGCAGATGGATTCCGTCCAGTCCGGGGCGTAGGAAACCTTGTTCGTTGTGTAAAGCATGAGGGGCAGCTTCTACGGCGTGCCGAGGCTGCCGCGACGAGAAAATACTGTCTTGTGAGTAACGTGGACGAGAGTGCTGATGCATTGGATCGTAAGGCGGCTCCGCTAGGAACCGGAGGAAGTACGTGAGGGACCACGAAGGGGGGAGACGTTTTCGACGGAGGTTTGTGTGAAAATCCCCTGAGGAGTGGGGTATTGTGGGGTTGGAGCGGGGACTTTGAGGAGCCATTCGGCAAATGGCGGATCTATAATACGAATGGTCGATACCTGTTTGCCTTCGTTGAAGAGCTCCAACAAGAAGGAAGACAACTCGCTCACTGACGCTTCCAGGGGATCAATGGTTTGAGTCCGAGCCCCAAGTCGGTACATGGCAAGACGAGTGTCGTAAGTGGCGTATGTAGACTTCCTGCGTGTGCTGTTGCAACTTGTGCAGCGTGATGTGAAACGCCTTCCTCCTGGAAGCGTTTCCTGACAGTTTCCACACCCCCCCCAAAAAAACAAAAACAGAAAGATGGAGGTTCTTGCCGTGGTAATGAATCGAAACGGCCTTCTGCGAAACTGGACTGGTGAGTCTGAGAGTCGCAGCGGGAGATCGACGAGTAGGCGAAGAAGGAGCGGAAACCATGGTTGAGCCTGGCCAGCAAGGGGCCACTGGAGAATTGTAGGTCGGAGAGGTCGCCATGGTGAGCACCCTGCTGACTTGCTGAACGGAGGGAAGGCGTATGCGTAAAGGCGGTCCCATGGGAAGGAGAAGCGTCTATTCTCCACGCCGCGGGTGAAAACCTGCCGACTGCAGAACGTTGGTAGTTTGTTGTTTTTTTTTATTGGGGCCGTCGCGAAAGAGGTCGACGTGTGGGCGGTAGTACAGGTCGAACAAGTGTATGCCCCTCTGGGAGAGACTCCACCGTGTGGCGAGTCGAGGGACACGAGTCCGCCGGTAGTTGAGCTTCCCCGCTAGGTGCGTTGCCCTCAGCTTGATGTTGAGCTGATCGCAAGGGAGGAGAAGCGTAAGACCTTGACTGAGCAGGGGGGGAGATTTGGTTCCCCCCGCTATTGATATAGGAAACCTGCGTCCTGAGCGTGTCCGAACAACATTCACTGTCACACCCCGTCTCCTGTCGCCTGTCCTGACTCGGCCCACTTGTCCTTCCTAGCACCCATATATTATGGTATAATCTGATGTTGGAGAGATCGCCTGTGCATCAGGAGGTCGATGTGTTGTCGAGCTTCATCCGGAAGCCAAAACTCCCGAGGGCCATTCCGGTCCGCAACGTGCTCCCCTCCTGTGCGGGAGGCATCGGTGGTAATCGGTGTCCTTGGTCGGTGGTCCTGGAAGGCCCGTCGTGGTGGATTGTGTCGTGAGTCCACCCAAATAGGTAAGGTTTGGCTTCCTCGCCTAACGGATAGGCGCCGTTGAAGTTACTGTCCCGGGACGGCTTGTAGTAGTCCAGTAGTAAGATGCGCTGGAGCGGACGCATCATGAGTCTGCAGAGATCCAGGACATCGACCAGACTGGCAGCTAGGCCAGGAACCGCAGCACGAATTTGTGGAGGAGAGAAACTCGATGGAAAGAAGCAGTCGGCGACCTGCCGGTGGGGTGTCGACCGTTCGTGTTGTAGCGAAAAAGACGCGACCTGCCTGCAGGTCAAAGGTAGTAGCGCCGAGGTAATGATCGACTGAGACTGTACTGAGGGACGGACTTCTCCTCATTGATAAGCCACCCGAGACGTGCGTATAGTAGGTCGATGACCTCTGTGGTCGGCTGTCGCCTGATGTTCGTTTCTGTACGATCAGCAGTAGGCGTTATGTAAGCAAAAACGAGATGCCCTGACAGTAGGTGGGCCAGGATGGGCTTCGTGATCCTGGTGAAAACCCGAGGCGCCGTGGAAAGGGCCGAAGGTTAGGCGGCGAAACTGATAGTCTCTTCCCGGTAGCCGAAAGCTAGGAAGCGGCGGGCTGTGGATGAATACCCAGGTGCAAGTAAAGCAGCATCCTTGACGGTATACGGAAGGTGCCCACCCCCATGTGGTAGATGGGTAGATACATGGTAGGGTCCCCATCCGGAAGTGCTTTGGACGGATTGAAGCGCTTGTTTAGGGGCAGGTAGGCGTAGGTTTAGAATCAGTAGCCACTGGGTTTCCTTTCTTTGGAGCCAGGGAAGGAAAAACTGGACATGAAAGAGGGACACGGTGGTCCTGTGGCAGGGGCTCCACGGCCCGTTCTGCTAAGAGGGCATCCACTAGGCATCAGAATTCCCGCTTGTCTGAGACGGAGGGCCAGGGTATGTCTCCTGGAAGGTCGTACCGCGGCGGAGGTGAGCTGAACTCCACCCGGTAGCCCTACGCTACGGAGGAAGTCAAGACCCACTGACCCGGCTTGATCGTCCCCCACTCGCTTGCGGACATTAGTAATCTCCCCCCCACCGGCGGGGAAGCCCGGTGGGGTGGGTACCCCTATGGGTGACCCTTCCCGGACTTGCGAGCCTTCTGCGAGCCCCGCTGGCTCGCCATTGGAGAGGTCTTGCCCTGGTATGGGCGACGGTCCCTGTAGGATGACCGATGAGAATCCCTAGCTGACTCGGACGGTTCCGGCCTTGTCCTTGAAGTTAGAAGCTCTCGCGGTCGCGATCTGGGCTTGAAAGGCGGACGGATAATGCTGTCGTCAGGCAGGTTACTTCAAGGATTCCAAACCGTAGCTGGCCTTCCACTTGCAAAGTTCGTGCGAACTTCCTGCAAAGAGGTCCCCGCCTAGTAGAGGGAGCTTATTAACGCCTCCCTTCATAGATATGGCCGGCCACTTGGCTGCGTCCAGAACAAGTGTCCCTACGCACTTCGTTGGCCCGCATGAAAGCAATAGCAAATTGGTCGAAGTGAGGCGGGCGATAGACGCGATGGCGATTGACAGTCCCGGTATCCTGTCGAGGGACTCCCGAAGACCCCGCTTCTCTGATGACTTAACCAAGATCTCCGCAATCAGACGCGACGTCGACGCGTAGCGTATCCATTACGTGAGTGAAGCGTCGATGTCGAAGAACAACTAAAAAGTTCTGCTGGCTGTGGGTCCTCAAAGATCCCTTTAGCTGATGCGCTTCCATCGGCAAACTAGTCTCGCAGAGGCTGATCGGGGATAGTGCGAACGAGAAAAGCTCTTGCCACTCAGAATCTTCGATTCTGACGTCGTTAGCCTGCTTCTTCGGGCAGGCCGACGGACACTTACTGTGGGCGACTTGCTCGTCACGGGCGTGAACGGCCTCGCAGTCCATGGATAGTACATGGTCGCTCCGCTTGGACAGCGTTCAGTGATAGTCGCGATTCCCTCCGCTGCGGCTGCTCGGGCGGGGGTGGTTCCTCGGAGCCAGAACCCCGCGGATAGTATGCCACAGCTCTTTCAAAACCCCTCCTGGGTGATCTCTGTGCCAGGAGAGTCTCGGTACCTTCACCTGGTCAGATCAGAATCTGCAGAACCCGACATGCTGAGGATATCGACGGTCCACTGTGGCATGACGTATCCGGAGAGGCCGCCGGCCCGTGGCCGTAACTGGGAGGAAAAGGAGTGTCTGCTGCGAGGGACCTGGCATTGGGTGGCCATAAAAGGCTGGAAGAACTGGCGAAAACTGTTACGCGAGCCATCCTCTGTGAATCCTGGGACGGTAGGCCCTTACTTCTCTCCTCGGAGGAGAAATCGCTATCCGAATAGAAGCAGAGAAATTCTAACGACGAGGACCCACGCTTACGGCGGATTCTAGGCTGTACTCGCGACGTTTGCTCTTATGCTCCTAGAAAAATGGAACGACACGCCGTATGTACGGAAACTGGGAGAAAGAAACCCGAAGACGAGACATGTGGGTTTTCTGGGGACCCGACGGGCTAACTCCTGGAGTTCCATAGCTGCTTCCAGTTCACTGAGGACCCTGTTGCGAGGAGAGATGGAGGATGCGGGCCGTGTCTGAGGAGCCTCACTCGTCCCCTGGGCCGCTACCGGACCGGTAGTCCCTGCGTGCTTGTCCGAAGCCTGGGCCGGTACGGCCCGGTTGTCCCAGATCGTCGGCCCGGGTCAGAGCGCAGGTCGGGCCGCCCGGCCCGCCGCGGCCCTGTCCGTACCGGACGCGGGCACGGGCCAGGCCAAGACGAGCCACTTCGGGCCGCCCCGCCTGGGTCGGCCCGACCTCACATGTCGGGCCCTCCGGGACCGACCTGAGTGTAACGACACCCGTCGGGTCCGCGCCAGGAAGGACCGGCAGAGCCGGCCTCCCTCGGACGTGCGAGAAAACAGGAGAGGCTGCCTAGTGGCTTTAGGGGGTGTCATACCCCGCTCTACCCGAGCGGACGGACCCAGAGCTAGGTTTGCCCCCCTGTGGGATAGCGGAGCTAACGAGGGCCCACGCCCACACGGGCCCCGGACGATGCCAAGCTGCACGCCTGTTCTTCCCTCGGGCGTAGCTCTTCTTCTGGGCCTTCTTCTCACCAGAAGGCTTTATTCGTCGAGGCGGGGACGAGACGGAAGACCCCTTGGAGAGACGTTTCCCGCTTTTTTTCGACTCCCAACCTGCGATCTCCGAGAAACGATAGTCAGGCCATGGTGCGCAAACCTACACCTGCTACTTTGCGAAAGCTGGTATGAGCGGGGGCACGTGAGATGTCTGTCCCACGTTGAGAACGTCGGATGATCCGGCAGCTGGCGCACCTTTCCATATCTGACAGGAAAAAGGGCCGTAAGGGGAAATATGTCCGGAGCAACCATTGCCCGGCGACACAAACTATATGTGTATAAATTTACAGAACATATACATATAGGGACTCACCCAAAACATGCAATATGATAATTGAGCGGACATGCAGAATACATTATGCATCGAGGAAAAACTACAACCACAAACAACTATGGGAGAATTCGAGGGCCACTCACTGGCAGAGTCCGATAAAAACATGCAACATATCATGTATTTGGATAAAACGTAACAATAACATTAAAAGGACGTCGCCAAGCTCATAGAGAGCTAACTTAAACCCAGGTTAAGTTAACACACCCAAACCCCCGGTTCCCGCTTCCACCCGTTTTGGTAACATCCCCTAGCGCCGGGCGCGGGGAGCCACCACCCTGGAAGGAAGGGAGGGGAGGAGGAAAGGGGAAACCCCAGGGAAGGGAGGGAAGGGAGGGTAGGCAGGCTAGGCAGGGAAAGGCACCCGGACACAGTCCAGCCTGACCGAACTAAAAACTAACACAATAGGAGCCCACCACACCCGGCTTGTTTAGGCTAGGGGGGGGAACACAAAACCTCCTACTGTGCTAAGGAACAGCCTAGGCAAAAACGGATACGGCAAAACGGGATCCCAGCGAAAGAAGAATTCAATCCAAAAATCAATCAAACCGCTAAAAAGATACTTCTAATTTGACGAACGAGATCGTGAGAAACGCTTCCTGCGTCTTTTAACGAAAGTTGACCGTAGAATAGCGATTTCAGCGATTGTAAAGACGGTGAAAAATATTGCGCCAAGATGCTCACGAACTCACGTTCGGCTGCAAAATAAGGAAGGACGATGGGGTTGCCAGGCCCGAGACTTCCGGAAGATTGCAAGTGTTCAATGGGCGGGGTGGGGGGCAAAGTGCATATGGGGTACAAGTTGAGTAAGTGGGAATAGATTGATAGTCTCGCCTGTTTTTGCATCACTAGTTATTTTTGTGGGGTATTCAACCTGTCTTGACAGAGAGGGATTTGCTAGTTGAAGTTCGCAGATCACATCAGCAGATTCTTAACTTGCATTCAGAGGTGGCTATACAGTAGTTTGCCATTTTCCTACTGCTTTAAAATACCAGACCGCTAAGCGGCTCTTTTACTTTGTGTCTAGCTATCTCATTATCGCTACCCTTCAAAAAAATTGGCAGGTGCCTAGGGGAAATCACGTATAAATATAACTGTCCTATAGTACTAGCTGTAGCCAGTAAAGATATTTGAGAATGAAATAGGGCCATCGCTAGGCACTCAAATTTTATCCAAATCAAAACAGTGGTTACAGATGGAATGCTTCCAAAATGAGCAACTACTGGGTGCACGCAGTTTGCCAATATCCACATCGTGGGGTGTTACTGTTCCAAGCCATTGTGGAGTTTTGCAAGTTAGTGCGGCGCAGTGTATATAGTTTAATAAGCCTGACCAAAGAAATTCAAAATACAAACCAAACTTATAGACATTGAGCGTAATTCCTCATATGGACAAACGATAGGCATCCTTGCCTGTTATACTTTCAGGTAATCGAAGGGGTCTGCTACTGGAATACCAAATCACCGCATGTAACATGAGCAAATTAAATAACAGTTATTTCATTGGGTGCATGGTGTCCTCGATGAGTACAAATCATCCGTCCTAATTTGCCCACATTCAAGAACAGGTCATCTTCATCAGTTGACCTGTGCCGAAAAACCTGTGATTACCCTGTTGAAACTGTGAGGTGGTTCATTACGGGGGAACCATTAATGAACACACTTACTTAGTGAAAAATTCAGTGGTGTTCTGCAGGTATGAAAATCAACACCTATGGTTGCGACCCCACTGAATGCGACAGTGCATGTTGCTTCTTTCGTCCATGAGCTATATTGTCAAAAAAAAAAAAAAAAAAGAAACAAGGGTCTACTTTCAGTGAATTTTTGGGGACTTTTGCAATAGGCTCTCCTTGGCGCCTTATACTACTGCATTTTCCTGAAATTTTCAAGGGCTACTTGGTATTTCCAGGGACTACTTTGGTCATTTCAGGGGGGATTTTTAAAAATGTTAACAAATATTAGGATGCAGCCAGCATTGCATTGAAAGTATTTTTTTCCACATTCAAGCCCTTAGTTTTGCTACACAAGGGCAACAATCTCATTTATTGCTCAAGATCGTCACAAACCATTCTCCTGCTTGTTTACAAATCATCCTTCATGAACTATTTAAAAAATCACTTCTATGGTTCCCTATAGCTTGCCAAGGCTGGTCGTAATAGTTTATTATATCATCATTTCCACTCTCCGGTTTGCTGAGCCTGGGAAGGCTGGATCCACCGCGGCACTCAGCAATACGGCCCTAACCATTGCAACACCATATTCTCTCAGCAATGTAACTCAGAAAACCATGTCGTTTGGTTTCAAGGTTTTGGCAGTAGAGCATTGGGTGGCTATTCTAATATAAACTCTAAACAGACACAGTTCATTCTGCCACTTGACCATGAGACCGGTCAAAGATTATGCGCGTAGAAGATCACTATACATGCATGCAGGGCTTCAGCCCGAGAGAGCAATCCAGGGGTCATTTGACTCCTCCCAAATTAGAAGGCTACTTATGTTTTTTCACATTTTACTGTTTCATATTCCCTGAAAACACTTATTCGGACAACCTGTGCCCGCCAACCCTGCTGCATGGAAACCAATTCTCTGTTTACTGAGTCTTTTACTCCAAAACAAAATGGCGAGATCTAGCTGAGCATGGGATTTTTTGTGATCGAGCTGGTCCTTGTATAATAAAGTATATATATTCAGAACAAATCTATAAACAAGATTTGCACTGTAATTGTTAGCACAGTATAAACAACTAAACCCAAACATATCTCATTCAGTTAGCCCATATGAAGAGACAATAGAAACTCCAGACTCCATCTCTAGAATCATTTCAATAGAGCTAACTCTCCGAAGTATCTCAAAGTGCAACCCTTCAGATATTACAACTTAAAATGTGTCACAACTCACTGGATATTTTTGACAACTGTAAATGAGGATCGTTCAAGCGTGAATAAATAAATTTTTAGATTGGCCAGAAATGTGACTATCATCGCAGAGATTCTAGTGAAAGAAAGGACATTGGGTTGCCCAGTTGAGATATGGTTCCGTTTCGCCAGGAATATACTTTATGCTAAAAGGGGGGGGGTGGGGGGCAGAGGCAAGGTTTGCAAGTAGAGAGGTTGAGGAGCTCAGTATCCTGATTAATTGCCAAAACCTGTAAAAAACTACCAAATAGGCTTCCATACATTTCATTCAAATTTCTTTATCAAAATTATAGATGGTTCAAGAATGACTTCGTATTGGAATTAACAGAGGATGTATTGCAGTTTGGCAAACGAGAAATGGCTAGTACACATTCAGCCTACCATAGCAATGAGCCAGGGGACCTGAAGTAAGTACGAGCACAGGAGTTCATGGACCCAAAATCCAATATAATCAAAGAATTTATTTTTCCACTAATTACAGCTCCCATACATTGAAACATGCACTGACCTGGGATGAGTACAAGTTTTTGGCCATGACATTGACTCAAAGTACAAAGCCAAAAAATTATGAACGTGGTTCCACAGGAAACCAAATAGAAGTAATTATCCATTTGCCAGGAGATCAAAATTACTTCTTACCGCTGCATTCGCTCCCTTATGGCTGGATAAACGAGGGTCCCCCCGAGGTGAATCGTATCACTTCAGACTATGAAATTAGATCGTTTTATGTAGCAAAAAGTGCTTTTGTAGTGCACACAATTAGGACTGTCATTTCCCCAGAAACGCCACCTTCTGATGCTGCGTTCGGCCAGGTCAATGAACTGTAGAACAACGTGTTACAGGTGAAAACATGCCAATCCAGAAAGCCAAAAGGGGCTTAGGATCCTTGACTCATTTATGACAACTATAGCCAGAAACAAGGACAAATTGGGAAGATGTGACAAAGCTCATTATTATGAGAACCATAGTGTCTGACAAATTTCCCATTGTCCAACCAACCAAAGGGGCTCTTAGCTCTTTCTGATAAGGGAAGAGCTAACACGAATTTCAAGGTTTTCATGACTCGACCTGGTGACCTATAATGAACGCTGACCTGGACCCCAAAACCATAGGGTTCATGTTACTCACAGGGGGCACTCAAAATACCAAGCATGAGCAGCTTCATCATCTGGGAAGGGGTCAAGTATGTGTTTACGAGTAAAAATTAGCCAAAATCTGTTTTAAATTTTTTTAATTTTGCAAATTTCACCTCCGACCTGGACCCAAAAAACAATAGGGTTTCCTGTTATTCCCATAAGGAAAGCTACACACGAAATCTCAACCTGATCAGACCACCATTCTGGACTATGCGTGTTTACAAGGTTTTTCATACTTTGACCTCTGTTGACCTCAGATGAACTCTGACCTACCCAAAACAATAGGGTTTTCCCAACTGTACTCATCATGGGAACACAACATACCACGTATGAGCTTCCTCTATCCAGGTGGGGTAGAGTTATGTGTCCAATCCGAAATTGGCCAAAATAATTGACTTTTCTCACAATTTTTCTATTTTTGACGAAATTCACCCCCGACCCTGAAAACACAAAAACAATAGGGTTTCCTGTACTCCTCCCCATAAAAGAAAGCATAATACAAACCAAATTTCAACTTATCAGACACAACCATTTCACTGGACCTTTAGTGTGTTTTACAAGTTCAAGTTTTCAGACTTTGACCTCTGTTGACCTCATATACCTCTGACCTACCCCAAAAACAATGTGGTTATGTACTCATCATGGGGAACACCCACATGCCAAGTATAAGCTTCATCCATACAGGTGGGGTTGAGTTATCATGTTACAAGCAAAAATTGGTCAAAATATTGACTTTTACTTTTTCACAATCTTCTTTTCTCTATTTTCTAACTTAGATTTCGACAAAATTCACCCCGAGCTAGAACCAAAAACAATAGGTTCCTGTACTCCACATAAGTGGCTATACACCAAATCTCAACCTGATCAGACAAAACATTTCTGGATAGCGTTGGTTTTACAAGGTTTTCAGACTTTGACCCTTTGACTCAGATGGACCCTGACTAACACCTCAAAAACAATAGGGTCATGTACTCATCATGCGGGGGAACAACATACCAAGATATGAGCCATCATCCAGGTGGGGGAGAGTTGGGGTAGAGTTATCGTGTTCACAAGCCGAAATTGGCCACAATATTGACTTTTCACAATTTTTCTATTTTTGACAAAATTCAACCCCGACATGAACCAAAAACAATAGGTGTCATGAACTCCCATAAGAAAGCTACACACAAATCTCAACCTGATCATCCAAACCATTCTGGTACTTATCGTGTTTACAAGGTTTTCAGATCTTTGACCTCGGTGGACCTTCAATGACTCTGACCTGACCCCCAAAACAATAGAAGGGTTCATGTACTCATATCATGGGAACCCACCAAAATGCCATATAGCTTCAATCCATACAGGTGGGGTTGAGTTATCATGTTTACAAGCCAAATTGGCAAATATTGACCTTTTTCACAATTTCTCTCTTGTCCCGAACCAAACCTTCAACCCCGGCTGATACCAAAACAATAGGTTCCTGTACTCACCATAGTGAGCTATCCACCAAATCTCAACCTGAATCAGACCAACCATTCTGGAACTTATCGTGTGTTACAAGGTTTTTCACAGACTTTTGACCTCTGTTGACCCCTCAGATGACCTCTGACCTAACCCCAAAACAATAGGGTTCCATTGTAACTCATCATGTGAACACATCATACCAAGTATGACTTCATCTATCCGGTTGGGGTAGAGTTATCGTGTTCACAAGCCGAAATTGGCCAAAATATTGACTTTTCACAATTTTTTCCTATTGTTGACCAAAATTCATCACACCCCACCTGAACCAAACAATAAGGGTTCCGTACCTCTCCGCATAATAAGCTATACAAACCACATTTCAACTTGATCAGACCAACCATTCTGGATTGTGTGTTTACAAGGTTCAGACTTTGACCCTCTGTGGACCTTGACATGACCCCAAAACATAGGGTTCATGTACTCATCATGGGGACACACATACCAAGTACGAGCGTCTCATCCATGTGGGGTTTGAGTTATCGTGTTTACAAGCCAGGTACATTACACACATACAGCACCACACTGTCAGACGGCATAGATTCCTCTGACTTCGTCAAGGAATCAAAAAGGCCAAAAGGCTGCCTGGAAGATTCAAGATGTGAATAGCAGGTCTTCCTGGACTGGGGCAAATGATGGCCCGGCGTAAGTAACAATGAATACAAACCCCCAAACACAGGAATGGAACAGTGCACTACCAATTGTACGACGCACCCTCTATACCCCAAAGCGGTTTGAGTCACTGTAAAAAGGTGGCAGTGGGTAATACAATTCTTGCACATTTGAAGCATATCTCAGTCACTAAAGATGACTTATGATTTCTTGAGATGACCCACTCGTGGAGACAAGAGTCGGCATTATAGTCATTTACGGTGATTGACACCTATGTGGATCACTTTTGTTCAAATTGACCCACACTTGACTGACCATGTCAGGGTAGCGGGGGCTTGTGTGAGTGTGATCCCACACTTACTTGATGGGAATTGTCAGGGTGCAGGGGTTAATTGACCCACACTTGAATGAGGGGGAATGTCAGGGGAGCAGGGGTTAATGACCCACACATGACTTACCATGTAGGGTAGCAGGGGTAATTGACCCACACTTTACTGACCATGTCAGGGTAGCCGGGGTTAATGACCCACACATGACTTACCATGCCAAGTAGCAGGGGTGTATCCCACACTTGACTGCCTGTCCGGTATCGGGGTTAATGCCCACACTGACTGACATGTCAGTAGCATTGGTTAATGACCCACTTTGACTGACCATGTCAGGGTAGCAGGTTGATGACCCACACTTGACTGATCTTGCCAGGGGTAGGTCAGGGCAATGCCCACACTTGACTGATCTGTCAGGGTAGCCGGGTTTATGACCCACACCTTGACTGATCATGTCGGGTAGCAGGGGTTAATGACCCACACTGACTGCTCATGTCAGGGAGCATTGGGCGATGACCCCACCTTTGAACTGATCATGTCATGGTAGCATGGGTGTGTATCCCACACTTGACTGACCATGTCAGGGTAGCAGGGGGGGTTTTAATGACCCAACTTGACTGACATGTCAGTAGCAGGGGCATGTATCCCACACTTGACTGACCATGTCAGGGGAGCAGGGGTTAATGACCCACACATGACTGCCAATGTCAGGGTAACAGTGGTGTGTGATCCCACACTTGACTGATCATGTCAGGGTAGCAGTGGTTAATGACCCACACTTGCTGATCATGGTCAGGGTAGCAGGGGTGTGTGACCCCACACTTGACTGATCTGTCAGGTAGCGGGTGTGTTGATCCCACACTGGACGACCATTTCCTCCTAGCGGGGTATGTGTGCTCCCACACTTGACTGATCAGTCAGGTAGCATGGGTGGGTGAGCCCACACTTGACTGACCATGTCAGGGTAGCAGAAGTGTGGTGATGGCGATTGACGTGCATTATGCTTTAAAGAGGAAGTACAAGTTTTAACAATATCCTGTTATCAGACTAAATTCTTGAAAACACATTTGAATGTTCACCTAATTGTCCATGTATAGTTATTGCTGGTATATCCATCCCGCTTCAATGATTAAAAATTAATAACATCTTGTGAATACCACTAGACTGCGTTTTTTTGGCAATGTGAGTTTTTGTGTTGTTCCCTCTTTTTCCAGGGTTGCCAATGGCGCTTCTGCAAAATGACTTGCATCTGCGATGAGCCGTTTTTTACTAATCCACGAGGTTGAATCATTATTATGTTGTTATTTCTGTCCTGCTACTTACAATCTAATGTATTTATTGCCCACTCCTATTATCGCCCTTTCAGTCAATGAATTGCTGTTCAACTCTCTTCAAATATCATTGCCTCAGGCAAGGTAAAGCATTTGGCATCCTGCGTTTCGTCCAGTTGGCAGCACTCTTCCAAGTTGCTCTTCGGCCACGCTCATGTGTTGCAAATCCATAACAGTAGGTCTGTAGCATATTAATGTTCTTGATATTTTAAATAGGCCTACAGGTATATCGCTACCTCAATGAAGTGGGAGTAACCCTAGCTCACAATTAGAGAGGCTAATTAATGTATAATGATGTTAGCCGAGTCAATTTCCTAGTAACTATATGTTACCAGTATATCCCATGTATAAAATCCAATAATATACCTTCGATGCAAAAATAATAAACGAGATTGTTTTTTTTCCAAAGGAAAATTTCACATATAAATCTTACATTAAATAGAAACCGTCATCCAACCAATTGGAAGTGGGGTCAATCAGATAATTTTGCCTAATTCAGTGGCCTTAAATTTAGGTCCGGTCCACAGTAATGTGTCTTTTTGCTTCCATGACGTCGAATTAGCCCTTAGATGCAGTCTGGAGTTCAACATCAATTCTTTCTGCAGGGGAAACTAGAAGATGTCAGAGTGTGTTGCCAGATTTTTTTTGCACCAAAGCAACTGGACCTCCCTGTTCTCTTCATGCATCATAAGCAAAACATATATTTTATGTTGCCAAGGCATATTCGGTGTAGATGAATCTCCCTGTCAATGACTAAAACAGCCTATTCACCATACTCGTAATTGAGACATGCATTGGTGTGATGTCTTTGCTAGAACTATACAGGCCTGGTTGTCGTAAGCTGCCTAACGTTGGGCGGTAGTCACCAGACCTTTTTTAGAGCCAGGTATTTTGTGACAGTGGGATGCGAGTCCTGTGGAGGGTCTAATGGGAAGGAGCTCTCCCCTTGATAAATTTTTTTAAATCCTGATGGTGCTACATGAAAAATGGTGGAATTTTAGAAAAGAATTTTGTTTCTCCTTATAGGGTGTTTATATAAATACCTTTAGAAAATACCTCTCTAATAATTTGTAACTTCCCTCAACAGTTTTATACCTTGAGTATTTGTCCGGCACACTCCTGATGTCACAAAACAAGCTTGATGGGAAATCAAAAACACGGTTGTTTGAGCTGGTATTTGAGACTTTTTATGATTTGCTTCTATGCCTGTCCCTATCCCTTTCCAAGTTTTACTGAACTTTTACTGCCTATGAGAGCTGACAGAAACTCACGATTGATAGATCATCGCCATCAAAGACCCTAGCTGATACAGTGATGGCAATAGAACAAAATGCATGAGCCGACTAGTATCTGTCAGGTTCTAGTGGGTCCAAGCTTTCCCATCTGGGTTTGCCTCTTCGGCGACTGAAAACGCTGCGGAGAATCAATCACATCCGTGGTCTGTGGCTGCTGAGCCCCCAGCTACTTCCAACGTGATGTTGTGTCCAACTTTGCTCTTGGGATCAATTCAAGGTTAGTCTGGGGGAGTACGAGTATTATGAACGATGAGGTGGAGGCTTAGGGAGCCTTTAGAAGCGCGTGACTGCCATTGTGTTAGAACAGACGCGAGTGAAAGGGGAAAAGAGAAACAATTTCCTGCTTCGGCCCTCTCAGACCTGATGACCATGATGAAACAATTCCTCGAGAAGCCAGACACCTTTACTTTTCAAAACACCGCTTGTCACTCACACTCAATATGCACCAAGTCGATAATTGAAGAGAGTTTGTGGGCAAACGCCAGAAGTGTGACAGACTGAAATATATTTGACAGCTATTTGGATGGATACATTAACCCAAAAGCCGCTTGCGTGTTTTCATTTCCCTTTTTTTCCCATTCCTGACGCAAACTGAAAACCAGAACGCCACACAGGCTTAGTGATTACTGGACTGTTCTGTCAACCCATAGCCAGACACACGGACAAACGGGAATAGTAACCCAGTTCATTATGGCAACATAACGTTGGACAAATTCTCTATCTTTACCAACCAAACTAATAGGGTTCCTGTACCCTTGGTAAGAAAGGCTCCACACTAAATTTAAAGGTTTCCGACTTTGAACTTGGTTAACCTTAGCTGACCTCGACCTGACCCCAAAAACAATAGGGTTTCATGTAGTCCCCATAAGAAGATACACACCTAATTCAACCTGATAAAACCAAACCGGTTCTGGCATTATCGTATTTACAAGGTTTTTTCAGACTTTGGACCTTGGTGACCTCAGAGGGACTCTCTGACCTGACCCCAAACAATAGGTTCATGTATCTCATGGGAACACACATACCAAGTATGAGCTCATACATCATGGGTGGGGTCGAGTTATCGTGTTTAAAGCCAAAAGTGGCCAAATATCATTTTCACAAATTTCTATTTTCGCCAAAATGCACCCGAACCGAAACCAGAAACAATGGGTTCCGGTTCCCCTAGAAAAGTATACACTGATTTAACTTGGCAGACCAACCCATTCTGGAATTATCTTGGTACAAGGTTTTTCAGACTGAACACTCGGTGACCTCGAGACCTCTGACCTGACCCAAAAGGACAATGGTCATGTACTCATCATGGGAACACATATACACGTATGAAGCCCTGAACCTACTCAGACCTGATCAAGTTATTTTGTTTACAAGCTGGGCATCACACACACAATACACACAAAAACACACACACACACGACGTTGACTGCATAGATTCCTCTGACTTCGTCAAGGAATCAAAATTGTGACAAGCAGTACTCTGTCTTCACCCTCTGTGAAAGAGCACAGATGCGTATATACATCGTTCAGGGAATGCACATGCCTTCATTTCAACTATTAGTACACATCTTCAATAATAATAGGCTAAACACTCCTTAACAGTATCTGATGCTCTCCTACAACGAACAAAACATATCCCTGCAACATCAGTACACTTCTCAACAAAAAGTACATGGTCCATAATAATAGTACATTTCTTCAACAATATCTTATACCTTTTTCACAAGGGACAGCAACTTCATGAGAAGCAAACCCCTTCAACATGTTCTCAGTTTACCTAAAGGTTGACAGGTGGTCATATAATACAGACAGGCTCGCCAAACAATCAGACAGTGAAAGTATCAGATTGTAAATCTCTTTGTTTCTTCTATTGTGCCTTTCCATGTCGAAGACATGCTCAAGCACTTGTCATAGATGATACACGGAGCTTGTCACCAACTCATACTAAATAGCACGCACCCGCAACATCTTGCTTGAAGTGTTTTTTCTCTCTCGGGGGGGGCGCCGGCCTTGAGTCACTTGATCGTGTCCCCTGGGGGACCTCCCAATAGGGTTGCCACATACAGCGCTCGCTAACTCTTCAACGGGAGAGATCGTGCCTCTTCAGTTCAACAAGGACTGCGGAAAAGTCATCTGGCTCCCAACTGTCCCTCGGACTTGCAATCACAAGTTTGCAGTCCGATTTCTACTGACTTGAGCTGATCCAAATGTTCAAGGACCAATTTTTGAGGAAACTACTTGGGTGGATGTGATGCTCATTGTCTCTGTTGTCACATCACACTGAACCACCCCACCCAAAAAGGTTTGTCACCAGGCCTCATGTGACCATTTCATAGTCTGATCCATATCTTAAATTGCAAGTAACATCTATGATCGAAGATGCTACAGACCTCAACACAATTCAAATGCAGCTGAGGTAATGACTTCTATTGGTATTATTTGTTGGTTTCTTTCGAACTGGTCTATACCCGTATATACCAGCAAAAACGCGTTTCTTTTTGTACACAAGTGGGTGACTTTGGGAAATATCATATGAACCTCCACTGCACCCACGTATCAAAATGGTGACAATTCGACACTCCCTCAAATCGGAATCGAGTTCATCCCGAAATGTTCCATCAATGAATATGTTATTCATGTGAATAACTTCTACTACTCTGTGCATTGCAATAATACAGTGGATTTTCGATATGGCCGCTGAACGTCCTCTGTATTGCAAATTGTTGGGGTCGAAAGAACGCATTTCACCAGTTGGGAACTCGTATGTAAGGTATATACGTGTTCGAAAGAACGCAGCAATTTTCTTCCTGGTGCCTCATGGTTCAAGTCACAGCCGACACAATCTCCTAGAAATGAAGGGATGTCGCCAATGCTTTCAAATATACCAATCACAGTTTCAGTATAGTGCCTGACAGTGACCACATTTGTAGCAAGTGCAGACCACTGAACCTTTTTCCTGCTCGCAACGCATCTCATGAATGTTGTCAACTGCGACGGTTCTCTTTCTCATACCTCAAGTTGGTTATGCCAGGCACAGAAGGACACCACATAAAAAATGCAATGTTATCTTTATGTATGTCAAAGGATAGTTCGCAGTACTTTTTGAGCCTATCAGAAAGGAATGCTGCAAAAGTTTTGTTGCACAAACTTTGTAAAATTAGAAGGCTAAAGAGCCTAGTGATTCCTTGACTCAATCGTAACAAATCTATGTCCAGACCACAAGGACCAAAGGGAGATTGTACCAGTTCATCATGGGCAACAAATGACATCTCTCACAAATTCCAATTTTTAATGTGTATATATTCTTGATAAAAAACTACACACCAAATTTCAACTGAATAAGACCGCGCATTCTTAGATTTGTGTTCATAATGATTACACAACATGACCTCTCTTGACCTCTGACCTGACACAAAACAATGCCGCTCATGCACTCATCACGAAGAACATACATATTGAGTATGAGCTTTATCCATCTAGGTGGGTTGAGTTATCTATCATATTTACAAGCTAAAATTTGCCAAAATATAATTTCCGTAGTTCTGATAAGAAATACATCTACTGTACACCAAAAAACATTGTCTGTACAGATTTCAGCCGGATCGGACCATGCATTCTAGTCACCTGTGTTTATGACAATCCTAAGACTAACTTCTGTTTGACCTTCAACTGACCTCTGACCTCACCTACCCCGAACAATAACTCATATACTCAGCATGGGGATCATACAACCACACCAAGTACTTGATAATCACAGATCTGGTCAAAACTGGTCAAAATATTGATTTTTCACAAATGCCTATTTTCCACATAAGATGACCCATACACACCAAGAAACCATAAGATTCTAGACTCCCATAAGAAAGCTAGACACCTAATTTTGGCTTAATCGGACAAGCGTTCTGGACTTCTGGACCTCAGATGGGACCTCTGACCTAACCCAAAAACAACAGGTTCCCTGTACTCCAGCATAATGAAAGAAATATACACGGTTACGTATGAGTTAAGCATCAAATCTAGTGATAATTGGCTAAAACATTGATTTGTCACAAAATTTCTATTTTCCACAGAGGATGACCTATCCACACAAAAAGTTCCATACTCCATAAGAAAGCTAGACAAAAACCTAATTTTGGCTTGATCAATCAGGTGTTCTGGACTATGGTGACCTCATTGAACCTCAAACAACATGGTTCATTGTTTATCATAGGAACACACATACCTGTGACTTCACTCCATTCAGGTAAAGGTTTGAATTAATCATGTTTACAACAAGCTCTGAAATTGGCCAAAATATTTTTTTTTTTTCAATAAATAACCCATGTTTAAGAACAGAAAGCCATTTACACCAATCACGTTAGGGCTCTTGTACTCCTAAAGAAAGCCTACACATCAAACTTCAGCTTGATGAGATCGAGCACTGCTTATCGTGTTTACAACGATTGCAGACTTAAAATTCAACCTGGGCTGACCTCAGATTACCTCTGACCTCAACACCAAAAACAGCAGGATTCTTGTACTCATTATGGGGCACATACAGTACATACCCAGTATGATCTTTAAATCCAATCAGACCTGATCAAGTTAAATCGTGCTGCAAAGCTGGGTGTCCACACACACACAGCGTACACACACACACATCTGGCATGACTGCATAGATTCCTCTGAACTTGTCACGAAATCCAAGAGTTTTTGACGCTATTGCGTGGACGCTGCATAAGTATTTTTTTTTATAGGAACTTTTTTTTGCCAATGGTCTGTAATAGTTTTTTGTTCACTTCAATATCTTGTGACAACAATTACCCAATGGAATGACACGGCTATAGTAAGGTGTTATGATACCCATTACAACAATTGTATGCGCACTGCTTCAATAATAGTAGACCCCATAACCCTATAGCTCTGAAGCTAAGCTCCAATTAAGTGCATAGTAATATATCCCCGAGAGCCCACGTGTAAAAGCTGTAAGGCTTACCATGCTATACCAGGGTGGGAAAGGTGAAGGCTATATCGAGCATGGTTTTTCCAAAATCTGGGTCCGTGAAGGCAATTTATTTTGTGGGGTTGCAGGCTTTTTTCAAAATTTAAAATATATCTGAGTGTACCGCAAAATTTACCTGAATTTTAACGTTCACAGTTAAAATCATACAAAATTCACCCTGAAAAACTCATATTTGGGTTTTAATAGCGGCCGTTCTACATTTTTCCTGAGTAACTCTGGCATGATTTGCTCCAATGACAGCTGGCCACCTGATTTGATACATCCCCTATATTGTTTTCACATACCAATACAGTATATACTGTACTACAAGTATTAAAGTGAATGCCTGCACATCTCATTATTCCGGAGACACAAACTTTGGGGTCGCGCTCGGATGCTGCTACATGAAATGGGGTCCCCCGCCTTGAAAAGTTTGGGAACCGCTCTGCATAAGAAAACAAGGCAGCAGCAACCCTTCCAGAGTAAAAAAGAAGAAATTAATCAGTCTTCTAAGTGACTCAATGCTGCTAGGGTCCCTGAAAAAACGGTTACAATGCTGTCAAGACTCACTCGGAAAAGAGTGGACGAATATTAACAAGAGTAGTTCTCGTGCCAGAATTGTGATTTTGTTATGTTACTATGAGTGTGGCCGAAGAATAACTGATGAGTAATGGCCGGTGCGGTTGTCAGTTACGCTGCTTTCTTCCCCTGCCAGTTTGGGGAATGTAGCTTAAGGCATATAGTGAACAAGTAATGACAACTGCAGGAACTACCCATTTCAACAACAATATGCACACTGCTTCGATATACACCCCATAAACAAAAGTACATACATAACAATAGAAACTGTGTAAACAACACTACCACTGTCTTGACAGGCAAATGGTCATTCAACAGATTTGATTTCAAAACTAGCACAGGGGGAAAAGAGGACATATTGAAACCCCACACCCAACATTCCTAACATGTTGTCTCATTGAAATATTTCATTACGTCCGAGAAATTCAAGGAATTATGACATCACAGGGGGAACGATGAGAAGGCCGCCCATGGACCCAACACAGTAAATGACGCATTTGTGTGTGATGATAACAGGAAAACAAAAAGAAGTATCCACTTGGAAGTGAATCAGATTATTCTTTTATATTTTGTGAACGATTTTGTAGGTTTTGCTTCGGATCCCATCTGTACTTTGTTCGGTACAAGTTTTTCACAATTGACCTCTGTATTATAGGGGATCCTGCAGTTCCCCATGATTCACAAGGCAATTTTGCAATAGCTGAGTGTGCATATCGGTACACTGGAATCAGCTGAGCTTCCAGTCTGGAGATCAGTTACCGAATGCAGTAAATAGAAAGTTATCAAAGTTCCAAGGTCGGGGTATTCACAATGACCAATCCGATTTCAACATCGGTCACCTCTTCAACAACCACCATTCAATCAGTGGCGTAACCACGGGTTAGGGAGGGGGGTGACGGAATCCTCCATGAACTAAGTGATCGATTCACATTTTTAAACCAAAAAAACAACCTGTTTTTTTTTTTTGCATTCAGTAGAGGTTTTTTTCTTTTCATCTTTATTCACACTATTGCAGCGCATGTGTCCTAAATAGTACTTTTGCCAATAGGGAGGGTGAGGCTTTTATGAGCAGGGCACTTCCCTTGGGGTTCCGACCTCAAAACCACCACCCTCCCTCCCAAGAAAAATCTTTCGGTACGCGCCTGATTTAATAATAGTCTCAGTCGGCAACATATGAACCAAGAGAAGGAGTGTTGGTATTTACACAGCAAATTCCAACCTTTTAGCAAGAGGACTTTATCTCTATGCCCCCAGCCAATGCAGACTGACATCAGTGAGATGCAGCAAGGTTAATTTAGTGGAGATATCGATCGGCAAGGAGAAACTTGCCATACTAAGCAATTAATGGAGGACACCTGAAGGTGAACAAAGCATTAGGTGATGATTTAAATGAACAGGAATGGTTGAGCACCCCCCCCCCATGCAAGAGGTTCACTTTGATGAGCCATGTGGGGGGGGGAGGGGTGGAGGGAATCACTGTCACTCAATAAACACCGTCACAGCATTCGGAAGGTGGCATTCTACACGGAGTGAAGTAGACTAGGCAAAAATAGGTTTCGTCTGTCACTAAAGTGTCGGACGTGCTGTAGAGCTATCAATATGTTCCTATCTTACACTGGAGCACATCCATGTGAGAAATGGGGGGGGGTGGGGAGGATGAGGCGGATTGTGGTCAGAAAACACTGTGTGAAAATGTT
Source organism: Sclerodactyla briareus (assembly GCA_026419785.1). Lineage (NCBI taxonomy): Eukaryota > Metazoa > Echinodermata > Holothuroidea > Dendrochirotida > Sclerodactylidae > Sclerodactyla > Sclerodactyla briareus. Next base: position 553,955 of record JAODTK010003333.1, on the reverse strand, counting down.
AAAGTCAATGGGAGCATCGTCAACTTGTATGGGGGAATATATCTCCCAACCCCGCTGTGGGATTTGTGCCCATGACCAACCATCACAAACATTTAACTGTTTATTCAACACTAAGCCTATCAAAGGATTTCACCAGTTTTTTTTTCCTTCTCAAATAGCTGAAATTGCATAATGTAAATGCGGATTCTCATCAGCTCATTCAAACCAAGACATTTGTCAAAGTCAATATAAGGTTTATTTTTCCATATTACATATTCACATACCTTGGGACAACCGGGACAATCAACACTGTGTTTCAATAATGTTTGTTGAAAAGTTCACAAAACTTCTGATGTTTGTGAATCTGTGAACTACGAATACTACCCCATATTGACATTGCACCCCCCCGCGCCATTGAAAATCTGGGCAACTTTTCTTTTTACCGTAGTCCGGGCTGGCAACCCTACCGTCCTTCTTATTTTATAGGACAGCGGGAGTCCAGGGATATGAGGGGGAAGGCCCGCGATTCGACGAAGGAGGACGCCCGTGATGGCCGGAGGGGGGGACGGTAGGGTGGGGATGTCCAATATAGGGTTAAGTATCGTTAGTTTACAGATCACAACAGTAAGTTCTGTGAAATCTATTTCACTTACTAACTTACCCAACATTGCACTTTGACAACCAGACTGCACAGGGACGGGAGGCGGGTCGTGCCGTCACGGAAACGGGGTTGTGGTCGGTTTTGTAGATTGCAGAGCAAGCCCTCGTGCCGCTAGGGGCCGAGACTGGTTGGAGAAGCAGCATGGAAACGAACGTAGTGGGTAAACACACCAGACGCGAGCATTACCGTCTCGCGAGGAGAATTAGCTCGGCAGAACGAGGCCCAGTGCGAGCTCCAGGCTCACGGTGCAACGGGGGGTAGCGGTAGTGCACCATTGTGAACCCGAGCGAAACCCTGCTTTCAGAGATACGCCTTGCGAGGCTCTCGTATCCCAAGGAATGAGGAAAGCCTTCCGATGCAGCGAGAGAAAAGCTGATAAATAGGAAGGAGAGGTGAGTGCGTTAACGAACGAACTCAGTTGTCAACCAAGTAACAGTGCCGTGACGCAAGGACACCCAAACCTGACGCCTCCAACGTGGATAGAATTCCGACTGTGCAGAGGTAAGTCTCTGACGTTAGTGAACCCGCCCCACGACCGCCTGGGGCGAACCACCGCAACGACTCGAAGAGCGACTGTCGAATGTCGAAAGAGTAGGTTGCGCGGATGCGACCGCAGGCTTGGGAGTACCAATCCGGCCCGGGAGGGCCTAAAAGTCGGCTCAGGGGTGAGCCAACTCCCGGCTCGGGAGAGTCGATCGGGTCTCAGGAGGGCAGAAAGAATCGGCAGGCCCGATCCTCGGCGCGGTAGGGCGGAACCCACATAGGAAGGCAGGCGAGAGGCGGGACAGGCTATGGAAGTCGGGGATGAACCATCCAAGGGGAGCGGATTGCCAAGGGCAGCGGCCGGAAGAGTGGGACCATGCTTCGGAGAGTAGGCAGGAGCGATCATCGGGCCGGTGGTGATCTCACCCAGGAGGGCAGGAGAGTATGACCCCACTGATCTGGTGAGTCGGCGGGGTCCGATTCCTCGGCTGTAGGGCGATCTCAAAAGGAGGCAGGAAGAGTCGGGCCTCGGATAGGCAACGCCGTGATGAGCGAACCACTGCGGAGGGAAGTGGCTTCGTTTTTTTTTTTTTTTTTTGGATGGCTTGAGAGTCGGTCCGAGGCTCAAGAGAGACGGGAAAGTCGAAACGCGGCTCTGGAGGGTTGATCTGGCTCAGGAGAGAGCGGAGAAGTGGATGAAGGATACGGAGGGTCGGGTAGGGCTACCCTCGGCCCGGGAGAGGCCCGTCTGGCCCAGGAGGCTGATAGAGTCAGACACGGAAACGGAAAAACCGGGAAGACCGACCATCGGCTCGGGAAAGCCCATCTAAATCAGGAGGGCCGCAGAAGAAGTAAGAACACAGGCCACGGAGGGTCGGAAGCGGTCGACACACGGCTCGAGACGGCAGACGAGTACAGACGGTTCACGGCGCGGAGAGCCTACCCAGGCTCCGGAGGGCACAGACACGGTTACGGAAGGCCGGAAGAGAGGGTTCACGGCTCTGAAGGGCAAGACCCGCTCCGGAGTCTCTAGTGAGACAAGTCCCCGCTAGGAACACGGAAGCACCACCACAGGGCACTCGCTGTCAGCGGGGGTACGGCCTAGCCCGGGTACTGTAACAGGGCCGGCTTGTAGGGCTCACGGCTACCTCGGGTAAGCCGGTTGATCAGTAAATGGGCCTGACGGTTCTGTCTCTCAGCGAACGGGGGGGGGCGGTCGATGGCGAACGTGATGACTTCAAGAAAAAAGCGTACGAACGTGAAGGTGATGACTGCGTTGAAGTAAGCAATGGGGTCCACGGAGTAGCTGGCAGAGGCCTAGTCTGCAGAGAGCACGGCTACCCCCGGGGTGTGAGCCGGCTGCTACGTAAACGGCCGTGGTTCTGGCGCTCAGCGGACAGGGCGGGTCGAGCGAGCGAACGTGCGGCTTAGGGGGGAAAGCGATCCGACGTGAAGGTGATGGAATGAGTCGAAGAACCATTGGGTCCACGGAGTAGACGGCACAGGCGTCTGCAGAGAGCACGGACACTCGGGGGAGCCGGTTGCTCCGTAAACGGGCAGTATGGTTCTGTCAATCAGAGGACAGGTCGGGTCGATCGAGCGAAACGTGCCTTGCTTCCGGGGAAAGCGCATGCGACGTGAAGGTGATAACTTGCGCCAAAGAAGAGTAATAGGTCCACGGGAGAAAGCCGGACGAGACCTAATCACAGAGAACGAGGACGTCGGCGAGACGGCTACTAGTCAAAGTAGGCGCCTAACAAGGCGAGACGTAGTACGCCAGCCAAACGACGGCAGTATATGCCCGCCGGTTCCAGTCGGTGAGCACCCCTCCCACATATCTTCAGTAAGTGTCGAGGTAGGCGAAGCCCTCTAGAGTCTCGGCTACGGTGGTGAGCGAGAGTGGGCCTGGTACAGAACCCGAGGGAAGGTAGCGAACTGCTAGTCTCTACACGGAAGCAGTACGCTGGGAAAAAGCCAGACCTGACCGGAAGAAAGGCACGGTCCTGAATGGCAACGGCTGTAATGTTCGCTAGATAGTGGAGCCTGCAACTCAGCCCCGGTGGCCTTCCGCCGGGGGGGGGGGGCAGGCTAGATAGGAGTCCACTCGCCTGCGAACACTAGTAGTCCCAGCATCCAGTGGCCTCGCCGGACCGCTGCTTTCTCTTTAAAGAGATGCGCCTCTGGCAGGGTGGCGCTCTGGGCGGCCGCAGCAACCCCGCCGCTGACCGAGCCGGCTCCCTCGTCTAGGGCGAGGAGGCTTATACGGTCTGAAGTAGACCTGGGTGGAAGACTCCTTCCAAGTCGCTCACTCAGGGATTAATTTAGTCATCCGCTAGCCGCACTTATTCGAAATCCCGCGAGGAGGCCACGGCCCGCGAGGGATGGCTGATGAAGGCACCCCTTAACCGAAGGAGGTCCCAGGCACTGTGGCGCTGTCAGTGCGGCACCTTAAGTCACCGCGCTCAAGTCTTGACAGACTGGCCGGATGGTAGGGCCACCGGGACCACCGAACGCCAATAGAGTAACTGTATAGCGACAGCGTAGCGAAGTTTCACGAACGTAGTAATATTGTCGCGAGAGGACCGGAACAGAACGTCCCTCGCCGATGATAAAAAAGGACCGCCAGCGCTAAAGTCTCGCTCTAGGTTGATCGGGGATCAAACGGACCAATAACAAGGATGCTTTCCATCCGACCCCCGAGGTGGACTCGGCGGTAAATAGCCTTGCCGCTCCTGGGCGTAGAAAACACACTGCTCACTGAGTCACAATTGATGACAAGAGAGATTCCGGCGCTACGGCGTTTCGGACGACTGCCTCGCTACCCCCGGAGACCTCCGGAGATCTCGGTATCGGGGAACGTCTTGTCGTCTTCCTCCCAGCTGACCGGAACCCAACAGCTGGAGTTCCTGACGGGCTTGCAGCGCGCCTAACCTCCCCTACGAGGAGGACGGGAGGGTCCAGGAGCATCAAGCCGTACGGCCACCGGACGTCAGCCGCTCTAAACTGCCTGAAAAAAAACGGGCCCGAAAACTGGTTGAAAAACATCCCACCGTAGGGCTCGCGGCTTGGGTATCCAAGCTAAAACTTCTCTGCTAGCCGCCATCCAAATCCGAGCAGAGACCTTACTGGGGGAGAAGTTGACGATGTAGGCTGTGCCTGTTGGGATGGAGCGATCCTGGTCCCTCGGATCCTGGGTCCCTGGCGCGGGTCTGATGCCGGAGCCGTACTGGCCCGCCGGATCCGCAGGCCGCGGGCATTACGGTCCGAAGCACTGAGTTGGGGACCTCCGGGCGTTCGAGTGTGTAAAAACACCCCGATCGGACACGGCTGGGCCGGCCACCCCGACCTTGCTTGTCGGGACCCCCGGGCCGTCCCGAGGTGTAACAACCCCGTTGGACTGGCTGCTGGGCGGCCGGCCCCGACCTAGCGTGTCGGGACCCCGGGACGTCCCGAGGTGTAACCACACTCCGATCGGACCCGGCTGGGCCTGGCCCGACTCTCCGGTCGGGACCTCTGGGCCGTCCCCAGGTGTAACGACACCCCCGTCGGGCCCGGCGCCGTAGGGATGGACCAGCAGAGCCGGCCTGCTCGACGTGCGAGACGAGACACCTCGGGCCCGCCCCGCGGCTTTAGGTCATGCGGACCCAGAGCTCTATGCCTGTGGGACTCACGGTGCGAACGAGCACCTGCACACAGGCCGCGGAAGGGGCCAAGATCTTCGAGCGCGCCATATCACTGGGTTTCTCTCCGTTCCGGTAGGTAGTCTTCGTAGACATGGCGGCGCCTCCCAGCGTTCCTCTGTCCAGGTAGCGAATGGCGGAAGGTTCCGGTAGCGACAAACTTTCCCGTAACTGAGGAAAGTCCCGCTATGGAAAATATAACTCAGGAGTATATACATCTTCGAACGGATATAACAATAAAAATATCACAAATAGGAATCATTCCCGACATGAAATGTGATTGTCATAATTACGAGTGTATGCAGTATAAGATTATACAAATACAAACATCACCGATACGGAAAATAGCCTTCAGGAGTATACCTCCTCCCGAACGATAACATAACAATATCACCAAAATAGGAATCACTTGACATGAAATGTGATATTGCATAATACGAGTGTATTGCAGTATAAGATTATACAATATACATAACATCAGCCCAATAAACGAACGGCATGAAAATTGATATGTCATAATACGAGTGTATTGCAGTAGGTATAAGTTAATACAAAATACATAACATCAGCCGATAACGAACGGTATACCATTGTGATAGCACAGATGGAATCATTCCGACATTGCTATGCGATATGTCATAATACTAGTGTATTGCTGTATAAGGACGGATACAAAATACAATCCAGCCGGGGTAACAATATCACAAATAGGAATCATTTTCGACATGATAAGAGAAATGTAACTAGTACGAGGGTATTGCAGTATAAGAAATAAAAATACAACCAGTCAGACGATAACAAACGGTATACAAAAGCAATATCACAAGAGGAATCACTTCGACATGATATGCGAAATGGTCATAATGTAGCTAATTGCAGTATAAGACTATACAAAATACAAGTAATCGGCCGGTAACGAACTCACGATAAGAAGAGTAACTTAGACTCCAAGCCAAGTAACGAACCAAAGTATCCCCATTCCCCCGCTCTCACCGTCTTGCGTAACATTCCTTAGCGCCGCGCGCGGAGGAGACACACCCCCGGGGAGAAGGGGACAGGGAGGGAAGGGAAAAACCCAAGGAAGGGAAGGCGGGAGGGATGGAAGGGGGGGCTCAGTAGGGAAAGCACCGGACAAACGTCCAGCCTACCTACTGAACATAACACAATAGGAGCCACACACCCGCTTGTGTGTTAGGCTACGGGGGAAAGCAATGCACAACCCCATTGTGCTAGGAGCAGACTAGGATAAAATATGGATTACCGCCAAAACGGGATCTTTTTTGAGAGGGAGAATAAATCCAAACCAATATCACGCAAAAACGCTAAGGATAAACATATCCTGATAGACGACGTCGGAAGAAAAATGCTCATAGCAAGATTCTGAATGTCGAATTGAAAGCAGATGGGTTTGATTTTCGGAGAGAAAAATCGATGAATCTTAGCCAAGATGCTCATGAACCTTAAAACGTTCAACGGGCAAAATAAGAGGACGAATAGGGTTTGCCAGCCCGGACTACTGTAAAGTGCCAGTGGTCAATGGCCGGAGGTGGGGTGCCAAAGTGCAATATGGGTAAGTTGAGTAAGTGAAGAGATTAGGGATATTAAGACCGTATTCACCAACTGGAACAGGTCACGATCCTCCTAGAAAAGTCCGGAACCAAAAACACTACTACCAATATCAAGTCGTAAGAAACGTAATTTTTCTTCGTCAGCACTCAGCTCCTTTTGCGAAGTTTATGTGAAGGCTGGCTCAAGCAAATGAATGGGGAGTCGTGGCCAGTGCCTAGCTAACAATATGACAGATCCTAGCGGCTGTAGGTGGGTTAACTGCAAACATGGCTAAAGTAAGTATCATTGACGCAAAAAAATAAATATATTAGGACCTTAGAGCTACATTTCTACATTTATATTTTCTTAGAAGGGGGAAAATGACGGCGGGAACACATTCCTTCAGTAAGGAGTACAATTACAGACATCCTGTGGTGAGAAACTGCTAATAACATTGGGAGCTACGGATCTAATCATTATAATTCAATCAGCAGAGGCGAGCTGCTAATAGAGGGAATTCTCAAAACAGAAAATACAGCATGAAATGTAATGTATGTACTGTACACCCCCATCTCATTTAGCAAATTCCATGGGGTTGTTGTCAGGGTGAAATAATATTGAATATATTGAACCTTTTCTAACATCATGGACATTCTTATCTTGTACCACTGATCATGAGCCTGGAGCTTGAAGAAGAGAATCATACATTTTTCAAGTACTTTAGATCAAAAAGATTGGCTATATGTTCGTCTTATGACAGAACACTACGTGAATGTACTAAAAGTCAGTAAGGCTCAGTGCATGTCATCCTTCTGGCCATGCGCCAATGATGCAGACAGTGTTCATTCAACGATGAGACCCGGATGAGACCTCACAAGACAAAGACACATAGGAGACGACTGCCACAAGACAATGTCATGGCTCCATAACACAAAACACAATGAAAGAGAGTCACGGTCACAAGACGACAGTCATGGCTCCCATAACCACAGCACAATAAAAGAGAGTCACTGTCAGAAAAGCCGGCATGAGCGGTTGGATATTCAACCTCTGGCTTACAGCAATACTGGTAATCGACCTAGCACATAGCTTCTGCTGTCCAATGAACTATCCACAAGCTGCTGAAATTGCCAAGATGCCAGGGACACTGAATCACCAGGGCCATCTGCACGAGTCAGTTTGAAAGTTATGATTATTTGAAGCAACTTGTAACATAGCGACGGAGACCTTTGCATGAATGTAGGGGCCCCTGAGAATCCCCATTCGTGCCGAAATGACAAGTTGTTAAGAAAATAATAAGCAGTCATTTTCAGTATCGCTTCTCTTGTTAGACGTGCTAGTACAAAGTTTATATAATGGTCAGTATACTCACTGACCCGAGCCTCCTATAGTATATCGTTCTTCAATTGCCCGACAACCCCACTTCAAATTCGTGTTTAACATGGACAACCCTCACCCCATAATTGTAATAAAAATAAAAAAGATAATGCTCTTATTAGAGAATAAACATTGTGCCCCAGTTTTCATCAGTGTTTATGAAGATCACAAAATCAATGGTTTGTGAATCTGTGAAGTATGAACTCAACAGCTATTAAACCATTCACACCACTCCCTGCCATTGAACATATGGCAATAAACAAAAGTTCCTCCTCATTTTTCCATGCGAAGGCGTCAGCATGACCAGTGATAGGCCAATGATTAGAGGCGTAAGACTAAAATCTAAGTTGGCGGTAAAATTCTGACAAATTTCTCAGCCAAGATGGCCTCAATTATGGAAAAACGTCTCTGGCAAATGAGCAGGGCGATGGGGTGGCCAACTCGAACTTTGTGTTATTGCCGATGATCAATGGTGTGGGGGTTGGGGTGTTGGTCCAATAGGGGAAAGTTGAAATCTGAAATAGATTAGGCTACCACTAGTCCATGATAAACACTAGCCGAGCCACAGTATAATAGTCTGACGAATCTGTAATTGGGCAGGATTTTACAGTTGGTTTTTACATATAGCTAACTATGCCCCTTCAATGACTTTGACTCTTGAGGAGAACTGCAGGCTGAACACAAATAGAGGTGAATTTGTGGGAAATGGAAAACTTAGCTATGCTTTCAAACCTTGTTCCAATCCTATGTCCAATCATATGTGGAGAATTGGTTTGGTCCATATAGGTCTACAGAGAATAGGGAAAAATCCCTATTGCACAATAATGCATGGCCTCACAATTGAATTGTCATTTTTTCCATCGTGGTGAAATAACCTCAACGTTCCCCAGAGAAGAAGTTCGATTCTCCTCTCACATTTGAAGTAACCATCAATGCCTACCAATCCAATACAATAATCTTCTTTGCAGTTATAAGAATCTTTGAAATGAAATGAAGTTTCAATAGAAGATGAAGAATATTGGCAGGGTGGTGCAAGGATGCCTCATCCATATCTGCAAGATGTTTGTTTTTTATCTTGTGACAATACGCAGCCTAAACTTCAATGGCCTTAATGCTGTAACAGGAGTTGTATGAATGTGGGGGTTTGACTAATACAGTTAGCTTTCTCTAGCTATTATACTACCCCCCCCCACCTTCATAATATCCAGTAGGTATGATCTAGTACATAATAACACTAAGTGTGAAAGAAATCCAACGTGATCTGTAGGAAAAGGGGGAGCATTTTGCATTTCCCATATAATGGCCCTTACTGATGCCTCCCCAATCAACTTTGACAGTAAAGAAGTCAACTTGAACCTTGAAAGAGACCAATGATGACCCATGTGCCATAAACTTATGTCCAAGTCTGGTCAACATTTAGCAAGGAACAACAGTTGAGAGCCCCCCAAACAAAAAGTTCAGATTGGATGGAGGGCTGGATAGAGATAGACAGACAGATAGGAAGGCAGAAAATAGGGAGGAGACTGTGGCGAATCAGGATAGCTCAACCAGCTCAGCTGATTGGGCTTGAAACGCCGATTTCACAGAAATGCATGGACATTTGGTACTTTCAAGACACAGATTCTCAGAGCTTCTATCAGACTTAAAAATGAAAAATTCGTCAATAGATACCGCATGAATGACCAACTGCATGATGAATTATAAAGAGGCGGATAGGCTTTATTAGCGGAAGAAAAGCTGAATGTGTCAGTCCAAACCCGAAGTTCATACAAAATTCCGTAGGAGTTACAGCCTTGAAGTTTTGCATGTGTATTGCGCAGATCAAAAAGCATCCTCCCATCATACAATGATAAGTGAGGTCATACTTGCACAATCAGACAATCTTGTTTTCTATGGAAATTTGCACATTATTTTACTACTAAGCGGATTGCTTTGTGTAGCGGGTTGGTAGTATTGTGTTTACTTGGTGTAAGGAAGACAACAGAACTCTGCTAAATGTTGACTTATTCAATGAAATGAAACATGGAAAACATGACAAAACTTCCCAGGTTGTCCAAGTGTGACTTCATGGACATTATTGCGGCAATTGGGTTTCCCCCCCCTAATTTCTCTGCCACAATGGACAATGAACTTGCAAGGCCAATAACTCCACATAGGAACATCGTTAGTGAAATAGAGTTTGGGACTTATAGGAATAGTTTTCCATGCTCACGATACAACCTCTGTTGTATCCAGTCTGCAGTGTCTTTTATGCCATCATCCTATCAACCAGAGTTGCAAAGAGGATACTGCCCTCTGAAGAAGGAAATTACTTGGTAAGGGACGCAAAGTATGCCACCCGGAGAGGTTGGCATGTAAACGCCTTGATATGGAAAGGCCTCCAAACATATACACTCGAGAGACAAGTTTGGTGTGTGCCCGTGTTTACACATTCGGAAAATTGAATGAATGGTGATGTGTGATTAAATTTTATAATTGTGTTGGCACAAGAACATTTGGGGAGTATGCCCAAACAGTGGTGAACACAGTTACAATTTACTGCAAATTACATGAAAGCTTTCAAACATGTTTTCTCTGACAGAGTGTCTAGGCTGTGTGCATATTGCAATCAACTTGTGATTCTCTGGCAATGATCGAGATACACAATAAAAATACTGTAAGGGCTGAATGAAACACGGACGGGCAGTTATTCAAGGTGACAACCTGAACTTGGATAAAATGTATATTGGCTATCTCGTTAGGCACTTAGTGGTAATTTTACACTTCAAAAGGAACTGCCATGACAGTGTTAGTTCATTTGAGCTCGTTTAGTAGCTGTTTTTTTACATATGATTAATAATTGCCACCAATTTATAGAGATCATTTAGGCAATCTGCCACTATTTTTCAGGCCAGAAAATAGAAGAATTGAAAAAAAACATTCAAAGTACCTAATAGACTAGTACTCATATGTTATGCACATGTGTTACGTGCCCCCCCCCCCCTCCAATTGGTTATAACATGTGAATTGTTGCTACAGAGTTACATTGACCAACATTTTTTTAGAATGAGGCCTATGTTTGACATGTGATACAAATTGAACTTTATTTAAAAAATATTGTGTTAAAAGTGAGGGTAATTCTCATAGTGTTTGTGCATTCCTCGAATTCGCATTTTGGTGCATGATTTGATAGCTCGATGGAATAAAATATGCCCCAGCAGTGAAATGGTTGCACAACAACACTTGACCATACACCTACCACCCAAACAAAGCCTGCAGCATGAGGCAGGTCTGAGTTACAAGATATTGCTGCAATGTATACATACGAACAGACAGACATACACACAACAGAAGTGACGGAATTGGATCCCCTTGAACCAAAGTTCAGGCAAAAAGAAAATGAGCGAACTCATTTGCATTCGATCAATCAACTTTGGGCATTGACTTAGAGAAGTCAACTTGCCTTGAAGGGACCAATGATGACTCATGTGCCATTAAACATGTATGTCCAGTTGGTCAACATTTGTCACGGGACAAACATTTGAGGCCCCCAAAACAGAAGTTTACAGATTGGATGGATGGATGGCTGGATGGATAGATAGACAGAAGGACAGATAGGAAGGAAGAGAGATAGGGTGACGTGGCAGAGCACGAAACTGCAGATTTCAAAGAAATGTCATGCATTTGGTACTTTCAAGACACAGATTCCCCCAAGAGTCTGTAAAACTTCAAAATGAAACAGTTGCAATAGATGCTGCACCCATCCACAATGATATGATATCAATGTGGAATTAATTCTGTCATCCTGCGAGACCAGAGGGTGCGAGAGGGTATGCATTTGAAAGAAACTTGCCTAGTGTGTCGAAGTATGCCACCATGGGAAGGTTGGCAGTAACGCCTCGATATGGCCAGGCCTTCTGACTAATCACACCTCGAGATACGTTTAGGGTACATGTGTTTACACATTCTCAAATTGAATGTATGGTGATGTGTGATCAAATTTTATAATTGCCATTGGCACAAGGGGATTCCCAAAAAGTGAAGGTGTCTGAACACAGGTACAATTACCAATTTACTGCAAAATGAAATGACAGCTTTCTACTGTTTCTCTGCAGAGTGTCTCATCATCTGGCCTATCCGGTCGTGTACGGACGATGAGGTGCGGCTGCTTCATAGCTCGGCATTCGTTACAAAAATGAAACATAGGATTGGGTGGCTATGACCTTTCCCTTGGTGATGGAGGACCTCAACATGGATCGGTTGGCCGCTGTTTCGTCAGGTTGAAAGCAGGGATATTGAAGGGCAAGGGCGGCTTAAGGACATCCTTGAATAGCAGCTTGGGTCGTCACGGGGACATGGGGCATCCAGCAGTTTGCCATACATGATTGTTAGGGAGGCGATTGTCATCCATTCAGCGGACGTGGCCTATCAGCAGAGCGCCGTGCACGTTACATATCCAGGGCTCCTGTTGTTAATAGCAACATCGGTGTTCGGGAATATTGTCTTCCAAGATATTTCACAGGAGGGACTAAAGACATATGAAGTGGAAGGTGTTGAGGCGGTTTCATGCTTGCGGTAGGTGTCCAGCATTACTCCCATAAGAAGGATACTCAGATACATGCTTCGTGAAACCTTCAACATGAGCTTAATGACAGATTGTTGTTTCCAACACGAGACTGTAGCCGGCCAAAAGTGGATACCCAGACAAGTAGCCAATTCAGCATCCAGAGTTGCAGTTGTTGGAGATTGTCGAGCCCAGGTAGGCAAAGTTTGGGACAACTGTGAGAGGAGTATATTCAATCGAATTTTAGGATCTGTCATGCATTTTGGCAAGAACTACTGTTTTCCCCAGGGTGATCTTCTGAGAAATTCCTTGCAGGCCTGACGAAAAGGAGTTACACATTGCCTGGAGCTCTTCTCGTGAGTACGACATGATGGCAGCGTCATCAGCATATAGCAGCTCCCGGATCATAACTTTGGATAGCTTGTTTTGCTTGTAGTCGTGATAGGTTGGAAAAGCTTGAATTACTCTGAGTTGTGGACCAGGATTCCGGAAGGCTATGGAAAGCACGGCGAATCAATGCTGAGAAGAATAGGCTAAAAAGCGTGGGCCAAGAGACACCCTTGTTTGACTCCGCAGTGATGTGGAATTCATGCGATCTGGAGTTGCCAAACTGCACAGTGGATTTCATGTTGTGTTGGAAAGCCATCAGGAGGTCAGTAGTGGCTCTGGACAGCCAAGGCGCTGAGAATAGGGGAGTCCTGAGCAATCACATAATCACATAATCACATAAAGCGAACGCTTTAGTGTAGGTCGACAAAAACGATGGAGATAGGCTTCTTTTGCCCAACACAATTATCTGGAGCTGTGTGGGAAAACCATGTCAAACTGTGGAACGAGATTCTCTGAACCCGCATTGGCTTCGTAGAATCGACTCTGCAATGACTGCAGCCTCAGGAGAGTGATCGAGCAATGTTTTTCAGCCGAAACTCAGCATTGAGATGTCTCTGTAATTGTTGCAAGTGCTCGCTTACATCTCCCAAAGGTATTCATTGAAGAGGCCATCACCGTTGACTTGAGACGTGTCCAGTCTTCTTGGGGGTCCCCAGTTGCAGGGTGGTTGATGAACTTTTGGCCAATAGGTGTTGGAACTTACTGACATATGAAGGATCGCTGGTTTTTTGGGATGTCGATGCGTGGGATTGGTGTGGGCTGGACGCTGAATGGAATTCTTAGGTTGCAGTTTCAGCTTACAACGATCCAGGGCATGATCTGTATCACAGTCAGCAGAGTGCATACTGTGACAGGATTTAACGCAACAAAGTTGTCTTCTTCTCACCATGATGTGATCGATTTGGTGCCAGTGTCCTGAGCGAGGGTGCATCCAGGTGAGTCTCGATCGCGGCTTACAAGGGTAGAAGGTGGAACGGAATACAGAGCTTGTGACGCGCACGGACTTCTAACATGCGCTGACCATTATCATTTCATGTTACAAGGCTATGTGGACCAATTACGTCATGCCAAGCTTCTGCATCAGAGCATACTCTAGCAATGAAGTCACCAAGGATGAAATTTCATCACCTCGTGAGGAATGCTGCGGATGGTTTCATCCAAACGTGATAAAGTCATCCTTTTCCTCTGGTGTGGAGCATAATGTGGAGAGTAGCAGAGATGATGCTTATAGATCCCTGGTTAAAACACAGCCTGAGTGATGTGAGGCGAGGCGAGGTGGGGCGGCTGAGTGATGCAATCAAGCGGCTGTTGTGGACTGCAAAACCCACCACCATGATGGGTCTATCACAAATCGGATAGGCCAGTCAAGAAGAGGGTGAAGTTAGATTCTCTCTTCTTGACCAGTCCTGTCAAACAGGTTTCGCTGAGGGCAGCATGTCAAACCTAGGACATGTGAGTTCTGTATTGATGATGGCTGATTTCCTAGGAAACAGGGTTGTTGAAGTCTGAGGTGATGCATAAAGAGGGGACATTCCAGCAAGCTAAAGTTAGTGGGGCGTAGCGAATGACGACCTGGCTGCGCCTGCCGAACACCAAACCCTGCCGGGCAACGGCTGTCCTACGATTAGAAGAATTCCAGTTGCCAGTCGCTGATGATGTAAGGGACCTTTCATAGAGCTGAAGAGACGCCGAGCGCGTGATACCCTCCCCCCGCCCCCCCTCCCCATGGATTGTGCTTGCGCAAACGGTGCTCACGCTTGGAGATTCATAGGCCTTGACAAAAACTGCTTGTAGGTGCCAGGAAAATAAAAAGATGACGGCCACCGAACGTACACTGCCAACTCCTGCTGCTCGAGTAGGCAAGGGTGGGGAACATAGGTACAGCTAGGATGAACCTATAGCCTGACAAGACGTTACCCGTCCGGGGGGGGGGGGAGACGGGTGCCAGGGGGGCTGCCCGAGGCCATCCGGACTATGCAAGGCACAGGAGTCACACCGTGAGGTACCGAATGTACCCGCATACTAGAGTGTCCAGGCTGTGTGCATATTGCAATCAACTTTGTGAATACCTGGGACTGACTGAGATGTTCATAAGTGTGATTGGAACACAGACATATTAAGAGTGCAATATGGAAGGGGATAAAATGTATGGCTATCTCTGTATAGGTGCCAGTGGCAATTATTCATTTTTTTTAAAATGGCAACTGCAGTGTCAGTTCATTCGGGCTCATTATAGTAGCTGTTTTGTAATGAACTTTTAACATAGTGATTGATAATTTGCACATTTTATTAGAGATCCTAGCAAACCTACAACTCTTTCCCAGGCCAGAATCATGACATTTTGAAACAACCTTCCCTTGTTATGCACTGTTTTACTAGTCAGTGTTAAGACATTGTTAACAATCTGCTTGATATGGGCTTTCCTGCAATTGTAAGCCCCCTTCACCCATTTCTAGGTGTGCCCGCAGTGACCTCCCCGTAACAAGTCTTGCTCCAATTGGTCAGGGCCCCTAGCGGGCCTCTTATAAGATAGTGCGAACAGATAGGGTACACCTCCCCAGACAAAACTTAGACAAGAGGATATATTCACAGCTGCGGTTGTCAATCGAAGTGCACATTTTTACTTAGACCAGATAAGGCATTCTTCATTCCATTATCTAGTGCTATCACAGGTTAATAAAATGAATGTGTGTCGTCCCCACTTCTTTAATCACTAAGCAGTGCATGTCTCCTTACAACAAGATATCCACACCTTATCCCCCCATCACAAGTAGTTCCCGTACTATTTAACATTTTCGTGGATATTGTCAATTTGCTTAAGAGAACATTTCTTACAAATGACATTTTTTTTTTAATGAGACGGCCTATGGTCCATGTTTCAATAAATGCTGCCCCGTTTGTCCTGTGGACAGTGTGAAACAATTGAACCTCATGAACAACAATTTATTTTGTTAACCGTGATGTGTAATCGGTCTCACAGTGCTGTGCGATTCCTCGGCAATGCAAGTTGTTAATGCATCAAAAATTCATGCCAAAGGAATTTCAGCAGACAAGGAAGAAAACAAGGGCAATTGCCCCCAGTGTACACCTGGTTTGCATTAATCAGTGATTTGTTCTTTAGTCACCAGCAAAAACAATTACCAAGGTAAATTTGACACAATAGCCAACAGAAAATCCATGACACATTGTCTGATTTCAAAATATATTCTCAAATTACTCTTCGTAAGGTTCATGAAAATCAACCGAACTTGAAATTGGAAATGAGCCATGCCAAAAATAGACAATGAATGGACCTCCAGTCTATGTAAATAATAATGTAATAAAAACATTCATATAATACAATTTTATATGGCGATAACTATAGAAATAAGTGGGGATGGTAATGGAAAAAAAGAACTATAGCAATAGCATCTATCATCAAAGCGATGCCCTTTTATATACATCTACTACTCCAGTAAAACTCCGAGGAGTTCACACCCACCCCTCTCACAGCTACTTGCACCCATCCCCTGTCTAGAGTGGAAAGCCATCTAATTAGGCTAAGCTCCTGCAGGTGTAACATGACCCCCTCAGGCTGTTGGCTGTTGACATGTACAGTAGGCCCTACTGTATGCTGGACTATTTTTTTGGACTATATAAGGTGATATACAGTAGGGGGATTCCACTCTATCAGCTGCTCAATCACTTTGTGCAACCATGTCCTCAACAAAAACATTTTGTATGCCGATGAAGTTGATATAAGACCATAGATTAAAAATCTGTTCTGTTACGATAGGAATAATAGTTAAGATGAATGGAACTACCATACCTGAGGGGTTTTGAAAGTTGGAATGAGGTAAAAAATCAACTTAGATATGCTGTGCTTTATTGATAGGATGATGCTGAGCTAGCCTATACCTTCTTAAATGGGTGGTAGCTGAGAGGGTTATAATTAATAAAAAAAATTATGGAGTGTTGTCGGGCTATTTATTAATTTCATATTCTCACAATAAGATGCAGGACCAATTGAATTGCCTTTGATCACATAAGTTTTTGGCATTTCCATCATAAATGAGGCACCTTGCTCACAAACATCAAGCAATATCACCATACCGTATTGGAGGGCTGATGCAGGGGATGTTATTATTTGGAATTATTTTGTCCATAAGTGAACTGATAATGACCTTTAATGAATTACAGTTTTTATGAAAAATTTTACCCTTGATAATATGCTGCCTGTCCCCAAATTCCGACATATCAAATCCAGTCACTAGAACCGGTTGCCGGAAAGTTTTATTTGGGGGGCAGTTCTTGATCCATGAGTGACCTTAAATGAACTTGATGACATACAGTTTTTTATGAAAAAATGCTTGCCTCGATGTGATGCACCAAGCCCCAAGCATTAGTAATCAGTACACACGCCCTATGCTATCGCCCAAGAGGTATTCAAATCGACCTTGGCCCCTTGTAACTTGAAGACCAGGTGTCAGATCGAAGCGGGAGTTGGTTTCGTCTATGAAGCAAATAGAGCTCTATCACATACCCCAAATATTGACATTTTTTTGCTTGGCCGTAACTCTAAAATAAGCACATTTTCTTAAAACTTGACCTTTGACCTTTTGACCTTGTCTTTAGATGTTGCTTGATCCAATGAACACAAAAAAAAATTACCATGACAAATCTCTAACTACGAGCACCCTGTACTGCACTCTTCCAATTTTACGTCCATTTAACAAACTTTCGAAAAATTGCATAATTATGCAAATTATTCACATTGAATGACCTTAAGTGACGTTTGCACTGTTGTTTAAATTTATCAGGATCAAAGGTGTAACCATCTCCACCAAGTTTCATGAGGATTCAACCAACTTTAAAATCTGCATAAAATTATGCAAATTAGGATAGGTAAATGCAAATTAGTAACATTAAATGACCTTGGGTGATCTCGTCCCTACTGTAAAATTTATTGGGACTAAAGATAAACCATCTCCACCGAGTTTCGTCAAAATCCAACGAACTTCAAAAATATCGCAGAAATTATGCAAATTAGACTACTTAATTAGCATATATAATGCCAAGAATCGAATCAGGTCATGTACACTTCATACCCCGAAGGGCAGGGGTAGCGCTAAGCCCAAAATTTAGTGGGTCCGAGCATGGGCCTCCATACCCCTTAAAAATCCACATCTCTGAATCTAAGGGGTCCAGCTCTTTTTTCAAGGGTCCAATCATCAGAGTCGGGAATTTTAATAATGCATTATTTGCAGCCAGGGTACTGATGTTGCTTGTCATTCACTAGCCTATATTATTTTAACCCCGTAAGCCTGCCCACAATCAAGACGGAACGTATCCCAATCCCAACGACTTAAGCAGATGCATCCAACTCCCAGTCAACCATCATTCAACATGAATGATTTTAAAGAGGCCTCTAAGATAGCAAGCAGTAACCTGCAGGAATAGACCCCACAATGTACTGCACCATCATTACTCTACTTCGAAACAAATCTCCTGTCCACCATCGTGTGAGTATTCACATGGAATGATATTGAACACTTGTAGCTACATTAGTTCCCCTGTGCTTGCCTGTATCTGATGTTGTTCTGTTTTATTTTAGGCAGTCAAGGGAAGTTCTCTTTACAAAATAACAATCATTCTGATGCCCCCTACTTAGCTTGAGTTATGCCTCCAATCCAATTCTTAAGGCAGGCCTCACGTTTAATGTTATAGATATCGTACGCTGGCTATGCTTCAGTTAACGAACACAATACTAGAGTGAGCAAGCGGGCCACACCCTGATATTTAAGCTAAATCCCAAGGCTGGGATCTGCAGGTCTCTGCTCACAGACATACACAATTATTTAGGCCACATGAGTGGTGTAAAATTAACCTAAAACCCTTGCACCTTTTGGCACTTGCAGGTAAAGTAGTGGAGTAGCTGTAAAAACTCTACAAAGTAGCCATGCCATCCCTCAACATCGATGCTGGTCTGAGATACCCTGTTAGGCCTAGTGTTTCTTTCATTACACAAAAGCTTATGGTAACATAGCCTAACCAGTCCCCCCAAAACAATCGTGACAGAATTTGACCTAATACGTCCAACTGTTAGTTCGAGAATCCGTGCTTTGACCATCAATAAGGTTAGAGAAATTGATCACACTTCCCCTTGTCATAAGTTAGCAAAGTAAGAGAATAATCTATCCTAATATACGGTGAACAACTAAACGTCTTATCAACTCGATAAAGCCTAGCACTATCATTAAAGTTATCACTTGTCCTAGTCCTTTGAAGTTTGTTGTGGCTTTGTGTTTCTTACATTTTATTTGCATTACAAGTAGGTTGGAAAACCCTGCAGTCAATTACTGTAAAAAAAAAAGTCTTAGCATGAAATGGTTGTGCGTCCGGAGCAGGGAGACCTGGACGCACTGGTGAGGGGCTATTGTGTTTTTATGCGTCCACAATGTAAACAAAGCGTCCTAGACGCGCAAAAATGCGACCCCCCTGCCGACGCATCACCATGCTCTACCGATCAAGAGATAATCTTGTACACAAGCTTCGGGCCAAGTTTTAATATGCATATGTCAAATTTATGAAAATGTTTGGTCTTTTGGGCCGAACAGTGGATGCACATGGCAACTCTTTAACCACGCGCAACTCCACATAAAGGTCCCAGCATGATGGGCTTCCACGGTTCAGGAGATTCTACCGCACAACAGACAGACAGACAAGACAGACAGACTGCCTAACACACACACACAACGAATTGATCACTATTTCTCTCCTTGAGCAAAGTTTCAGTGAGACCAACAACCCTTTTTAATTTTGACCAGTGGCTTCAATGTCCCATGAGAAAAGTCCATTGGGACATTCCAGTCACTGTGTATGGCTCAATCATAAAACTATTTCCTAGAGCTATTTTTTGGCTGAATGTCCGCATTACCTAGGTTTACATGGTTTGACCTACCCTCCAACAAAGTTTCCCAGCATGATGGCATTCAATGGTTTAGGAAATATTGCTGCATGCAACGATAACAGAATAGACAGACAGACGACAACGACACACCCCACGACAGAATGTCCAAATATGGATCCCCTGAACGAGGTCAGGCAAGACGAAATGAGCGAGCTAATTTGCATTCAATATGGAAGTAGTTGGGAGTACTCCGATCACATCGCTCATCACCTGAAAAACCAAAAACGTACTCAGCCACAAACTTATGTTAGAGATTGTCAATTGCGATCACATTCTTATTTACCTGTGAAGCAGTTTTTTTTCTCTCACATGCTGGGCCTTCGCTAGAGTTGACCCACATACGATCCTTCGCCCCCGATTCTGAACTGGACATTGCTTCATCCGAGCAGATCCCTTTGCTACCAACATCGTCTTTTCATCATCCTCGTCATGACTCCTCAAAGGCCTGCTCCTCGTCAGACTCTTCGGTTAAAAAAATTTTGCCAAGTAATTTTCAGTTTTTTGCTCCTCCAAATAATGGTATCATTGCTATTTGATATCAGTTTAAATAGGAAGTAATTTCCATATCACAGCTGTTATACCTCTAACCCCAATGTCAAAACGAAACTTCCAGAAGCTGAGGGCATGCTGGTCACATCAAGGCTTAGGCCGGGCTTGAAGTATGCCTGATTCCTTTTTAAAGAGTAAAGATATTCTCAACCTACTAGTCTGAATGCCATCTCCATATGACATTTTGTTATGGACCCTCGAAGTGTTGAAACATTGAAGTGATGAACGTCCTATGGGTATTTTGCGATATTGGTCGCGCAATATTCTGCTCAAAAGAAGTGACCCAGAAATTTTCTCTTTGTTTTTTCTCGAACAATCAATTGGTTATGACTTTACAAGCAAGGTTCGCTATGATGACATGTTGTGGCTTGTGATCCTGCTACATATGTCCTGCTACATGTGGTTTTCCAGCGGAGCAAATGTCAAATTTTTCAAACATGAAAAAACAACAGAATCATAGAGCACTTGTTTCTTTGTTTGGCACACAACATCATAAATGAGTGCCAAAAGGGATTTTGTGGTATGTACAGTACGCTGAGACTCCCCCACACCTAACACTTGAAGTGTCAATAAATTCGCAATGGACATGTGGTATGAGGACGGGGTTTGAACCCTGGAATAGGATATACCGATTAATATTTGCAGGTTCAACGCATCTCAATACTATATCCATAATATATGGAATTATTAACCTTCAGAGATTGCCATTAAAGCAAAGAAATTAGGGAGAGTTCCTTTGTGGTGCAATATTTTGTATGACATTTTATGAGACCAATTCATAAAATTTGTATTTTTATTGCTCCCATAGTTTCCTTTGTGTGAAATCACTCAACATTCCGAATTCTACTGTCCCTTCCTATCAGAAAGTAACCATCAACACCTACCACCCATAACAACAATCCTTCTCAGAGACTAGTATTTTTACAAGTGGATTACATGTAAATTACAATAGCAAAGGGAGAATATTCCCGGGTTGTTTCAAGTACGAAGTCATAGTTGATACCACTTGAATGGGAAGCCATACGATCTTGAGCAATATACACATGCACAATCTCCAGAGGCCCGCATAAACTCTGTGAATTAGAACTGTATTAATGTTGGTTTTGGAAACTTTGAACTAGCACATTTATTTTGTCATAAATACGAGTATAAACCACACAGCTCCGGCAAAATGGAAGTACATTTGAAACATGCTACCACCCTTTGAATCGTATGTGGAAGGTGTTTTCCAATATCTTTCCGCTGTAATGATTGAGGATCAGGTCCTGTTCCATCTGAACAAGAAATTGAATGGCGACACAAAATATATTCTTCAAAGGGCTTTGAAAAGTTTCAATCATTCAGTGAAAAGGGTATATATATGCAGTACAATATGGTATCAGTATGGAAGGCAAACTGATTCTTCACAATACTACCCTTTTTTAACCTTCCAGTAGTTGTTCTTGGAAGGGATTTCTTTTCCGACTACATGATGATGTCATGTGAGACAGTGTCCACAGAATAAAATGATGAATTCTTCTGCATCTTCGTAAAATATAACTATGTATGAACAATACTATGAATCACACAGCTTATATGAAAGTCAGTCTGGTCTTTGGAATTTCCTGATATAAATACTGAATGCTAGAAATATTTGAAGCACCCCCATGCAGTCAGTAACTGTAGGCACTGCATGACAGGGAAGGGGGGAGTAATCACCGTAGTCCCATAATCGGAACGCACTTGACAATTGACCTACCTTCTTCATCATGCGCACTTGATTTCAAAGCACTGTCATCTCTTCGCTGTCGCTCCAGACCAAATCAACCTGCAGCAAGTGATCGTTCAACAGCTTCACCTTGCTTCTTAGATCTCTCTCGTCTGTTTGAACAATGAAGAATTGTGTTACTTAAAGTACAATAGTCATGGTAACATATATCTTTTAAACTAACACAGATGAGACAGACATGTCAAAACCCCACAACCGGATTTTGGCGTTCTATCATGTTTCCTTGTTGAGTTTACTTCATTTTACTCGAACGAATTTCACCCTAACTGAAGGGTCACCATAGTAACAATGCAAAGGTCACCCTTTACTTTACACAGTGAATGCTGATGTTTTGCACCATTATAGCAAACAAATATCAGTTTAAATTCTTCTTAAATGAAAGTGATGAAATTATTCTTTCATATCTTGTGAACAAATTTGGTAAGGTTTCAATCAGATCCCATTGTTCGTTCTCTTTTCACTATGTTGGTCCAAATACATGTTTTTGATTGAATTCCATTACACAGATCACTGTGTCCACTGTGCATAGCAAGTTTGTATCCTTTTCACACCGAATCGGCTGAAATTTTTCTGAGGGTCCGTTTTTCCCCAAATATAGGGATATAAAGACACCAAAATGGCAGAAGTTATGTTTCATGACCATTGTACTTTAACAAATATACATCTAACCATCGGCAGATCATGTATTGCAGGTCGGGATGGTAAAGGTTGCTGCCTGATTCCACAACCGTCAACTGCTCTTTCTTTTGACGTTGGCAGCCCCCGTGGGCGATCCCACACACCTGGTCTGTGTGAACAGGATCCGGTGGGGTTGAGCAGTTTCTTTTGGACGTTGGTGTATCAGAGAGGCACCCAACGCACTTTTTCAATGGGTGCGATTTAGTTGACTGTTAGTGATTAGTGGTGTCTTTTTTTAATTTTTTTATGGATCCTTGACAAGCAGAGGTATCGAATCCATCAGGCCCCAGAATGATGCAAACCTGGATAGTGCACCTATTGTTAGCTGCTAATCCCTCACCAGGTACACGGAATGAGGCAATGCCTCTTTGGCAGTACCTTAATGTGGGGGTGGAACTTGCAAATTGCCTACCCCTCGTTGTTCTGCTCCAATCCCTTGTGCTGAGCATCCAGCGGGAAGGCAACAATTACATACAATTTTTAAATTCTTGGTATGTGGACCGACAGGACACCCAAAAACCCCGGTCTATCGAATGAAAGGCCGACGCTCTACCAACTGTGCCGTACGCGATATCTGAGCAAAGTCCATGTTCTTGACTCTATTTGGCTTCGGTCGCTATATTTCTAGTGAGGCTTGGACACTCACTGTTGGGCTGAGACGGCAGTTAGATTCCTCTCTTACTATCTCACTTGCTGCATCCTTGGTTAAAATTGGCAGGACCGTGTAACATAGGCGGGTGTGGTGAAGGTTAGCTGCCTGATTCCAACTGCCAACTGCTCTTCTTTGACATATGGCAGTTTTCCCCGCAGAAAATTCCACACTGGTGCCCTGTGTGAACTGTGTGGGTTTGGACTGACTTTGGGATGCCCGCCATATCACATCAACGATTGGGATAGAAGAGCCAATTCCGGCCTGGTCCGCTTGCCGAAAAACCTGGTGTCTTGGAATCGGCAGGTGGAATGGTGGATGCGTCTAGGTATGGTTAGGCATGTGATCCAATGAGTGAGTGATGATACCAGATATTAGGTTATAAGCCTTCTATGAAAGGCCTGATTGGCTGCTAGCAAGTCATGTGACACCAGTAAATCATCTAATGGAGCTAACAGTCCGAGGAGACGGATAGTTAAGGCCACGCCCACTGCTATACTGTATACAAAATCACGTCTCCTTTGACAGCACGCTGATTACTGATCAAGTGATTCTTTTCTGTGCAATCTGCCATGCAAAATTATCCATCACTAAGAGTCAACTAAAATGCATTGGATATGTGTTGCACTGGACTATTTTCTCTATTCCGATCACGGAACTATTATATTAACTGGAGAGGGCATGAGACTATCTTGTTTGCCTAGCTGGAAGTCGTTAGCCTCTGTCACACTGAGAGATACCATCACTGCCCTGTAGCTCCCATACAGTGTCACAATAAATGTAACAAAAGCATCTTCAGTGAGTGTTGCCCCCCCTGCATCACGAGGAAGCCAAATTACACACATACTTGAGGCGCATGGGGGACGCTATACCGTGCCCGCAATGTAAGTGCCTAGGTGTGTATGTTGCGCTGATCCCATATCATATCCATAAACGCAGGTCATGTCTGGCGAGTGGCTCATTCATATACAAACAGTATATTTCTGTTTATATGTATATATTCCTGTATGGCACATGCACGTATGTCGCTCTCCTCAACAAACAGTTTATAGATTTCTTGTATTTTTATGCATATGCCTGATTAATTAGTTGTTCACTCAGACAAACAGTATCTATTTTTATGGCACATGCCTGGTATTAAGTTGCTCATTCAAACAAACTATATGTATACTCTTCTTTTAATGGCACATGACTGGCTGAGTGGCACACAGCAGCAAATGGAGGAAGCATTAAGTGATTGAGTGAATTCATGATATTCGTGGTAGGGCAAGTTGATAAAATTTCCATAACACACCATGCCTATATATATTTTCAGGCAGCAAGTCCTATTTTAGTCACCCTTCTCGAAATCAGGATTGGTTAGTTTTACTTTTTACCAGGCAATAAATACCAGGTTTTCACTAGAGCGTAAGTGCAACATGTGGAAGAGCATGAAAACTACAAGAAAAAATAACCTTGGGGTAGGGGTAGGGTCACATACAAAATAAAGACACTGAACAAATTTAGCACTGTGGGCCTACAACAGTATATTATTGCTAAGTATGACAGTTTCCAACCTTCAATTGCCCCAAGTGTATATAAGGCCAAGTGAAAAAAAAAAAAAAGCAGTTTCTAATCCCCGCCCGCACGCTTTTTAGATAATTGTCAAATTTCTTTTTTTTTTGACAACTTCACTTGATAACTTCTTCCAAATATGGTTTAAAGGAAAGCTTACTACTGATGCCATGCAAACTATGGAAGGAACATTTTGGGATGGTTTTGTGGCCACTAGGGGGTATAACCTCAGGAAAAAAAAAAAAAAAGAAGCCTCATGCTCAATTCCAGACAATGCTTGTCTGTCCCGCTGAATACAGTACTAAATATGGGTATTCTGGACTGTCTGAGAGCAAAAAAGAAAAAAGAAAAAAGGCCCTCATGCCCAAACTTTCAGCGAACTTAGGACGAGAAACTATTTTTTTTTTTACTTGGCCTAATGACCTTTATGAAGTGCAGCATTCTTGGTTGAGAGATCATTTGTACACTCTGATAAGCCCTGATATTAGGCTTCATGTGTTCACATGTTCGGGCAGTCTAAAGATGCAGGACTGGATGCATGTTGTATGCAAGCTTAATACTAAAAGGATCAATACCAAATGATATGTATGTTAACACTGCATGATAATCCACGAACCAGAACTGGTTTTGTGGATTTGTGAACTACGAATACCCACCCCTATCGGCAACCCTGCACCCCCACTACGCTGACAAGTATCAGGCAATTACACAAATCCGGGCTGGCCACCCCAACCGTCCTTCTCATTTTCCAGGCAAAGTGTCAGTTTGACAAGTCTTTTGGCTCCGAGTTTTGTAACTTATATTGCAGAATGTTGTCTTTATCTTGAAACTTGGCAAGAATCAATTCAATCAATAAATTTGAGGTGCATAATGGGAGAAATGATTGGCAACCGAGAGTCCCAAAATTCAGGAACTTGTCAAGCTATGTCCTGCAGACGATATGTTAGTAACAAGAACTGTTGTAATTGGCTTCCCCATAATCGTATGCTTCAATCCAGATCAAGAACAAAATATATATTAGTGATAACCTAGTCCAACTAAGACGTTGGCCAGTTGCTGATCTATACTCCAATGTGCATGCCAGGGCATTCAATAGAGTGTGCAGTACTCCCATCGAGATCAAGATAACAAAAACTTTAGCTGACTCTAGTTGGCGGCTCTTCACTCCCTATAATAGATTACACTGTAGACCACACACTAGTAATAATTATGTTCCTTTGACTACCACAAAGGTTATGATATCTCTGTCAAATATGAAATTACTGTTTCCTGGGCTGGCAACCTTTTCGCCTTTCCTTAGATAAGGGCGAACCAAGAACTATTTTAGCAATGAGGTGGCAGGAACATTAGACTGCCGGCAATGATACCAACTTTACTCCGTTAAAGAGCGGTCCTGGGAGCTGGAATTTCTCACCCCTGCCGCATTAGCGTCTGGGCACTATTCAAGAAGAGAAGTTAAGTCTTCCCTGGTGTTCATGGCCACCATCAGACTGGAAATCAGTGCAGAAATATATAAATGTATGTATGTGTAGTGAGATTGTGTATATAATATAGGCCTAGTGATGTTTTCAAATTTTACAGGGCGAAATTTTATTCTACATGGCATTCTTTATTTTTTACTATCTAAATTCAATATGTAAGGTTTTTCGAACAGTGAAGGTGCTTCCAGACTCGCTGAAGAGAGAAGACTGAAGTCAATTCGCCGTAGTACAAAACTTACAAATAGGCTAGCCAAGACCTAGGCCTATCAAGAATAGGAGGAAGTCTCTCTGCCAACCCGCCCCCCACAGAGACCATCTGCAGTCAACTCGGGTATAGTTTGCCTCTTTTGAACCCGTCACTTGTGAGTTCTGTTCAGATCTTATCAAGCTCTGTCTGCCAAAACCTTGTTCGCTTGACCCCTTCCCGAACGTGCTGTTTAAGCTATCAGTTAAATAATCATTGAAATCAAGTACATTTCCTGATCCCTGCAAACATGCTATCATCCGTCCACTCTTGAAGAAGTAGGGTTTAGACGCCAACCTTCTTGAAAACTGCAGGCCGATTTCTAACCAACCTTATGTTTGAAAACTTACAGTATTGAGAAGTCTTGCTTGGTCAGATAAACTTGTACCTGAGACAATAAAAATTTATATATATATATTTTTTGCAAAGTGTCAGTCAGCTTATCAGGAAGGCCTTAGTACTGAGATTGCTTGATTCAGAGTCAATGATGATCTACTAAGTGTTCTTGATAAGCACAATGATGTCATTCTAATTTTGTTGGACCTAAGCGCTTCTTTTGAATTGATACCACTGACCACAATATCTTCTACACAGGCTGCAGCATCGGTTTGCCTTTGACTGGTTCAGATCTTAACTTTTGGGCAGAACACAACAGGTGACCATCGAGTTAACCATGTTGGGAGCTGTTGTGCTCGATTGTGGCATCCGACAGGGCTCGGTATTTCGACCAGTCCTGTTAGCCTATACGAAACTCCTCTTGACACATCATACTTCACCACAAGCCAAATTAAACGTTATATGCTGATGACACTGAGCTCAATGTCAACTTCAAGAGAGGGACTACCACCCCAATTGGTGAAATGGAACGATGCATTGATGAAATCCGTTAATGATACGCGATGATATGCTTGCCCTGAACGACGCTAAGACCAAAGTCAGTCACTTTACTTTGGTGCTAAATCTCCTGCCTCCCACTGTGGTATTCAGATCGGTGATGTCAGCATTGCTCTCTCTAACAGTGCTTGTGATATGGGTGTTACATTAATGACGCTAATGCCATGTCAAATCATGTCACCAACATGAACATATGAAAGTCTGAACCTTTTGCACTTTGAGAAAATTGTCAAAATTGTTATATTGACCAGCCATAAACTGGAAAACCTAAAACTAAGGGTTTGCTATTTGGCCTTCCCTCATGTCAAATCCAGAAACTCCAACTGGTCCCAAATTATGCTGCTCAACTGGTTCCTCAAACAAAGAATATTACTCCTATGAATTACATTGGCTGCCTATTCAGCAACGCATCAAATAAAAATCCCCCCCTCACATTCAAAATTCCCCATAATATGGGCTTACCTGGAAGAACTATCCGTACAACAGGGCACACGCTTCTCTCGAATGCACTGAGGATTCATCAACCAACTCATGATACCAAGAAGAAGGACTCTCCAAGTGTGTATGTTGCTGCTTAGCACCTAGCATTCAGTGTGCTCCCAATTCCACTATCAAGTCGGTCACTCCAATATCTACCAGTTGGGCCACCCCATTGACTTTGTACAAACTGACAAAAACAGACTATTTACAGTACACCTGTAGTTAAGGAGAGTAAATGACGAATTATCTATTGACTCTATGATTAAGGACTTAAATCATTC
This sequence comes from Sclerodactyla briareus, assembly GCA_026419785.1. NCBI lineage: Eukaryota > Metazoa > Echinodermata > Holothuroidea > Dendrochirotida > Sclerodactylidae > Sclerodactyla > Sclerodactyla briareus. The sequence goes on along the minus strand of JAODTK010003333.1, from coordinate 525,767 downwards.
ATGATCCTCGATCTGTGATAAAATAATTCTGCAATATATTTCGTGTGGGCCTACACTATGAATGGATGAACATTGATTTTTGGTGAATAAACAATTATACATATAGGTTTAGCAATGATTTTGTGTTATTTACAGCTATTTTTAGACCATGGCTGCTACTACTACTAGTAGTTGCACTAGCGACCTGTTTGTGCGGGCTGAATGTACGTATGTTGTAATTTTTGTAAATGCATTTCTGCCTGCGTACCACTGCATGACAGTGGTTGCTTGCATGTGCTGTTTGCCATACGTATGTTGTCATTGCATTGTTTGCCTTAAAACTTGACAGAGTTGACAACAATCATAAACAACTGCAAATACTCTTCAAATAATCAATGCATAATAAAACATTCAATACACACAATATATAAAAAAAAATCTTCAGTAATCTTATTAAATGAAAAAAAAGTGAATGAAAGAAGGACATTGTGGAAATTGAACTCTCATACAGTGAGTTTCAAGTAGCCGTGTACAATAGTATAAAAATCACTAGGGTGCCGGTATATAATTACTGGGGCATTGGTATAGCACCAGTTCCAGGAATTGTTGGTACCATGTAACCCTATTCAAATTTTACAGTACCCCGAGACATACCGTTCACAAAACATTTCAGTTGCTTTGTTATGTACTGTTAGTAAGTAGCGATATCCCGAGTCGATTGTTATCGGGCACGTTATCGGAGTCGAACAGTTCAGGTGAAATAGATATTAGCAGTGCGTGCAATGAATTAAATGTAAACAATGTATCAATATTCATCAAGCCTAGTGCATTTTTGGAAAAAATGTCTACCCTCTCACTCGAGAATGCAAATTTACAATTTTTATCCAAATTTGAGGAAAATCTGGATCAGACTGATTGACACACCTTTTTCAATAGCTATCAAATGACAGATCATTTCTCTGATTCTTCTCTTCAATTCACATGCCAAAAGATCAAATTTCATCAGACATATTTTCATGTTGTCAACTTTTGTTCTCATGTTTAGCAGCAGATTGCACAATTCACCACAGTGATTGACTCAATATAACTCTCATTATTCTTGAGTTGCTGACTGTGAAATAGTGACTGACTTCAGGCAGTGCTTGAAAAATCCTATGCGCTGGTAGCCGGGGCTTCCTCTTCATGTACAGTATTACAGAGCCCATATTATATAGCCAACAGCCCAACACATAATCAATTAGCACAATCAACAATACAATTTCGCTTGCCCAAATTGCGATAAAAGTGTCAGATATTTTACACTTTTCTCCAAAAATCGGATTGACCGCCCAAAAGTTTAAAATATTATCAATGAATCATCCCAATAATACCGCGATACGTCTTACGCACTGATTCGCCGCGGTTAGGTACTATAATGCCATTCAACGGTGCCTCCATCCGCAGCAGCGCAAAATGCAATGATTAGGAACAGTCAAAAAATCACTCCAGAAAGGTTAATGCACATAAAATCAAGCTATTTAAGAGGAAAAAAATGTGTGGCTTCCTAACCATATACTTTGTGTAGTTGTACTATCACCAAATTGCCTCAATCATGGTTTGAAAAAAAAAAAAAAATGGAACCACAATTCCCAGCCAGTTCCGGCTACGTACAGTCGGCCGGTTGGCCCAGCAGAAATCACGGTGAGAATGAAACTAGCCTAATCAGAAATTACGACGGTCAGTCTTGTGTGTATGTCTGTATGCAGAATCATAATTTAATTAACACTGTTCACTCTGCACGTGTGTGGGCCACGCACGGGGCTTTTGTTGTGTAATTGAGTGTGGTATTGACTGTATCACCTTCCTGGAGAAACCACATACGGGTTTACGTATTACAAACTGTCATTTAATTACGCCACATTTTTGAAAATGTTTTTGCTGAAGTTTTCCTCGCGAGGCAGGAAACGTTGCGGAGATGATGGGGAGGGATCCGAGGAGATAGAATTGGTGTAATTGGCACCAGCAGAGGCAGGCCTCAGCAGAGTGAATTGCACGATGAAGAGCTGGGGCTCAAGGGAATGATCGAGATTTCAGACAGGCAAAGCCCTGTACACTTAACATTCGTACAAGTGTACAATACCCGGATTAGGGTTGACGGAAGTCACTATAAAAGTTGTAATATCGTCAAATTTAAGTGACAAATCACAGTCAATCACCCATAAACCCCGGAGGCGGTAAAAATGCACAAAGCTAAAAAATGAAACAAAGGCAAAGTTTTGTGATGTTTATGTTTGATTATTTTCATATTCGTTTTTTAGAAAGCATTAGTATTTGCATAAAAGTAACATTTCAAACACGGGTTAATATGGACACCCAGTAGGCCCTTTCGGGCTACCAGATTCAGCCACTTGGGAGCCCGAAGGGCTACTAAATTCAAAATAATTTTCGAGCACTGACTTCAGGCATTCCATTCTCAGTAATATTTTCTGTGGAAACAATGCAAATTGTGGCATGAGGAAGAATTCGATCCAATAAATGATGCTGCCAAATTCTGTGTGATTTGAATGATGTTCAGTCTAGAAAAAAAAAAGATGCTGTTACCTTTAGGGATGACACCCGATTCACTGCCAATATACCCATGGACAATATGCGAAACTCATTTCATAGGGGCACTTTGTGTTAGAAGTCAGTGGAGCAAGCCAGAAAAAATTATGATATTTCACTAGGCCTCCATGGAATGCATATAGAGCCAAAAACCAGATTTTGGAAAAATCAGATTTCAATAAGAATTTCTGCAAGTTTTGTATGAAGTAGAACAACAAGAACGAATATCAGGATTTGGTGGCGTTACACCCACAAATATCGTGATTCTTTCTGTGACTGCTTTCCATCGACTGCTAACACCCCGTGCCCAATGAATGAGTTTGCACATGTTGGCGTTGCCTATGTTAGTGTCTCCCTAGGCATGATTGAGCAGACCGCAGAATTACATGTACACTTAGCGGGTTTCATTATTTCCAGTCAGAACCTTTCAGGCTTTTAGTTTCATTGGGCTAAATTATCTTGACCAATTCCCCTCTTCTGCTTTTTTTTTTTTTTTCAATGTTTTCAATGATAATATCCATTTCTCGCATAGGGGCTAGATTACACACAATGTTTCATCATGATTGATAAGCCTATGGTAGCCCATAATGTCCCCAACAAAAGCTCTATTTTTTACATCCTAATGAAGAATCTCCAAGCTGGCAAAGTTCCTGATGGCTTCAATTACTGGGCATATTCACGATTTTTGTAACCCAGAGGTGGTGCTTCAACCTAAAATTTTCGGATCTTGCCCTCGCCCCCCTGCATCTATGTAATTTCTCACTCACTTCCTTCGCGAGTTGCCGTTAAAACAAATTTTCATTTTTAAAAAAATGTTTTCTCCTAGGCTACCTTCATTTCGGGTGCCACTCTAAGCTCAAAGTGATGAGCGGGGTTGGGCCCAGGAGTGCATAGAGACTGGGGGCATGTGGTAGTAGTAAGTAGAGCCTAGAGGCATCTTCATTGACCAATCACAATACAGGATTTGCCGTGCTTCGATTTCCGCTGGACACCGAGATGTATCAAGCCCAGACAGGGTTCGAAATAAGCAAGCATAGTCCAGGGGCTATTTTACCAAAAAGTAGCCCCTGGTATACGTTAATTTTGCCTGGCGACCAGGGGGCTTTATTGTTTGCTTACCCCAGGAGTTATTTTCCATCTACCAATTTTGCTATCCAGCGGCAGGTTCGACACCATATTTTAGTCAAATCACCTGCATCAGATGTTTCGTATTCCAGACATGTCAGATCTGGATGCTTTGCATCTTGCTTCTGTTTTTGCCAAGATTACACTGTCCACAATTTGACAACTTTGGCTTTTTTTTTTGGGGGGGGGGGGGGGTGTCAGAGGGTGTTGGATTGCACAATTACTATTACCGGTACTGGCGGAAATCACCGGTATTGGCTACCAAATCCCGCTACTAATTGAAATTACCAAAATCCAGTGGCTTGTCATACTTGTATTTTTTGCCACTCCCATCCGCCCCCGTTTACATCTCAACTTCATCTGCATCTGGTTAAATTGATAAAACTGCCCCACGGTGTTGCGAACTGTGCATTGGCATTAGTTGCCGAATATCCCATCCTATTCGTAACCATCGCGCTTCACCTCCTTAACTTGCAAGCTGTACGTTGCATGTGAATTCTACTCACTCTCGCCAATGCTGTGCAATACTTTTAAACATAGCCCTGCTTGGAACACGTGGTAATCACCTATGCTGTTCACGAGCATTCAATGTGCTCCCAATTTCCACTGCATGCTACACACAACGATACCAAGTCCACGGACCGACGGCAACGACCCTCTCGCACACACTTAACTTCTGTAGCATTTCCCATAGACTCTATGATTAAGGAGTGGATTTATTTACGATAGTCGATCAGCGATACTGCATATAATTTGCGTTAGCCTACAATTCTTTGAATGAATGACAACGTGATTAATTAGACATTTGGTTGATGAAACAATCATACATGAAGGATTAGCATTGATTGGTCGTTTTTACGACTAATTTTAGATCGTGCCTTGCTTCGTTTTCCTTGCTAAAATAATCACAGTTACGTTAGGGCTGGTAATTGCACAAGCGACCTGTTTCGTGGGGCTGGGCTTGTTTACATATATACGTACGTACGTACACGTATGGAAGAATGTAGTAGTAATGTATTTCTGCTGCGTACTAGTACTACGGTACTACCAGCACGACAGTGGTCACAAGCAAGTGTGTTTGCCATACGTACGTTGTCATGAAGTCTTTTCAGCTATCGCCCGTATAAAGGAACCCCCCACCCCGTCACCATTATACACACTATTTTTGCAATCCCTGGTTGATAAATCTGTGCGGGAATTTCCCGCACACAATTATTTCTCTGCGGATTCTGGCTGCCTATGCGGGAATCCCCCAATCCTGCCCTTAGCGCGAACCTGTCTCCCCACTATCTTGGATACGACCTTCAGTAATATCTTCACGTACATAGGCCTATTAAACGTAGATCCACGCAAATCCCAGCATCTTTTTATCGTGAAATTCGGTGAATCGACGATCGCTCGAATGATTCACCGTTAACAACCGCGTCAGTGCAAAAACCCAACGGGAATTTAAGTGGTGTGTGGAATCATGAGCGCGCTGTCACGAGCTGTGTACAAAGTCATGCGGGTGGCCGAAATGGCAGCTCACTAGCTTTGCAATGTAGCTATCGATGGAAACAGCTATACGTACATGCACCCAATCCTTCGAAGGAACTGTGCGGGTGCCATGCTATTGCCGTAGCAATCAAGTCTAGCTGTGATTCCGAGCCGGAGGTTTGGATCGATCGTTCGTTATTCACACATATGGTGTTGGTTGAATCTCCTGACAAGCTGACATGCACACATTTTCTATTAATTTCTATCAATTTTTCGGCCACCCATTTCAGTATCTACTCTTTATACATGAACAGGAATTACTAGATGATCGCCACGGGCGCTGGTCTGCTAAACAAGAGCATGCCGCCCGTGCCCTGCCCAAACTAACCCCAGCGGGCCGCAATTTTATCACTTGCTGGCGCGAATGGCGCCTGGGCGCCCGCTTATTTCGATCCCTGAGCCCAGACTTGTTTGAAGAAAAAATACAGCAGAGCTGATTCTCCCACAGATGTTTCCAGGTGAAGGTCAACTTCTTCTTCCAAAGTGGTTAAGGGAAGCTCAAAATTGTAGTTCAAATCGGTTGAACACTAGGCTGCCTCAACTGTTTGTCAATGGCAAAAGAGTCAAACCTTATTAGTTACTATAGGCTAGTAGTTTTATAAAACGTTGAGGGGGCCTGTGCGCTAGACTACCCTCGCCGATCCCTATTCCCATAATGACACTTTTTACAGCATGAACTACTGGTGGTACCGTAACATAGGCTGCCTTCTTTCGAACTCGTACATACCGTACATACGAGTTCCCAACTGGTGAAATGCGTTCTTTCGACCCCATCACTTTTTCAATACGCGGGCCCTTCAGTGGCCATATCAAAACTCCACTGTATCGTTGCAATGCACAGAGTAGTGGTTACGCGAAAAGCCCTCGCTTCTCCACATTCGACGCTGCACTTATTAGACTGAAATTGCTCCATACGTACAATATTTTCCCATTCAATTGCATGAATGCAGGTCCTATCCTTCTCATCTATAAGTTATTCACATGAATTACCTATTCATTGATGGAACATTTCCGAATGACTCTCGATTCCTGATTTGAGAGTGTCGAATCGTCGCCATTTTGATACAAGTCGTGGAAGTGGAGGTTCATCTGATAATTCCCAAAGTTACCACTTAAAGTCACCACTTGTGTACCGAAAGAACGCGTTTTTGCTGGTATATCGTCAACTACCCTCAATTTGCGCACATGTCCCATACCTAGCCACACTAAATTCGTGGCCTAAGCTGGTAGCCTAACTCCGAAAATCGGCAAATTGTTTTCAGTCTTCGTGACTGTTTCAATCGTTCTTCATTAGTCAAATAGCAAATTTTCAGTAGAATTGATTATCTTCTTGTACCTGTTATATTACTTCCAGAGAAAAAAGTCTGAATTTAGTGGCAGGTCCGAGTCAGTTCCAAATGCGCGAATTGAGGAGGGGTTCAAATAAATTACTGATTTTGTTATTCTCACCATAGGTTTCTGAATTTTCACCGGATGTGGCCCGTTTAGGTATCATTTCGGAGGATCGGAGTCATACAAAGGAATTATTGCAGTCAGAGTACTAGGTGCGCAAATTGAGGATGGACCCCTGCTAGTACGGTTATAGGCCTATAACAGTTCGAAAGAACGCACCATAATAGGCCTAAGTCTAACGTTAGGCTTAGGCTAACACAAATTCACAATATGGATTCGACTGAATAAAACAGCTAATTCGCATGCTTTGAATGATTATTTGGAAAGCAAACCAGAGAAACCTACAGAGTGTTCGAACAGAACTTTGACCTGCTCAGGTTCATCGTTCAGAGAGATGTTTTTTTGAAGAACCACCCGGCGCTTTTTCTTCTCCGGACATCGTGAATAATACTAGCGATTGCAAAACTGGTGGGCCGGTTATGCGAAATCATTTACGGCTGACCATCTTGGGTATATGCATATTAGCTGAATTGTAGGTTTCAATAGGCTATTCGTACTAAACGTACTTTTAGTTTGAACAAGTGCCACTCAAGTGCAATTGGTCACGTGACATGCCGTCTAAGCCAAGTTGGAAATTCAAACAAGAGCCCAAGGGCTCAGTAATTCCTTGCCGTGCTACAACATCTGAACAACTGAAGAATGGTTTTACGCATGGCTTCATAATGGGTATAGGCCTACATGCAAGTTTGTGCAGCTTGGGTGTCGAGAGCAAGAGCGCAGCCACTAGGGGGTCCGGGAGGGGGGGGGGGGGGGGGGGGTCAAAACCCCCAACTTTTGGAAAGGCCTCCATAAATAAGTGATTTTTTCTCACACAAAAAATGTTTCCCAGCACTGCTTCGGGACCTCCCCCCCCCCCCCAAATTTTCTCTTGATCCCCCACCCCCAACTTTCAGCCAGTAGCTGTGCCCTTGTGCTTAAGAGTGGGGAAGCTATCGGGAACGTTTAGTGCACATAATCTTTCCCCAGGGTATTACAGATTGGTCAGTCTCCCAACCAGATGTACCCTCATTCCACCAACGTCCCCCCCCCCCCTCGGCCCCCATCCTAGGCCTGGTTTCCGGTCAATTTTTTCATTGTTAGCCAATGGTTTACAAATAATTACAAAATTTCACAGCCCCACTTGAAAATGACCAGTGCCATTACCCTCTCCCCCCAACCCCGATAGTCAGTGTGAGACCATGAGATCTTTGTCAATTGGGGGTTTGTTTTTCTCCTCAGTCCATAGATGCACCACCCCCCGATTTTACTCATACCCCTCCCCTTCCTCTCCCCTTCCTCCCCTTCCTCCCCTTTCCCCTCAGATTATAACTATAGTCAATAGTAACCCTTCAAGTATAAGTTCCTGGCAACCTGTCCATGTCATTGGAATGGCTGCTTGCCAATCTAGTTTTAGTTTGTGCCAGTAGCACAGGTCAATGGAGTGTCTGGCAAATGGATTAGGCAATTGGTGTCGTACTGTTTTTAGCTGCGGGTGAGCAGCTCTACAAGTCATCATGTTTCTTTGTCGTTCGTTGTTGTTAGTTCGTTTGTTCGTCCGCTCTGTTCGTCAGGTTCACTCATAACCTTTGTACCTTATATGCGAAACTTGAAGGGTGGAAGAAGCATGCCATGCCTGGGCTTTAGTTACTGTTTGTTTGTTTGCACATTGTGATTAAATCCAATTGAATTACCCCAATTTGAGTCTCCCCACACAGGGCAATTCCCATTGAGCCTCCGAGGTTATAGAGCTTTGTCATCATTAAGTCCCTATATCTGCAGAGCCGGCACATCTAATGAGGACTGTTTTTACCGCATCTGTCAGAACGAGATTGAATGTTAGAGGCATGAGAGGGGGGGGGGGGGGGGCTTAGTAGGCAGTCTGTGAAAAGATTTGTCATCCCTTTTTATATGTAAAGGTGCTGGCTGGAATTCATCCCTGTGTGGAACTATTACATCCATTGGTGGAATTAAATTAGGCAATGGGGACTCCGACTCATAGGCTGTTCTGATGCTCAACGGTTTCCTCCACTGTTTACTGGCTACCGGCCTAGAAATGAGTTGTGCTGGTTATACACCTAAAGTTTGTTCTGGCAGGGTACATAGCAATATACAGGCCTATGGAATGAGTTGTGCTGGTTACAATATAAAGTTGTGCTGGGCACCGACTTTCATCAAAATAATTTGGCCGATGTGGTACCTGTTCAAGTCATTCTATGTGATGCAGTAAAGGTCAATTAAATGTGACATACGATGAATGTGGAATGGTGAAAAATGCAACGTATTCCCCTAGAGGAAATTTGCCGTCCGCAGCAACCCGAGACGACGTTCGACTTGTGTGTAACTTGAGTTACCGCTTTTCATCAGACAAGAGTACCGTAATTGACTTTCTGAATTTGTCAACAAGAGGAGGCGAACCCAGTCATCACATAAATGACCCAAAGATCAAAAGGTCAAATGATCACAGTAGGACAATCCGTGTATTTCACTAACGAAACCACTTTCCATTACATCATCCCTCTAATGTAGCTTTTGCGAGATATCGACGGGAGAAGATTGCCTACCTTTTTTTCCTTACCATTAACCTTTTTCTTCCATTAATTCGTTCCTGCCACAATATTCTAATCACCTACCAACTATCTATCGACATTAATGTCACACTCTGCTGATCAACGAACACTGAGGTACAGCTGCTTAAAGAAATTCATGCAGTTTTTGGTATGTGTTGACCTCGAACGAACGACCCCTATAACTGACACCAAAAACAATGGGGATTTTCTTCGACCATAACCTGAAACCTACATGTTCACATTTGAACTTCATGTTACTTGCGTTTCTGATAGTGTTCTCCTGGCACAAAGTTTCACGGATTCGCACACGCACACACACACAACACAACAACCCAAACCCCCCCACCCCGCACACACTTACAAAACCACGCACACCCCCACACACACATACATACACACACATACAATGCATGATTGCATAAATTCCTTTTGCCTTCGCAAGGACTCAATACAAAGTCATTTGTAACTTCAACTGAACACATTCGGGGTTAGGTTCACTTGTGCTCCTATATGATAAAGTAATAAGTAAGTAAGTGAGTAAGTGAGTAAGTGAGTAAGTAAGTAGTAGTAAGTAAGTAAGTAGTAAGTAAGTCGATTTTTGGGGGGGACATTCTTCCCACTCCAAATTACATAAGACAGTATATCCTTCCACGCTCTGCAAATACTTAGAATTAAGGATCATTGCTTCCTCAGTGCGTACATTCAAGTTTACATGCAACTATTCTCTTTGAATCTCTTTGGAAAATATAATGTCCTTGATTGTCCAAGGGCATTATACACACAGCTATCATAATATTTTGATACTCATAAATTATACAGTATGGTCTGAGAGGTCAGTCCACGATGGTCACAATTTTATTTAATACTCGTTTGCAATTTGTTAGTATCACTTCTACGCCTAAGACGTCTACCCTACAAAGGTTGTGTGGTGTTCCACAGGTGTCATCCCATTATTTTTTTTAATCATTTATGACTCGGTTCATCATATAGTTAAATTACTTTTATTTTACCCATTACCCACACAACCATTCTTTATAATCAAGCAACTTTGATTCAATGGTCAAGAGGTTCCATGACGAACTTGTGCAGATAATGTTGGCGCTGTATTACCTAAATGGTAATTAAATACGATAAAAAACAATTTTATTGTTTGTCCACGCTGTTTATAGAATGGTTTCCCGATCTGGAAATTAGGATAAACACTAAAGTATTGCGGTGTGGGCGAGGGCCTTAGTGTCAAACTAATTTTTGGGGAGTTACAATACAATAAAATCTGAAGTGGACGTCATTCATAAAAAATATTGTCTGGCCGCATTCAAAGTCACAGTCGCAAGGGTGCTTGGGACTACAACGACCTAATTGTCTCTTATCTCTTTTTGTCTATATAGTGCACTTATTTTACCAGTATCTTCTAGTAAATATTGTCTGGTTCCCCCATAACACGTGTCTCCCTATGTTCAGAAGAAGGTTGTACACCTAATTTGTAAAATTGGGTTTAAAAGGCATGTACTGTTTCAAATCCAATGTGGAAATTATGACAGTTTTTTGTATTAATTATTTACAGGTAGGTATGTTTATTGTATCGCTTGGTTAAACACGATTTTTTTTTTTTTTCTGGCAGATTGTGAATTTTCCTATTGTTTATAACAAGCAATAACACCCTGAATATTGTACAAGGGGTGTGATCATCTCTTTCACTCTAACAACCACGAACAACAACACTAAAACGGCAAATACCCGTCTACTCACCTCTGGAATACTTCACGGAGTATTATGTCACTAGTTGTAATACAAGCAACATATTTCAAAACGCGCCGACTAATTGTATACCTTAACAATCGTACGAATTCCATGATCATGAGAGTTAAAGTGTATTTTTCCAGTTGCTCTCCTTTCCCCCTCTATTTTTATTTTTGGGCTTCTTCTCATTGTTTTTTTTTCTTTTGGTCCCAGTAAAGTTGTCAACTTTTTCTGGTCTCCTCTCATTTTCATGTTTATTTTTTTCTTTTTTATTCTATCATAGCCGTGAGTGTGGCTATAGCACTGAGAGCTGAATGAATCAGTAAACTTTAGAAGGGACTTATAGTGAGCAGTTCAAATATATTTGTGTGTCCTTGACTTGGACATGTATGACAAAAATACCCACACAGGCTGTCTACTGGGATCTTCAGGACCTCTAGTTAAAGAAAAGATTATGTTGAACTGGAATTACTGCAATTACTCCATTGTCTACTTCTTGTGATGTACATGAAAAGTGGGTCTAGTGGTAGCCCACCCAAAGAACCGAACTCCCTTTACGCTAATCTGGCCAAAATTTTCAGTGACGAGAAGTCAATGTCCGAACATGAGAGTCAGCAGCTTCTTGAAGCGTTTTCACCCACATCATCAGTTCACCCTCTTACAGAGGAATACTGGAGATCGCGTAGCCGTGATAGAAGTGTTTTAGGGTACTTCATGCATCGACCTATTGGGGTTCGTTGCAACAAGACGAGTCAATCGGTTACGAATAACTGACCAGAAGGACAACGAAGTCATTTGATCAGATGATGTCAAGGTCGAGGGACGTCAAAGGAAGTCAGATTGACGTAGTCATCAGATGTAAGTTTGCCAGACGAACCGATTTCCACTACTACGCCACCGCCCTAAAATGTTTCGTTGCGAAGATTTATAAGGATCTGAAATTTATCATGTTCCAGACTGAGCTGTTGTTTAAAAAACCCTTTTACCGAGGACATATCTGGAAATAGCGTGTAATACAGTTTTTAGTACATCAGTGCAATTGAACTTATTGGTTTGGTTGACAAGCTGAGTCTGGTCGTCAACGATAAATGACCCCTAAAGGTCACAAGGTCAATGAGGTCAACGGGTCAATTGAGGAAAAGTATGCTACCAGATGTAGTTCACTGGTCAAACATAGCTTTCTCCATTACATACAACATTGCTCTGGAATCTTTCGTTGCCAAGATAAGAAGGATTACCCTACGGGAATTCAATGACCTTGTCATAGACATCAAAACACAGGAGGGTTCATCTCACCATATGTGCAACCCATCCTTATTTGACTAACTTCATAGATCTTGCCATCATTAGATATCGTTATGACAAGGTTGTTTGACTCTGCCCCGTCGTGACCCTTGTGACCTTGGAACTGGCACAAAACAAAAAGGTTCATCCTCAAAACATGATCAACCCCGTGCCTAGTTGGAACTTGATACCTGTTTGCATTCGTTTGGATATCGTGCTGGACAAGCGGTGTCGCACCACACAGACACACACATACCACAACCCATAACGAAACTAACCGCCTTTTGCTGTTAGCTAAACCAAACGTATGTCAGTGTGGTATTCCCCTTTTTCCGAAACAAATTATTCGTTAAATTACATAACTCTGGAACGCTTTAGCTATCACGCCAGTTATAATTGCAATAACGACAGAGGATATTCCCTCTTTTCTCATCATGTCCATCGAAGCTCGATAAATTTCTTCAGGACCCACGGCGTTTTTTTCGACTGAATTTTTTTTATTTCGAATGAATTCTCAATGGAGAATCTGTAAATTTCACAAATTTTAGGCAGTGTGGGTGTACAAGACTTGCGATCATTGGAAAACCCTAGTCTATTGATCCAGTTTAAACTGTTTCCTATAGAGATCCCTTTTTGGTCTAACTGCCTATGAAAAACTTATTCTGATTGGACAATGGAACAGACGGCGTTTTTAGTTCCAATCCAGAAACTCGAATAGAAATCGCACTCAACAGAAATTCCCACGCGTCCATGGCAGGGGGTTTTAATTGATATTTTTTTAATATTTAATTCGGCCGCTCTCGCAGCAAATATTGATATTATCAGAGTTATTAGGCTATTTTCATCACATATAATTTTTAATGTTACCTAACATTTAATATTGTGTGCATGTCATAATTTTATGTCGTCGAATTATATTTTTTTCCCACAATACGAAGTAACTTGAAATATAGAGAGGCATAATGTTGGCAAGTCAATTTGACCTGCGCGAGGCAAGCGACCTAGTTTTTCAAAATAACACGGAACTTTGTCAATTAATGGCCGGGTAATATGACTATACATGTGATTATTAGGGAGGATTATAGCTTGTAATATAGGTCAATGTATTATATTTCATATCCGGACGGTATTTTTGATCAATACAAAACCTAAAAGGTGTTATATCCGGAGATTTGTTTACCGTTATCGGCAATTTGCGTTAACTGTAGGAGCCCCATTGACCTCAAAAGTACGATGGCCATTGACATAGTTCGGTTATGATACACACGAACATGACTGCATGGATTAATTTTGTCCTTACGGCAAGAATCAAAAATGAAAATGACCCACAGGCCTACATTGTCTTTCGCACAATAACAGCGCTATAGTGAAAATCAATCCTGTAATGTATGCACCCATGACATATATTGGTACTATTGCTCATGGGTCCCAAGCGGCAGTTCTAATTTAAGTAAGGGAATACGTAATGGCGCGCTATAAGCTCTGCATTTTGTATGCAATTGCACACAGTGAAAGCTTTCCAATGGTTCCGTTGATCGCCATTTCAAGTTCTCCCAACAATTGAGTCGTCTCCAACCAGGAATTATAACACGCTATCACCGGTATTATGTAACATACTAAAAACTTGAATACACAGGTCACGTGGGATTCATGTGATTATACATTACCGTGAAGATTACTAAGGCAACAGAATCCAAAAAATGCGTTTACATTTTTTTTTTTCGTAGGTGTGAAGGGAAACCATTCGTAACCGAATCGCCAGAAAAACCCCCCAATTTTCATGATTTTCACAGATTCAGTGACGTTTGTATGGACTGAGGTTCGAAAGGAAAAGAATTTACTGCGCGCGAAATCGCGAACATTTTCAGGAAACTCTGATGAAAATTTGCACCCAACGAAATTCCTGGCAATTAATCATTCATTTTATTTCTGCCCGTGTTTTATTCAGTATTTGAATGAATGGTTGTCACCTTTCTCGCTTGGTTTGACCTCATTTCTTTAAAAATTTCCAACCACATTTTCCTCAGCGAAGTCCCACTCTTACAAATGAGAGAAGGAAATGTTAGTAGCAACAGCTTTTAGCTTCTTGGAAAAATGGTCATGCTTGAATACATCAACGTTTTGGTTTCAGTACTACGCCACTTTAACATGAAATATTCTCAAGAAACATGGACATTATCGAAAATAGAGAGAGAATTTGGTTTGGTCAGCAGGGGCAAATGTTTAATGGAGAATGAAAGTGCCTCTGTGGGTCATGTTTCAAATCCGGCCTCAGCCTCTCGCTTTCGTCGTGAGGCATGCGCTGTTGTGGCGCAATTTGATGGGTTGTAGCAATGATATAGACTTCACAATATTATTGCAGAGATGAAAAATCGGGATTCGACCTGCATAAAAGGACACGGAACACGCTCAATATAGAAACTGAAATGTGAATGAGATTAAAGTCGGAATTTCAATTAGGACTAACACAATCAATTACTGCTGGGTTCATGCATTAGATTAGGGTAATTGGTGTGTGCAACAACTAGGAGTCACCAATAGTTTATTTCTCTCTCGTTCAATTTTCTCAGCAATTTGCTGTAGGCCAAGGACGCTGGGAATGAAAATTGACTGTCAGTAAAATAAGTGACGTGCAGCTCGTACTAAGAACGACAAGAGCTGGTAGTGATGGGTCACTGCCAGCTATATAACTGGGCTTCTCTGTTGAAAACTTCAACTAGATGACGTGGCAAATCTGAACTCACTGCACGCAGGGGAGATGTTATCTGACGATGAGTGGAAACATTCTACTCTCGAGTGATAAATCAATGCAGTTGAACACAATTCGAATGGCTTTGTGCATGCCATGCGCGTCTTCTTGAGGGGACCGTTCATGCATTGATTATACGTTTTCAGTTCTTGGAGTAAGAGGATAATTCTAGTATTGTAGTCATAACAGTGTGTATATGTGTATGTGTGACGCATGGTTTATGAAACACCCATGGAAACTCGACCCCACATGGATGGATGAAGCTCTATACTTGGTTGATGTAGCTTTCCCCGTTATGAGGTACATGTACCCTATTACTTGAGGTCAGGGCGAGATTGTCTGAGGTCACAGAGACGTCAAAGCTGAAATGTTGTTAATACGAATTTCCAGAATGCTTGGCGCGATCCGGCGATAATTGTGTGTGTAGTTTTTCTTGTAGGGGGTTACAGGAAATTCGATTGTTTCTTGAGTGTCGACCGGGGTCACTTTGAGACCAAATTGGAAAATGTGAGTAATTTATTTTTTTGCGATTTCAACTGGTCCACGAATACCTCGACTCCACTTGATGGATGAGGCTCATAATCGGGTATAATATATTCCCATAATGCGGTACATGGTCCCTATTGTTTTTGGGGTCAGGGGAGGGTCAAGTCGTCTGAGATCAAGAAGAGGTCAACATTTCGAAGATCCTATTAACCCAAAAAGAAAGATAATTCCAGAATGATTGGTCTAATCAAGTTGGAATTGGGTATGCAGCTTTCTTATGGGAGTACCAACTGAACCCTATTTATTGCAGACCTGATATTTTATTCGTAAAAAGGAGGGGGGGGGGGGGGAGGTATTGTAAAAATTATGTTTGGGACAAGGTTAGCTTTAAGGCGATAACTGGACCCCACTTGAATGGATGACGTTCATACTGGGTATGAAGGTTCCCCATAATGAGAACATTAAACCTATTGTTCTGAATCAGGGACGGGGTCGTCTGAATCGAGCGAGGTCAAGTTTGAAACTGTTACCACGAATAAGTTGGGTCTAATCAAGTTGAAATTGGTGTGCAGCTTTCTTTTGTGGAGTTCATGAACCCTATCGTTTTTGGTGCGACTTGGATAAAAAAAATGTAACTAAAGGAGGGTATTGTAACAAACAGATGTTTTGGTTATTTTAGCTTGTTCACAAACGCGATAACTGGATCCCACTTGTGGATGAAGTTCTCCCCTCGGTATAGGTTCCCGCAAGAGAACTGATTCCTATTGTTCTCTGGGGCTAGGCCAAATGCCACCACAGCCATTCTGAAATGCTCAGACTCAGAAAATTGAACATGTTCGGTCACTTCAAATTAGAGATATTCCACGAGAACCGGAAAAAAAAATTTAGCACACGCTAACGGCAACAACCTACTACATACACATACGCACAACACGCACACATAACATGCACACCAAAACACGCAAACACATACAACAGTCACCTCATCGCTGAACACTTCCCCCGGACATGGTAATAAACTTGCGTAATTATCCTGCACATAGTCTAGTAACTTTCCGCGTCTCTAACCGCTTCTGTTTCCAATGGAGATTTATATTTGTTTCATAATGTTCATTTAAGGACGCTCTGGCTTTCATCCTTTCAACAATTCTTGAAGCCCGTCGTTCGAAAGTCTAATGCAAAGAAGGCCAAACAAACAATGTAATAACTTCCCTTGACTACTGAATCAATTTCCCCCACTTTCATTACGTCAAACATGAATACATGAATAAGTATCATGAGCAACTAAATCTATTTCCTGATACTCGTTGTCCAACTTATGTCGATGGGCCGGGTATGTCCATGCTCGTATACACGTTGTTCACTGGCCCGTACCCATGTTCCGTCACCAATCTTGGTTGGCGAATGCCTGCGACAGTGCAATTCTTTGAGCAGTATAATGCCCGAGCAGTACATTCCTGAGTTGATAATTACCTGCGCAGTATAATTCGCTGAGCAGTGTGATAATGCAGAGCTGTCAATTCCATGCGGTGTATAATTACCGCAGCAGTAGATTCTATGAGCCGTATAATTCATTCCTTGAGCGTACAGTCCTGAGTTAGTAACGTGTATTCCATGGCCAGTATAATGTCATGAGCGGTATGTCATTCCTTGAGCAGTATGTAACTTCCTGACCAGTATAATTACTTGAATAGAAAATTCTTTGAGTGTAGAATAATTCCT
This sequence comes from Sclerodactyla briareus, assembly GCA_026419785.1. Classification (NCBI taxonomy): domain Eukaryota; kingdom Metazoa; phylum Echinodermata; class Holothuroidea; order Dendrochirotida; family Sclerodactylidae; genus Sclerodactyla; species Sclerodactyla briareus. Next base: position 508,565 of record JAODTK010003333.1, on the reverse strand, counting down.
GAGCAGTACGTACCTGATGATGCTGAGTCATGGACTGTTCTCTCTGCCTGTCTCTGCATCTCTACTCTTTCCACGCTACCGCAGGGATTCAGGAAAGGCATTCCTATTAATTGTGACACTGTAAACAATGTCTGTAGAATCTACAATAAATTAAAGGCAACTCTGCTGCGGTGATTTACTGTAAATTGTTCCGTAATACCCGTACTGTAATTTAAAAGGGAAAGTTACAGTAATATCATTTTTACTGTTAAAATTTCACAGTAAGTAGTTGAGTGTAAAATGTACTGTAAATTAACTGCAGCAGGGTTGCCAGCAGTAATGTAGTTAAATTCTACAATAATTCTTTTACAGTGTAGGATGGGCCTCATATTTACCCACGGTTCCCCTTGTAAAAGCTGACGATATATAGGCTTGTAGGTGAAAATGAGAGTAGGCCTTTCCCTGGTGCCTAGTAATACCGGGCACATACCAGCCCCGGCGAAGTGAGAGGCGATTGTAAGGGAATGAATTCGACCGTATAGCCTATTCTGACTTCAATCAATGACCCCAGCAAATATAAAACGTTTTCATAACATAAAAAAGCTTCCAAAAATGGTTCCTCACAACTTTATCATATGTGTTATTATAACAGGTTATGACGTATTAATAGACAATAAAACATGTTTTCAATGTTCAAAACATGTTATACTAATGTTATAACGAATGAAATGTTGCAGAATTGTCTATTACATAATTATCACACCACGAAATATCGTTCTTAAAACATTAGACGAAACCTTTTCATAAAGTTTCAACAACGTTTTGGGGTTTGCTGAGTGGGACATTACATGTAGTCGTAAAAAAAAATCATCCTTCCTCTATACATGTCGTACATTTGTTCATTTCCGAGCGCACCAGTTCAAACAGAGTAGATAAAAGGGTAATATTGTATGCAATAGGAATCTTCGTACCCCAAAGAAGTTGAACAAAATTTTCGCTGAGTATACGCGTAATAACTGTAGTAGGAAACTGTTTCCAAAACATTCTGCCGGGAATTCCGGAGTGTGCTATATGTGGTCGAGTCATCAACATATCAAACTAACCAGTTAGGGTTTGAGTCGCAATATTCTCAACATAAGACATCTTCTCGAATCATTGAAGGAACATGAAGAGATATTCTGAAAACATTTTGTGTTTGTTGGACAGCAGCCCACACTGCAGCACACAGACTTATCGGCGTAATTCCTGTTTACGTGCATACAATCGTTCTCACATGTGTCATTCAGTTAGTCTTGAACAAAGTAGGTATTCACTTATTTTTCTCCTTATTATTATTATTATTATTATTATTATTATTATTATTATTATAGGTAAGTACTCCACGCAGGTAATTCTTTTCTTTATAAACTTTGTTATATCACCACAAGAACGCTCTCCGTCGTCTCCTCTCAGAAACTTGATTCATTTCCAATAATGAGCGTTTTTCATTTGAACATTAAAAAAAATGCGGAGTTGAACAAGAAAGATTACACTTGGTATTACAAGTCGAAAGTTTCCCGCGGTTTTACTATCATTAAATTCTAATGAGGTACCATCAGTTACTAGTGTATCAGTTTTTATTAGCTTTAACAGTTGCCCAAAACCACTTACTGATGCAGGAGTGCCTTTCATTTCAGCTGGAAGTTTTTATTGTTGGTTTAAACATTAGGGATTAACGATCTTCCTGGCTATGCATGCACTTCTTTTATCGTTCTGTATTCTGTTGATGACGTCTGTGGGTATGTGAATTAGCCTAGATCCATGATGGAGGGGCTTTGAGGCAAACTGAGTGGAATTGATTCTAGAGATCCTGAGTTCATCATCCAATGTCTGTCCGGAAGGCAGTAATTAATGCCTATGCTTTAACACTTAACAAGCAAATTCATTTCCTGCATTTACGTCTCTGCTAAAAGTGATCTCGCAGTTATGAGCCTCGCTACATTTCCGCCCTGGGATGTGGCTTGCAATTCTCTTTCAAATAGAGTACATCGACCTCCCACGTCACCCCTTGTCATCTCATTTGCAGGATATCCTCTGACAACTTCTGCGAGTTGGTCATTAATGGCGGGATCGTATCGTTGGTGATTGAAATTCAAATAGAAGACTATTCTGGCAGATTGCATTTCACACTGGCCGTCCTGTGTACTGCGATGACAGAAACAAGATATTGTGATGTTATCACGAAACCATTCTAACTCCGATCGAGAGTATCGCCCTCTGACGAGTCATGTCATGCTGGTTTTTTTATACCGTTGATTCTACTCTGCAGGGCACGTTCGTTGACCTAACTAACCAAGAGCTTGCACTTTCGACCAATCATGGGTGTACTCTTGATCATATTTTTTTTTTTTTTTTTATATACCGTTGGTCTTTAATATCGGTTTAAAAGTTGAAAGGGAGGAGGTAAATTAGCGGTGTCCACAAGGGTCAACCAGAAAAATTGGTACTTTCCAATCCTCAAACAGGCCCCCTTCTATACCCTCCGCAGAGTACATATTAAGCTACACTCTCTCACATCGTCCATATTAAATGTCTTGATCGTTAGCACGTTGTCTGTAGATCCGATCCTACTGACACTACTCCGACACGAGTATTATACCCACCAGGACGACCCAATCCAAGACAGTAATTTCTCCTAGAAATTACTGTTTCACATAAGGTATATCGATGATATATCACGATATGACCATACAACAGTTAGACACTAAGACACTTTTGTGGCGACCTCTAAATCCTCTCACCATAGTAAATGGATGCGGGACACTGACTATCTCGCAGCCACCCCAAATGGTTCTCCGCGGAACACCTACACCGATGCTCATTGATTCCAAACCCGTACGACTTTCCGTTACCTGAGTTTGTGCATGTGTATTGCGCAAGATCGAAAAGCAGCCCATCATGCAATAATAAGGAGCCAGACTGCACAGCCCTGCAGACAATCTTTGTTTTCTATTGAAATTCACACATTATTTTTACTTCGAAAAGCATTTAGTCTATGGGAGAGGATTGCCGTAGTGGGTTGGTAGGTGCCGCTGGTTACTTTGGTGAGAGAAAGACAACAGACCTTCGCTGAATATTGACTTCAAACAAAATGAAACAAATGAAATACATAACATAAATATCCCGGGTTGTCCAACTGTGAAGGCAGGCGTTATTGCGCAATTGGGATTCTCTCCCAATTTCTCTGCAATAATGGACCAAATTTGAAGTTATTAATTCCACATAGGAACATTGTGTTGAAAAGGGGTTTGGACATATAGATACAGCTTTCCACTCTCCACAATAACCTCTATGTATCCAAGCCGCAGTTTGTCCTTTAACCTGATGTGTGATAACAGCGGTTACTATAATGGGTTTCAATCACAGAAGTATACCCGTACATTAATTATATTTTGCAGTTGGGAAAAATGAGTTCCAATAATTTTGCCCCGTGACAATTTGAGTAGGATAGGATTTAGCCGGCTATTGCACCTACTGATTCAACCATTTTTCACTGAGTATTTTCTTGAAATCAAATTGCTTCATACTCGTCGAAAATAATGCTAGTCTGAATGTACGCTGATCAGTGGCAGTCAAGTTAAGGAATTTGAACCCAAATTCTCACGGAATTACTTCCTCAGGGATGACAGTTTTGGAGATCCGCTATTGCAACTCATCTGACGGATTACCGTCGCCTAACTGCCTAAGGCGAAGAACACGCACGCAGGATCTTGGGAGTTAGCCGCTCGATGGAAAACCTAAAGTTCTATTTCTCGTGGGACGTTTCCATGTTTGTTCTCGTCTGAGATCATGCTTATTATAGTTTCTGCAGCGATTCATTGGCCTACCATACACATACCTTCTCAATCCATTTGAGTAGATCAGATATTCGGCCTCGGTGATTAAGGAGCTATGATGTCCCTGAGCGCCGAAGTATTATTGTAAGTATGGAATTAAGTGCATATTCTCTGACAGCAGTAGCGATTTTATTGTCTAGCTTATACAGGTCAACTCCGGGCATTCTGTTTTGTCGCCAAATTGCCTAGTTGAAAATTGAGTAACATTTTATATTCCTCTTATTGATCTGCAAATCGCGGTGGCGTGATCAGCAAGAGGGAGGGGAGAGGGGGTGCAGGTGGGGTGTTTGTCTCTAGACAATCTCAAGACCCAGTAGACACTATTCAAACATTACAGGAAAAGGGCGAGAGGGGGGGGGCAGCAATTTCACACCTGGAACCCCTTCTCCTAGGATATACTTCTCATTATGCAATTCGAGCATCACAAGGGGAATCTGAGATTGTCCAGATTTCTCTGAGTGCCATGAGAGAATGTCCTCAATCAGTTGCGGACCAATTTTTAAAAATACGATCCCATCTTCCACATCGAGAGGTAATGAAACACTTCAGGCAACCTTTTGCTAGGGTATTCGGGGCAACTCCCCAGACATGGGTTGTCTTTTATTGCCTGTGACCCTTCCTTTCCAATGTTTCTCAAAAGGTTCTGGAAGGCAGCGCCTATGATCTTAGGAAAGCGGGAAATAATGTAAGTTATTTCCGTGATTATTTGTTTAGCCCGCGGACCCCCGGAGCCCAGCAAACTCCTTACATGGCCACTCCGCGGTGTCGTGACGGATCGAAAAACAGTTGGTTTATTCTCTGTATTCTCGGCACTGAATAAGGGAAATGGGTTACTCTAACATTTCCCTGCTATCACTGAGATATTACCTTTTCAACTCCTTCAAAACTGATAGTCCTCTTCACGACGATAAGCATTGGCTTACCTTAAACAAAGGCACATTTGCTGAGTTGGTTAACAACATGCGCACTGCCCTAGCTGCTAGCATTCGTGCATTAGAAAACTGTATATTGACTTTTATAAAATGGAATCAAAACATTTTTCACACATTTGGATCTAGGAAAGAAGAGCAACATAGCGCCGTCGTGATTCTTTCCTCTGAAAACAGCCAACACGGACACTTATTAAGCCGGGGCAGTTACAAATTAGGAGCTGATGGTGCTGTCGTGTAAGGTCATAGGGGTACACTGACCGGTCGAAGTGCAACGAACAATGTGCAAATCGATTCTTCGGAACTCTCCGACAGAAATTACAACCAACTACCCTGCACCAGACCTCACCGGAACCCCCATACTTAGAGGAGGCGGATCAAGTCGGTAGAGCTCCGGACTAAGATCAATAGATTGTGAGTCCGAATCCCATTGAAAGCACGAGGGCCCCTCTGAGGGCTGTGGACAAGCATGTCTCCTCGAAAGTCTCACGCTACCACGTGTAAAAGTGGGTACCTGCGACGGTATGGTTACGGAAACTTGGGCGCCGCGCGTGGCTGCCAGGGGGGTTAGGACAAGGCGTAAGCGACAGTGGACTGGGTGAGTGCAGGCAAAGGTTTTCATCAGTACATGGACAAGGGGATTAGCGCTTGTCGTGGGAGAGGACGCTGACTCGATACAAGTCAATACTATAACCCGAATCTTAATCCGAATACTAACGAATAGCTCCGAAAAGATGGGAATGAATAGCTGAAATAGGTTGCGTCCGCAAAGAGTGATAACAGTCTGGAAATATGTCATAATGAAAGAGGTATGAGCTGATTCTCGTCTATACCCCGAGCTATTTAGTGGTGAGCATGTGCATTTTACCAACCTGTGAACAAGCTATTGGGACGAAGAGTATAAGACTTTGCCCACCTCCACAACAGTAACCTGGCAACGCCCGTCAGCAAATTTTGCAGCAAATATTCGTCCATCTGTAGTCATTTCATTACATTCCTCTTATTGCAATGTTTGGCAGATTGGATGTCCATACCGGTATAAAAAGAGATCGAACAAAATCTGCCAACTACATGGCTGTTCAGTCTTGTGTAAACTAACGAGACCACTCTTTGTTATTACTTAGCCTGTCGATTTAAGCCCAAAACAATAGTCAAGCACCACAGAACCAGGAAGTTCATCTTGCTAGCTTCCACTAACTAGAGACGATCCAACTTTGGAGTAGAACAAGACTAAGTGATAACATGCCGACTGAATTCCAACATTCTGTATAGTTACCTATTACGACGATACATGGCCTCATTAACGGTTATATAGTTCATGTGTAGTATAATTAGAATGTTCCTTTTAGTCGCATTTTGCATCAGGTGGTTTTACAAAAAAACCCATATGAAGTCATTATATAAGAAGTGCGATGCGCATCTGCGTGCAAGTCAATGTAACGCCACCAATAGCCTGTCAACCGGGAAAGGATGTGGAATCTATTAGTTCAGCTGTCTGGTAGGAAATCGAAATCCAATCACCATCATTACGAATATTATCTGCGAATGAAGAGGCCTAAACCTCCAGTATCTCATCCCCATCTTATCTTTGCAGATGCCATCTATTGCCGAAGAACTAAAAGTATGGTAGCGGAAATACTAAAACTAGCAAAATAATTGAAGAGGTGGGAATAGCGCCGTTGCCCTCGAGTACCTTCGTATCATTGAGTACCCTGTGCGCTTTGGCAGTTTATAGTGAGATAGGTACAAATTATGAACATACCATATACACGCTAACACGTGGATGGAACTAGCTCAGCTTTTATCATCACCCAAGACGAGATATTAAACGCCTCCTCGTTCAAGGGTCCTCAAGGGATTCATTAGAGCTAACATGTTAGATTGGCGAGAGTATTGATGGATTCCGGGGCCACTCCAGGAATATCCTAGTGCAGCCTGGTAATCGATGGTAGGTGTGTCTTTTTCCCTTAAATGTTCCCTGAATATATGAGTTTTGCTCTAGAGGTTATTGGATAGAGAGGGGCGATAATTGTAGGAATGTTTGAACATGTTCTCGTTACATCTACTTTTCCAGGTATACGGAGGCAAAATGTTGAACTATTTCAGGAATCGTACCTATTCGTGTTTTACTTTGTATAACTTTACTCAAACAAGAATAGTCGTCTGAAATTAATTTCGTTTCGATACTTCGATGCTTTCACAGTGACTTAGTTGGAATGGAGCGCTGCGATTCTGACACCTGAACGTTTATTTAATCCCAGCTGAAAATCTAACATGTTGGATAGACTCATGGTAATACGCGATTTTTACAACGAATGACCATTGTTAGCATATATGAATTCATAGTACTCAATGTTGGGACTATGAATTAGGATAGGGATTAACCTCCCGTTAAACCAATGCAGAAATACCTTGTAAAAATCAATCTACGCATTGACGCTTTCCGAATTCAATGAAAGGGCAAGAAAAAAAAGAAAACATTTTCTTGTGTTTCTTCTGTTGTTCATTCTCGGATAATCCGTAGCGATAAATCTGGTTATCTCACATGTTTGCATTGGGATTTCGGGGATAGAAGTGATATAAGTGTTTACAACATGTCATGTGTTATATGTCAATAAATTTGAATATTATGGTATAAAGAGAGGCCCTAGGGCTCCTTAGAGTTTAGACCTAAACGTTACATGTTCTGAGAGTATAGTTACACTAGCTTGCCAACAGACATCAGTGTAACTCTTGTTATTGTTGTAATCTCCAAGGGTGTGATGATAGTTCTTCCGAAGAGGAAGCGTGGAGGGCAACTGAAAAAAAATGTTCTGGTACAAAAAGTAACGTGCAAGGTTAATTGTTCAGGCTGAATAAGGGAAACCATCTAGTTTCAATTTCTTGTGGGGACAACGACCGGATATTGCGCAGGGCCGTAGCGAGCGGGGGGGGGGGGGGTAAGAGGGGGTGTAACCCCCCCCCAATAATTTCGGGTCGTCGGCAAATTTTCGGTCTTGCGGCAAAAAGGGGAGAAGAGGAAGAACAGAAGAGGAAAGAGGAGAGGAGGAAGAAGAAGAGGAAAGAGCGAGACAGGAGGAAAAAGAAAAAGAAAGAGGGGAAGGGTGAAAAAAGAAAAGGGAAGTAGGGAGTGAAGGGGAAGACATGGAATGGAAAGAGGAATTAGAAAGAAAGAAACGAGGCCAAACTTTCCGACTAATTGGCCCATCCAGCGTCGGCAAGAGAAGAGAATGCATGCCGGCAAACATATTATTGTGACGGGCACCGTCGCCCGTCGCGAGAGTTAATTGACGAGTGTCCCGAGTCTGTCCGGGCCCAATTCGGCAAAAACAAAAAAGGGGGAATATAAGGCGTTAGCGTTGGACATTTCATTTTCCTGGCTGGACAAGCAGATGGTACCGTACGTCAAACTATATCAAAACGACTCTATTACAACTCACCCCATTCACCCCACAATTTCCTATGTTTGGCTCAAATCATGGGAGGGGGTAAGGTTTTATATAGCATATCCCCTTCACACTTTTGGGTGGGGGATACATCCCCACATCCCTCCCCAGGATCCGCCGCCCCGGATCATTTGCACCAATGAAGTGTCAAATTTGCGCGCTTTTTCGCGCGCAAGGTGTGTATTGATGGTCTCTGCTTAAGATACTCACGAGCTGCCACCCCCCCCCGTAACAATCGGACCATTGTTTAGGAATCGGGGGAGGAAATATTTGGCGTTCACAAATTGAAAGTGTCCCGCGTACGTGGTGAACGGGGTCCCGCTAATTACTGAACCCCAATACTGAAAATCTTGCCCAGATCGCATCTGAGGAACTTTCAATTTCAAATTTTTCCACAGGGAGGGGGACACCCCCTCCCTTAGACCCCCATCCCCATATCAGTCACCATTGGCCCAGACCGTCGGCAAAATATAATCTTTACACCCCCCCCCCCACACTCATCAACCCCTGCGCTACGCCCTGGTATGCGCTACGTTAGGAATGACTTTTGATACAAAACTTTCAATCCGAGCAATTACTTAAATGTTATCCCAGTTGTAAATGATAGCCGCGCTCAGATGAAAATCAAGTGGTTCTCTGTCCTTTACGTGGAACGTAGGATTCCAAGGGATGAACTAGCAACACGACATTTGGTTTACCAATTACTATATGATTGTTCTTGTTCTACGTCACCATGCCAGGCATAAAAATGAGCTGTTACTCTCGCATCCCAAGATATTCCGCTACAAAGTGCGGTAATAATCATATCGTTTTGGCTTTTACTGTTGTGACATTATATACCAAATAAAACGAGTAGTGTAAATAATTAGACGGTCACAACACACATCGTTATCGATCGAAACAAGAATGCGTACATCCAAGACAGCAATTGATTGTATATCAATATTCCCTGGTGTGTCAGATATGAAGCAATTCGTCGCGTGCTTTGAAACCCCTTGCTCTGAATTCATTTTAACAATCATTCAAAGCTTTTCGCAGTCCACCAATCATTATCATATTTTTAATTAGGGTCCAGGGTTTTGAATCTAAACTGCTTACCACTTTGACACAGCCTATATAGATTGGTGTAAAAAAAAATCGATATAGGCCCCACCCTCGCGTAGAACTGATAACGCCGTTAGTGCCCTGAGATGAATATGGTGTATTGTACGTGAATTCTGCTCTACTTTGGGGGTAACACAAATATTCAAGCGCCGAGACAATGGTCAAATATGTATGAATACAGTGGGAGAGGTACCGATTCTCGGCCTAGACGAGAAGCTAATCTGTACCATTCGTAGTCAATTCGTAGAGTCGATGCAGTTTTCAATTTATGAATGGGGCGCGGCGCTTACATCCTCCCTGCCTCAATTGGAGTGACATATATTCAATAAACTTGAATGTGGAAATCACACACATCTGTCACTAGATCTGAAGTTTCTTCATCCTCACATTTTGCCACTTCTTCGAGTCGGGATAATCTTGCTCTACTAGCGTAACGTTCCTGCAACAGCACATCGTTGTCACATCCTGACACCACGTCCCAAACAAAAAAAAAACCGATTTTCAAATAGTTTCTAATAATAAACATCCAATGGCATGCATATCAATTGGTCCTTTACACTTACTACTAGGCTATTGCAGCCCAATTTAGTTTTTGTTAAACTGGCCGGTTTCATTTTCCTAATCCTAGGGCAAACCAAAAGTTGATTTGTTTAATCTAGCCTCATTCGGGCTTACAAACTATTTTAGGTGTGTACTAGTAGAAATATGAAGTTTTGAGTAAATGAATAGGCTAGGCTTGTACTTGCATATGTTGTTACTGGCCATAATGTTGTTACATAATGTTGACACTGGCCATTGTGGAAAACATTGATGTAGGCGTAGGGTCACACTTGATGTTTTAGGTGTGGCAAAATGTCAGTCAAATAAGTTGCCAAGTTGAAAGCCTACATACGGTCTATGCCTACGATATAATCTTTAGTGTGGAGTCACCCAAGCTGAACAAACTTTTCATTGTTGCGCACCAGTAAAAAAAAAATGGTAGCTTGGTCTTTCAATTACTTTACAGTCCATGTCAGAAATCACAACAATCTGGTTAGTTCTGTGTTTTTTCATTAACTCCCACTGGAAGTTTTTCTGGCTGACATGTAATTCAGCGTAACCTTTACTTTTCCATGTAAGAAAATCCCCAAATTTTGATTGGTTTTTTTTAAACACCTCAGAACATTACGTAATCTACTTCAAGTAAGATTTACGTTTTTTTTTTCTTTCTTAACTTAACATTACAAAATATGGTATTTACGAAATGGAAACCGGCGTTAGGTGAGAGGATGCATTCTTTAGGGTAAGCAGAAATTCCCACTGCAAACTTACAGCGACATGTTTCTCTTTAATTGCCCTCCAGACAAAAGGCATCGCGTGCAAAAGCAGGCCTTTGGCCACACTGAAGAGTTGGGGGAGGGGTCAAACTTCGGTGGGGATTAATTATGGAGCATTGAAATGGCCCAATTATATCTATTATAACTAATGTCACTCTAAACTGATGGACGTCCCACTTCCTCGCCCACTTATTTGTTTCCCAACTTAATATCACCAGATGCTCATCACAAAGGCGAGTCATGACACGCATGCCATCATTTCATATTGGCACCTTTGCTCCAACCCAGCAATGACGGCTAGTTGTTTGTGAAGACACAGCGGATAGGTCATTCCTCCGTAACGTACACTATCTGTTATATATTATATAAAAATCACCATATAACTCCATTGACCAACCCGCATGAATGCTTTCAAATTCTGGTTCTGAAAACTCGGGGTGGTTCATTCCTCAAGTTAAATATGTATGAACCTTCAGCTCATACATGGACGAATGGAGTTTATTGCCTGATAGAGATCGCTCTGTCTCTTATCTTTTTATTCCTTGGTATGAGGCCGAACGGAATCTATGCAAGCTTTGATTATGTACAAAAATGGTTGGGTGTTAATGTATATGTGTCGCCTCTTCCTAAGAACAATATCAAAGGACGGGCCCGCTCCATTAGGGTCAAACAAGACAGTATGTTACAGTCAATAGAGCGGGAGAACATATTGTATGGGTGAGTTCCAAATCACCGAAGGGTCGATGGAGTCATACAATGTCTGTGATCCCTGATAACTGTGTCAGCGAAATATGTGAGAGTGCTCATGCTTGGCAACGAATTTTCGTTCACTTGGAGAAGATGAATCCTCATTGTCTTTGGTCAGATCGAAGGCCCGTAAAGTCTGTCTACGCGAGGGTACAGCTCTCATTATAGAACATGAGCCGAAAAACCCCTCCTCCAGTCCGATCATAAGGCACGACAGAGCATTCACTGAGCTCTTAATTAATGTAACTTGACCCCCGATCAAATGCCGTCTTGTCACATAAACACTTGTTGAAATTGACAATGTCATGTAACATTAATGTAATGTTTAGTAACATTCATCTATTGCATTTCGGACCGCTCATGTGTCCTGATAGTTATTGATTTCTTTTTTCTTTCTTCATTTTGTCCTAGCATGTGTAATGACTGCTAAACTAAACTTCAACCCGTTACGAAGACAACCCACGACGACAGGATTTCCGGTAATTGTTCCTGGATTTACGTTGACACCTCCACGGAGAGCTGAGGCTTCCTTACCTTCAATAAATTTGTCTTAAGGAGAGTCTTATGTGATGATGATGTTGTAATCCCAATCATACAAGATCAAACAAGTTTCTAGTGTAGTACCAAGAATTGATGACCAGTAACAAAAGACAAGAAACATAAATATTTATTTTGTTTTTCCCGTAAGTCTTCGAATGCTCCATGGCTACTTCAACCCTACCAGATCACGTGATAAGCTAAATTAGGCAATGATTTTCCTGAAGGCGTGATCTTGAAATCGACATTATAGAGAGTGAATCTCTCTTGTGGATCAAGATTTTAGTCGTTAACGTGTGTAATATCGACTGACCGAATGTAAACTGGAGGCCTACCCTTGTAATATTTTTCTTTCAGGTCTTTCCGACAGTATTCAACAGACAGAAGATTCGTATTAGCGCAAAAAGGGGATTTGAAACGGGCGAGCGCCTAGCGCCTACGCCTAAACACAGTCACAATCGCAGTTCCTCCCCTGGCGGAGCCCCAGTCTCAGAGACTGGTGAGAATTCCAGCGCAATGCCTCCGATCTGCGAATCCGCAATTTGTTGGGGCATTTGTAACAACTTGAAAGCTAGGTTTCTAATACACTAGAAATAACTTGACAGACCTGACTGAAGGATTGACATTTTCGCTTCTTACGATTGACGCTCCTTACCTTAGGTTCTGGGGGCCATGGAATAGGCAGATGATGTCAACAACTGACTAAAGTGGTCGAGTCCATCCAATGATACTTCGTTACTATTTGTTTGCCAGATGAAGTGATCCGCAATAAGTTAGTCATTACTACAGACCGAAGCCTCTTCCTCTTGCTATAAAACTTACTCACACGGGCCCCACCCCACGTCACACGCCCTCGATTGAGACCATATGGTGGCTCATATGATATTGAAAGCTTCATACGCTGATCATAACTCTGTATAAGTCTGCTATCGTCGTGTAAAATTGCCAGGGACACCATGGGTGTCTTCAACTAGAGACTAGGTAACCAATGACCTACATCATTCTCGTATATGCTGATTGATTAAAATCGAGGTTTTTTTAGAAGTCGAGGGTGATGTTGCTTCGTTAGAAGAAAAGCGCGGATTACTGGTAAACGGTGAAGTGTATTATGAGGAGAGAGGGTAGGTAATACTGGTGAGATCAGAGATTGGTACGGTAGTGTTAGCACCCAACCCCCCACCCTTAGTTTAGGTTAACAGATAGCACAGAATTTGGACCCATATACCCCGATAACCAAAAGGCCGAGGCAAGAGGGTCTTCCTTGGCATGAGTGCTACCATTGATGAACCTTTCATTCAAACCTAATAGGTTGTATCGAGCCCGGAGGATCATTTCAGCTTTTGATTGAATCTTTCCCTGTATAGATTTGAAGTCGCCACGGAGAATGAAGAAGCCGAAATCGGATAGCTGGGAGGCTAACATGTTCAAGAGCCGGGATACCCGATAATTTCCCGAGTCATTGTTAAGTATGAATAAAACCGAATTTCAATCTTTCTTAATTTAGCAAACGTGGGGACGAGGGGGGGGGGGGGGGGGATGGGGGGGGGATAGTTATTTCATTGGAGAGGCAACTCGTGCAATATATTGAAGCAGTTTGAAATTGAAAATGTCCCCCTGGACCCGGACTGGAAACGCAGTCACCTTTATGTGCCCGAGAAAGGTTTGTCAATCTACGGTTGGTGCACTCTACCGGCCGGGGACAAAGTTAGACAACATTTCCCCTGGAAACACGGCACTGGCACGCGGATTACATTTCAATGCGTTTTAAATTGTTCGATTTTCAGGTTTAAACATTGCGTCCATACGTTGCCAAGCGTCCCCGTCGTGAAATCAAAAGCTCCCTATTGATTAGATTATGCACGGGGGATGCAGTTCTAATTATTCCGCAGTGTTTCCTTTATACAGGGCGACGAAAGAGGGAAAGGTGCTGTATCAATCAAGAAGTTGTGCCTGTCGATGTGTCGTTGAATTCTGCCCTACTAACTCGACTCATGAGCTTGGGGAGAATATTGAGCGAACTTATTACGACACCTCGGATATTTGTTATATTATTTACATGCTGACGGACACGTCCTTTGTCTCAAAAGTCGTTTTCTTTAGTGTGGCAGTAGCCAATAGGCGGGTAGAACCCTCGCTGGTATTACTAATAACTAACTAACTAACTAATAATTTTCAGGATACATATGATATGTAGAAAGACGTTACTGTGGTTTCCATAATTCATTGTTGGCACAAAAATATTTTTTTGTCTCGAATGAGACAGAAACATAACCGTGATTATTCATTTGTAAATATTTGATGTATTTGAGATAACTGTGTAGATACCACAACCGGAATGTTAAAACTATCTATGATTCAGTCACAGCTTTGACACCGTCTCCAGTATGTGCGAACGTAAAACATAGTGACTGTGCCTACAGTAACCATGAATTGAACTGAAAGAAACCGCTGTCAAAAGTTCAATTTTCGAAGTGCAAGTCTCTAAACTCGAAGAATTCGAGAACAGCGTGGTAATTTTGTTTAGGACTGGCGGTTGAGTTTCCATCCCATAGACACGATTAGTAAGGGTAAACGACTTTGAGGTTAATATTTACAAAATGGCGGCGCCTTTACTTAAATCATTAGGAGCAAGGTTTCTCCTGAATGAAACCTCTTGAATTGTCTCAACAGGTGCCCTACTTAGTAGATTTTAGGGGTCGGGGAATATGAAAGGTTTGCATTTCAGGAGGAAGTAATAATTAAGAGATGATACCTAGAAGATTTTCACTGTATGTCATTCTGAAGTTCTAACATCCCCCAGGGCTTGTGAGATACTCCCCGAGGTAAGAAAGTTCGGAATGATCGAGTAACCGACCTCTCGCGTATATGGCGGTTGATGTCCCGGAGGGGTTTTCATGCTAATCTTTCATGTAGTCGTGACAGAGGGAGATAATACATGGGAAGTACTGTTTGTTTGAAGGATATAATTATATCTGTCTGCGTATTGACCCTTTTTTCTTGATCTATACCAAACCAAACTGTGGAACCGCCGTCATATTCCGGCGGCACTGGTTAATCCAGTAGGTGCAAATAGTTGAAAAGTGAGGTCGTATCTCGATAAGTGGATTTGTAAAGCCTGTAACCTTCGGAACGCCCTGATGGCCTATTTAAAAGAATCTACCACAATCCTGACCAAACTCCAAAACTACCGTCCAGTGTCGTCTCTTCCCATCCTTGGTATAATTCAGAGTATCCCGCATCATCCTGTAAATTCAGTTGCATTCCTACTCTCATGTAACTGCTGAAACGCTTCTTCATATAACAAGCAGAACAGTATAGTAACGGAGTACGCTCGTTTGTGAGTCTAGAATAATATTTGGAATGGGCGTGAACACTAGGTAGTCTAAATCGGTTTTCATTAACAAAACGAAACAGCTCCTGCCTTTCGATACCACTGACACATGATGATGATTTGATCCGACGTAATGATGTCTAGGGTGGAGCCAGGGTTTCCAAACTGGTTCCGCTTATATCAATCGATTCGCAATCAATAATGGAATACTTATTTCAAAAAAAAAAGTCCTGGTCTGTCTATTAACTAGGATGTGGTGTACCCCTGGGGATTTAATGCAGAGCCCCTAATTTTCACGTATTGTTTGGAGCCAATCGCCAGCATTTTTCCATGAATATGAGGTTGCGCATCGTGTGTACGCCCGGGAATATAGATAATTTGCTGATTCGTTTGACCAAATGCATTTCTACAGCTCGTGCCTGGATGGTCTAAACATGCAGTCCGGTCACTTGTCCCTTCCTGGCAGGCTCAGTACTGGCCCCAGATTTCCCCATGAAAAATCGAGGCGTACTTTCCGGGTACTCAGCGGGTTGTAGGATCTGCCCGTTCATCTTCGTGAGGCCCCTACATTGAGCGTTCAAATGATGGTTTGAAATCCCACTTCTTCCCATGCCCTAGTTTTTGAGCATTTGATTGTGTGGCATTTTATTTTCGATGTGGAATACCCTGTTTATCGCTTGCTGGTAATTTATTTACATAGATCATATTTATCGTATTTATTCATTAGCATTGCGCCTTCGATTGTATACTTATTCTGTATTGCGATTGTATTTCATTTTGTATGTATCCCCCCCCCCCATTTAATTGCTGCTATTGGCTGTCCACCTTATTACTATAATTTCGGTATTTTTATTTTCTAGGAATAGGTACAATTTCTCTGTATGTTATTGTAACACCCTAGGGTCGGTCTACATGAGTAATATAGGCCACGTACTGAACATTCCAGACATCCCGAATCAATAACCAACTTGCAGAGGCGGTTACGCTTTGAAGATCTCATCTTATATCCAATAAGTATTGCGTACAATGATAAATATACTTTAGACTCTTGTTTGGCTTGTGCAAAAAAACTACCCGATCAAAGCGCACATCCAATTTCCTCATCATTTCCTTTCGTGAAGAATTTTGTCGGTGGCGATTCCTTGAATTCCGAAATAATGCTAAGGACATTGGAATATACATATGTAGATTCTAGCTCATCGTTTTAACATCAAGTCAAAGACATCTAAAGTCACCCGGGGTCAAAGTCTGGAAAATTTTGAACAGACCAAGCGTTATTCTCGGTAAAACAACGTCGTAGAAAATTCATATTATGGCAAATTTCAGATCGTGACCGCGATATACCTTATCGCACCTAGACGGTACGAGCTCTCTTTGGGCCAAGTGTGTTCTCCATCTGCGTTTGTGGACCCACAGGGGCACAGCAGAGGTTATGTCCTTCTAATCTTGTGACGGATAAGCTCAAAATGCTTGGTCTGACGGACCAAGCATGACGATCAAGCTGACATTTGATTGATAGCTACCTCATCATGGGGAAGTACAAGAGCTCTAATATCCGTGAGATGGCGGGAGAATGATTCCTCGTTCTCGCTCATTACATGATCAACAGGAGAAATCTGCTCCTCGACCCGTCAAAGGGCCTACTTCCATTACTCATCGGCACTCGCAGTTAAGAAGATGCTTTAAGAACATACTTCAGAACAACACAATTGGGTATGTTTATGTTATTCTTGACAGGAAATGGGAATTTTTGTTTGAATCATGAAATTAGCGAAAAACACAATAAATAGGCCCGGCGTCGAAGTAATATGGTTTTGATAGTTTGTAACATACATATACATTAGTGAGATATTGCAATAAACACAACTTCCATAGAGAAGAAAAAAGACATTGGTAAAAACATCGGTAATAAAAAAAACATGCATCCAAACGGGTTACTGTGTTTACAAGCTATTCGTTCAAAACAAAAACCTAATAATGATCAAGTTCACAACTAAACACATGGGTATTTTACTTCTCATAAGGAAGCTACACGCCAACCTTGAATTGGTTGGACCATCGATTCTATAACATCGTGTTGCCAGTGATTTTGACTCACCTCCGAACGACAAAGCTGTACAGGACAGATGTTAAGCGCATGTGGCAGGTCAAACAGTTCACGAATTGTTATTCATTCACAAATGAGGACCTACACTATTACTATTAGGAAAGATGGTGTCAGGCATTTAACCATCTCTGACACATTTTGGCGCAGGCAAGAAAATAGTAATAATAGTTGCAAATGAGTAAGTATAGTAACCGGTTAGTAGAGTAGAACACTTATATAGCGCCAGTCAAAAACAAATAGTCAACTGCGCTGAACAGAACAGGAACAACAGTAATTACTAAACGCTTAATGAAAATAATGTGTTTTAAAGCAGGATTCGAAAGTAGTAAAGTATCCTCTCTTTCCCATTTCAGTCCTACACCTTGGGACCCAAACTCTGTCCCCGTCTGTTGAGCGGAGTGACCTAGCGGCGGGGAGGGGGGGGGGAAGGGGATAATGAAATCAGGAAGGTACACAGGGCGTTACCAGACAAAATTTGTAAACCTGATTACCAAATTGAAGCGGATTCTGTACTTGACAGGAGCAAATGCAAGGAGAGAAGAACAAGATATTAGACGATTCGGGATTATCCCGGTATGTGATACCAGTAGCGATTCTAGCAGCAGAGGTTAGTAGATGCTGCAACTTGGACAGACTAGCTTGAGTAACCCCATTGAGAAAATAATTGCAGAAGGCTAGGAGCGAAGGCAAGTATGAGAGTTATGGTAGAACTCTGGTCAAGGAAAGGTCGTATGGATCTAATCGACTGCAATGAGATGGAAGCAGCCGATCCTACAAATGTTGTTGATGTGATTCCTGAAAGTCAGCTCAGAATCGAACAGAACACCAAGAGTCCTAGCAGACTCGACACATTGAATGTTGTGGTTACCCACAGTGATACCTGAATTGGAGCACTGGAGAGTTGCTGCCGACGTGATCCAAGATATAATACCTCTGTTTTGATATCGTTCAGTTTGAGCCAGTTGGCACCTAGCCAAGATATATTAACCCCACTGGTTGCACCTCTCAAAATTGCGTATGTGGCATTAGCTTCAGTTTTGCTCATTAGGCGGAATAACTGGTACACCTGTGTATCGTCAGCAAAATGACAGCAAAAGCTTGTGGGAGGGAACAATGTCAAACATAGGGACGAGGTAGGCCAGGAAGCAGACAGGACCAGCACAGCTACCTCATGGAACGCCATAGGGAAGAGTAAGTCTGTCTGAAGAAGCCCAATTGACCACAACTGATTGTGATCTGTTGGAAAAGATAGCTGGTAAACCAGCGCAAGGGACTGGTCAGACGGACCGTACCCATCACTGAGCAAAGCGAACAGATTGTTATTATCGAGTCAAACGCTGAGCTTAGGTCACGAAGACACAGTGACTCACTGATTGTCCACACCAGCGACAATATCGGAACAAACCTTGAGCAATAGTGTTTCAGTACTGTTGGAAGCTTTGTGGGCTGAGTTTTGGGGGCAATCAAGGACATCATTGGCGCAGTGCACGTTAAATTGTGTTAGAACGACTCTTTCCAGTGACTTAGATATGCAGGAGGATGTTACTAGATGGGGCCTAAAATTAGCAGGAATAGACTCAATACCATTCTTTTCAAAACAGGGGGAACGGTGGCATGCTGGTTACTGTCAGGTCATGAACCTTTGCCTATAGAACTGTTGACAATTTTAGATATGAATGGCACAAATACATTAGTACAGATTTTCAGGTGCATGTAGGATATTCTCATCGCATATGCCACTAGAACTAGTCATTCAGGCTGCCGGTGTTTTATAAGATGTATAATTACTCAACGATGCATAGCCGTGGAAATAAATGTTCATGACAAAACCACGAATACTTGAAGTAGTATCGATGGGACAGGAACGTTTCGTTTAGTTTAGTGAAAAGGGTCAGGAAGGACAAAATCCTCATGAAAGACCCTGAAGCCACACAACAACTCTCCAAAAGGGAAGCATATCCCCAGATGCCTACAATTCTTGGGAAATTATTCAAGACTGTTCTTGAACGCATTCACACTCTTAGATAGAACACATATTGAAAGAAGGATATTCCACTCAATAATAACTATTAAGAAATATTTTCCAATCTAAAGCGTTTACCACGAAGCTTGAGGCAATGACCCATATTGGTAGTAACTTTGGAAAACTCAAAGAATTAGTGAAAGGAAAGACCCTTGAATCCATGAACATTTTAAAAACCTGAATCAAGTTACCTCGAATTCGTCTCAGCTCATCGAAATAAGACCGAGACGCCTTAATCTTTCCTCGTAAGATGAATCTCCGAGACAGTGAATTATCCTAGTGGCCCTCCGCTGAGCGTTTTCAATCACCTGCTTATCTTTCGATAAAAAGGATTCCATACAGAGTACTCCAGGGGAAGCCTCACCAGCTGCTTAAACGGCTGACAACAATGTTTCTACCAAGGAAACTGAGGTGACTTCTAATCAAGCCAAAAATCCAGTTACCTTTCTCGCAGCTTCAGCACACTGCTAGAAGGTTTCAAAGAAGAATCGAAATGAACTCCGAGATCCTTTTCTGAATCCACCTGATGAATATTTTGCCCATTTAATTTGGAAGAAGCGTTGTGATTGTGGAAACCGACATGCATGACTTTACAATTATCGGCATTGCAAAACATTTGCCAATAGAAAGACCATTAGGAGATTATATCAAGATCCTTTGAACAATTGCAACTTCGTTCAAAGCAACTTCTCGATACAACTTGGTATCGTCCGCAAATGTTTTTAACTCAGGGAGGCACCGAATCTTCAAGCCGTCAATATACGCCTGAGAAAGTGAAGGCCCAAGAACCGATCCTTTGGGAACACCACTAGTGACTTTTTGCCAAGGAGACGAACGCATTGATGACAAGTCGTCAGATAGATAGATAGATGATAGATAGATAGATAGATAGTAGATAGATAGATAGAAGATAGATAGATAGATACTTTATTCAATCAAAGTGCAATAAAATTAAACATCGAAATGAAACCAGTTCCTCCAAGTACTAGATAGAAATAGTAAAATAGAATTATATGTACAAATAATGATGACAATATAGAGAGAATCAATATACAGGGTAAGAAAGATGAAAAAAAAAAACAGGGCAAAGTAGGAAAAAATATCACAGGTTATTATAAAATTTGAAAAAAATTGGCAGTAAACCGCCTGTTCCCTCTGAAAGTGCGGAGTCTGCGGTGCGATGGCAAGAAATTGAAATATGCATTGGCAGGATGACCAGGATCGCGTAAAATGAGCTGCGTTCTGCGAAGAGAAGAGAGAGACCTGTTTATGTAAAAAGCGACTCCAGAGAAGGGAGATCAACACCAATTATCTTTTCAGCTGACCTGACCACTGCAGACAACTCTGCGAATATCTCTTGCGTGGCCCTGCCAAACCAGACAGTGATCGAAGACGTCAGGATGCTCTCGACTATTGCACGATAGAAATTGTCAGTATA
Organism: Sclerodactyla briareus; assembly: GCA_026419785.1. Lineage (NCBI taxonomy): Eukaryota > Metazoa > Echinodermata > Holothuroidea > Dendrochirotida > Sclerodactylidae > Sclerodactyla > Sclerodactyla briareus. The sequence continues at coordinate 487,733 of JAODTK010003333.1, read as the reverse complement.
CATTGATTGAATCCATACGATTTCAGCGTTTCCTTCATGAGAAGCCACTGACGAATTTACTCAAGGACATTCCCTTAATACCAAACTTTCAATTGAGCGAGAGACGCTCATTAGGAACCTTGTCAAAAGCTCTTTGGAAGTCTAGAAAACTTTTATCAACAGCACTGCCATTGTCTACTGCACTAATAACATCTTCCATAAATTATAGAAGATTAGTCAAACACGAACGATTTCCTAAAACCATGCTGAGAACCCCGAATTAGAATATACTCATCGAAAAAAAAATCGACAGTATAATTCCGAATAACGGATTCCAACACCCTGCAGACAACGCTAATAAGACTCACTGGCCGGGCGTGAGACCGATTGCTTTTCTTGGAAATAGGAGGAACATTTGCTCTCGTCCAATCATCTGGAAACACCTTCTTGCAAGGTTTTATTGAAAATAAAAGCTAGTGGATCAGACAACTCGTCCGCAAAGGATTCCAATGAGAAGGGGTAAACTCCGTCCGGACCAGGAGCTTTACCACTTTTGGGCTTAGTAAGTTCCTAATATATCACATCAGGCGAACATTATATTACCAAAAGTATCATGGGGCACACCAACCGCAAGGTCGCTGGAAGAATTTCTTTTATTTCTTCTATTCTATTCAAAAAGTCTCCTGAGTGAACACCGACGAAAAAAGGTAGTAAGAACGCAAGCCATCTCCTGACTCTCGCTGGTTGTATCACCAGAATCGGACACTAACAATGGATCAATGCTGTCCTTGACTTTCTGCTTCCCCCTAACATGAGAGAAAGACGCAAGAGGATTATCCTTTATATTAGAGGCAATCTGCCTCTCGAAATGAGCTAGCACCAGAAACTACACGTTGGACTAGCCTCCGCTGAACTTTGAATCGATCTAAATCAGACAAAGAATCAGGTAGAACGTTGAAGTCGCCAAAGATGTCTCTTACGTTCAACGGCCAAAAAAAACCTCCCTTTTCATCCAAGAAGGCCTTCGGTTCTTAGTGCGACGCTTTTCCCAAGAAAGGTAAACTTTCATCACCTCGTTAACTTTACTATTGAAACCTTTCCTTGAGTCAACAGCATTCAAACTTCCAAATAAATTAGACCAATCTAAATTATCAGAAACCCAGAAATGCCATACAAATCGGCCCGCGAGAAACAGGAACGATGAGAGAGCGTGGAACAAAATGTCGCTCGGATTTGCTCAGTTGGGGAATTATTCCTAAAATAGCCAACTAATTAACTCCACCTGCCATGGTGGTCACGGGGTTGCAATGAGACGACATAACTTGTGAAGGTAGCGTAAACTCCACGGTTTCCAGTAGCAGCTGGTCTAGCTTCATGTGATAGATCTTCGAAGGGGCAAAGTGTTTATCCTATGATAGATGCAAAACGCGTGTTCCTGACCCCGAGGAGTGGCAGATATCGATTGAAGTCGACGACAACAACTTTCGTGTAATGGATAATCATCTGTCGATAGGGTCAAGTTGATGGCCTTCAGTACATCTCTAGAGTGCCCAGGAAATTAGGTCCCAAGGCCAAGTGTGGGCCCTGGGGCCCATGATGTGGAATTTCGCCAAAATGCTTCTCCTTTTACCAACTTTTAGTCACAGTGTAACATCAGTCATAATGAGTTGTTTGACAGCTGTACATTTGTGGTGCTCAGGAATTTTTTGGTCCAAGGTCCCACTTGGGCCGTCGGCCCATTTCCTGAAGTTTCACACAATGTACTTGAAATGCATCTCTTCCCACAAGCTTCAATTGATTTTCTTTAAAGTTACCATGCAATGGCCTGGGTAGACAGCCATCAGGAATTTGTGGGGGGGTTTTCCCGGCCCAGTTTGGGCCCAAGGGCCCAATACAGGAAATACGCAAATCTGTCTCTCTACAAATCCGTTGTACAGTGAGAATGCTGCTGCTCATAATTCAAATAGAATGTCAATTGGCCCACGTTTTCTTCGTTCGTCTGTATTCGAGTTTTGCTATGAATTTCTTCACTGTAAATTAGGTTCGAATGGAACATTCTAGGATTTTCTCAGCGTGTCAGTCGATATACAGGGCATTCAGGTGACCGAATTTATAGGCACGAAAAGGGAATATATGTTTCCTCTTTCAGTCCGTCTCAGGTGTAAATGTGAACTGTTTCGTGTCAATGATGTGAATTAGCAGGCAACCTATATATGCGAATCCATGTTTAATGAGTAGGGCATCATAGGGTGACTGAGCATAAAGGTTCATAGGTACGAAAGGAATAATTGGGGCAAATCTTCCCTTAGAGGAGACATTTAATACGAATACTTAAGGTGGCCTGATCAAAAATGCAGATATGAGGAAATTTGTCGCTTGCCTTATTCAAGCAATTCTGGGTTATTGGCGCAAGTGACTAGGTAACACACAGGAATTCATGTTTGCATAATCGGGAGGATTACTTCGATTGAACGTATACGAACGACAAAGAAAATTGGGTTGAGTATTCCATGAAACAAATATAAAGATCGTTAGTTCCACTCTAAGAGCGACACAGTAACTAGTCACGACACACCCACTGGGATATTTAAGCGGGTAACAGAACACCATACACAACATAAGGAACCTCTCATTTTGGTCAGCATTTGGTACGACCACCTAGGGAAAGAACATCTGCATTTTCTCATGATGATAGTATGCTGTCATTTTATGATATCAGCCAGTACAGTACTACCGGTACCATGTTCACACCACTTCAAGTTGTCGGTAATTATAACTCCCTAATTGAATTGATCTCCAATTAGTGTCCACTACGGCGGGGGATCAACAACCAAGCTCTTTCGTTGTGGACAGGTTTAGCTCCAACCTGTTTTCTTGACACCAATTCGTAGAGGTGGATACTACATTCCTACACCCAGGCTATTTCCGTTACGTGCACTCGAGTAGAAGTCGTGACACATTGTTTGCTATTGGGGTGATCAAGCGCAATATGTTGCGTGAGCTTTTTTATTCTGTTTCGGTATGGTTTTTGGCACGGTAATATCGTTCATCGGGTCATCGCAAGCAAACTGCAAAGGAACAACTACCCAATCACCGGATAAATCAATCCAGCCAAATAACGTTGTGTCAGTACTCAGTGAGATGGTCGGCAAACCTGTTTTGCCTAGTGGCTCCTACATTCCACGGTATGATATTGGTGGCCATAATGAGGTATGATATGACGTAGATGAGACTTAGTAAAACTGTTCGCATCATCATTGGTCCATTAAATTAATAAATTAAGCTTCCACTCGCAACTGATATAAATCTAATAAATTGAGGCTATATATACAACATTGGGAAGAGAAATGTTTATTGCGAAACCATGCATTCGAATGGATGAAACTTTCAGGCTCGCAAAACACAGTTTCAACTGGTATTTTTCACTCCCAATAGCGAAATAAAACAAATGAGAGATTATACACGAAAATGAATACCTGCAAACATGGTGTCAACAAATATGAAACGTCAAAAAAAAAAACATTTTATTGTCTGTAAATTCTCTCTTCAACCGCTCTTCTCATAAAAATCGCCATCACCCGAATCATTCGGGATGAGCATGATGCTTTTCCACTTGCAGTTTTCTTGAAATATTTGAAAAATATCTAACTGCACCATGTACCCAAAAATATATATATACAGATGCGTGTGTTGTTGTGTGAGTCGGTGATTCACTGGGGAATTCAGATGGTCAATTATCAGTAATTCATCGTCATGTTAACAACATCCATCACATATTCCCACGGCCCTTCCGGAGGTCTGTCCAGGCACTCATCTGCATTTGATGTCACTTGCCATGGCCTACAATTTATTCTCATAATTCACAAAGGGTGTATTATAACTCCGAACATAACGAGTAGTTTGGTTTTGACAGATATACCAGTACATTACTTATTCTGGAGCATGACTGAAAACACAACAGAGAATATTCAATGGGTGCCCCCCTCTCCTTCTCCATTATCCCAAACTATTTCATCAACGCCATACTGAATTGAAGACAAGTGCATAACTGCTGATATGGTGTTGAAAAATTAAGACCCAGTATGAAAAGTGTGTCGTTTTTTGTGATGAATTCCAGTGAATGGGCCCACATTCGGAGGTTCGAGTTAGGTGGGGGATGGGGGGTGGGTGGCGCCGGTAGGGAGGTGGGCAGAGGTATTTAGGGTTAAACTTATCGCGAAACATGCGAGGCTACCGGGTTAGAACCTACTTGTCTTCATTCCTCGGGCATCCTGCCCTCCGGTATTCCAGCAAGTGTGCTACAAAACGCAGTTTTCGAAGCACCGTCTCATATTTACTCTAAGAGGAACCCCCTCCACACTCCCAGGCGTAGCTCACCACCCCTCCCGAATGACACAGATAAAGGTTTGAATAACTTCCCCAACCGGAATATCAATCAGGAGTGGGTTGCGCATTTTCTTATTCACAAGGTTTTCTTGACTTGGAGAGAACAATTGGCTCAGACTTCTCGCGGATGACTGTGTCATAGTGTGTGTTAAAATCACTTTAGTTTATGCTTGAAATTTAGCAATGTATATTGGAAAGTTATATAAAAGATATCCCCAATGCGTGGGGTGCTCGTCCTACTGTCCCGGTCGGCCCCTTCCCAGTGTGCCGACTACTGTAATGAACGATGGCTTGCAATGTGTTGGGTCTATTCAACAGAGTTTCCTGGCACTTTCTAACCCTCTGTAGTATTATGATATAAATAACAGTTCTTCAAAACATTAGGATGTTGAACAACACAGCAGTAGTTAGAGATGCGTGTTTCAGTATTTATCAGCATACTGGGGGGCTATGAGTCGGGGTCAAATGAAAATCTACTGCGCATAGCTCGTTTTAACGGATCTACATTTATGATACGAAACACAATTTAGCGCCATGGACATAAATGGGCGACATTATTCCTCTCACGATGATATCAGCATGCCTACGCTTGTCCAATAGATCAGAAAAAGGACAGATTCGTGGTAGGGAACGGATAACAGTTGATAAAGAGTGACTTTATGGTGTTTCTCCTTTCCCCCTAAGTTTCCCAAATTGTTGCTAGAATCGATATGACGAAATAAACCGAAGACGTGACAGGACGAGGCGCCTGAGTGCATCGTCTGCACCGACACAAAGTAAGAGCCGGTTAGGAACTTTTATGCGATTACTTCAGAATAAGATCGTACAATCGTGATTATCGAACATGAATTGATCGACTGAACCTATTCTCGCGATTTCGATTGGAACGAAAATTTCACGGAGGCAATCGTTAATATGTATGACTATCAGACCACCCGGGCTTTAGACTGTACTTAGCTAAATTAGATCCAACACGGCATATGCAAAAATCCCGAAATATGTATCGATTCAATCAACTCGCGCCCCCAGTGTCAGCTTGAATATTTTCTTCATAGTTAGGTTGAGCTCCTCTGTTGGCTTTACCAGACCTTCACTGTAATTTCAGCCGATGGTATTACTGCGTCAACTTGCGAGAGATAAATCTGATAGGGATCGTGGTAAATATCAACTAATGTGGCTGTTAAATTTGGTCAGTCGTGTCCGATTCCATTGGGTTTTTTTTTTTTCTGATTGGATGCATCAGTTGCGCACGTGTGATATGAAATATGACTGACATGCGAGTGTAGGTAAGGCTTGATAGTATGGGATCTGTGTTGGGAATGTTATTGGGTTAGCCAGCTATCGCAACGAGTGGGCTCAAATGTTGTATTGTTTCGCAATACAACATTTGAGCTAACAATAATTCGTTATGGGAGAAGAGCATATCGTTCAACATTGTTATGATGTTTCTTGGTAGGGTGAACTAAGTCAACAGTGTTAGTTAATAATGTTAGGATAATAAAGTTAGGAGTAAAAATGTTATACAAAGCCGTCTGCGGACAATCCAGAATATACGTATGGACCAATGCGAATCGTAAGTGGACATTCCGAGTTTTATTTATAATACAACCTAAACCTATGCCCTGTACAGGACATCCCTGATAACTGTTTCTTGGTCTGTAGACTGAGTGGAATAAGTGAACAGCTAACGCCCAACCCAGACCCTCAGATGCAGATATATTGCGTCATTCATAAACACCTTTATCAGTGTTGGAGTCGAGTCCAGCATCAGAGTCCAAGGACGCGTCCTCGCAATCCGAGTCGGAGTCCAGACCGGTCTTGTGTCCGAGTCGCGGTCCGAGTCCACGAGTCCCTACTTGGCATTTTAGCAGAACCATACGAGCGAAGATCAGGTCAAAGAAGCAATTTATTGCAGTTAGTTGTTGCATCATCCCCCCCCCCCCCCCCCCCCCACAAACAGGGTATATTGTGTAATATTGCACAATTCATCCCATACAAAATTTGGTGTGGTTTGCCCACGTACCTGTTTTACAGTTTGGATCATCATTAGGGAAATTCCATAAAATAGCTATGTAATGCAAATTGCATTACAGCAGTGCCTAAACTAATAAATTAAATGCTCCGAGCAACTCATGTATATAACTCCACCTGATCCCCACCTCCCACAGTTTGCAAACTCTGGACAATAATAAGTTTCCAGAAAGCTGTTATCACTTTGAAATATCTTTTCATTGCATTTCAAGAACAGGAACATATCCAGACATATAGACAGGCGTCCATAGTGTAGTACCTCATAAGGAGGCCACCTGCTAACAGCCATTCCGACAAGCGCAGAAACCTAAAGCCCCGCCTTATAAGGCGACCGGAGTCATGATTGTGTATACAATAAATGTAACCCGTGTCCGACTACCGTCTGTAATAACACGGGACAATTAATTTTGTCCAACTCATGACAAGCTGAGGAGGGTAGGACTATTTCCGCAATAGTAGTCAGCGGCGGGCATGCAAATAGTGACCACGGTCTGGGCGTGACTTCGTTTGTGTGGTCCTGGAACGTTTCAATTTTTTTTTCAATATTGTGTACATCGTGGCAAAATACCGGCTGTTCGCCGAACGATATTCTTTGCACGTGCACCTGAAACAAAGTTGCGATTCACATCTTTAGTCGGCTATTGGCGCCGCCACTATTCATAACAAAGAACATTGTGAGTATATTACCGGCATTGCATCATTCGGTGGCGTGTAATGCACTCTCAAGACAACTAGCTATCAAACTACACATGTACAGACGGGTAAAGCGCCGACGTGTTCATCCCAGCAGAAATTACCATTGTAGACCTCATTTGGAGAAAGCACTTAATTCATGTCAAATTGACATTTGATGACCAACCTGTTGTTCAGCCTTCATTTTGTTCAGGATTAACACCAGTCAATATCCGCGTCGTTCAAATTTGACCTCGGTGAACTTGAAATCGCCGTCTCGTTTACGGGTTCATGCCCTCCAAATTTCGTGTAAATCGGAATAACTTTAATAATGTTTCGCGTGAAACCTAAACAATAGAGGGCAGCAGACATGCAGTGATGCCCACTTCCATAACCCATTCGAGATTTTACTAAGGCGGACATGTGTACTAGTTTGAGATCAATCGGCTGACACGTTGACGAGAAGTTGCGCTACACTCTGGAAACACGATGGTCAATATTGGCCATTTCATTGGTTAACTATGCAACCGAACCATGAATGGTCAACATTTGAATTCGAAATGTGGTCAAAAGTGACCTAATCTTGGTCACATCCGACCATAGTTCGGTCAAATTTTTACCATTCATGGTTCGGTGCATAGTTAACTAATGGATGGTCCAATCTGACCATTGTGTTTTTAGAGTGTAACCCGTGTAGTTTCCAGCGGCAGCGGAGACAGCGGCGGCGGCGGACACAGCCCCCAACCATATTCATGGACCCTCACAGTGTTGCAGATATATAATTGCAGAATAAATCCATCCATCTAAATTTGCACTAACCGTTTAAACGGTCAGTTGGTCAGTATTTTCTAGTAAAAACGGATTACAGTGAAGATGTGGCGGACACCAATAATCTGTCGATAACGTAATAAATTGGGGAGCCAGCAACTAACTACCATTAGTAAACAAAATGCAAAACACGCATCACAATTGATTCATGTATATAGGTTATACGTTGCCATCATCCACCTACTTCTTCATCTACTTTTTTGAGACCTATTCGGTAAACCGTTGTAATATGCAGGCATATATGCTAATTTCCATCTAAAAAGGACGTTGCCTGACATTTCACGTGTTTTTATGACGTAAACGGTACCCACGGCGATCTAAAGGGGACTACAATTCGTTACATAAGCTACATCGGTTTTCCCCCTTGATTTTAGGTCACCTATATTCTTGGCTGTAAATCTTACCGACTTGAGAATCAATACCTCCCATGAGCCGGATATGGAGGATGTTTTTTTTTTATTCCCATTTATTAAAGTCGACCAATGCCAGCATACGCATGTGAACGGCATAACGGGGAGTCACATGGGAGTTTAAAGAGGATTTTGCTATAGAGGGTAAACCGTAAATTTGTGTACTGTCACGTTCACATCTGTTGATATTTCTTCTGAACTCCAGAGACCCCTTTTCACTTGAAATTAATACTTTCTGAGGCCTCACCTTGATACGAAGCATACATGGCAAACGAAAACGGCCATGTCATGACCTGACATTGTGCGATAAATACTCAGCTGACAAATGTTAGGCATAGTTTTCTACTAGCGTCCTCGATACAATCTCTTCGAATGCTGATCATCATCAGATCATCACCTACTCCTGGCTCCAGAATGTGGACGGCCAACTCCCCTGAACGGTTGAATTTCTACCACATGCTATGAAGCCAGAATTTTAGTATACCTTTCGTTGCAAATTGAAAAAAAAAAGCTGGGGCAAACGTAATTGATAACCGCATAAAAATTGCTAGTCAGCTATTCACACCAGCAAAATAAATGGTGTATCTCCAAGCATCGAAACTAGGCTCACCAGATCACTAATACATTAGTCCTTTAGACACACAGTGTTGGCCCAGTATCCATCTGGCTAATAATTATCCTTACATAAGGTGTTCTTGGATCTGCTGTGTGCTGTGGTACGATGATTCTCCACTGTCTCTGGATGGCTTGTAATGTGTGCCGCTGTAGGTGATGACGTCTGCAAAGATAGAAGTAGAAAACCTACTGGAGACAACGTGGGCTTGGTAGAGATCTACACAAACAATGATATGGTGTGGAGTGCAGTTTAGCGTTGTCTAGATAAAGTTTATCTGTGGGTCACTGTCATGGCCTTGAATTGAACGGGAGTCGTCGATACGGTTGAGAGCGATGCGAGGCTGTGTACCACTGTATGGCGGATGAGTTGATCACTGGAGCGAGGCGAAGAACAGAGATGAGCTTTCTGAATAGTTTGGCGTTGTATAGATTCTGTGATAGGCTTTAGAGTAACAGGGCAAATCGTAGTGCAGAACTGCTGATACCATGCCATGTGGGCTAGCAGGAGGCGAGGAGACGCGAAGGAGTGTTACTCGAGCTGACAGGATGAAGGTCGAAGTGAGGTAAATTCCAGTGATGAATGTAGGCTAGAATAGTTCAACACATCTGTGCGAGTGTCGTGAAAGTCGTGGCTGTCGTATTGCAGTGAATCGTAAGCTGAGCCGGTTATCAGGACACTTGTAAGCGTGCGTGGAGATGTCGATGAACGGCAAGCGAAGCCTAGAATGTAGCGCAAGTGGTTACACGTGTTGGACTTATAAACGAGTAAACAATGCAGGGTGATGAAATTGACGTCGAAAGTAATGAGATGGTTTCAGGAAATATAAAACGGATAAAAACAGTGACCCACCTTCCTATATGCTCAGTTGAGGTGAGTCTGAATTACAAGGAAACAAGGAGACACGCCCATAGTCCATTTGACGATCGACATTGTATGGTACTCTGTTGTCTATATTCTGCTCTATATCGACCGAACGCACAATTATAATCCCTGATGGATTCCACTGTTAATCACTGTCACACGTATACTCCGCAGCAACCACGTATACACCGTTGTAACGTGGCTTTTAACATCACCAGGCTCTAGCCGAAAACTCCGAAAATCGGCAAATTGTTTTCAGTCTTCGTGACTGTTTCCATCGTTCTTCATTAGTCAAATCGCAATTTTTCAGTAGAATTTGAGTATCTTCTTGTACCTGTTATATTACTTCCTGAGAAAAAAGTCTGAGTTTAGTGGCAGGTCCGACCAAGTTCCAAATGCGCAAATTTAGGAGGGGTTCAAATAAAATTACTGATTTTTGATTCTTACATCGTTTCTTCTTGAATTTCCACCGGATATGGCTCGTTTCGGTATCATTTTGAAGAGCATGAGGAGGTGATTCCAATGGTTGTATTATTATTAGGATCGGAGTCATACAAAGGAATTAATTACAGTCAGAGTGCTGGGTGCGCAAATTGAGGATGGACCATGCTACATTCTTAGTAATTCCAGTTTCACTGTATACAGCCCAAAGTGCCCAGACAGCGAAGATGTCATAGGTAAAACGTATAGTGAATAACAACATATAAGCCGACATCATGACTGGTTTATACGTACGCTGTATCAAATTGTAAAAGATGACAGAATCGCCGATCATCACTGAACATTTCGCTCAGATTCATACAGTTCAAGTCGGATGATGATGCCAGTTGTTCAGTACTCGGGGATTAATGCGACATACGTGGAGTTTAGAGATAATTTTGGCCGAAATTTTCATTTTCGGGGTAAAAATGATGACTTTGATGATCATAATAATTGGTCTGAAGTTACTGAATTTTAGTAAATATTCTGGACATTTGTAGCAATCCAACTGTTGACAATATATTGCGACCTGGCAACCCGCATGATGCTGTCTTTTCCAGCGCAGCATCATCCTAGCGACAGCAACAAAAAGAGTGTAACATTTTATACCTTCAAGATCGTCCACATCTGAACGAAGTGCAGCCAGATTCTTCAGCCAACTTTTCTACCATCTCTTCAAGTGGGCCACTGTTATTATCTTTCGATCTAGCTAAGTCAACTCAATATCATTTATCGTAAATTTCATCACCTGACGCAATTTTTAATCTTCGACGCTTCCACCACATTCTTCATTCGTACCAGTTACGCTACGTTATAGGCTACTGTCATCGATGTCTACACTCACGTTCACTGCATCGTGATAACCTCACGGCCACGTCTTAACCTGCGACTCACTGCATCCCTCGACGGCCTCGACCTTCCCGGTACTCACCACAGATGTCCTGAACGGACTAGCCTACATTCGTCACTGGAATTTACCTTACCTCAACCTTCATCCTGTCAGTTCAGAGTAACACTCATTCGCGTTTCCTCATCTCCTGCTCAGCCTAATCATGCACGGTTAAAATCAGTTGGTTTCTCATTCCGATTTGAACCGTTACTTCAAAGCCTATCACAGGATCTATTATCGAGTTATTCAACGTCAACTTATTTCGGAGCTCATCTCTATTCTTCGCCTCGCTCCAGTGATCAACTCATTCGCCATTCAACGGTACACACGACCTCGCATTGCCATCAACCGTATCGACGACTCCCGCTCAACCTCGTTCGCCATGACAGTGAGTCAGTGACCCACAGACAAATCTTATCTAAACAATGCTAACGTACCTCAAGCCCACGTTGTCTCCGGTAGTCCTCTCTTTTTATTTTCGCAGATCTCCGCACGTGAGAACAATTTCATCATCAGAGCAGGAGTGCCTGATCAACACACCTGTTTCTAAACATTGCAGTCATTTTCTTCCAGTGGGGAATGTTATCAATTTTGTCTGAACAGAAGTGCCTCTACAGGATAGATTGGATACTCGGGCAGAGCAGTCATTTGTTTGCATTAGTGCTCGATGGTACGTTTTCAGAAAGTTGATGTACTATCGATAGTTGTCCATAGTGGATGAATTCTGCTATTTCGTTCAAACGGTCAGCGAGTTTTACTTCTACAGAATAGATCGGGGGGGGGGGGATAAAAGTGAGTCGTCCTTAGCACTGGCCGGGGACTGTGGAGGTATTTCGGACACTTTGTTCGAAGGGTGAAGCGGCTCTTACGTCGGCAGAAAAAGTCTGATGGATATAAGAGTTGGTCAACATTGCCATGGCAAGTGGTAGGTATGACTTGTTCAGGAATTAGAGGTAATCTAGGGGTAAATTTTAGTCATTAAGTTCGCAAAGGGAAGCAGGAAACAGTTGCAGTAATGCTTTGCAAACAAAACATTCCGAGTTAGAGCGTAATAGCCGGGCTGTAGGCAGCTGTACTTGTAGTTTCGATGGGCGAGGTATGGTCTTCACCGCAGGGGGGATTCCGGCTGTGAAGCCTTGGACTTTTTGGTTTCTGAAGGTTGTTACGGAATATCTGCAATAAGTCTCGTCGGACGGCTGTGGCATGAATCTTCTGCTCCTCCTCCGAAAAAGTGGTCGGGATCTGGAGTTCACGGATCGTACTTTCGAATGGGGACGTAAATATGATATGTTCGGGAATGTGAAGTCAAACGTCCTCCAGCTAGAGAAATTATTGGGTTTTTGTTCGAACCGTTGAGAGGCACTCTGTTGTCCCAAACATGATTGGATGAATTTCGAGTGTTTGACAGTATTCGACGATTTTCGTACACCATATTAGGGGACATTTGGGGCTTACATCGCCTTGTTCGTTCTTAGCACATGTAGTCCACAATCACACGCATACGTTCAATGGAAGATCTACAATTATCATTATTGTTATAACTATTATTATTATTATCTCTTCGTTCGTTGTTTTCCACAGATCAAGTTCTTCGCTACCCTGCTTACTTTTCGAGATCCTACCGGGCTTCGGGAAAGTGCAGCACTTTCCGGATTATGTGGGCAGTTCCGAGAACGGCTTGCTTAGTCAGTACTGGCGTCTTTGTTTCTCCTGGATTTTCTGTGAGCATTCATCCAGGTTCGTGCTCACTGCTCTTTGCGATCCACCACTTCTGCCTTAATTTACTAGAAGTTATTATTATTATTTTATTATTTATTATTATGTATTATTATTATTATTATTATTATTAGTAGTAGTAGTAGTAGTAGTATTAATAGTAGTAGTAGAAGTAGTAGTAGTAATAGTATAAAAAACATCGTTTTATTCCACTCCCACAGTCTCTGAAATCTGAGTTCCAATTTCAGATCTGGTATTTCTGGATCCATTCTGTTTCCCTATCACTATTATATTATTATTATTATATTATTATTATTATATTATATTATTATTATTATTATTTTATTATTATTATTATATTATTATTATTATATTATTATTATTTATTATTATTATTATTATTAGTAGTAGTAGTAGTAGTAGTAGTAGTAGTAGTAGTAGTAGTAGTAGTTAGTAGTTAGTAGTAGTAGTTGAAAAAATATCAGTATATATTATTAAATAATCATATGTATTGAGTAATTTATGATGGATGGGAAATTAATCAAATTTATGTGTTAATTACTAGTCAAAATATCACCTTTCAAATGCATTAGCTTAGACTGCTAAGGGAGTATGTATCGCTTAGTAAGTTCGATGTCATTTTCCTGGATTCTAGACCTATACTTATATACTTAGATACTTATCGATTATTAGACCCCACGTTGTACTTCTTTTTGACGGGGGTTTTCCCAGGCGGATGATAAGCCACTGGTGGCAAACTACTGGTTCGTGTTCTGTCGTAAAAACAAATATTATGAGTATGATTTCCCAGGCGGTTTTCGATTTGAGATTACCCCTTGTAAACATTTTCTATCAGGGCCTGTGGATATTGCAGTACCTCAAAGCATAAAGTTTCGTTGGACGCCAATGGACCAGTTTTCAAAACCACAAATGTGACATGTCTAGTTTTAATTTAACTGAACGGAATCATCTCAGACTGTTCCAACCAAATCAACGCTCAACTAACCTCAGTGAATTCAACGATATTACCGGAAATACACTAGGCCCTTGATGAAGAACACGTAGGAGAAAAGTCCACCAGGCCTCTATGATAGAAGTACCTTGTAGGACGATTTTGTACCGCGACTATCAGAAGGTCTTACTGGTAAAACATTATATAGGACGAATATGTACCGCAACTGTATGTTTGAATTGTCGAACAATCACACACTACACACCACTTGCACACAGACACGCGCGCTTACGTTGCACATAAAATTGATTCCGAAAGTGGAATAATTACCCATTTTCCTTTCGCATGAACGAAAAGCAAGTAAATTCTGATGAATCAGTTCAATGTCAATTAACTGATATTGAGTAGGGAAAATAAACCCCGCAGTGTCGTAGCGAGAGATTTTACTTGCGAGAGATTAGCCTCGCGAGAGACTCATCTGGAACTAATGTCATCTCGGTCGCCGCGGGGGTAAACATACGCCTGGCATTTGAATCTCTGACAAGGTAGGCATCACACACAAAAATCTGTCTATAAAGCCTGATGAAACGTGAATAAATAATGGAATACATTTCTAGACCTATGAAACCCCCTCCTGACAAAAAGAAGCCAAACAGGAAGTGGAATCAAAATAATAGACACTCTTGCTTAGAATCGATTCCCTAGAAGTAATTTGACAGATATACGACAGGAAGGAACAAGGAGACGTAATTCGCTCGTGAAAGTTATCCCTCTGTCGTGGCGTAGATAATACCGCTCGGACCTACTCTACTCGCAGATTCGATAGCGCGTGAGTAGTTGTGAGTAAGAAAAAAACGCTGAGATTGCAACCCAATAACGGAAAAATCATTACGAGTACTTGAACCACCCACGCAGAATAACCACTGCGGAAACAATTGACTCATTTCTTCTCTCTCTCATATGTTGGATTCATCGGAGGTCCATGATAATCTATGTCCCAATCCATACGTAATTTGTCCGCTTGTATGTGGAGCGAGCAAGGAGAATCCAATCAATGTAGCGTATGGTTCATATATACGGCGTAGTCTTCATGGGAAAACCTCGAACCACACCACACGAATAATATTGCGCAGTGCCCTCCTTATTGAAATACAAGTGTTTGTTCTAGGTCAAACTACTGACTGGGCATTTAGTCACAATTTCCTCCGAACTCACAAAGGAGTGCACTAATTATAGGCCGGACCAAATTTGTGGTCATCAACAACTTCAATACTTGTTTCTGGACGTCATTTGGATAATTGCTCCATTGCAGGGTGTCGTGAAGGATTATTTTTCCTCCTTGATTTATTTACCCGGATAGTTCGTTGGCACTGTGAATTGCATTTTAAAGGGGTTTAAAGAGTTTAAAAATAGAGACAGACAACGGAGAAAACACAGGAAATACTATTTATGTGATAACTATGAACCCTGTACAGGGATTTGAGTATGGGATTTTACGGAACGTTTGAAAGGGGATTGACTCTCGTCAAACGCAATGCAATGTGCATAGCGCTGCCGGGATCATAAACTAGAAAGAGTCCGTGATTTTGCGTATGTACCACAATGCACAGTGAACAGTGAACGACATTTGCAAAAATGATTGGCAATAACCCTTCGCGGAAAAGATTTTGGATCAGAACATTCGATAAAATCTAAAAATTTACTTCGTCACTCTTTAAAATAGGCTGCCTGTGAAATACGAAGTTATCCAAGCGAGTTCTCGTAGGGAGTAGAGTAACCCGAAACATCATCAGCTTTTCTCATGCCTTTCATAGGCTTTGTCACGCACCTCCGTGGGAGTGACAGCCTGTTCTGACGCAAAACTGTGAAAAGGGAGTACTAAACTACCGTAACAATTCATCGCTGTAACGTTCGTTCCAATACCTTGACCGTATTATACCCAGTTGCACAGGTGGAGGGGTCAGACGATTTATACCGATTGAAATTTTCTACCGGGTGTCTCTGCTAACGAGAGTGATGAGCGGAACAGAGGGCGAGGGAAGGGGGGGAGGGGGGGCTGTGGGGGAGGTGCGTCGGAAAATGCGGGCTCCCTTGGTTTCTAATGGACCGCAATACTATCAATGCATTTTGGGGCCCACTTATTCTCGTAATTATTATCGTCAATTTCCCCAACTTACGGAGGTTTCAGGTTTGTCCACTCCTTTCACGCCCCCCTCTTCCATTCCCGTTCTTGAGCCTTCTATTCCCGAGTTTCTCCCTATCAATCTCAATCTTTTGTCAGGGGGGAAATTTGTCAGGTCCACTACCACCCCCCACCCCTCACTTGTTTACGCCACTGAATATACCTATGCAAAGTGACGATACGAAACGAG
This sequence comes from Sclerodactyla briareus, assembly GCA_026419785.1. Classification (NCBI taxonomy): domain Eukaryota; kingdom Metazoa; phylum Echinodermata; class Holothuroidea; order Dendrochirotida; family Sclerodactylidae; genus Sclerodactyla; species Sclerodactyla briareus. Next base: position 471,541 of record JAODTK010003333.1, on the reverse strand, counting down.
AGGAAGAACTAGAACCCAAAATTGAATATGTTTTAAAAAAAATATGTAGCCTAGTTCAGGAGGTACATTTTCTGTGTTTTGATGTAAAAAGTAACAACCAAGGGTTTTGTAGAGGCAGTCAACTTTTAGCGTCACACAAGTCTGAAAACAAATAAGCCCCCTACCTTCAGATTGAAACATTGGAATAAACAATTTATTCGAAACAATCCTAGTCTAATTGAAATGGTTCTCCCCAGGCCCTAGCAGGCTCTAGTGTTTCTTTTTTTTTTGTGCATGATAACTTTCGAGAAGGCATCATTAGAGTGACACCGCCTGTTCATGGTGTTTAGATTCCGTATCGACAGAAGTTGAAATCTATGATGCAGTTAGCTGTTTTGGTTTGACAAGCCGTGATGGGTAGTCGTGGCTAGTTACTGCTAAGCATATGAGCAGATGTAGTTGACACGAGGCTAATTTTGTCTTCGGAATTCTGTTTTCGGTACACACACATAGTACACATGGCTTATAATTACGTTCTTCCACAATTGTGTATTGTCAACTACGAATATCGTACGTACAAAATGCTTCATCGATGCCAGAAGAGGACTTCGCTATTCTACCAAAGTCGAGAAAGTCATTTCGAGGCCTGGAGGCTATTCTTCGACGGGCGTGTTATGTTTGCTGATTTTCCCCTCTATCATTTAAACTTGTTATCATCAGTATCATATGAACATTTTTCTGGGTATTGCGCCATCCAGATTATGACAGAATTTATTGTTATAGTGTTTCGCAAAATATTTCGATAGCCTCTGTCATGGGTGAAGTCTACATACACGTCCGCTATGTTCACCCACAGTCGAGAAGCAAACATAGAACGAGCACTTCATGGCCAGATGGGGATCAGTAGAGCGTTACTGAGGTGACATCTTGCCAACAAGGTCATTCCGCCGGAAGTAGCTAGTATAGGGCGTTGTTCGCTCGGCGTCCCACCTCTCTTGAAGGTCGTCGTGGATGGATATCCAAAGTAACGCAGGTACCGATAACGTGAACTTTAGTTGACCCCTGTATGCCAGAGTCCACAGGTCATATAGGGATCACACTAGCCAAGCACTGAAATGCTATACTTACTTGAATACCAAGACGGTTATGATTTTCTCTGCCAAATACGAACGTTCAAAATATTGCGCAAACGAACAGTTCTTCTTTTCGGGAATTGAGGCCAATCCTCACGTCTACCATGGAAACATTTTACTGATATATTCTAAAGCTAATTAGTGAACTTCGAGCAAATATTAACCGAATTGAAATGAATCGTGTACATTTTAGTTCCAATTTAGGTCATCCATTTTTCGAACGTGAATGTGGTGCATGTCTTACTCGGGCCTGCAGCTGCGCTGCTAATTCTGTACAGTTTAGCTCACCATTCTTGGAGAAGAAAAAAAAACCATTTTGGGGTTTAGTGTCCCTGAGATTCCATGAAACAATTATAGGAAAACGTCAAGAGATTTCTCCGCAATACTATCAGATCAATCATAAAAATAATCTATTGAATTTTCGTCATAATTGGAATATCGTCTATTCGGTTGCTCAAGCACACTAAAGAACAACTTACGCAGCCAGCTGATCGAAAACCGGGAACAAATTCGTGCAAATATCGATCCATGACAGCGTCTAAGTGATAATATCCGACCATCGGAGAGGGTAAACTGAAACACTGACATTTCTCCGGTATATCAAATAAACGTCTGTTACTAAAAGTGAATGGAGCGTCTGCTAACGCTGTGTCTGTTAGGGTAAAACAACCCGTGTCGCGATCCGACCCTACGAAAAAATCCAACGAGTGTCTGTCCCTTGTTTTTTTTTATCCCATTGTGTGTAGGTGATGACAGGACGAACGGGTCATCAAAACCAGACCACGTGATTTATATATATTTTTCAAATTGATAGAGGCTACAAGTCGCCCTTTTGAAGAAGCGGGCATGCCGTATATTTGCCACCAGTTGTACAAAAGAGATGGTTTAAGTGTCGATTCCAACGATGTCTACTATGACCAATCAATTATAGGGAGTCACATACAGTTTTGGTATAATATCAACCGCCAAAACCAAGATAAAGGGTTACCAATCAGGCTGTGAAAACATAAAGTCTATTACTTTTAAACCAGTATGCTTCCTAATAATTACCAGGATGTGGAGGTCCGAGTCTGAGATGAACAGTAATCTATTGTAGTTCGAAAGGAAAAAAAAAAAACACTTAGAGACGTGAAGACCACATAGACCTACGATACATGCTTATAATTTTGTTTCCATTCCAAAATTACTCTATTTAGAGTCTTCTTGGTTATCACACTCGTTTATAATTTGATCAATTGGATGATGTTCTTTAAAAAATCACGAGAATACCCGCAGGTTCGAAGCGTACACCTGACAACAATATGAGAACATATGGGTGTTCTCCATAACGAAATAGCTCATCTCACCGCGGAAGGTCATTCTAATGTCTTCTTCTTCTTCTCCTTCTTCTTTATTAAATTTCAACCTCTGTTGATGACAGACTGTCCAACACTGTCACAGACTGTCACCGTTATTATCATATTATAAACAACAGTCAGATCAAGGGGGCGGGTGTAATCCTAGGAGGCTTTCCAAAGTGGTTAATAATTCCCTCATGAATCGCCGGTTGCCGAATACACTTCTCACGCGACACATCCGACGCTGATCGGGATAACTCATTCAGTCTTTCTCCTTTACTAAGATCGATGGAATAATATCGGATATTGAGTAGGAAAGACAAGCAAGGATTTTTGTGGATGAATCCGACATACAACGTACTCTGCCATTGAATGCTGGAGCTGCTACTCCGAGTGAGTTCATCGAGGTCGATGACACTTATATCAGGACGATGATTATCAGTGGCAAGAGCGAATCTCGCGATCTTGATCCACTGCCGACAGTCTACTGAAGAAAAGTTCATGAGTAATTCTCCTTTCCATTACTCTTACCGCCAGCAAGTCTCTCCAGTGAGGCACGTTCGCGAAAGTGTTAAAAAGAAGTGGAAAACTGCTACCGTGACGCCACTACCGAAAAGGCGAAATTGGAACACGTAAGCTAAATTATCAGCCTGTCAGCAACCATGGCTTCATTGAGGTTGTAGAGTGGTTTGTCGTGACCCAACAAATGGGCCATGCATGTTAATGAGTAGTATTAACTGTTACCAGGTCACCAATCCACGTACAGACCCAAAAACACTCGAGCGAGACTTTACTAATAGCTGCATTCTGATATTTCATCAGCGATGGACAATCATCAGTTGGTCATGCGGCTTGTGCTGATTGATCTCAGTGCAACGTTTTATCCTGTGCCCCACACGGACCGTTCCATTGCTTGGACAGGGGTTTGGGCGGACAAGCACTGCAATGGTCCACCTTTTTGCCTTTGTGATCGAACGCATTGTGCTCGCGTTAGTAAGAGGGTTGAATACCTCGTCCCACAGTATACCCACTACTGAACTACTAAACTCGTTGACAATCTGATTGAGGATTCTTATTGGAACTAGATAAATTAATTTAAGTAGAGAAAATCAAGAGTCCGAAGAAGCTAACAAGAAACGAAGTCAATGTGGAGACATATTCTTCTGAACGAAGTCAAACGAAAGACCATTGTTTTTATGGTATTCCATCCTAAAACATCGTGGAGGAAACAATGTTAGGCAACCTTATTAAAGGCAAACCTTTTAAAGTATACTCTGCTGTTCTTGAGTCGTGCAAGGGGTCACTCTATTCCCAAACGAGGGTGCATTAAATGGTAAGTTCAAGTCTCGTTTGAAGACTCATTTTTCGAAGTTGGCTTTTCATTATGGTTCTCCAGCGCTATTGAATACTTTCGAGATTTGGCGTTTCTGAAGTTCATATATTATATTATTATTATTTTAGTTATCCCCTCACCCAGCCATGCGCTGATATAACTGAGATCCTAATGGTGTCTATATAAATTCTAACCAACTCCAGGAAAACAAATAAAAAGGCTATGGTCCTGATCAAATTCCTGTTGGATACCTAAACTTGTTGCCAAGGAAATTGCTCCGGTGCTTGTATCCTTATCAGGACAGTCCCTTTGATACGGAATCTTTCCAGATGATTTCAAAGAGCAAAAATATCACTCCTATTATAAAAAGTCAAATGTGGAGACTACCGTCACCATCTCACTTCCCAGTGTGGTTTGGAAACTTCTGGAACACATCATCTGTCAAATCACTTCATGGACCATTTGGGGAAAAAATAATATACTCATCCCATTTCAGCACGGGCTTTCTGGAATAAATTATACACATAATTTTGACTGAAAAAGGTATCAGGGCACGTAATATTCCCAACATATCTACAGAGGAAATACAATGATTTTTAGATTTCATTGAATTTCATTCCATATCTTACATAAATGGAATGTGCTTAAGAAGTACGTTGCCTATCTGCCCACGGTGCTCCTCGGGGTGAATAAATTATAAACTCGTGATGGACAAAGGACCAGTCACAGAATTTGATTTCCATGAGGTTATCTCGTTTTATTCGCCTGTAACTGTTCTAGCTCATTCTCAGCTCTTTATAATTAAAAAGATACATGTTTATTGCAGTTGTTTCGAATTCGTGGAGGACTCATTTTTTTATGTTTACCTAGACATTACAATATTGAGTTACATTTGCTGTAGAAAAAGGTTCAAGTAAATTAGAATCAGTGTCGGCCGGGTTTTTTACCGGGCGGTTTTTGACCGCCCGCGTAAACACCAGGGTTCACCGATTGTTGTACCAGAAGGTTTACACACGAGGTCATGAGAACACGTGAGAGTGCTAAAATAAAGAAAATGATAGGATAGTATAATTAATCTTGTCAGTCTCGACCTTAATAGCTCAAGGGCGTGCGTGATGCCAATCATAAAGGACAGGTCTTGATGATCGAGAGTCATGTGTACAAAACAGTATCCATATCTCATTGCTGCATGTGGTCAACTCACAAGTAAACATGACCAGGCTATTTTATGAGGTTACAAGTACTTCATGACACTTAGATCTAACACTTCCAACCCAAGTAACTGAAACGCTCAGATCCAGACCAGGGGAGAAGATCACTCCACGGCCGTTGATTGGGTTGTTCACTCCAAAGCTGATCAATTAATTGATATCACCCATGATGAGAGTATACCGAACAGAAGTCCTTTTATTTTTTAATTCTGAAACATCTTAGTCAGCCAAAATGAACAATGGTGCAATGGTCCATTTCAAGTACACCTCGAAGTGTCTCTTCTACTCATGCACAAAGTTGCCAATAATGATTGCTTGAAAATCCATGCAGCTGTGCTCAAACAAGTATCTTGTTATGTTAGTTAAGGTAGGGCAATGCGCAAAAAGGCATGAGATGGTGGGGGACTACAATAAAAGAAGAAAAAAAACTCATTGATCTTCAGTGAGAAATGGATGGATACTGGCATGGGCGAAGACTCGCCTTCTCTTCATAGGGCAAGGAGTGACTAGGCGTTTCACTTCTCTAACTGACAAGGGGTATTGTGAACATTCGTGTCCCATTGTTAGCAAGGAATATCTGACACTGTTGTTGGGACCAATTCGCTCTACCAATGCACCTCTATCGCCATGGTTCCATAACTAGCTTGAAGTTGTTTTAGCCACTTGCATTGTTATAGTTCAGCTGATAGAGGATATATCGTGATGTATTCGGATAGAAGTCTAGGCACATAGCCTGCCTGATAAACTTAGAGGAATAGGTTGGCCTTGTTGGTGCTAATAGTGGGGCAAAAGGCATGCCTAAAAGAGGAATCGTCAGTTGAAACGATAAGTGCAAAGAACCGGGACAAAAAACACCCGTCCTTGAAAAGCGAAGGAGGTGTGATAAAATTGCTTAAATAGCCTTTCATGGGCCGGTATATTTCTACCTAATGGGGGGCTATGAACCACGGGTCATTTACCAATTTGCCCCTTTTGCCAGATTGTTACTACTCAGTGGGAATAATAGGTTTGAATATTGGAGGCCAGCTGATGCAAAGTGGGCATTAGTCACCATGTATATAACTTGTTTTTAATCCCAAGCCTCTTTTGCTCAGTATTCCTATTCTTCCATGGTTCACCTGCGGCCCTCTTCACTCACACGAACTTCCATATTTGAAGTAGACACATTGCTGGCGGGTGAAACCACCAACGTGTATATCTCCACCCCGCCATCAGGTGGTGAAAATGGTTATATGTGTGCCATATGGTGGCATTATGAATAATAATCATAATGACTATTTAATATGTGCAATTTTCACTGCGAATGTAGTCCTCGACGCGGGACTGGTGCCCCCATCTCGGGGGGGCCACTTCGGCCGCGGCCCGCCTAAAATTATGGAGACACTTTTTTTTTTAGACCAAAAACAGTCCCCACATCTACCAAGTTCGTTGAAATATAACAAACTTTTAATAATCCCGTAATTTTACCTCTGGTGCCGTGAACCTCTTGAAATACCCCTAACATTTTTGGGGACCAATTATAGTCCCGACCTACCCAGTTTCGTGGAAACAACTTTCGAAAAAGGCAGATTGTGAAAAAATAGCGTACTGGACCTCTGATGGACCCCGAAATGTCCTCCACTTTTTTTCGCGGACCAAACATTCGTCCCACCCCTACTAAGTTTCATTGAAATCGACAAAACTTTTGTAACTCGGGTAAATTTGACCTCTGGTGACCTTGGAAATGACCTTCACCTTTCTCGGGAATAAACATAGTCACACCTACAAGTTTCGTGGAAATCGACCTCTTTTGAAAATGCGCAAATCATGCAAACAGCTTGACTCTGCAGTGCGGCGACTTTCGAACCCATCTGAACCCATTTCAATAGGTGGAATGGTGCCAAGTTCGGTCATCAAACGGACAAAGTGTTGGAGAGTTATTGCGCTAACGCACGTAAATCTAGCAATCGTGAAAAGTTGACGGAATTAGAGGACCTCTTGCAGTTGGCGACGCCCACTTCTGCACCCACCCGAGATTTCATGAGGCGGCATGTGTGCAAGTTTCGGCTCGAAGTGTTGGAGAGTTTTGACGCTAACAAGAAACGCGGCGGTCGCGGCGAACGCGGACGCGGCGGCGCGGAGACGGTGATGAAGCCAAAACCATTATATCCCCGAAGTGGGGATATAATTACAGGGACACTCAGCTAGTCCATAGCCTGTATGTAGGTTGAGTACACATGTAACTACTCACTTGACTATACTCACTGTCGTTGGTCGCCATGAGTAAATTGAGTGCATCTTGCATGGGACAAACCAATTAATTATGTCCCAAGGGCATCAACCAGAGAATCCACGAACTCGGCGAGTATTGCAGCATCATCCGGGAAGTCCAGGTCAGGAACCCTGACCGAATGAGTCTCCACAGTCGGTACTATCGACAACCCTCTCAATAACCAGTCCATACAACTTGTTGAAAAGTGTTGAGCCGTGTACATTCTGTCCTCATCCCACCCCCGAGCTCACACAGAACCCACTATCACACTTCACAGCACGCCACTTCCAGAATACAGAGGGAATATCAGGTGGTACACGGCCCGTTGGCACCCACGACGCTGCTCGGAATTCTCAGAGAGCTTCCCCACACACTGAATGAAGTCGATATCGATATCGATATAGGCCACGAGGAAGCCCCTATATTAGTCCCGCATCCGCTCAGACAAGATACGGTGAGTGGACTTCTTGAGAGTAAAATCCGACTTCTCAGGACCTGATGCGCAAGCAGCTGACAACGAATTCTGTTCATGATGATCCCAGCATAGAGGAATATATATAACTCCTCTATAGTTATTGCAATTCCGTGTATCAGTTTTATGTTTCCAGATTGGAGCCATAAATCCCCCTCTCCAGTCAGCTGGGATGACACCAGTGCTTCAAACAGGGCAGCAGAGCAGATCATATACCTCGGTCAAGACCCTGCGGTCATCTGTTTTGACAGCTGGGTACTGCACCTCACCAGATAGGACGAGTTGCGTAGTTTATAAATCGCTCTGCATGCTACATATGAACATATGCCTTTACACGGACTCGTAGAGATACTGGACCTTCGCCTCACGTCGCGTCGCACTGCCCTCAGTGCCATGTGCTGAAGCTCCACAGAAAACCAAGACTTACCACTGAGCCTGGCCTGGTGGCTTCGCTCGATGGCTTCGATGGTCCTCCAAGGACGCTCCCAAATGCAACCTATGAGTACATGGTCAATTTCCTTGACAATGACTCCATCATTGGAAGACCACGAACCATCCCTCGCATCAGATCTTCGGAACCATCATTCCTAAGGCCACGAGTCTAGCAAAGTCGAGTAGATCCATGCCGGCCAAGGCATGATTCATAGCCATCCCCACTGGCACCAGTGGAATCACTCATCAGTGAACGCATCGCACACCAACAGAGTTGAGCGTCAAACGCTTCTTTCATCACCGAGACTAAACCAATGGGCTCCACTTAATACCAGACTGGTCTCGATTTTGGTACCGTTTCAGGCCATTGTTGATAGCTTGGAGTTACAATTTGATTTGGTTGAACAAGCGACTTGAATGAATACGAAACAAAATTGTCCATCCTATACATCAATATCTCCGAAATCTGGATAGTCAAGAAATAGAATTTTGGTCATCCATTAACGGAATACTTAGACGATATGTGAGAAATAGTGCTCAGTACTTTTTGTCCCACGTTGTCTCTTTTCTGTACGCTTAGATAATGTAGAAAGTGCAGGCAAAAGTCTTTTGCAGGTTAAATTTTGGGTCACAATAGTTACCTCAGTTGTCTACAAACACATCGACGTGAACCTGACTTGGTACTTACTGATTATTTTTCTATCAACTTAATTTTATTCAAACATAACCACTGAACACAAACACAAACTGAACACAAACTGCTACAAATATCGAGCAATCAAATTATCCAATATGACAAGGACCCAGAAGGCTTTCTTCTTATAGCGAGAAAAAAATCCTTGTCATTCAACATGACTTTCAATTCTTGTTACTATGCTTCTCCCGCGAAACGATTTCAGTGTTCATGTCTCAATAACTTTTTAGAGAGGAAATCGCCAAAAATCCACAATATTCAGATGAAATAACAATTCAGGTCACTGAACTGTTCTCAGAAAAACCATAAGTAACTTCGAAATCCCCCTTCGGAAAACACGGGATTATCTGCACCCCACAGGGAAATTATTGACAAGACAGGGCACATTGAACAATATCTAATCACTTGCACCGCGCGAGTCAATGTTCCCAACATTGAGCCCGGATTACAACTCAAGACAGTGTCCAAGATTTTGGGGCTTTTCTGTACAAAGAAGCAGAACGGAAATATATATAATGTAAGAACCTCTAGGGGATTCAATTATTATTTGCTACTCACTACTGAATAATTACATCAATAAAACAAAGAAGTGATCACGGGAACAGGAATCCCAATTGAACAACAACTGTCATCCATGCAGAAACTTTATAGGACTCGCTGTTCTTAATTGATCGCGAACATGGCAAAGGTGATAGTGTATAGGCGTTGGCTGCATGAGAGATCGAACTATCTCGGTCAGTGGAACAAGTAGAATGGGAGCAAACAAAAAATGCGCCATTTTCCATCATAATGAGGAAATCATAACATCAGGACCTTTTTCACTGCACGAATATTATTGAAGTTCGAAGGAAAAAATGGTGGACCTACAGCCAGCGTCACTATTTTTACCTCACTGCTCGACACCGAGACATACCCCGTCCTTCAAGCGACGCCCGTCCCGGGTGGGGGGTGCCGTGGGTTGAGGGGTGCGTGTCCCCGATCATATTTCGAGCACGAAAGTATTCATATACTTATTTATATATTGAATATGCAGTCGAGCAATCTCCAATTGTAGAGCTCAGGGTGAGGTGTAAATATAGGGAATATGTCATTATGAATAGTTTCGGATTGCTTTCATAAGACGCATCAACGTCAAAAAAGTTCTAATAGGGCACCCCACCCCCTTAGGCCCTACCGTCATAGTTGTCCCCCCCCGATCAGTAACACCACCTCTCGATTTGCCCCCACCAGGAATCCCTGTTAGTCTAGTCAACATGTGGGCAACCTTGTTGTAACGCATAATGTTTTCTTGCATTTCCTATAGCTTCCGAACCTCTTCTATCAGAATCTGTGTCATGCCACTCTGGCACCCTTGGCCATTCCGAAAAATCCAAGATGGCGTCCAAAATGGCCGCTGGTACACAAAAATTACACTAAACCCATATTATGGAGAGCATCGACGTAGGTTCGGTGTGTATTTCCATGTTCTCGGTGTCTAGGAATCTGATTAAACCAGTTAAAACACCATACAAGCGCGGCGGAATGTATTTTGTATTGTGGGGGGGGGTGGCTAATGTGACTGTTTACTATCTAAGCGTAGCGCCACCATGGTGCGCGAAAACAAAAAGGGGGGGGGGGCCCGTTGGTTTTGGGTTTTGGAAGAATTTTGGGGTCCTAGGCCTCTAGATGGCCGAAAACGGCATTTGCCGAGTGGCCTGTGCTACAAATATCTAGGCATAAACTACAGGTCTCATGTGTGAAATTGCATGAATATCTAGAACAAATCTGAGAAAAAAATGCATTGAATATAAGTTGTAATACAAGTTGAATGAAAAATGTCACTCCGTACAAGCTTATTCATTGGATCCAGCACTATTTCCAATTAAAACACCCTTTCTAAGTATGGTACTTGTTGACAGGTTGAGATGCGTTTTCGAATGTATAGCTAGCCTATGTGCATTTATTTAGGCATATGTTAAACACCCATTTGAAATTGCAAAATTTGAAGATTGACCGACCAAAGTAATCCTTACACTGTTGTGGATGAGGGTGAACCCACCGAAATTGTATTCTTTAAATTTGGTATGCTCTTTTGCTGAAATATAGCCTACCAACTTACTGTACATCAACTACAGACCATTTTTCAAAAGGATTAATTTCATACAGTACTTAATTTTTACATATTCTTAACTCATCTGAAGAATGAAGCATTAAGCACATGCTGAGTAGGAACATGTTTTGTCTTCAGTGAATTAATTCGAAATAGCTTCAGCCTTCGTTAATCACGTGACAAGTCATATTACCAGCGAAATAATTAAATACAAGGAAATAATACTGCAACCACTGTGTTATAATGGTAGCTGTATATACACGAAGTGTCACAATGTTAAATCATTTAATGGCCATCTGACTTAGGTCATTTTTAGTAGTAAGTAATAGGCTCTACGTCCTGACAGCATCGCAACCTAGATTGATTTGATTTGATGGGTTGCCTGGAGCAAGGTCACCAACGGGCTATGGTACATAATGTGGCATATTAGACTAATTAGTGTGTACATAGGCTACAGTGATGGTGCATTCAGTGGGTGAGGAATTCAGAAAAGTGATATGTCAAACCAATGCGACGCGCAGTACAGGCCTTCTGCTCACGGTATCAACATACGGGTCATACGGACCGCCAAAGATGCAAACTGGAAGATGACTCATATGCTATATATAGCCTCCAGAGTGCTTAATATGATGATTGTCACTATTCACGGAGTTTTCCTAGAAATGTTGAAATCTTAATTTAAACAATCAGGCGATAGCAATTAAATAATAATGTGAATGTTTATGAACAATCTGCAAATATTGGAGGGGGGGATAAGCTAGCGTTTGCCCCCTCATTTTTTTTTCAATGGTGGGGATGAGCCCCCCAAGCCCCCGGTTCCGCCGCCACTGACACCATAGGAGGGTCATGAAAAGAAAAAAAGATGGCTTCCATAGGGAAAAATCCTAAAATAACAGTCCACTATACCTCCCCCAAAATGTAAAAGAGTGTTACCCCGTCAAACTCAAAACTGCAGAGTAAAAACTGTCAGTTATCTAGTATTGTTCAATTGTTCGAATCAATTGTTCGAAGGCTGTCAGTTAGAAATGGTGTTGAGAGCACAATGTCCATCAATACATCAGGACATCCTACCACATTGAGAATTTGAAGAAGTGAACATTTAGGGAATCCTTAATGGTGTTTCTGGTATAAACCAGCATACTGTGTTCGAGTGATATATAACTGGCCCACTGCTACTTTATTCTGGGTTGTTATAATCCATGGTGACTTTAGAAATAGCCCAACAGCCACAAAATTGGTTTGCAAAATACTCGCCATATGGAGAAACGCATATATTCGTTATGGCGATTATCGTAGCATATGCAAATGGATTCATGTAAATCTAAAAAAAAATCCATCTCTATCTCTCCCTCTGCTTGAAGAAGGTTGGCTAATTGTATCATTTTATCAAGATAGCTATAACCGGAATATCAGATGATCAGAGGTTTAATAGCGGTGCTTAGACTCTGTGTTATAACGATTTTTAATTTATTATTCCATATACGGCATCGTAATTTCGATTGACAAAATTCTAGACACTGGAGGAATCAGAATTCAGCGGAATTTTTTATACCTTTCATTTCCCTTCCCCGATTCCTCTTTACTTAGTGTCGTGTATTCGTGTGATCACTCACACTAAGAAGATAGGTTTTCAATTCACAAAGCTTTGCAGTCCATACTTAACTGGGCCATGTTGTCTCGCCAAAAATCAGAGAGGCCCACCCAGGTGTGGGAAAAACGGCAGACCGTTAGCCAGTGGTCGTACCACAGGACCGTCAAACTCTCGCCTCGAATCTCTGCCGACCAGTCGTCAACAGCTCAGTGCACGTGGAGCTGACCCTAGCCTCTTATCTATCGAACACGTTGTAATACACATTGGCAACAATCCGCGTAACTAGTAGTGCTATAACCTCAATTCAACTGAATGTGCGCTGTCAATTGTCTTTCAATTTAACCCACTCCCAATCTATCATACGCTCCCATACATGATATTTGTTATACAACCGGGAAGACCGGGCTTATGTCCAACTCCCATAGACGTCTGGTTCTATGACCCAGAAGTATTGAATGGTCAACCAAAATCATGAACAATTTGCCAAATTAAGCCTCAGAAGCATGCATTAATTCATCTAGATCCTACAAGTTGCCCGGGCACCATAAGGCGGACCCTGTACCCACGCCGGAAGAAACTCGCCTACGCGCTCATAAAGGCGCTGTCAGGTACTTGGTCGTGCTATGTTGTTGGTAACAAAGAAGTGCCCGCGCTAAACACATGCGGGCGCAGACTTGACCTAGCCCCATTTATTGGTAGGTTTCAAAACGTCTGTTCCATGATTAACAAAACTATATTAATCGTCTTGAAATTGCTGACACTGTACAAAACGTTTCAACAATAATAGTGATGTCGAGTTTTTCAGTGAATTTGAATAATTACTGAGTGTTGTTTCCAACTGCCAACTGGGCCATTCGTAATGTTTAAAAAAAAATGGGTAAATGGTTATATTCACTCGTAAAGTAACGCATGAAAGTCAAACTTACCGTATTGTGATGAGGATTCATTCCGATTCATAATTTCCATTGCTGGGGAAGAAATCGAAGAACGATGGTCCGATTCAGAGAAGATATCCACCTTGGCCCACACTCTAAATAACGTTCATGACATATATAGCACCTTTTAGGAACTGTTATACAGTATAAGTATGGACTCTGAACGGTCCAAAGAAATCTGTTGTTTGGTTATTATTCTATTTGGTAGTTTTACTACTATAACAAAGACATTATTATCAGCATACTTTTCAAGTACCTAGTACTAGAACATCTGATGTAGGCTACTGAATTTGATCCTAACTGATGAGTTCAATGTGAGGGTCCGCTGGGATGGGTGTAATGTCTGTCACCCAAGCTTGAGAACCTGGATGGATTGTATTGCATTGCCTTGGGGTTGACTTTCCTGTGAAGTAGCTGTGATATCGCACGGCCTACTATCGATGGGCCATTTGGAGCATAAAATGATGAAAAGCTCCTGTTATTGTCGTCCAGAGAATCTCTCGGCTCCCTGACACTCAATCAGGTTTCATACCATTGCTTTACATATCATTGAAACTGAACAGTCGTGTTTCACTTCCCCATAAATACACTATGGATCACATCATTGCTCTCTGTGTTCAGTGTTAGCAGATGCGTGAGTTCGTAGGGACGTTTAGTCGACATCGACTTTCCAAAAAGCCTTGCAATCTTGTGGAGAGGGGCTATTTTATGATTCTCGAACGGCGGGGTATGATAACTGATAGCCTCCAAGACGTGTCCCAGCACTGACTGGTTGGTGGTTTCTATCTTCCCACTCTTCCCAATGTTTTTGTTCTTCGGGTCGAGTCATAGACGTACGCTAGCCTCAGGCCCTGTATGTATGGACTGCATTAGGGTGAGCTCGCAAAAAAAGGGGGTGGTCTACTCCACGCGTGGTCGTACCCACGTCAGTCTGTTCCAGGAACGTGGCTCCCACGGTAAGTTGAGGGACATTTGCTCCCTTTATAACGTGTGCCGACAGAGTAGATGGAGTACGGTACGTCTTATTAGCTTAATATTATCAACTTGGAAATATATATCGATTATATTAACTCGGTGGCAGCGACAGTCCAATACTTTGTGATGATATGACCCCTCAAAGACAAGTCTAAGCTTATAATCCACAATTCAACCATCACTATAATTGATCTTACAATCTAGAGCGTATTCTCTCCTCGCGTAGCGCTGGAGAACATACATCAGTTCAGTGGCATGAAGAGAGAACTAACGATTTCTACTGAATCAATGCCTTCACTTAGGTCTGATAACGGTTTACCTCTTCCAGTACATTATGTCAGCTGCATAACTTCCATGCGAGCTGAGATCCTCAATTAAATGACCCACACATCTGGATAATGCTCGGCAGTCGATGCCGGGTGAGGAGGGGAGGGGGTGGTGGTGAGAGAGGGGTGGTCACTGGATCATCTGGTTGTCTTCTTGATGGTATCGGTGGGATTCAATGTTTTAATTTTTATTTCTGTGCAATCACTAGTTTATCATTTGTTAACCGAGTTTTTAACCACATGACATTTCGATTCCTGAATTTGTTTACTCGTTCAATTCGGCATGTGATCAGTAATGCAACCACATTGCACTTCGATAGCCTAGATATTTTTACTTGCGGAAATTCCACATGTTCTACTAGCGCTGAGTTTCCGAATTTCCGTTTTTCGTTTACCTATTCTGAAGTGATCAATTGATATTTCTACTGGAAAACTGAACGAAGTGTGCACTCAGGAGATACTTTATCCAAAGAATGAGTCTGGTTGTTCTGTAATTCGCATGTGACAACCTATTGCTCATAGTGACATTAACATGATCGCATAAGAGGTTTGAAAAATCACTCGAATTCATGCGATATTGACTAATAAGTTCCATTCAGTTGTTCAGAGAGGTTCAAGAGCAATTATCGCCCATTTGCTAGCCTTCCTTGGGATCACGAGGATACGTCTGCGTGAGCTGTTAAATATATCATCACCACGTTTAATCAGCCTATTGTTTTTGTCTCATTGTGTTTTACATTGATTCATAGCTCAACCAAAGCTCAACCAAAGCGATGAGTATACACCGAAACTATACTAATTTAAATGTAAGCCTACACAGTTCATGTACTCCCAGTCGCTGTCGTAATTGGTAACATGAGAGTTTCAATGCGCTGTTGTTATGATCTATGGAAGTAAAATGTATATAAAGATAGTAATAACCTGCTTGGTCTAAATATTATATTGAAACTGATCGAAGGGTTTCCTTGAGGTTATCATTAGGGCAACACAGGACCTTAGTCCTTGTTATTTTTTTATGCAATGAGGGCGTTGAAACTGTAACAGGATTAATCAGTACCAGGAAGAATACTATAAATATTTCGTACTCTCTGTACTCTCAACAATCAATGAATGATTGTTATATTGTTCATTGAATGATTGTTATATTGTTCATTGACTTGTATCAACACGACTGACCAAGAGTGTTACTTTCCTGTACCTAATTTCGTAGCCCGGATGAATCTAAGCACGCTTCGAGAGCTTACCATTGCCTCAACACCTCATACTGAGATACACAGGCACGACTATAATGCCCCCATTAGCTTTTTTGAGTCCTGACCTGTGAACGGACGACAGTATCTAATCAGAACTGATGACATGTATTGATAATTTTGTTGGCATTATAATGGGGAAGCCATATTAGGAGGATAATATTGAATGATCTTCTAAGGTTTGTTCAATTGACACAGGTATATTGAATCATTCTTCAATCAGGCTACCCTACCAGATCATTACGTATACCAGTAGCCGTCGGGCAATTGCCTGTATATGATACTGGCATGCGCGATGTGAAATCATAGAACGAATGAAATGGCACCGTCTATATATGAATATTAATCGATTTTCAATGCAGTATCATATAAGCCAGCGTCGGTGGCAGAAACTAGGTTATCAGTGTTCAATGTCAGGGTTTCCGGCAAGGCGATGATGGTGAAAGCCGGTTTCATGACCGTCAAATCGATTACAAAATGGAACAACAATTTGCATACAGCGTGCAAGATTTTTGATGATGGCCTTGGAATGTCACTGTGGTCTAATCTTTATTCTAACAGCAAAGTCTCGCGCGAGTTCAACACATTCTAGAGTGAAGGCAAAACCATAAACATGCCTGTCAATTGGACCATTCGATGTAGTGGTGGGTTACTTGTTCTCGAACCCGACGGACCCGGGTTTGAGTCCTCTCAGAGTTTACTCTCTTTTCGGGGTGTGTGGTTACTGTTACTGAGTGGGTTTTAATTGACACGTGAATACCTGTTTTGCCAAGGGAATAGATGTTCAAACATTCAAAAGGCATTCACAACTCACATTCAGTTCCTTGAGTCATGGTTGCCTGTATTACAATATTTTGTGTCGTGCCCAGTTGCCTGTAGATACTACACAGCGTGGAGTTATAAATACTATACTCACTCACTCACTCACTCACTCACTCACTCACTCACTCATGGGAGCACATTCTTTTGAAGGCACCTAGCCGCATCTGCCCGGCATTCTCCGGGCAGGCGGCCTCGTCTGGGCATGTCACATCCCCCAGCTACCTGAGGTATTTTCGGAGTTGCGCCAACCACGGGCTATGGAGCGTCTCGAGGTCGCCCCAACCAACCAGATCCGTTCACACTGCTGGGCACAGGTGGGCAGGATCGTCCGCCGGGAAGCGCGCCATATGCCCAAGTGGCGCAGTTGACGATCGCGAATCAAGCAGCTAACCTTAACTATCCCTCCCTGGGAACATGGCCTTAGAAACGTGATCCTACCAGCGGTATTCGTGGATGCGGCGAAGTGAGTAGTCAAAAAGGAAATCAATCGCCATCTCAGCCCAGCTGTGAGCGTCCAGGCTCAGATAACGCGACCGCCAGATACCACTCTCCAAATATTTTATTACGCCATAGGCAGGTTCAAGGCGCTTACTGACCTCTAGCCTGAGGATGAGTCACTTCTGACACGGTGTTCAACAAAAGCACTCGTTGGTCACACCGTCGGCGCAACCCCAGGACAGACTCAGCAGAACCTTCTAAGATTCCACCAAAAGACTGGGTCTAAGTTTGGTCCATGACGCCTAAAGTCCCAACGGATTTGCCTCCGACTGTGTTTCAAGGCATCAACCAGAGAATTTATCCACTCGGCGAGTAATGCAGCATCGTCCGCGAAGTCCAGGTAAAAAAACCCTGACCCCCCAGAAGGGCCCCCACAGGCCGGTACTATCCACAACTTTCTCCATAATCCAGTGTTGAAAAATGTTGGAGCCGGTGTGCACCCCTGTTTCACACCCGTGACAACGGGGGAAAAATGTAAGATATCACGCGCACAATTCACATCCACTCTCACTCCCAGAATACAGAGAGGTACCAGGTGTACGAGACGAGTTGGCACGTCATGTTGCTTGAGAATTCTCCAAGGGGCCTCGCTACACACAGAGTCGAAGACCTTGCGGAAATCGATATAGACCACAAGAAGCCTTTACCGAATTCCCGCATCCGCTCAGACAGGACACGGATAGTCAAGATGCGATCCACAGTGGACTTCTTGGAGTAAAACCCGACTGCTCAGGACGCTGTCGCGCAAGCAGCTGACGACGACCCTGCTCAGGATGATCCTAGCTAAGACTCACTAGGTACTGAGAGGAGTGTAATCCCTCCATAGTTATTGCAGTCGTCCCCAGTATTACCCTTCACTCTCCGGATTGGAACCGTAATTCCTCTTTTCCAGTCAGTTGGGACGACACCAGTGTTCCAAACAGAGCAGTAGAGGCCATGTAACAACTCAAGGCAGTCTGGCTACCAGCCAATATCATCTCTCGATGCATGCCACAGACCCCAGGAGCTTTGCCGCCCTTCAACTGCTCCAATGCCTCTTGAGTTTCCTCGATGGTAGGCATTTCACAGTCGAACAGAAGGTTCAGCCACTAGGGTTACACAATTATCCATCTGAATTTACAGGTGTGAGGGTCAGCCATGTATAAATCCTCAGAATATCCATCCCAACGTGCCCTCACATCGGATTCCTCGGTCAAGACCCTGCCATCATCTGCTCGACACTGGGCACCGCACCACAGATGCAAAGTTGCGGAATCACTTAAGCGCTCTGTATGCCGCCTGCGAGGCACTCGTTGCCAGGACTCCGTGCCGTGCGCCTAGTTTCACCATTGAGCCTGGCCTGAAGGCTCCGCTTGATGGTTTCGACTGTTTCCCCAGTAATTCCCCCAGTGGTCCTCCTAGTACGCTTTTCAGAAGTTTGCCCATCCCTGCTCAGGATCCACATACGCCACCAGCCCCTCTATTTGAAGGCCGACGCAGCTTTCCTTGAGATTTTGTAAGCAAGCCTAAGTGTAATGACCAGCATCCTGTAATAAGCTGTGAAGCACTGGGCCCTCCTGAAGACTGCATTCCATTAGCATCCTCCATCTCCCATCTATGAGTACGTAGTAAAACACCTTGACAGTAACACCATAATTGGAGTACAAAGTCCAGCACCTCGCATCGGATCCAGCAATTCAAAGGCCCCTATTTCTAGCAAAGTCAAGTAGCCGAATACTGCTATCGTCACGGCTTCCAGATCCATCCGGGCCAAGACATGACTCATAGCCATCCTACTGACACACGTGAAATCATGCAGAATTACTTTTGAGTCAGAAGTGGAACAGCATCGCACACCGAACTGAGTTGAGCATAGTTGAACGCCTTTTGTAACCTTTGCTTACCCCGGCCGGAGCGAAAACTGCGACCATGGATAAAACATCCGCAGTCGCATTACACGGTCGTTGATTGATGTTACTTGTGTTACCAAGAGAACAAGGTGTTTGACCACAGCCACCCCCTGCGTACGCCGACCATCGCACGGCCTTAACCAGTAATAGGTGTAGCCACTACGTGATTGCGGCCGAAAACCCAGCCGGCGCACTTCAGAGGGAGCTACAACTCCAATGCCCAGACTACTAAGTTCCCTTGACAAGGCAGGCATCCTCATGAAGTGAGAGGAGGTTCCAGGAACCAACCGGACCGGCGCCTCAAATTTAGCCGGTACGGAGAGGTGGACGACACTTAGGCACTACCAGCACAGTGCCCACCACGAGACCACAACCGGGGTCTTGTCCTGAACCCTTCATACGGCGTGCTGCCCTACAGTGGGCATTAACGTAAGTAGAACTCCCGCGACAAACACAACTATTTAAATCTCGATAGTGCACCTCCCCTGGCTACAGATTCGGGAGGTGATACCAACCCCTTGGACGGAGACCCAAACGAGAACCGACCCTGCTACCCTAATATCATACCAGAATGCAAACGCAAAGATAACTCTGTGCCCGATCTTGTCAGTCAAGAGCGAATGTTCCAGCCAGAACCCCCCCCCCCCCCCTGCATGACGACTTTCCAGAAGGAATTATAATATATATATATATATATTATATATATTATATATATATAATATATATATATATATATATATATATAGATATATATATATATATATATATATTATATAATATATATATATATATATATATATTCTATATATATATATTATATATATATATAGATATATATATATATATATATATTCTATATATATATATATCTATATATATATATATATATATATATAATAGAGTGCTCAATACAAAAGTAGAGCGATATATCACATGAATTACAAATTATACCATTTCCACCATTTTTACAACCCTGGGTTTCACGCACGTTCTGTACGGCGATCTCCAGGCAAGTGGACGAGCAGAATAGACTACCTTCTTTTCAGTCGTGCCCGGCTCGGCGGCTTGTAGTTGGCGTGGCGACACATGAGATTAGTCCGGATCTTCCATTCAGTAGAATGAAAACTTGAAAACATTATCTCCACCTCCGTGCGTAGGATTTGGAGCTTTCCCTCCACACAAAGATTACATGATCCCGATTCCCGCTGGTGTGTGTCGGATTTTCTTTATCACCTCCCATTTAATCGTATAATCCCTGCTCTGCTTTCCAAGTCCCAGACGTACTTTAAGAGTTCAGTCTCCTTCTCGTATTTTATTTCTGAATGATTTTTGTTTGGTATGAATTGTTTGTGCCTAGAGTCTAGTGGGCAGGATTCTTTATTTCTGCAGTTGCAGGTCTTTGCCAGGGGGTCCTGGGTTGCTTTTTTCATTACTTTGGCATTGTGAGACTTTATTATTGAGTCTTGTTCTTCATACAGCTATAACTGACTTTCAAAGTGTTCCTGTCGAATATTTTCCTTAATCTTGCACCCGGGGGGAAGTGTTTGCACTGATTTGAGAAAATGGCCTGCAACATTGGTTTTCCATTCGGTTGCTATTACGAGGGCGGGTTGAAGTTGTCATGTACGTTTTTTTTATTTTAGTTTTGGTCTTCTTCTTTTTTTGTTCTTCTGGGGATGGGGTCGATTAGCTCCGTTTTGCGATTGGTTAAATGAAATGTTCGCATCGTAGACGCGTTCCTTCAAGGCATCATTATAAATTGGTGCATTTCCCCTGTCAAGATGTGCTGGTCTGGTGAAGAGAAGAAAATTCTTTCTCTGATACCAGCCGGGATTTGCTTGATTATGTATGGCGGGTGGTTGGATTCCACGTTGATGTACAGTGGCTCGCTGTTCGGTTTTCTGTAGGGCTGAATGCTTTCCAGTGTCTAGGTTTAGGCTACGTCGAGAAAGTAGCTGATCTTAGGTTCGTCTCCACACTGACCTTAAGGCCACAGGCTTGAAATATTTTGATGAGATCTTTTCTGGCGCGGTTGGCCTCGCTTCCGGAGTGGTTCCGTAGCACTGCGAGGCCGCCATCCCTATACAAACGTCGGTTTGTACAGAGATGGCGGCCTCGCAGTGCTAGCTGTGTTCGGCTCGACTCAATCTCGTCATGCTTGTTTAATATGAACAGCCCCCCGAGCTCACAAATTCCTGCTCCATAGAACGCTCCCATCGAAACATCGAATTCTTTCTTTGCCCCCCTCTTTACCCAGGGGTCGCCTAAGCTGTCATACAATAGGGATCTCCTCGCGTGCAAAGATGGTGTTA
Source organism: Sclerodactyla briareus (assembly GCA_026419785.1). Lineage (NCBI taxonomy): Eukaryota > Metazoa > Echinodermata > Holothuroidea > Dendrochirotida > Sclerodactylidae > Sclerodactyla > Sclerodactyla briareus. The sequence continues at coordinate 450,012 of JAODTK010003333.1, read as the reverse complement.
TTACGACCTTCCCGGGGCTCATAGTTGTAAATATGGTGGAAATTGTATAATTTGTAATTCATGTGATCAGTGCTAATATTCGGGCAGGAACGAGTCGGGAACTCGTTCCCCCTCAGGCTGTACTGATTTACCTCCTAATGCGAAACATGTTTTTCCCCATTATGATCGATGGGGTATGTATGAATTATGGGTGAGATATGCTAGACGGACGCCTCGCTCTGGCGGTACAATTGACTGCCAGGAGGCTGCTGGCTGGAAATACAGCTAAACATATGTATTGGGTGATTGTTCAGTTGAGCGCGACACAGTTATTAAAAGTGCAGCCGTACCTGAGGATGTTCATTATTCACGACAAACCGTTTGGCCTGATAGACCAGTTAACCGCACCGATAATCAATGTGGCATTTGGCAGCCACGTGGAACAGCTCGTACCTCCTGGGGAACCTGTCTGGTTGGTAAATAATCGCGATATACACTCGAGAAATAGTGAAATATTGATTCCAGTTTATCAACGTATTTTGCATGGAATTAACTCGAATATTAAACACGGAGATGGGTGTGTTAGGTCGACATTGCGAACCAGACACGAGGCAGGAACTGTACAATAACAATGCTACGTTGGATCTCAAATGAAAATACGATATAGCAATTTTAGCTTTTGGGTGCAAAGCTCTGGAACAATACTAGCTCCTCTTCAGTGCAGTTGATTACACAATTAAGTGATAATTAGAGGAGTAAGCGCTTAAACGAAATGCTCAATGAGTGCCCTGAATTGGGTACTGCATATGTTAGTAGTTGACTGGCAGTTCAGTAATCCACAGATCAATGATGAGGGCTCCTAAATAACACCTCGCTGATTGGCAGGTGTTGGCCAAGGTAGTTGTTGCAGTTGTTGTATTCATGTTACCTTTATTGCACGAACAAAATACGGAAATGTTCCTGCTAATACAGATGAGTGCTCCCCAATAGATTTATGAACGGATTTTTCGTTTCTCGCTCGGCTGTACCGACCCAACCTTAATAAGCGTGGGCAAAATTAACAACGCCTCCTGTACATTTGATCGACAGCTCTCTTAGGTGATGCTGTGTATTACGAGGGGCTTAAGGGGGTTTAAAGATTTCGTGAACGATCACGAGCAAATTCAGGGCGATATTTACGCGCCCTTAATATATATTTAATAATGAAATATATTTATATATCAATATAAATAAAAATACAGGTGGAAGGTTGGAAGGATTGGGAGGTTATCGTTTAGTCGAAGACACTATTACAACTTAATTACCCGATATTCTCACCACGCACTGTCTATTTTGATACTGCTGCACGAATTCGTCGAATTCGTCGTTATATGAACGGGTCTCTCGAGCCGCAATAGCCATGTTTATTTTGTGAAACAATGTAGTCGTTTTTACACACCCTACTAAAAATGTGTTTGGACAGCTTCAGTCACTGATTTTGTCGATTGTCTTGTTTGGTCCGATCCAATTACGACCTGGGGGTTCCGAGAAAGTGATCGGAACCTTGAGATCACTGATCGTCTTCTTGGAGAGGGCGCAAAATTGCAGTTTCGGGAGCAGGTTGGGGTTGGTGACACTACTGCTTCGATATCATCTGAGCACTGGTCGAGAAGAGGAGGCGAGCTGTCGCCAGTGCTCATCCACGTTCAACTCAGCCAGGGTTCCTTGATGAGTCTCACTTGGCTTCCTGAACCCGTAGAAATCAAATCAAACAAATGACACTCCCCTAAGAGAGACAGGGTTGTTCAGTTAGATAACATTAATGGAAGACGTAGCATAAAGTTTTGTTCTGGTCACTAATTATTTGAAAGTTGCGCGGCCAAGCAGTGACGTGGCCAACTGCTATCTACTGGCAGCGTCTTGGTAAAACATCAGGGCCGAATTACCTTCCGCACCGTGTGGTTGACTTCTCGATATGTGATCAGTGACTGTGGCGAAGATTCAAGGACTACTGATTTGATGATCGGAAGTACACCCACTTGGTTACGTTTGTGTTTAAATGTGAACAATCGGGATGGTGAGTCCTCCTGCGGGAAGGGTTTGTGAGGTTTCCCACTATTATCACTACTACGTCTATGAATGCACGGCAATACACGGAACCGACATCGAAGCCTCATTGATCGAAGACGATCTGACTATTGTCGCCTGGTATATGTCATTATCTTGATATTTTCTAATATCACTCGAAAAACGATTGAACTGTAGATATTTTGTTCTCTTAGGTTCATATGTTGTCGCTATCAAACATGGATGCAACTACATACAGATTGGGGTAGAAAAATAATGGGTTAACACTTTTTACTCAGGTAAACTGTCTGGATATATTGGGAATCAACAAACAATTCACTCATGACACAATGAAGTATTTGCCATGAAAATTGAACCTGGAAAATGGAAGACACTATTACAACTTAATTACCCGATATTCTCACCACGCACTGTCTATTTTGATACTGCTGCACGAATTCGTTCGATTCGCGTTTACTAAACGGGGTCTCTCGAGCCGCAATTAGCCATGTTTATTTTGTGAAACAATGTAGTCGTTTTACACACCCTACTAAAAATGTATTTGGACAGCTTCAGTCACTGATTTTGTCGATTGTCTTGTTTGGTCCGATCCAATTACGACCTGGGGGTTCCGAGAAAGTGATCGGAACCTTGAGATCACTGATCGTCTTCTTGGAGAGGGCGCAAAATTGCAGTTTCGGAGCAGGTTGGGGTTGGTGACACTACTACTTCGATATCATCTGAGCACTGGTCGAGAAGAGGAGGCGAGCTGTCGCCAGTGCTCATCCACGTTCAACTCAGCCAGGGTTCCTTGATGAGTCTTACTGGGCTTCCTGAACCCGTAGAAATCAAATCAAACAAATGACACTCCCCTAAGAGAGACAGGGTTGTTCAGTTAGATAACATTAATGGAAGACGTAGCATAAAGTTTTGTTCTGGTCACTAATTATTTGAAAGTGCGCGGCCAAGCAGTGACGTGGCCAACTGCTATCTACTGGCAGCGTCTTGGTAAAACATCAGGGCCGAATTACCTTCCGCACCGTGTGGTTGACTTCTCGATATGTGATCAGTGACTGTGGCGAAGATTCAAGGACTACTGATTGATGATCGGAAGTACACCACTTGGTTACGTTTGTGTTTAAATGTGAACAATCGGGATGGTGAGTCCTCCTGCGGGAAGGGTTTGTGAGGTTTCCCACTATTATCACTACTACGTCTATGAATGCACGGCAATACACGGAACCGACATCGAAGCCTCATTGATCGAAGACGATCTGACTATTGTCGCCTGGTATATGTCATTATCTTGATATTTTCTAATATCACTCGAAAAACGATTGAACTGTAGATATTTTGTTCTCTTAGGTTCATATGTTGTCGCTATCAAACATGGATGCAACTACATACAGATTGGGGTAGAAAAATAATGGGTTAACACTTTTTACTCAGGTAAACTGTCTGGATATATTGGGAATCAAACAAACAATTCACTCATGACACAATGAAGTATTTGCCATGAAAATTGAACCTGGAAAATGGAAGTCATTAGGAGAATCGGTCCAAAACAATAAAACAATTGGGGGCAAAACGCGATTTTTACTTATCAACAACCGTTTCGCTGTCTGTATTTTCGTAAGTCCTATCTAGCTTACCCGTCATGATTCAGCAAGCCTCTCGAAGGTTGAGAGATTATTTCCATTAGAGTCCCAAGCATGGCAAATCTTCTGGCCCGGATGCAGTTTCACCCCTTCTTTTTGAAGTGTTTTGCGGACCATCTCTGCACTCCGTTAGCTGAAATTTTCAACAATGTTCTGTGGAGGAAGGTATTGTTCCTAATGAATGGAGGAGGGCGAATGTTTGTCCCTTTTCAAGAAGGGAAACCATTCTTTCTGGCAATTACAGGCCTGTCAGTCTCACCAGTATCGTCGGTAAGGTGATGCAATCGTTAGTTCGGGATTATATGGTTAACCATTTTGATCGAAACAGTCTGATTAGAAACTCCCAGTATGGTTTCAAAAAGGTCGTTCGTGTTTGTCTAATCTTCTAGAATCCATGGAAGATGTTACTAATACTGTTGAGTGAGGGAAACGCTTGTGATAATATCTTCTTGGACTTTCAGGAAGCGTTTTGACAAAGTTCCCCATAAACGTCTGTTGCTCAAATTTGAGAGTTTTGGCATGACGGGAATGTCCTCAGGTGGATTCGAGGGTGGTTCCATGACAGGGAACAACGGGAAGTTATTAACGGTTGTGCTTCTACTTGGCAGAAGGTAACTAGTGGCGTTCCACAGAGATCGGTTCTTAGACCCTTACTGTTTCTGACTTACATATATCTTGTATTCAGTGCACAGTCAGAGTGCAAAACAAGTTTGCAGACGACATAAAAATGTACCGAGAGGTCTCGTCGGAAGACGCGAGGTCTTGAAATTGGTCAGAATGATCTTGACCTGATTTCTGAGTAGTCTTCTGATTGGCAGTGTTTTTACACGTTGAAAATGTGGGGGTTGGTGTGGTTGGGGTAAAGTAATCCCATTGGTTTCAAAATAGTGATGCCTCATTCGACTGGTCAGAATATTCAGGTGGTGGACTCGGAAAAAGATTTGGTGTGTGTTTCGAGCTTCGTTGAAGGCCTTCCATCACGTGTGGACCGGAGTATTACAAGGTAGGCTGAATTTGATTATTGGTATGATAAAGCGGCATTTCATTTATTTGGATGAGGATATAGTTCTCAGACTCTTTAAGCAACTAGCAAGGCCTCACCTCTAGTATTCGGTCCGAAAGTGGAGCCCTTATTCATGAAATATAACCAGCTTGATGGAAAAATGTCAGAGAGGGCTACTAAAAATTGATTAGTAGCCCGAGAGATTTCCCGTACGGGGAAAGACTCAGGCGTCTTGGAATAACTTCAATGGAGCTGAGGCGTGTTCGGGTGATCTTGATCAGAGGTCTTTAAAAATGTCCATTAGTTTGAGTTTTATCGGGAAAAACACTTCTTTAATAGAGAGTCATCAACGAGTGGAATAGCCGTCTGGAAGATGTTGTATGTCTAGTAAGGTAAATGCTTAAAAAAACGCCTTGATTCATTCTTCAAAAAATTGTGGGCGAATTATGAAGCTTCTGGCTCGTTTGCACTTTCTGGGTTGTGGTTGCAGGGTCGTTCACTAAACTAAAATGAACTAAACTAAACTAAACTAATAATAGATAAGTTGATAGGGCCCCGACGACCCGCCGAACTTCAATCACGATTTTTTGAAATATATTTTTTCATCAATTTAATGATTTCAACTGCCCTATTAGAGAGCAGGATGTAGAAACTAGCTCACCGGCTGCGTAGGACACACTGACCGTACTTTAGTAAGCTTGTAGGTGCTGCCTCACAACAAGTAAAGAAACAAAAACAAAAAAAAATAGTGTATCGTTCAGCAGATGAAAAAAAAAAAAAAAACTTTTTACTACCAGTTGCCTCGAACTCAGTATAAGTTATAGAGCACTTAAAGTATATATCGATTTAAACAGTTTAATCAACTTGGCGCCTGCGGATGTTTATGTCATTTAGGTGAATCTTCATAGCTGGCCTAGTGCTTTCAGTAGCATGACAAAAACTTCACGGCCAATCTATCTGACGAGATCACTAGAAATCAATAGCCTGCAATAGTCAGCTTGATTACCCAGTATCATTTTTCATATACATCATGGATGTATATATTACCTGTATCAGGGTAACATGATCACATTATGTTGCTAAGATTTCACAGACAAACACGCCAATCAGCAGGCTTCTTTCTTAAACAAATGAAGTTATGATATACAACTATTTCCACGATCCAATATCCAATCATTTCAATCCAGGCCCCCTGCTATGATAATAAATCTACAACATGAGCTGTGATTTCAGTTCCCTCGTGCTTTCTGTTCTACTTTAGCCAGGAGTAGACACTTGGGGCTGTTTTGAGACGGAGGCTTAACCGTTTTCATGACTACCATTTCGCAGCAAAGGCTGACGCATATCCCCGCACTACTTGTGGTGTCCTGAACCTTTGACAGAATGCTTGTGAAGTTGACGATAGTGGTGCCCTGTTCGTACATATGAAATGTCTCACTTGGCTTCCTGAACCTGTAGTAATCAATCAAACAAATGTCACTAAGAGAGACAGGGTTGTTCAATTAGATAACATTAATGAAAGTGGTGACATAAAGTTTTTCTAGTTACTACTGTTTGAATGTTGTATTAAATCATAGAAGCGCAGCTATGCAGTGCGTGCCAACTGATATCTACTGCAACAAGCGTTATGGTTACACTCAGGGCCGAAATACCTTCCGCACCGTGTGGTTGACTTCTCGATATGGATAAGTGACTGTGGCGAAGATTCATGGACTACTGATTTACTGATCGGAAGTACATTCACTTGGTTATTTTTGTGTTCAAATTTGACAACCGGGATGTGTGTCTGTCGCCCTGTGTCTCCTGCGGGGAGGATTTGTGAGGTTTCCCTCTTTTATCACTATTCGTCTAAGAAGGCTCAGCAATATTCGTACACGGACGAGACCGACAATGAAACCTCATTAATCGAAGAAGATTTACTATTGCGCCGGTATATGTCCACATCATAATCTTGATATTTTCTAACATCACTCGAAAAACTATTGAACTGGAGCTTCTTTGTTCTCGGTCTTCATATGTTGTCGCTATCAAACATGGATGCAACCACATACACAGTGGGGTTGAAAAATAAGGGTTAACAACTTTTATTTAAACTCGGAATCTGTCTGGATATAATGGGAAAATCAATCAAACAATTCACTCATGACAATGAAGTATTCGTCCTGAAAATGAAACTGGAAAATGGAATATCATAAGGAGAACCTGTCCAATTAGACAACATTAATTCGCGTTTCATCTCCCGGCATTCAGAGTGCGCATTGAATTAGGGCAAAACGGAATTTTTTTCTTATCAAAACCGTTTCGCTGTCTGTATTTTCGTTAGTCCTATTCTAGGTCACCCGGCGATTCGACATAATTTAGGAAGCTTCTCGAGGGGTGACAGAATATTACTATTAAAAACAGATAAAATTGATAGAGCCGAACTCACGCATCGAGTTTTTTCTTCTCCTTTTTAATATTTAATGAATTATCGACTGACCACAAGAGAACAGGATTAGAAACAGCCCACCGGCTGCTTAGGCCACTGACCGTACTTTAGTAAGCTTGTAAGTGCTGGCCTCACTACAAGTAAAAAAAAATAGTTGTAGCGTTAAGCAGATGAAAACCCTTTTTTACTACCAGTTGCCTCGAATTCAGTATCAGTCATAGGGCACTTGAAGTATATATCGACTTAACAGTTTAATCAACTTGGCGCCTGCGGATGTTTATGTGATTTAGGTGAATCTTCATAGCTGGCCTAGCGCTTTCAGTAGCATGATAAAAACTTCACGGGGATTCTATCTGACAATATCACTAGAAATCAGTGCCTGCTATAGTCAGCCTCATACCCTGGATTATTTTAATTTACATCATGGAATGTATATATTACCTGTTACAGGTACATGATCACAATTATTTTGACTAAGACTTCAAGACACACCTCCAATTCATCAGCCGGCCAGCTCAAAAAACTGATGGTATGATATACACTATTTCCACGAACCAATATCCAATCATTTCAATCCAGGCCTCCTGCTATGTTAATGAATCTTAAGTTTATGTTCTACTTTAGCGAGGAGTAGACACGTGGTGCTGTTTTAAGACGGAGACTAACCGTCTTCAAACTAGCTCATTTTCAAGCATGGCTGACACCTTTCTTCTTTCTCCGCTACCATGGTGTCCTTGACTCTGACAGAGGGTGTGAAGTTGACGATAGTGTTGCCCTACTCGGACATATGAAATGTCCTCTGGCGGATGATTCAGCGCACTATACCCTCCAGCATGTTTGATCAGGTGGTCAGGGTAGCCACACGTCCACCTGTAGAACAGGATCTCATTAGGATGACAAGAATCGTGCTCGAATTCTCTTGCATAGTTCAAAACGGACATATGAAATGTCCTCTGGCGGATGATTCAGCGCACTATGCCCTCCAGCATGTTTGATCAGGTGGTCAGGGTAGCCAGTTGTCATCTGTATAACGGGATGGTCAATTTTGGATGACAAGATCCGTGCTCGAATTTTCTTGCATAGTTCAACGCAACTACACACTCATTCAGTACTCCGTCACATTCTTACACATAGCCTGAAATAAAAAACAACAACACATGAACAAACAAACAAAACAACATTGCTGACCTATTAGACGCCAATCGCCCACTCCCCTCCTACCTTGTACGGATCAACGAAATATTAGGTTATGCGGTAATTGGATGTGTTGGGAGCATGTTTCATGCCTTGCTCGTATTGGGAAGGGAAAAGTAGGTGCATCGATGTGGTCATATACGAGTGTGTGTTAGTGTTACACAACAACGAGAACCCCAATTGTAATTCTAAATCTGAACATTGTATATACAGTTTGGATAGGCTAGGACGAGCAACATATAGAAAACATGCACTTATCGTTTGATTATTTGGCTAATAACATAACTTGCCCACTAACCATTGCTGTGGGCAACATAAGCCTATGAAATGTCTTCTCCCTTCTCCCTCCAATCCCTCACTGAATTAATTAGCACGCCTCCCACGCCCAGAAACTACATTCGCGACTGCCAGGCGCCAGACTGCACTGAGATATATTATTATGACTCACATTTTCACCCCGATTATATTATCGGAATGTTTAGAGTTTAATTATGTTATCATTATCGCCTCTTCACGATGTCTTGTCCAAAATTCACTCATGTACCAATTTGCCTATGTGCTGATAGGCTATTAGTAAACAACTGGTACATAATTTCCGGCTTACATATTCCGTTTCTTCCCCATTTTACATGGTATTATATACTACCTTCTTGTCTTCTACCATAGTGAACCTTCCCAATTTTTGCTGCTTCCAGCTACACGCATTCAAAGTTGCGGCCCTATGATGGTCAAGTTAGCACAAAATCATGTTCTATGCCTCTAAGTTGAGTCGATAACGATTGACGGACGATTAAGTAGTGTATCCGCAATGAATTGAGGCGACACAGGAGCGTGTTGTATTGCGTTGATAGCGAATGGTTCCAAAAAAACGATTGTCTTTTAATGGAGGGTCTATTGGGAAATAGATCTATTGACGGCAATCAGTTGGTCAACGAATCACGTGTCAACAGCTGAAAAATAGATCAATTTCAACCAATCCAGGCCTCGTGTGAGACGAATGCCATCGTGAATAATCGAATATGTTTCGAAGCAGCGCAATAGGGACATATTGAGAGCTGGAGCGAAAATTCTGTACAGTGTACCGAATTGGGTTCAACCTAATTTGGGGCGAGAACGGTGCCACCAAATTTGATTTCATCGAACATGGTTAGTTTGACTATTATCCTTTGTCATGGCAGCAGTCGGCTAACCCGCAGGTCGATGGAATTAAGCCCACGCTCCCCGTGTCCGGCAATCGAGTTGCAAACACGGGTCGCAGTCCGTTCGCCGATGTCAGTAGTGGAGGTGGGGCCGAACGTCATGCATAAACAGAGCACACCTCATTGTAGTGATTCTTTGTCATGTTGTTTTGCTATCACCTAACTTTTGTAACCAATTGAGACTTAACATCTAAGTATTACTAATTCTTAATTCACGGCAGGCAGGTACTAGATAATTCTGATCTATACACAACGGGGATCCCCCGATTGGGTTAGGCCTATACCACAGTTCCAATACAGATGACCTGAATTCCATGGAATGTCCGTAGTGCGAAATGATGCGTTGAATTCTTCCACCCGCTATTCCCAGAACCCGATGATGGGCCCAAACAAGAACAAGAAGCCAGAACTCTATGCCTATGGATGGACTCTGCTTTCTCTCGGTCTCCATCAACTCCTACGAAAATCAAACACAAACAGTGCATATTTAGTCAAGTTATTGAGTGCTACGATCCAATGTGATCCTAACTGGGACATTCATATGGCGAGATATTAGGAGGGCAATAGCTACTTCCTTGTTCTGCGAATTCACGATTCCTTTCTCTGCACGGATCGTTCTGCTTACAAGATCATAACCGTGCCGGGGCGCGTTACAAACAGTCCCTGAATCCGAGGCAATGATTCAACTTAATGTGTCCGGACTCCGCGATCGATGATATGACTGCTGAACATCGTTGCCCAAATCCACACAATGGTAAATTCTCTGCAATTCACCTGTTGCATGCAAAGAGATGATAGATCATACCGTATAGGAAACAAACTGATCTTTTTAAAACCATTCTCCTTCCAAGACTCGCGCGTTATATCCGTAGAAATCTCACCTTCTTCCCTTCATCCTCTTCTCGCTGTATCTGAGAGACAGCGAGAACATGAAATCAATCAACAGTAGCAATTACCACAGCTGTCACTTGATATTCCGAGACAATTGGGTGTCGTATTACTTTCGCATAAATACCTGTGACGTAATAATTTGACGTACAACTTCGGTAGCACAGCAAAGGAATATGCCGAAGCCTTCATTTTAATTGTCATCGGAGATATGCGAGGAAGCAGTTTACTAATTAAAAGTATGTGCGCTTGAAGTATGGCAGTTGCATCTCCGCAACAGTTTCAGTTTCTTGTTGGGATCAAATACCTTAGTTTTTCATTAATATATAATATTCTCTTATTCATTTGAGAATACAGCATACTCTCTCTTCTTTGAATGAACACATACCGTCTGAAGTTGATGATGAAGCCGCGAATCTGTTTTTTGTCTTATAACCAACTCACACTACATCCTGCTGGAGGACATCGAAATTACGGTGAGAAACATTGTCCCTCACTAAAAATTCAGTAATCTGGCTTTGAATGTGCTATGAAGACGTAATTACACATATCGTTGGTACTGCTGCATGTGTCTGGTACACGTATCCCACACCTGACAATGGGTCGATTTTTCTTTCTCTCAAAAAGCATTCTCAATTACCGACAATATTTGGCACTTGCTCATTTAGTCAAGTATTCCAATTCAAGAGTTTATACCGTTCCGTCTGCCTGGTATTTTTTGTAAACCTAGATTGAAAGCCAATGCAACTGAATGCAACCAATACAATCACTGCAGAAAATCGACCTCAACATTAACCCGAGACCCGCGAAATAGTTTACTCCAGTTTTCGTGACCATCAGAACGAAGCGCAACCAGGGTAAGAATATAATGCCCACGAAATTAAATGGAATTGTGATGATCGAACTCGTTATTCGACCCTGAAAGTGATCCTTTTCTATTAATGATAAATTATCGCGTAGTTACTCACTGGACAGCATAGCTAGGTCTCTCTATAGAAAGGTCTATAACTGCTTTGGATACCGATATAACTCCCCTGTATTTTGTAAATAATATATTTTTCATTAAGCTTTATCCGCATTATATACAATTCAGCATTTATGCTACTGTGGGTAGGTTAGTAAATCACAGCTATAACATGGCGATAAGCTATAGTCCGCAAGGTCAGCACTCTCGACATTGATCTACCACCCGCTGCCTAGACCCGTTTGATATCATCCATTCATTCAACATGGCCGAACCAAATCCGGTCGTATACGCCTCCTAACACAATCGCGAATATTAGGTGGAACTAGCTAATCTCTCAACTCTCTAGCGAACTTCTATACGCCCATATCCATCCGATTGTTCTCATATCGTTCCTTCCAAGTATTTTAGGCAAGCCGTATCTCTTCATTGCCTAAACTCACTGGACAGCATGTCTCTCTACAAAAAGGTCTATAACCTGATAACTGCTTTGGGTACGTACCGATAGCCTCCTCTGTATATTGGGGGATAACAACTATTTATTTACTCTTTAACCGCATTATAATAGACCATTCATCATTTATGCTACCTGTGGGGTAGATTGGCGAACCGTTCTTCAACCTAACGTACTTTTAGCTATAACATGGTCCAAACCTTCAGCCGCAAGGTGAGCACTCACGACATTGACCTACCACCCACTGCCTAACCCAGTGACCCGGTTGATATAATTCATTCATTCAACGGGGCAAAACCAAATCCGTAAGCTACTCCGCCTAACACAATCGCGAATATTAGGCGGAACCAAATTATCTCTCAACTCCTTAGACGACTTCATATTTTGATGTTAGCTCGCACATTCACCCTACGTTCCACATACCGTTTCTTCCAAGCATAGCCAAGTCGTATCCCTTTATTGCTTAAATCTCTTGACACTTTCCTCAGTAACCTTCCATTCATTTGTGAGGAAAAACCCCGGGGGTGAGCAGCGACATCAGCAGTTCTCTCTTAACTCTCCATACACTTTCAATTGTTTAATTCAGCGTGCAGTATCTTCCAAGGGCGATCAAGCCTACATTCTCTGCACATAGTCTGAAACACCATGAAAGCAAAGGGGCCTAGACACAGGAAAGGAAATCAGTGCACCGGACTGTCACCAAATGGTTTCACTCTATTTTTTTTTTTTTTTGATCGTGGGTGTTATGGGGACTTTCTAAATTGCATCGACCAGTACAAAAATCCACAGAAACACAAACAGGACCCAACACCATATTAATTTAAGCAGAGGATTGGACACACTGATATGTCTACAATGATGAGAATCGGAGGTAATGTAAATGACTCCTATCACATTTTCATGCTATCAATAAGAGGACGATAAGATGTGTTTGTTATGGTTGAAACATCAAGGGGCAGCTTCCCAGGGGATCTACACTAACGTGACTCTGAGACCGAAAGGATTTTTTTTCACATAAACGATTGCTTATTATCGTAGTCAATTGTTAGGCCTCAATTACGATTACATATCTTCCAGTGGGTAGTAATTTACACTCCACCAAATAGCTATGGACTAGGACTACAGAGTGGTAGCTTAGCGAAACAAAGTGATTCAACGAAACTATATATCTGCCAAAACGGTACAATGAATAGGACCCCAGTACTTATGCGCTAAATAAAAAAGCCAATATATATTAGAAACTGAGTACTCATCGTGAATCTACATGGGGTAAGGCGATAATCAGCTTCTCGTCTGTTAGGACATTATGTGTTCTAATTCTACCAACTCGTTTTATGACGAATATTTATGTGAAAAACGTCACGCAGATAAGAGATGACCTCTCTTGACCTTATATGACCTCTGGTCGGAACCCAAATAATACCCAATGTATCAGAACCCAAGTGTCAAAATATTATCAAAGGGAAGTCACTAGCATGGGCTTCGCCCAACCATTATTCCCGTGTCCTCGTATAAGAAACAGTTCTATATTGTATATGTTCAATTTTTACATCGGATTTGTAATAGATTATACACCCATCGGCTAAATGTTTAAGGAATAGATTTGGACGATTCCTGACAAAATAAGTAACCGATTACGAGTTTTCGTGACCGTTTCTTTCAGACATATGAGTGTTAAGGGAATAAACTGGAAGAATACCCCACTAGTGGCCAACCTTCTCCCACATAATGTGATTGAAGTGGCAACCCCAGGTCAGCTTTGTGACTGACCAATGCAGGCACGAAGTGACATGAAGTGTTGTGGAATGACCACCACAATAGCAGACAAACCATGCCACAGCTGTGTCGGGGTTGCCAATCATGCAATTCATAGGTCGCTGCCGAGTAAACACAACAATTTGGCCTGAGCTATGTTACAAACTCACATTACTATCCGAATTTTTTAATTTTTTAACCCTTGGGGCACATCCACTATATTTAGGATACTGCCCAGTTAACAGCCACACTGAAAATGCTTTCGGGTGTTCATTTTACTTTTTTGTCGATATGTACATATAGAAAATCTGCTGTGGTCTCCAGGCAGTGTCATTTAGCACGAAACCTAATACTGAAATGTTCAGCTAATACAGGTGGACTACTCCCCAAAATGGCTCCTGTGCATTTGATGGACAGCTCTCTTGGGTGATTGCTGTGTAATACGAGGGGCTCAGAGGGTGTGTAAGGATTTCGTGGAACGATCACGAGCAAAAAACTAGTGCGATGTTTACGCGCCCTTGTTTTTTTGTATATTAATTAAAATATACCTATATTTTATTACAAATATATTACGCTATTTTCAAGGTGCGCTGTTGGAAGAATTGGGAAGTTATCCTTTAGTTGAAGACACCGTACCAATTGGAATGACCCTGATATTCTCACAACGCACTGTCTATTGTGATAGTGCTGCACTAACTCGTCGATATGTTATTTGAACGGGGTCTATCGAGGGCGCAATCAGACATGTTTATTTTTTTGTTGAGAAGTAATTGTAGTCGTTTTTACAGTTCCTACTAAAAATGTGTTATGGACACTTCAGTCCCTGAATTTGCCGATTGTCTCGTTTGGCATGATCCAAGTCACGACTTGGGGGTTCCGGGAAAGTGATCGGAACATCGAGTTCACTGATCGCAAAATTGCAGTTTCGGGAGCGGGTTGGGGTGGTGACACCCTCGATACCATTTGAGCACTAGTCAAAAGGAGGCATGCTATCGCCGGTGCTCATCCACGTTCAACTCGGCCAGGGTTCTTTGATGAGGTCTTACTGGGCACTCCATGAACCCGTAGAAATCAGACCAAAAAAATGACACTTCCCTAAGAGAGACAGGGTTGTTCAATTAGATAACATCAATGAAAGTCGTAACATGAAGTCTTTTCTGGTTACTAACTATTTGAAATCATAGAAGCGCAGCCATGCAGTGACGTGGCCAACTGCTATCTACTGCAGCGTTATGGTTACCTCAGGGACGAAATACCTTCCGCACCGTGTGGTTGACTTCTCATATCCTGTCAGTGAATGTGGCGAAGAGTTCAGGCATGCTGATTGATGATCGGAAGTACACCCACTTGGTTACTTTTGTACATGGAAACAACGGGAGGGTTGTGTCTGTCTCCTGCGGGAAGGATTTGTGAGGTTTCCCTCTATTATCACTATTACGTCTAAGAAGGCTCAGCAATATTCGTACACGGACGAAACCGACAATGAAGCTTCATTAATCGAAGAAGATTTGACTATTGTCGCACTGGTATATGGTCCACATCAGCTATCTGATATTTTCTAAATCCCTCGAAAAACGATTGAACTGTAGATATTTTGTTCACGGTCCTTCCAATGTTGTCGCTTTCAAACATGGATGCAACTACATACACAGTGGGGTTGAAAAATAACGGGTTAACACTTTTAACTCAGGTAAGCTATCTGGATATATTGGAAATCAAATCAAACAATTCACTCATGACACAATGAAGTATTCTCATGAAAATGAAACCTGGAAATGGAATATTATAACGAGAAACCTGTCCAACAGTAAAACAATTAATATCGCGTTTCATCTCCAACCCGGCATTCAGAGTGCGCATTGAATTAGGGCAAAAACAGATTTTTTTACTTATCTACAACTGTTTCGCTGTTCGTATTTCGTTAAAGTCTATCTAGCTCACCGGCGATTCGGACATAATTTAGGAAGCTTCTCGAGGGTTGAGAGATTTTTACTATTAATAACAGATAAAAATTGATAGAGCCGAACTACCCATCGGTTTGTATTCTTTTATTATTAGTTTATGAATTATGATGACAACATTAGAGAACAGGAGTAGAAGAAAAAACTAGCTCACCGGCTGCGTAGGCCAATGATCGTACTTTAGTAAGCTTGTAAGTGCTGGCCTCACGACAAGTAAAAAAAAAAAAAAACAGTTTTGTAGCGTCAGCAGATGAAGACCCCTCTGCCGTGTTAACACCAGTGCCTCGAACTCAGTCTCGGTCATAGGACCTTGAAGTATATATATCGATCTAACAGTTTAATCAACTTGGCCGCATCACTGCGGATGTTTAGTGATTTAGGTGAATTTCATAGCTGGCCTATCGTTTCGTAGCATGATAAAGACTCACGGCAATTCTTTTGACGAATCACTTAAAAATCAGTGCCTGATATATGTCAGCTTTATAACCCAGGATCATTTTAATTACATCATGGAATTAATATACATGTATCAGGGTACATGATCACAATTATGTTGACTAAAAATTCACAGGGCCAAAAACCATCCAATTCATCAGGCTCAAAACGATGGTTGATATACACTATTTCCAACGATCAATATTCCAATCATTCAATACAGGACCCCTGCTATGATGATAAATTCACAACATGAGTGAGTTTTTTAGTTCCCTCGAGGTTTCTGTTTCTCCTTTAGAGAGGAGTAGACACGTGGGGCTTTTTTGAGACGGAGACTAACCGGGTGAGTCCTGATAGACATTTGCAGCTAAGGTTGAACAATTTATTCGCTACCGTGGGTGTCCTGTGACTTTGACGCAGAGTGCTTTGGTGAAGTTGACGATTAGTGGTGCCCTGCTGATAGAAATGTCCTATGCGGATGATCCAGCGTACTATGCCCTCTAGCTTGTTTGATCGTGGTAGGGTCAGCAAGATCCTTGCTGCGAATTCACTTGTATAGCTTCAACGCACTACACACTCGTGGAGCATTTCATCAAATTTTTACACAATAGCTTTGAAATAAACGCCAACAACACATGAACAAACGAAAACACAAACAGTGCTGAGGCTATCCACTCGTGTCCCGCCCGCCCTGGCCCCGGCCCCTCTCCTACCTGTACGGATCAACGAGAATATTAGGTTAAGTTGTAATGGTTGTGTGGATATGTTTCAGGCCTGGTTTGTATGGGAAGGGAAACATAGATGATCGGGGGGGGGTGTCATATACAAGTGTGTTAAAGTGTGGCACAACAACGAGATCCCCAGAGGATCGAAATCTGAACATTGATATACCAGTGTTGGATAGGGCTAGGACACGACACATATAGAAAACATGACTTATTCGTTTTTCACCATTCCAGTAATAACTGTATACGTCCGTTGTCCGCGGGCAACAGAAGCCTATGAAAGTCTTCTCCCTCCAAATCTCACTAAATTAATAGCACGACTCCCAACGCCCCAAAAGACTACATCGCGACTTCTCCTGGAACGGGCAGACTGCACTGAGATATATTAATGTGACTACATGTCACACCGATTATATTATCGGATGTTTAGATTTTAGTCATGTTATCGCCTCTTCACGATGCCTGTCGAAACTTCACTCATGTACGATTATGTGCATAGTCGATGATAGGCCTATTGTTAGCTATGGTAAAATATTTCGAGCTTGCCTATTCCGTACTTTCCTCATTTTACATGGCAATAATTACTATATTCTGCTTTCTACACATGGGAACACTTCTCAAGTTTTTGCTGCTTCCCGCTACACGCAGGTCACAACTTGCGGCCCTATATGATGCGTACGTTGCCCCCCCAACCAAAAAATTATGTTAGATTGCCTCTAAGTTGGGAGTCTGATAACGATTATTGACGACGATTAGTAATGTATCGTAGGAACTGAGCGGGAACAGGAGCGTGTTGTAACGCGTTGATAGCGAAGGGTGTTCCATAAAATTGCTCTTTATGGAGAGGTCTATGGGGAATATTTTATTTGCACAGGCAAATCAAGTTGGCCAACGAAGCACGTTTTACCAACTGAAAAATACGATCAATTGCAACTAATCCTGGCCTTGTGTAAGACAAATGACCATCGTGACTATTCGTAATAATGCTTCGGAAGCAAGCGCAATAGTGAAATATTAAGAGCTGGAGAATATTCTGTACAGTGGGCCAAATTTGGTTGAAAAAACTTATATTTTAGAGCAAGACGTGACACCAAATTCGAATTTAATCAGACAGTGCTCAGTAGTTTTTCATGGAAGCAGTCGGCTGACCCGATGGTCGACGGAAGCCCACGCTCCCCCGTTTTCCAGGCAATCGAGTGCAATCGCGGTCGCTCGTTCGCACGACGTCAAGTAGTGGGGGTGGGGCCGACTGCTCGGAAATTAAACAACAGCACAACCAGTGTAGTGTTCTGTGCCATGCGTTTTGCAATCACCTAACTCGTAAGCAAAATGAGAACTTTAGATTCTAAGTATTACTAATTATGTCAGGCAGGCAGGTATACTAGTAATTTGAGCTGACCACAACAAGCTGGGGGTCCCGAATCGTTGGCTTGAAGGTGAATACGTAGAGGACCTCCTGAATTCCACGGAATGTCGTAGTGCAAAATGATGCGTCGCAACGCCCACCCGCGTGTCAAGAACTCAAGGACTGGGCCCAAACAAGCAAACAGGAGACTGAATCCAAGAACATGCATTAGCTTGTGGATGGACACCTGCTTCTCTCGCCTCATCAACTACGAAGACCGAACACTAGAACAGTGTATAGATAGTCAAGGTATTGGGGGATTCGATCCAGTGTGATCGTAACTGGTACTCTCATATGAACGAGATAGTTAGGAAGGGCAATAATCACTTCCTTGTTCGGGGAGTTCAAGATTCATGGTCTTTCAGGGAGCGATCTGCATACAAGATCATTATCGGGCATGGTTACAACAGTCTCCAGGGCAATGATTCAACGCAATGTGTCCGGACTCCGCGATCGATGAAATGACCGCTGCACATCGTTTCCCAAGTCCACACAATGTAAATTCTCTGTGACTCACCTGTTGCATGCAAAATAGATTGTGATGATGCCGTATAGGAAACAAAACCTTATTGTTCAACATGGTTCTGCGATATAGACTATCGCGTTATATCCGTAGCATCTCATCTTCATCCGCTTTATCCTCTTCTTACAGTATCTGAGAGACAACGAGAACCATAAAAAATTAATTCAACGGCAATTACCACACGCTGTCACTTGATATTCGAGACATTGGTGTCGTATTACCTTTCTAAGAAATACCTGTGACGTAAACAAAATGACGTACAGCACGGGAACAACAGCAAAGGAATATGCCGAAGCCCCTCCAGTTTCAATTGGCATCGGAGATATGCGAGAAGCAGTACTAATGAAAAGTATGTGCGAATGAAGTATGCAGAAAACTGTCTCCGCAAAGCAGTTTCATTGTTGTTGGGATCAAATACCTTTGTTTTTTTATTATTATAATATTCTCTTATTCATTCGAGAATTACAGCATACTCTTCTCCTCTGTGGATGAACACATACCGTCTTGAGGTTGATGAAACTCGCGAATATGTTTTTGCTCTTATAAGCAACTCAACTACATCATGCTGAAGGACATTAAAATTACCATGAGAAATCATTGTCTTCAATGAAAATGTCAGTAAATCTGGCTTTGAATGGCTACTAAAGCCGTATACACATATCTTTGGTACATGCTAGCAGTGTGCCTGTAAGCGATATCCACACACTGACAATGGGTCGATTTTTCTCTCTCTCAAAAAGCCATCACTACAATAACCAGTCAAGATTTGCACTTGCTCAGTTAGTCAGGTATTCCAATTCAAGAATTATTACACGTTACCTTCCTGCCTGGTATTTTTTAACGTAGATTGCAAGCCAGTGACAACTGAATGCAACCAAACATCACCCAGAAAATCGACCTCAGACTCAATAACCCGAGACTCGGCGAAATAGTTTACGCAGTTTACCATCAAAAAGAAGCGCATACCAGGATAAATAATAATGCCTAAGAAATAAATGGGAATTGTGATGATTCTCCCTCGGATTCGACCCTGAAAGTGATCGTTTTCGAATAATGATAATTACCGAGTAGTTACTCACTGGACAGCATAGCTAGGTCTCTCTACAGAAAGATCTATAACTGCTTCGGATACCGGTATAGCTTGCTCTGGTTCGGGAAAAGAATATTTATTAGGCTTCATCCGCATTATATAGCATGCTGTACCGTAGGTAGGTGCAAATCGCCCTCCACCATAACGTAACTTTTACCCTAAACATGGTCTCAACTTCAGCCGCCCATGGTCAACACTCACGACATTACGATTGAGATCATCCATTCATTCAACAGGGATAAACCAAATCCGTAAGTCTACGCCTCCTAACACACAATCGCGAATATTAGGTTGGCACTGAAGTTATCTTCAATCCGTAGACGACTTCATATTAATGATGCTAGCGCACCATATCCACCCGATGTTCCCATATCGTTTCTTCCAAGCATAAGCCACGTCGTATCTCGTTAAGCCTAACTCTCTTGGCGCATTGCATCGGAAATACTTACTTCATTTGTGAGGAAAACACCCCGGGGGTGAGCAGCACATCAGCAGTTCTTCTAACTCTGCTATGCACTTTCAATCGTTAAATTCGGCGTGCAGTACTCTCCCAAGGGCAATCAGTTATATATTCACTAGACATAGTCTGCCATACATCACTGAACGACAAAGGCGCTAGACACAGGCACGAAAAATCAGTGACCCCACTATCACCTATTCTTCTTAATTAGTCTTTGTCGTGGGTGGTATGGGAACCTCTAATTGCATAGACCAGTACAAATTTAACTCCCACAAAACCATTATAATTTAAGCAGAGAATGGGACACATTGTGATTATGTGACAATGATGAAAATCGGAGGTAGTTGGCACTCCTAGCACTTTCTCATCCTTCCTATGCATACGAGGACTAATTAAATGTGTTGTTATTATTTGCTCCAATGGACAGGCTTCCCCATAGGAAACTCTACGTCCGTGAATCTGCGACGTTTTTTTGGCCATAAACGATTGCGAGGAATAGATTTTGACGATTTTGACCGAAAGGAATTACCAAATACGATTTTAATGACCGTTACTTTCACGGACACGAGTGTTTGAATTCTTACCATAAAACAGCGTGGAAATTAAACGTAGGGCTGCTAACTTCATCAGCAGTGAGTATTCCTCCTGTACGGAAGTGTTTCTGTTTGGACTGCACGACGAACTTGAACTACCAACACTGAAAATGTAGAAAAACTGATAGGTATGTACCTTCTACAAGATTAGCAATGCTATTTCAAGCTATCCAATATGATCAATACCATAGCGCCCCTCAATACGAGGAAGACGAGGGGCCTGAGGGGTCAAATTCTGTATCCAAGTGCTGAATACCCTCTCTATGATGGTATGAGTTGCTTTTGCGTATCGAAGGAATGATCGGTTTGCAGCCGTCTGATATCTGTGATTTCTGGGAAGTGGCATTAGGCCTACGAAAGTAGAATGAGGACAAGGAAGACAAGTACAATGGAAGAGAAAATGTATCGTGTTCTCGAACCACTACGCGAAGCTACCGAAGCCACCTCATGAAATGGGCCTTAAACCAACCATTGACATTGGGCCCGTACCACTGATGGTGGGCGAACAAAACAGGATGGCTAATTCACCTAATCCCAGTTAGGTATAATACATAATCACCTCATTCATAGCCGTGCGATGAGAAATGCTTTATATTTAACGAGTAAAGTGCGACGTTTTTAGTTATTTATTTAGCAGTACACTGTCACCGTCTGTTTTCGCAAGGAATTTATAAAATAGGGAATTGCTCACACCAGTCGTTCCGTCATTCGACCCGTCGTATGTATGTATGTAGGAAGCTTACACAACCTGGGTACGAGCAAACGATGTGTTGTTAGGGAGACAAGCTATTCTAAATTTCTGGCAATTATTTTGGCGCGCGTCCTCTCGAACTTGAATATTAAGCAATTTGCAAGATGTAAACAACGCAGAGTGTACATTGAACTTCGTGGATTGTCCGTCCTGATTATCGTTAATTAATATAAAGAGGGGAGGCAAAATGAAATGACGCTCGAAAAAAAAAATCAAACATATCAGACGACAAAGAGTGGTGTCGAAAAAAGAGCTCGATTGTATGTAGCAAAATGAAGGGTTGAAACCCATATTTAGAAGGAAAATAGGCATGAGTTAACTCAATGTCGTGTTGCCTCGGGGTTTTTTGGGTTGGGGGGGTGGGGGGGGGGGGGTTGGGGGGGGGGGGGGGGGGGGGACAGTGTCGCTTAATTAGAAAAAAACGCAATCCCCAATAAGGGAAAAAATTTAACGACGCGACCTCAGCGAATAAAATGAATTCTTTCTAAATGTTTAGGAGAGAACACTGCGAAAATGTGTCGTTAAATTGCAAAAGACATATTCATTTGATGGGAAACACACTTTGACATAAGTTCGAACGAATAAAATTGCATAAGTAGGGATGATGTGCAGGATACTTTTCTGTCAAATATCGTAAATGTAGACACTTTCACTTTCTCTCTGCATGCATCTTCAATTTTGTGCTTCTGTTTAAAACGACAGAAATATCACAGGTTGTCCATGCGCTCATCACGTGGGGAAGTGAAAAACGTGTTTTTATTATTGAAAAAAATATATCTACTACTTTTCTGTCCTATGTGGGTTCGCTGTAAAGTTTATAACCCTTATCTCAACGTTATTGGGAGAGGTGTCCATGCTCTTTTCACGTAGAGAAGTGGGGGTGAGGGGCTCCATGAAAAAACGTGTTTTTATATAAAAAAAATATATCTACTACTTTTCTGTCCTATGTGGGTTCGCTGTAAAGTTTATAACCCTTATCTCAACGTTATTGGGAGAGGTGTCCATGCTCTTTTCACGTAGAGAAGTGGGGGTGAGGGGCTCCATGAAAAAACGTGTTTTTATATAAAAAAAATATATCTACTACTTTTCTGTCCTATGTGGGTTCGCTGTAAAGTTTACAACCCTAACCTCAAACATTATTGGGAAAGGGTCTCGATTGGTTGTAGAAGGGCCACTTCTGTGAGACAGGCAACCCAGAAAGAAATCAGATGCAGCCTTCGGCAATGCCATTGGGAAACTGAACGATCTCCTTGCCCCTCCCATAATAATGCAAATTGCAAGTATGCAGCCAATGACTGCACATGTGCATGTCTCAATCAACACCTGTTGCTGCAAAATTGCCATGCACTTGTTATGTAGATGCTAGACCCGAGCTGTCGATCGAACATTTACACCCGATTTGTTAATAATAAAATGCAATACTTTGGTTGTGTACACTGTTAACCCTTATCATGCTAAATTGAGGGCGGGCTTGATTTGGCCTCCATTCGTTTGGCAGGAGTGGCCACAGTGACTGTATAAGATGAACACCCTCCCTCCGGTCTACCATGACAACATTCTGCAATATAAGTTAGGGTTGCAAATTCAGAGCACCTGATTGGCTGAGATATAGCATTTCGAATTGGGTTGTAGAGTGCCCTCACTAAGTCTATGGGCCTCTGTTGAAAAGTGTGGTAAAAATAGCTGTTTTTGACTGGGGATATCTCTGCATCCGGCGTTCAACCAATCTTATCCGAATCTCGGATTCCTCTTATTATCATGATACATATCGTGAATAGATCACCAGACTGCTATAATTTAAAGGCAGTCCAGCCAATGAATACTCTTTCCGGTGTTATAATGTTGAAAAGATTAAAAAAAATCATTGGAATATCACTTAGTTCCGGGATTATAGCATGTTCGGTTGGGAAGATATGGCTTCCTCAAATTTCATATAATTTGGTGATTTTTGCAAACTGGCAACCTTCTATGATGTCATATCTTCTAATTTTCCTCAAAGTCAAGAATATCTCAAACTTTCCTTCAAAAATCTAGGATTAATTAATTCTCAAAAGTTGCTATAATTTGCAAAAAAATTGCCAACTGATAAATTAATAATCTTCAAAAACTTCGTAACTTCATAAACCCGAAACATGCTTATGAACATGAAATGAAACAAATTTGATTGGGCTGAGTTCCCATGCACAATCAAATGACTTTAAATAATTTTGTCTGGACTTGCCCTTCAATATTCGCTTTTGAATAAATCCCAATTCAGAATTTATTACCAAGAGTGTGCTGGTTAACGAACAGCGATCACAGGACAACCCGAAACTGTCAGGATGGAAATCAGACGTAACAACTAAATTAAAATGACTAAAATCGTTCATTTGTCGAGTGTCATGCTAAAAGCCCGAACCGAACCGAAATCTGAAATAAAATAACATTGCGTAATAGGTATGTAGTATATATGATATATATATATTATATAATATATTATATATATAACCTCATATATATATAGATTCAATATATTTATACTATATATATATATATATATTATATAGATTATATATATATATATATATATATATATATATATATTCCGTGTGGTCTTTTGTGGCGTCGTGTGATGAATTCGATCCAGATACGATTTTTGTCGCGTAGGGTTTTTCCAAAATGTGTCTTCCGGCCAAGAAGGAAACAAGGATTCTTGTAAAGTATCCGGCATGAAAAGACCAGGATTCGACCTACTGAGGCCGACACACCGACACCCATGTTAACCACTCGGGTAATCCACTCAGAATAGCTTTTTTGTATGGACTGGATTACAAACCCAGGGCTGCCTCCCCAGTTTATAGTTTAATATTGGTCTTCAATGCATGGCCAAGCTAGTAGGTCAGGCCGGCCAAGCCGGGTCCAGTGTTCCTGCATATAACATACCAAAAAAATGAATAATCAAAATAAATTTGCATTTAATGTACAGAAAAGACGTTATTAGTGCCACTCCTTCATAGTTGGTTTTTATCACGAGTGAAGCCATACCTCTTGCAGAGCTAGGTGAGATTTGGCGACCGCAATTTCAATTATCCCGATTCTGACACAACCCACCCAAACGTGGAGATTTGCATAATTCTTCCATACCAAAAGAGCCCCAATTGGCATTATGGGTAAACGTATAAACTTATGAAGGGGCGAAAGGCAAGAGCGCAAGAGGGATATTTCACAAGATAATTTTTACTTTTCCAATAAAACATCCTTGGTCAGCGTTGTACTTTCTTCTTTCATATCTCCGGTTGCCACATTCATCAACCCACCTGATATTTCCGGGCTTGTTCCTAATGAGAGTGCCTGTACTGAATGGGGAGGGGGGGGGGGGGGGGGGGGAGAGGGGGGGGGGGGGGAGGGGTCACTCTGCTGCCCCTGACGCAGTCGGCAAGTGAGTGGATTTCAACAACAGGGATAGATTCGGTCAGGAGACGATTATTGTCACAGCGTAATATTGGGGGGCATTATTTAGATGTGTGCAGATAGGTATAGGTATGTATTGAGGATCAACGCACGGCCATATACGTCAGTTTGTAAAGGCGTGTAGCGCCACTATTCATCCAACTTTGTTGTCATATCGTCTGCTATAATTCCGAGTCCGTGCCGCAGGCGACAAAAAGGCGGACGAGGAGGCTTTTCTATGGGGTTTCCAAACGACTGTTATTGTTTCCAGTACTCTACCATAATAACTAATGAAATAATCCAGGAGCATGGGTAAATGGGCATTAACATAGCATCAACAAAGACGAGAGATGTTCTCCAAAAAGCAATCGTACCGTCAGCGCTCTGTGTGAAAGGGAATTTCAACATTCAATTTAAGAAAGAGCTGATTGTGATTTGGTAAGACGAGCTGTTTTGAAGGACAGCATCGAATAACATGGTGGTCCAGGAATAGATTATCATGAGAGAAGACATGAAGTGAAGTTGTTGTAATGGCACGTTATCAATCACGTGCTAATATTGTCGAGATGTGGTGTAATGATTTGAAATATGAACCAGAGAGCCAGAGCCAAAAGGTTTACTGATTTCTTTACGGTTGACTGTTAACTTGAAACCAAAACGAGAGAAATCATATTCTCATTATGGGGATTTTTTCATATAAATATGAACTGGATCCATCAAGGTGCGGTCGAGTTACAGTGTCAACAACCCAGGCGTCACGTACATACCTACATACATACTACATACTACATACATACAACATACATACATACATACCTACATACATACATACATACATACATACATACATACTCCAGGACAGGAACTGCCTGCGCTTGCTCGAGGGTGAGCCCCTGCTCCATATGAACGATGCTCCGGGAGCACTTCAATGCTAGCGCAAGGGAGAGTCAGCAGCTCTGCTGAAATATACTCTCATATATATGTGTATATTTATGCACTGTCATAGATGCATAGATGCATAGATTCCTTCGATTCCTCGAGGGATCAAAAGGTACTCCGATAGAAAATAGGATAATGCGGGTGTATCGCATGAGTGGTACCTGGGCATTCGATTTCCGAGAGAGCATGGATACGGCATTCAGATAGTCAACAACAGAGAAACAAAGGGGAAACGTTATGGAAGTTATATTCAACTGATTATTACTTCAGAGCAGATGAAAAAAAATATCTCGGTGAACTGACGCACGAATAAACGAAGATCTATGGCTTTGCGTCTCACGGAATTTTTCACTTTCTAGATTTAAATGGCTTTATAAAGATGATATTTCATAGTTTCCGTGACAACTACATCCGCCTATCTGTTGGTTCTTCTACAACGCACTTATTACATACAGACAACGTATCCGAGACTTTATTTGAAAGAGGCTATCCACAGAATATGTGTTTAATTATTGAAAAATTATGGATGGATTGGACTTCAATCTCAGAAAATATATAATATTTAGACGGAATCCTATGAGTTTCGTTAAGAACGGTTTTGTCGTGGAGTCTTCCACATTCGCCTGTTATAACGTATTCTCTACAAACGAAGAAACGGGAACCAATATGTGTTATTCCTTCTGGTAGAATTCTATTGTAGCAGTAGGCAAGAAACCTACAGGAGGCAAAAAACTTGATTTTTTTTTTATCGCCCATTATCTATTTTGTCTTATAATAAATTATTACACCTAACTAGCAGGACCGTCTCCTTTATATTAAAGGAATATTCCTATAATTTCTTCAATTGACTTTATGTCTCATTGACTCGATAAGAGACATACTTCTCAAGCAGGCTTCCTGGGCAGTAGACGCATCTTCGAGCATTGCCATTACTAGCTAACGCTAAACCTTATCCCCGACCCTCACAAGCGAGGCGAACACTGTATCCCCTCGACACGAGCAAGGTCCGAGAATATCATGATATCGGGAGTGTCGCCGCCGCCTTCGTCTCAGCCGTTGCCGGATGCGCAATATCTCTCCGATCGACTGGAAACTTGGTATGAATATTCGCCCAAGATTCGAAATCTTAGACGAGTTCGAAGGTGGGCGTCACAACATGGCCTGATGACTCTCATATTTGCTAATTTTCACGATTCTACTCGTTCGTTGGTTCTGAACGAAACTTGGTGGATGTAGAATAGATGTAGAGTCGACAGAAGCGGAGGTTATCAGAAGTCTACTTCGCATAATTCATGCGATTTGCCTAGCGTTGTCGAATTTGACCGAAACTCGGTTGATGTAACTACGTTTAGTCCCGACAAAAGTCGAGGTCATTTCAAGGTCACCGGAGGTCAAATTAGCCTAATTCATATGATAACCTAACTTTGCCAGATTTTGACGAAATTTGGCGCTCCAAAATGTTAGGTACAAATACATGACCCTGGGTAATTCGTTTCACCCAGTCTGGGTAATATTTTACCCATTTTGAGGAAAAAGTTTACTATTGACCTACACCAGAGTGTAGGTCATTTGATGGTCACCAGATATATTCCGATACAATGTACAAACAACACATGCATTTCTAGTTTCCGTATGAATCAGAGGCTGACGATCAGGAAACAACAATAGGACCGTGTATGCGTACTCCTGCTGGGTCAATATGCATTGTTGTTCTGCATTTGGTAAACGTGACTCACTAATCCCAAATCCCAACGAATTGGCTTTCATGCAATACTAAACGTTCATTTACGGCAAGTCGTTCTAAGATTAGCGCATTGACAGCGCCCTTCTTGAACAGCACTCTCTTCATGATTGTTGCAGACACTCAACTAACTCCGTTATGTGCAATGTTGGGAGTAACTCGCTAATAAACTTGTAATCATCTTTGAGTAATGTTCCGGCCAATCGAACTACTCGTGCCTACGTCTGTTATCATTAGCCTGTTGGAAAGAATCTGTGACGTCGACTTCTCACCCCTTAATTTGCAGTTTCAAAATATTTTCATATCCAAAATATATATATATATTCATGCATACTATTGAAACACACGTCCTAGTGACCCCAGCCTTTTAATGAAGTGATAAACTATTGCAAATAATTATAATCGGGCTTGACTGCTTGATTCATCTTCAGAATCAATGGAGGTGGGTCAGTTAACTGTTCCAAGGTTGTAGGCGAAGGGTAATTCGACGGTTGTCACAATTGGGTGGTTTTGCTTTTCATGATCGCTGGGTTCTCGTTTCATCACATACCGGTACGTAGAGAGGTCTATCTTTTTACAAGCTTTCAGTAGCTTTCTGCTAGTGCTCTTGAGTGTGACCATTCTCTCCGACCTTGTTGTTACCATATTGTATTTTGTGTTCTATATGGTTCAAATCATGTTCGGAATCAATCAATCAATCGAAATCAAGGCTTGCCAGGTTGACAGGATCGATGCGCACAGAATCAGAAGAATATGTCTACAAGGTTGCTTCAGTCATAGTCTGGTAGTATTCAGCTGGCTTTGAACTAATGCTATTTTCGTCCCATGATCTTGTGAATTATCTCATCAGCACGGTCGCAATAAATGATTATTGCTCTTTGTATAATCCGGAATGAATATTCAATTATTTAAAATAACATGAGGGACATGGTAAATATGTATGTGCCAGTCGATTCAGGATGCGTCATCGACGGATATTCCGAGGATTTTATAAATAAATCATAGCGATATGCTTACAAAAAATACGAGTAATTATGTGGAACGGTACCGGTGGTTGTTCATCGTATGTTCGTACTTTCGATCTTAACAGGCAGATTTTATGATATAATAAACAGTTTCGCTGAGTTGTCGTCATTTCATTATCTTACTCACTGGAATTGAACTCTGCGACCGACATTCGTGTCTTGCAAATACGATACGATTCGCCTATGATATATGATTTCTATATATGAATGGGTACGAGGCCAGTAGCAGGCGATGGAATCTCGTCATCACAATTAATCAAGATGGACCAGTCTCTGTCCAAGTGATTTGTTGATTGTGAGGGGGTCTCATGTATCTTCAGACCGCTCGGGCACTTCTTCGATAGATTCTCAAATTCCTTGGGAAATAGGTTAGGTCGAATGCCACCTCGGCGGGACCGAGTGTGGTGCATGTTGTATTAGTAGGTGAGTATCGTGTGTAGGGTTGCTAATCGGATTTCCCACGGAATGAATTCCACAGATCCGATTAGTCAATTAGTTCTGTCGTAAAGATTCGCTGCTGGGAATCGAAAATTCGAAGGAGTAGAGCCAACAACCAACAACATAGAACCGACTTGATCTGAAAATCTCGACTGAACATCTGAACTTTAATGATCATCAGTGATAAATGTTCATTGTTTACCGTGTGTCGCGAACTGATCGGAACATTCCATTGATCTATCTGATGGGGGTCAGGGAGCGGGACGAATTAGTGTCCATTGCTTCCCACTCCCTGCCCCGCGTTTCCCAGCTCACAGACCGAGCTAGGACACTATGGATACTCGGTAGACATATTGAAGAAAAAAAAATACAAGAGGGCAATCCCCGGTGTTGCAGGATTTTATCTGCATCCTTGAAAATGTGAAGCTCTCAGTCGTTTGTTTTGTCTGCGAAAATTCTGAGTTCTAAATAGTCGAAATTTATCAAATATGTGTTCATAGTAATTTCAAGAACTTTTTTAGACCCGGGGAAATGCTTTGTCTTGATACTTTGTACCTTGATCTAAAATTTGATACCATTCAGTCCTTCCAATCTCTAAATATATTGAATGAAAAAATATTTCCCCAAACTCAACCAAAAATCAAGTTTCCCCCTGAAATCAACATGTTCTGGTACTTCTTAGTAACTGCATGGGAGAAGATGTTACAAAACTTATTTAAATCGTTAATGGAATCAGCAATTATCTTAGACAATAGGAAAAAATCGGTCAGATGGGGAAAACGCTCCGGACTGTGTTTTCCCCCTCAATTTCACAATTTAGATACATTCGCCAGAGTTTAAAAAAAAAGATGTGGGGTTTGTTTATTGTTTGGGCGTTGCAAAATTAACCATGTCAGTCAACCCAAGTTGGCTGAAGAAAAAACATCCAAAATCGACGGACACGCAAACGCATACGCACAGACTAAGGGTAGGATTCCATAGGTGCGGGCGTGAGAGGCCACTGACCCCGAATAGCGCGAGTACGAGCTTGGAGAGCATTGACGTCATTGCGATGGCAAGATAAACACAAGTCCGTAGCGGCAAATGGCACCATCAAAACAATAGAACGAACACTGGGGCAGCAGTGTCGGATGCGGCAAATGCTGGTAACAAGCCGTATCACTGCAAGTGATTCTATGGAAAGTCTTCCTAATAAAAGCATAAACGTTCCTTTCCATGAGGCTTGCTAGTTATATATAGCCCTTCTCGTCGCCATACAGTTTAATTCTTTTTAAAATACCAGCCTCCTTCGCAAAATATGAGGTGTGCATTATAACGCACACACCATACGCATTCAGTGGAATTACTAAGCTAACCAAAACACACACACACACACACACGCACGCACAACACACACGCACACGCATACACACGCGCGCGCGGGGGGGAGAGAGCGAAGCGGAGCGCGCGCACGCATATCGACACACAAAGCTACTACACAACCCGAGCTGCACGCACGTAGCGGGATCACGCGTCACCATGAGGATCCTCAGTGGAAAGTTCATAACCCCTACTGTGTGAACATAGCAGTCGGCGTAGGGCAACCAAGGCAGTAAATATGAATGAATTGTCTAGCCTACATTATCTCATCCGCTCCGTCGGGAACGATGAGAACAAACACTGCTCGATGTATTTAGCATTTACCAGCGGTATTACTCCCCGATTTCCTTTTAGTCCAACTAGCAGTGCAGATGTCATGTTCAAGCTTTTGGCAGTTGGATTATTTCCCTGAAAATGCTAATGTGGGGGCACTGTACAGTTGTCACTTATGATGATTTGACAAGGATTCGGATTCGGACCCGCCCCCCCCGACTGTATTTCTGTAACGTACTGTTCGCAGATATGTCAATACGGACCTTCACTCTAAATCTGGGAGGGTATTTAGGTAATTTTACATTATAGATTTTTAAAAATTCATTTTGGACCGATTCCCGAAATACAGTCTTGTATTCAGCAAATAAACGCGTAGTCAACCATCAACTGTACTAAGTGCTAAGCAGGGTGAACTGTTAAGACCGGTACTAAGTTACAGGTTCTTTGATATTTGCCTTTGCTGACTTTAAACTCATCAGAAACTAATGAGACCCTTATATTCTCCCACCGAATCGTCATCTGTGACATAATTTTTCATGGACGGCGCGACTGACTGAGCTCACATGTGACCAAAAACTATCGAAACACTGTGAACATTGACACCCTAATATTAAAGCTCCCTTCAGCTTTGTTTCATGTCATCCATATCCCAGGCCACGAACTACTCATACTCTAGTATCTATTGTACTGACTGATATCAACCTACAATTGAAACAAATCTTTGAAACGATAGATTTGTCTAATTCGGTAATTTCGGAGAATAGGTCCCTGTGGCGAAACAGAAATATATTTGTTACGGTTTTTTTTTTTTTTTTTTTTTTTTTTTTTTTGTTTTGGCGCGGACTGATCACCATTTTCTCCTGATATAAATATTTTAAGTTCTGCAATTTTGACTGAATTTCCTGCTAAACATAGATGGGTATCGAACGATGACAATGATAATTTTCCAAATCTTGATGCTCATCTGTTAATATTTCAAAGGCTGAATGGAAATTTTTAACGGATTCAAAACACTTAGGCTCAATGATTACTTTTCTCAGTGATGTGATGAATTTGACTCAAATGATAAGGTGTTTCACGCAGTTCACTTTAAAGTACTAATGAGGTAATTTCATTTCGTGAGTTCAGGCATAATGTGCAGGAACTAACATGCAAGAAAAACATTACACATTCAAGTAACGGTTTCACATCTATTGACAAATTTGTAGTGCACTCTTCCAGCAGCTCATTATGGGTAAAATAGATCCGATTTACATCATTGACGTGCTAAGGTTAGTGCTTTGGCGATTCCGTGGAATGCTAACAGTAACTTGGCAGTGCCTTCCATTTAAATGTGCTGAATTAGGATGACTACTCGGCTAGCTCGCTACCATGAGATGGTCCTTCTCTTCCACGGATATCATGCTGTTATATACAATACGCGGAGGAACAATTTTATTACCGATATTTAACATTTATCTATGGCTGCGGTTGCCTGTAGTTATGGTGTGAATGAGCAAATAACATATAATATAATAATAGGAAAACAAGTAACATTATTACACTCTACATATGAATGAGATCTGTGTTGTAATCATGTGATTAGAGAGTTGGTTTTTTTCCCGGTCGGTGAAGATGTATTCACAAATTTGTGAAATGAAATACGGTACCGTGACCTAACAGTAAAGTCAATTGCATCAACGAAAAAAATATACTTCGCTGATTCTACTTTAAATCGCAAATATATTGGACCTATACGAAAACCTTTATCAGTCCTGAGCATATTGATACTTGTACATGAGCCTGTTAAGTTAAAACATTTGTTTTGTCCATGACGATCTTAGGAGTTGATTGAATGATCACTCATACAACCATGAGATTAGGTTTTCAACACTCTCTGTGCACACAAGTTGTTGGAGGAGTTTTGATAAAAGGGTAAGGCCAGGGTAACTTTTGGAGTCGGATGCCCAAACCATACGTTGTCATCATTTTATGGAAATTGGTAGGTACATATTCATGATACGTTTACACATAGGTGTCGAATAGTAATTTTCAAATTTTCAAATTTTGCTCAGTTCTTACCCAGTTACGATAAGATAACTGCGTGGGGGATTACATCGAATTCCACGACAGGATTAACATGCCTACACACAGTCGTCAGGTTGAAACAGTATGGAGTCATTCCTCCCCATAACAGGGAATACCATGGAGCCATGAGTGAGTTTACGGTTGTATTATATTGTTGAGGAAAGTATATGGTGCCGAATGGCATTCGGGTGCACTCGCAGATACACACTGCCCAAACCATTCACGAAACGATATATATGCAGAAGCTCTCCTCGTGAGAAGTTAATCAGCTATACTAAAACATAACTTTCACATTCAAGTACAATGACTCAATAACATGTTAATATGATGAATATGGGGGCCCGTAGTGGTATCGCTATGGGAAAATCTTGTTTGTACCCGGCGCCTGTCCCGGTGTTAACATTCGACCTTCAACTGGCTCATTGCAGAATTCCCCCGAACATACATGGCGTCGACGACCTTCTGACCAGAATAGTCTATATAATTTCCCAGATAACCGGTTGCTATTGAGGAGTAACTCCAATGCGCCTACAGTTGGGTTTGTTTGCTATTTACATGCAATGGGCGCGTTAAGGTAGTGGTATCAGTCATTTTTGCTGGGACTTGCCTCATCTTCACACATTTGAACGTTCCACGAAGGCTCTCCTATATCGTGGGTTTGCGACATTGTACACCAGAGGGTTGACGCACGAATTAAGATACAATAATGACGTTCCGATGAAGTTTGCGGTGGAGTGAACCCATTCCGGAATGTTATCTTGTTGATAGATTTTCAGCAACAACGAAAAAATATTTAAAGGCGCCGTGCACAGGAAAAAAATCGAGCCGTTTATAACCAACATTTTTGCGACGTAGTTGCGCAACTGGGTGTTTTCTTTTTCGCGCCTCTGACGCGACGGTTAAGGGTACGGATAATCATAACATACATGTACAGGTTAGGAAAAAGCGCTGTGAAAAATACCGAAACCTGGAAAACGTAAGAGAACCCATCTGCCCATTTGTACAAAGGCGTGCAGTATGCGTATGTGTCAGGGAGGTTCAGATGCTCTTCTCCAGAGGGCCAGATTGGGCAGACGTGTACTATTTTCCCGTACGTAGCAATTGAAGGTACCGCACAGAGGAACGCAGCGACCCAAGCCCCGATCACGATCCTTACCGGCTTCAGGAAGACCCGGTATCTTCTCTTGGAACTCCGCCGGACTCGGAACGGATGACAGACCGCGAAGTACTTATCGACCGTTACCATTGTCACGAAGTATGTGGAGGCGAACGCGAACATCTTACTCAAAGGCCACACGGTAACGCACCAGACTCTAGAGAGCCGCTCTATATCGAACTTGATCGGTGATAGAGAGAGCATCGTGATTTGTCTCCGACACCGAAAACTAGGTAGAGCATATCCGCCACCGCCAGGTTTGCGAGGTAGATATTGGTTCTCGTCTTCATTCGCCGCACGGACCTGTAAACGATCAGGAACGCCATGTTGCCAAGTATCCCGAGAACCATAATCAAGGGTAGCAGCACTCCGTTGAGGTATATGTCCTGCACACTGTACACGATATCTTCCAGCTGCTTCTTAGAAAGGTTGTGATTGTGGCAAACAGCCATCGTGGCAAGTATTATCTGAGCCTCGATTTGAGAAAAATATCGATCCTGTAGTAAATAATAACCAGGTGGACTGTATTTCTTCCTAGCGTTGTTCAGGTTTTTTCGACATGGTGAAATTCCCAAAACAACTTGTCCAAGGAGCTGATGCGTCTTGAAGTATTTTCCAAAACTAT
Source organism: Sclerodactyla briareus (assembly GCA_026419785.1). NCBI lineage: Eukaryota > Metazoa > Echinodermata > Holothuroidea > Dendrochirotida > Sclerodactylidae > Sclerodactyla > Sclerodactyla briareus. The sequence continues at coordinate 415,449 of JAODTK010003333.1, read as the reverse complement.
TACCGTTATTCAGGACTGCGTGAATTGTTTAACGCAGGTGGAAGTCTTTGAGCTGGATCGCTCTGATGCAACAATCATGATGGACCAAAATCAGAGCAAAAGAATCCAAATTGAGGACTATAATTTGATTTAGGATAATAAGATTTGAAAGACTCCTGCTCAATCGCCTTCCTATCTGTAAAATGTTAGATTTTGTCAGTGTCTATCGTTGCTGGTAGGTAAACGAACAGATTTTTGGGCATTTCAATAGCCGTTGATTACTGCAGGTATCAATATCAAATATCACCTGTGATAGATCTCTATATGTTGGTGGTATAGTTGACAAAACTCACACATAATATATCCGTGTACGTAAAATACAGTTTCTCCACGATGAAATAGGGGGTAGCTGGTGGTTTTTCTTTTACCCCGCGTATGATGGTAAATGCAATATGATGTCATTCAGGGTGAATATACCATTCCGCGTACAATTCCGGGTACAAATCATCACTGATATATCACTCTTCAATTGAACCAAACGAGGGTATTCCTAATGTCATGTAGAATATAAATATCAGAGGAGAAGCGCGTTGTCCATTACGAAATAATGAAAATGCAAGAAACTGTGCACGCTGCGTATTTCGAATCTTATACGATAAGGTGTAGCAGTTTCAACCGACGGCGCATGTGATCAATGCGAACTCATTTCCCTCATATAGTCAAACTCGCTGATAAAATCGTAAACCTCTACCATCGAAATTTCTCCAATAGGAAAACACGCATCAGACTTCGTTGGTCGTTTTTTTGACAGTACAGTTACAGCTCTTAGTACGTATAGTGGCACCACCAATAGCATTTACCTTCCCAGCGAGCGTAAACTTGCGAAAATATCAACAAATTAAATTACGGTTTCTCCGATTGGAACCAACTAAGAACGCTGAATCAGCTGATTAGGCACAATGCTTGATTGCCCGTGGTAGTGATAATCTTCGCACTGAATGATATTTTCAAATATCATTCAATTGTACAATGATTCGGGTGGGGCTGCTATAACTGTATGGAGGCTTAGCTGTCATGAACTCTCTCCAACTGATTCAATTAGTCAGATACGGTTTTTTCCGAATGGCACCTACGTTATACGAACATAACTTGTATTCGACAAGATGGTGTAAATTAACGTCCTTCCGTCTCAGTTGGTTCTCGTCGAATAGAATAGATAGCCAGTTACTCAGCAGACAAAACAGATATACTGAACAACGTTATACCTGACTTTGCGCGGTTAGTGTCGCCTGCATTTCACAACACATCACTCGTTGAACACACAGTATTGTCCACTGTGAAATATCCCGTAGATAGCTTAATAGCCTATGTCAACTTGCTAATCATATCGGTACGCTAAAAATCATGCGAGATGTGGTCCATAGTCACAATAATGGTGTTATTCTTCAAATAATTCTCAGGAATCAGGATGCAGCATCGTACAAATCCCAACTAGTTTATATTCAACATCATCAGATATCAGACTGAGCTGATGATTTCAGGCCCTCTCGAGCAGTCGGCGCCACTTGACAACAATATTATGTTGTTTTTGCTGCTACGTTAAAACAGGAAAACCTCAAAACAACGAGAAATAAACTCTCCAGTGTTTTATGACTCTGCCGTTAGAGCTATATCAGTAAGAACGTACAGGTAAATCATTTGAAACAGAATCCCAAGCATGCTGTGGAAAAAATCTTTCTCATTTGGAACGTGAATGAACATACAACGTATGATTCATTTTCTTTCAATTAGGATTAATTTCCTTCCAGTTATATCTCCGCCTTGTAAATGTTGCAACACACAGACGGTGTTCCACGAAGTGTTATACCACATATGAGAAATCCATTCCATACGCGAGGCTCCAATTGCGTCGTGTGGCGGATGGAACCTACATTCATGAAAAAAAAAAACATCGTTGGGTGAAATTTCCACGAAAATAGTAGAGCTATGAGTTCATAAAAATCTAATATAGCCAGCAGCGATTGTCTTCATGTTATTCCTATTGTGAAGGTATGAAATAGACAAGCCGTACAGAGGATATGGACAATATTACAAACCAAGCATAAATCTACTAATGACAACTTGGCGCCTTATCAAAATTCACCGCCGCGAGCGCAGACTATGTAGTACGCATCCCCGAAATGAACAAGCAGTCTGCCTTGGGCAACCAATATACAGCAAATCCCGAAGCTCAAATCTCATAACGATTTCCATTAACGTTATCATCATGTTTCTTCCGCATTCCCGGACTCTATCCCTGGAACTTCCCAGATTAGGCGTTTTCTCGCCTTATGCAGCTACTGATTCCTTCTTCTCATGTAAAAAACAAAAAACAAAGAATAATCCACTAAGAGACGAACTGCTTCGTAGGAGTAATCTGAAGACTCTCATACCGTTGAGGTAAATGCGATTAATGCTTCGTCGACTGAAACGGGATCCTGACTTTTGTCAGCAGCACTTTCGAGTCCAATTATAGCCTTCTTGACAGAATACTCGTCAACCGTGAGGTGATTTTGTATGCGATACGATTAGGCTCTGACAGGCACTGAGCTCAGGCGACACGATAACCCGAGGCTTCCATTATATCGCAACAGGTCCTTGAAATTGGAAACGCAATTCATAAGTGTCGGGTACTCAATCGAGTTCCAAGGGTTATATGATTCAAATATAATGATAACATAACTGCGTCAATCAAAACCTTGGATGACACTTGGCGGGAGGTATCCTTCACGAAACCTTAAAACAGGCTGATCGACCAATTCCGCGATTTTACATATACTCATGTATCTTAATGAACTTCATTCACACAGATATACTCTTACAAACTATTTTTGCACCTTCCTTGAGCCCGACAATACTCGTGGATGGCGAATTCATCCGTCCCTACTTTTTCCTTTGGAAAGAATTGTCGGTGATATCTGTTGGATCGAATGTAAAATAAAAAACCTTTCAGTTCGGAGAAAGAAATACCAGACCAGTAGCCTAGCTACACACATGCGCAAATCTGTCAGCCACAGAGAAGACGAACTTTGTTGTGAACTCGAGCAGCACTGTGTGGGTGTTTTATATCGATTGCTACAAGAATAACGCAAGCGCAATGATGGCATCGTTTGAATAACAGTTGTCGTTCGCGCGAAGAACGGCATGAACAGGCCTTTCGACTGCATTTCAGCTGCGGGAACTGGGATAAATCGAGACTAATGAACGTAACGGTAACTGAATAATATGGGCTAAGTAATAAACGCAACGCAGCACTGTGATGCAGTCACCAGAGAATTCTCGAGTAAGATAGGGAAAAATAATGTCGATAGCTATTAATTGCAGTATGAATGGACTAGCAATGTTGACTGAAGCAGGTCGACTGGTCTAAGGATAACAATGAGCAGTATTTGGTGAATAAGGTCACCGTGGGCGAAGGGGGAGGGAAACGTAAGGGAAAAAAAAAAACATATGAACAATACCGATGTATATCAATGAGGCGGCATGCAAACATTGTGAAAGCGATAAGGAAAAAAGAGGACAAGTCTGGGGCACAGTTGATGTCTCTTCTGGATTCCATCCCCGTTTTATACAGCCGATCCATATAGCAAACACAATAGCTGAATATGACTTTTCAGTAGACCTTCGTTCATCGGTAGCTAACATGAGAAAATTATAACTTCAAAGTCTCACCGTATCACGCGTTATAACATAGAAATATCTGGGATCACGTGTTTTGTGAGATACCAATTTCATAGTTAGGTGACATTATCTTCATTATCTTCATATACGTATCGGATGTTTCTAAGTCTGTAGATTGCTGTAGATTGAACGGTCCATTTACACTGAATGTACTTGAAAACTAGCCCTTCCAGTGCTTGGAGTGCACTGTCCATGGCTACAGCGCCCTCCCAGGACTGGAAGAGATATAAGTATATGGTATGATTTCCCTATGTGACGATTTAACAATTCATGGAAAGGAAAAAGATAGCTCCCTCTAGTTACAACTTATAATAATATTATAACCCCTTTCTATGCCCGTGATGTTGATGGGTTTTTTTATAGCCTGGATTGTGTTAACTGACGCAGTGGAGTTGTATTATTGAATTAATTATAATGTTTCCGACTGCGCTTCCAACGACCCGCTTGTTGGAGTCAAATTACAAGTTTAAGTTAACTTGACACTGGTGGCAGTTGTCTAATTAGCGTGTAATCCGAGCCATACGCAACCACGGGTTGATTTGATTTGATTGCTACGGGTTCAGGAAGCCAATTGACTCATCAAGGAACCCTAACTGAATTTTGATCGTGGATGAGCACCGGCGACGACTCGCCTTCTCTTCTCGATAGTGCTCAGATGCTTCGGGACCGGAGTGACAGACAATCCCTGCTCCCGGGACTGCAATTTTACGTCCCCATCTGACGGACGATCATTAACTCCGAGAACCGACCACTCCCTCGGAATCTGGAGGAGCGGAGATTTCAACGGCGACTTGCTCACAGCCCGATGAAGAGACCTATGTTGCAAGTGCTTCTCCGAATCAACCCCCCGAAATTACCAAGCCCACTGCTCAACAGCAGGACCAGGAACCTAAGACCAGGAACACGCCCGTCGAACTGCAAGTACAGCCCGGTGCTGGTCGGCTGGAATTCGAACCCGGAACCTGTTGCATGAAAAACGACACTGATACCGCTTTACTATTCTCCCCCCCCCCCAAGCACTGGTTCACCAAGCACTCGTTTTGCTGAGGACGTTACCCATGCATGGTGAATGTCAATCATCAGATACATTTGACAAGGTGAGCTACTTTAGGGTAGGGGTAGGCAAACTGCGGCTCGAGGGAGCACTCCTTTGTATGTAGCATGATTTCTGTTTTGAAGCCCGAATAATTCGGGTATAAATTTACATTTTCACCTGGCGTCCCCAATACCAATTTTCAGGTCTTCTCAGATGCAATATAGTGGGTAATTTTGCCTGCCTTAGGAGATTACTTGGTGCAGAATATTTATATCCGTGCATTTGGGTATGATTGTTGTTTTTCCACTTGAGGTTCATCAATCGTTAGGAGGATACTGAATTTATCTAGGTCGGGAATCGATCTATTCAATTTGTCAGCTATGGGTTGGCTTCGGACAAGAATAGAATGCAGCCTCTGTTTGTCCGATGTGGCGTCATGGTAGTTATTTTTCCTTCCGTTATTTCGAAGCCTATGAGTTGAGACTGATAGCTGATACCTTATTTCAGATTTGGCATTTCTCGAGATTCGTATACCGATTCGCAATTCAGTCATTTTTTTCATGCATTTCCCGAAAGACTTTGTTTTCTTAATATAATTGTTTCGTACGGCGACACATATCTGATGTAGGTATACTAAAAAACTAGTACCATTTAACCCGGTGAAAGTAGGCTTACATTGAGTACGAACTTAACTGGATAACATGGCACCGAATTGATATCAATGACTAAATAGTTCATTAACAATAAGTGAGATTTTCCTGGAGATCACGGCCGAAGATATTTTGGTTGACGAGTTCCACTGATTAGGCGCTCGTGGTATATGGTGGTCACTGGGCGTAATAAATGACCTTCTAAATTCACTTAGTTGGTAAAATAGATTAGTCAATCCTGTTTGTGAATTAAAAATCTAGATGTGCAGGAAATATCTTGCCAATTTGGAACTGAATTGACCTAATTGCATATATGAATGCATAATTGTTAGTATTGTTGGGTGAAGGTTCATGGGGGAAGCTCTGAAAGTATGGACTGATCAACCTAAACGACATACCATTGTTGATATCTAGGTCATGTTCACCGGTTGTGTGAAGCACTCACGTACACGTACTCACGCTGGGGACAAGTGAGGAAGGAAAATCACGCAATTTATTTCTAGGAATTGACCACAGTTCTCGGACCGGAATGCTCGAACTGACAAACTACTAGAAGTATCGACAATGAAAAGAGCCGTATGAAACCGTGAGCTATCTATCGATGATCATTTACTGCATGCTCAAGAGCCGGGGTTGCAGCCCTTATGCACAGAGATATTACGGAGGCTGGGAAATCCCACGCACTTAGAGTCGCTGTTCCATTAGTTCCGCTTCAACAAATTATAGCAAGAACTGCGGTGCACCCGTACTCGTTTTATGTGCTGTCTGCAGTGTTTGCTAGATTTTCCGATAAGGGTTAGGTGGGGGGGGGGGGGGGGAGGGGGATTGAGAGTATTTGGAGGGCTGGTTGACTATATAGACGTAGCGCCACAATGATTCGCACGTAGCGTACCAATAATTTCTGTTGCTATAGAAAATCTCAGATCGCCGGAAATGACACTTGCAACCATACGACATGCACCTCCAGTGCAGTTATGTAAGAGATTCGATCTTGGGAGAACTCCTCAGGGCGAATAGCTTAGAAAGGCCCGACTTCAGACTTGGAATCCAATGATTGAAAAGCCAAAATCTGCTATGTAACTGACAAGCTACGCCACGTAAAGATGGTAGCGTCAGAATAATTACGACGAACTGATTAAATAACACTGCTTGGCAAATGAAAGAGTTCGCTAACTAGTAGGATGTACAAAGGGACGGAAAGAGAGAAACTGAAAAACGCACAATACCTTCAAAAAAAAAGTTTTAATCGTGGAGGCATGTCACGTGCTGGTAGAGTTCAAACATCAGGGAACTCACCGTTGGCGATCTTAATTGACACTTCCCGGGCGGGAAAACCGCCTCCGATAGTCCAGATAGACATTTTTCACACACCTCATTAAAACTTATTTAATCGGTTGATGGAAGTCACTAAATCGTAGTAAGTAGTAAGTAAGTAAGTAAGTAAGTAAGTAAGTAAGTAAGTAGTAAGTAAGTAAGTAAGTAAGTATTAATCTGTATGTTAGTACAATGAACTATGTAAAGAAGAAAATGAAAATGTAAGAGTCAACAACGTATTGAAACTTCATTACGAAGCTTAATTGCACGGGGGATAAAAAAGAATCTCCGTATCTATTGGTTTCGAGGTACGGAAGTCTCAACCTGCCACTGTCCGGCACATCTGACTACCATGAGGTTGCTCATGGAGGCTGGGTGTTGTCGTTCAACACTGCGTCCAGTTTAGACTCGAGGAGGCACTGGTAAACCGAATCAATCGAAGGCAGGGGTCCCCCAACAACTCTCCGTTTCCCTAATGATGCTGTTAATACGGTCTTTTTCGTTTTTGTTTACATCGACACCCCAGCACAATCGAACGATATCGCCAAACCCCGCTAATTGTACAGTTATAAAACATTTCCAGAATTCCATGGCGAACATCAAAATGCTACATCTTACAGTCCAGAATTCAACTTTTCAACCAAAATATCAACATGGTCTCCCCATGTCAAATAATCATTCAGCACTACCCCAAGATACTTATAGTAATTATGTAACAGGATCAACTACGCTTCCTTTGATAACAAATGGGTGGGGGGATTAGCTTCAAGACGGAGAATCAATAACCATTTCTTTGATTTTTAGCAACATTGATTCGAAGGAAGTCTCGATCACAGCAGTTTGCGAAAGACAGAAGAGTTGACGCGAGAAAGTGTGGGTCACCGCTATCATTGATTTAGCCAACCATATCGGTATCGACGGCGATCCTAATGAGTGAGCACCCTTGTTCTAATGACTTGGCATCGTACGTGTACAGCGTGAATAGAAATCGTGATAGAACTGTTCCCCGAGGCGCCGAAAGAATGATGTCGGAATGGCAAGAACGGTTAAGTCTAACAAACTTTCCGTTAGTAAGATAGTCCAATATCTATTCAATAAAACTCCTAGGAACGTCCATACCCATACGTTCACTGACTAGAAGATGTGGGTGGATTGTGTTAAGAGCTGACAAAAATCGAAAAAAAGTCACATGGGCATAATGACGTTCACAAACTTTCATAGCACAGCAGTGGGACAACAGGACGTAAATCATTCAAGCATAATATTGTACTGGTTTCAGGTACTGGTATGATACATGATTGCTTCTATAAGTTAGGCATGGCACGGGTCGTGGAGGATTGGTTATTAGTATGCGTAAAATGGCTAAAAAGTTGTATTCCCTTTGTTTTCGAAGACCCGTGGAGAGAGCTTGTCTGGTCCTGCAGCCTTCGATGGATGAAGTCTGGAAAAGTGCCGACGAACCTCTCCTTCTGTGACTGTAATATCACATCTGGAGTCAGCAAACAGGTGTTGAAAGATGCCGTGTCAAAATGGTTATAGAAGTAATCAAGTTCGTTCGCGTAGTCTTCACTCGCTTTTGGTAATTGGCAGGATTTCAGCATGTTATTGTATCCATATCATCAAACGGATTGACACGCCTCATGTTGTTCCCAGTGAAATGCCCTTCATCCTGGTCTTTGTATGCTGCTTCCCCCTCATGAATAATCATTTTCAGTTCAGTCCTTTCTCGATTCTTCAGTAAGCCTACACCATTCAACCAGATTTTCTTTCTTCGATTAGATTTTATACGTATTCTCACTTCAATCGAAAAGATTGGATTATTTGAACTCGACCCGACTAAAGAAATGAAAATAATGCAATGATAAATCTGATTGAATGAAAATTCGCAACAATTTGAATTATCATGGAGTTCCAGATAGTTGATCGAAAGATTGTGATTTCGAATCCCACCAGACGATCAGACTTTCCGTGGTGTCCATGGTAGAGGCACTTCATTCCCATGCTCTCTCCACCCATGTGCTAAATGGGGACCTGTGAGGAACTTGAGTACAACTGACACTGTATTAGCAGCTGCACATACTCGCGGGGTTGTCGGAGTGCTTACCAGTTCATATAAACAAGGTTATATCTGTGAAGTGTTCTGCGCACTACGGTAGAAAAGTCTTATATGAGTACCCGGGTATTATAGATATTAATATTCTAGAGGCGCGAGCATTCGTTCATTCAGAGATTATATATTTCACTTGCATTTTCCAGTTTATGGAGGGATAAAATTCATCTGTTACTTTCAAACCAGTACAATCAACAACATTCATTTCGCCTTCTCTTTGCGTCATTAGACTGAACTAATTGCTGATGAACCCACCAAAAAAACACAAAAAACATGAAAAAACGCCGTTTCCACCATAATGTAAGTTTCATTCGAAAGCAATCCGCGGCAATTCCAATTAATGTCAGTAAAGTTTCATCGCTGTGAATAGAACTAGTAACATCTTCCATAAGTTTCAGTAAATTAGTCAAACACGAACGATTTTGTTGGTATACTCGAATCCCACACACTACCGTATTAAAGTAAGCTTTCTAGTCTGAATTATGGGTATAATCTGACCCATTCTGGTGTGTGACTACACTGAGATCCCGGGTGTCCGTGACATCCGTCCACTCTTCACGATCTCACCCATTACTGTAGTTAAAAAAATATATTGGTGATTTTCCTGCTCCCGGAGTGTTATATTTCCTCTTGCCACTAGCACGACCTCGACATGGTTTCCTGTTACTAAGTTACGGCATTAATTCTCAGATTCCTTATTCGTGGAATTATATGGCAACGCACTGATTCGATAACCGATGTCAAGTTCCATACTCATTCTGATTGATTCATCTCTACAGATAAGGTCATTTTTACTTCCCCCTCGTGCTCGTTCCAAATTTATCGCGACTTCCAACCTCAGCGAAAACGGATGAATTTAATTCCTTTTTTTATTTTTTTTATTATAGAATTCTGAGTAGGGATACCAAAGCCAGAGATATGATCGAGTCTCAATCGAGGGAATCGGCGCCTCTTGGATATTTCTGATTTCTTAAGCGAGTTCTCAACACGGTCATTCTAATAATCGGGCTCCTGACATCGCATCTCGCTTGGAGGTCTTTCAGCTGATCTGTATCTTTGAAGCCTAATATCGAAATAAATCGCCCACATCTTCCGCTATTCAATGGAAATATCAACTGGTCAATCACGCTGTCGACTCTCTCTGTTTATTTTTTTGTTAGTAGGCTTCAGAAACAGATTTGTATATCATATATTGAATGAATATGTCGCACTTGAATATTGTATCATAAAGGTCAGAGACCCTCAGAACCCAATTCGATGGAAATTTTACCAAATCTGGAGGGTAATCTAGTATTCAAAAAATATTTACTGAAGAAATAATGCTGGAATGAGTCAATAACCATTTATGTAGGTATGTAGTAAATTACACACTGTACGAATTAAAATCAGGTAAATAGATTCTTCAGAACAATCCTGTATAACCTGTATAATCTGGAAAATGAATGCCTAAATTATATGAATACTTTCATACAATAGATATCTATGTTTACCTTTTTTTTTCTTCTAATATATCACATCTTGCTGGCGGTATGACATACCAAGAGGATTTGTAATTGCTGTCTTATTTTCATACTTATACGTACTTGTGACCTATGCCTGTGCCGTGGTGCGTCCTTGCCTACTCCACCGCTGAGTTTGGTTTCGCACTGAGGAAGGGAATGCTTTTCAGACATCACTTGGCCGGTCTTCCAGACATTCATAGCAGGTAGGTCCAGGCCGGAGTCTCGAGTTTGTTGACCCCCCCCCCCCCCCCCGCACCTAAACTATGTGTTTTCCGCGGCGTATGCTCCAACTGACTCTTAACAAGGACATGTTTTCAATGGAACGTGACTAAGTTATCCAGAGTTATCGTCCAGTGAATCTCTTGCCTTTCCTGTCAAAAGTTATTGAGCGCTGCGTTTGTTTGCAGCTGAGCAATATTTTGACGACAACAACCTTATTCGCCTTTCAGTCTGCCTATCGTCCCAAATCGTGGTGTCGAAACTGCTCTTCTTAGGGTGCAACATAACCTACTCCAGGCCATTGATAGTAACAAAGAAGTGGTTTTAATCTTTTGGATATTAGTGGCAGCTTTTGATACCACGATCTAATCCAATCGTACTGAAACGTCTGAAGGATCGCTACGCGGTGTGTGGCATCTGCAATTCCGGGCCGTACAGTCAGTCGTATTTATCTGGTAGAACCTGGTCTGTAATAATTGATAAGAAAATCAGTTCCACAGCCAGCAAGTGGTGTCCCACAAGGTTCTGTACTGGGCCCCTTGTTGTATACTTTCTATACTGGTCCCATCAGCGACATCATCTCGTCCCATGGGTTGGAACACATGATTTACGCGGATAACAAACATATTTATTGTTCGTTTCAATCGTCAGAACATCTTGAGGAAGTTCAAAGATTAGAACAATGTGTTATTGACATCATCAATTGTGCTGGAATCAACAAGCTAAAAGTCAATGAGTCAAAAACAGACATGATTCATTTCACCTCCAGATTTCGTGAGAGTCTCCCTCTTGATCCCGTCGAATTGGAACTCCGATCCCCTCCTGGTCGCCTCTGCTAGAAATCTTGGTGTGTTGTTTGATCACAGCACTTGAACTTCAAAGAACATATACGTAGGATGTGTCGCTCCGGCTGGTATGGCGTTCATACTCTTGGAAAGCTACGTAAATTCTTGGATCAGAAAACTGCGGAGAAAGAAAGTTGCCTGACTTTGTTACCTGCCACCTCGACTTTTGTAATGCTTGTTTTTTGGTCTACCTCTTTTCGAGCTCACAAAGCTTCATCACATACAAAATGCCGCTGCCCGGATTGTCACCCGTTGTCAACCAGGGCAATATATTACACCTGTGCTGGCAAACCGCCCTGGCTTTCCTCTTCGTTTGCAGGCCCCGTATTTCCCTTCAAGATATATTTGCCTTATGTAATAATTATTCACTGGCAAACCCAATGTCAAACTGCACCCGCTCCGAGTTATCTTATATATACATTGACGCCGTATCTGCTTCTCGCACATTACTGCACTGCACGTCATCTATAACACCAATGGCCAGCGAAGGACAAACTCGAGGCTAGCGAAAGTCTCCTGGGCCGGACCTTCTTTGTGGAATACCCTTCCCAACGACATTTGAATGTCACCAGTGTTGATTCCTTCATTCTCGGGTGAAAGCCCACCTTCACTCCATTTGCTTCCCTTCTTAGGATTTCTTTCTTAGTGCTCAGAGGTCTGCATTGAGCGCTATACACTTCTTTATTATTATTATTATTAAATAAGTTATTGTATTGTCCTAATGTGCTTTCAATTACATGATAGTCGAACAGAATGGTGAACGGCGGCGAACCGCTAAGCAGCTGTATAACACTTGAAACACAACATACACCGCACCGCAAAGCTAGTTTGTCATGTACATGAGAGGGACCAGGTGAATGGCTGTTGTTAGTAGGACTTTGTAAACAGCAGGTGCGTAGGTTTCAAGTAACAGTTATCACGTACGTATTTAAGTACCACGCTTTACATAATGTTGTCACGGTACGTACATATCGATATTTACGTAATTACGAACATACGTGCATGCAGACACGTACTATTTACTATGTAATATTATCACGTGGGTCCACAATAACATAATACGGGGACCGTTTCACTCTTCTAATAGGCCACGTTTAGCCATACGTATGGGGTGATTGCCTATGGGCGTGATTACACCTATGCGTTAATATTTTTACGGTTAGCAACCTAACGTGCATACGTAAAAACCTCGATTCGTAAGGACATACTGATAGTATGTATACGCACCAAATCCGTATATGTTATTATATTGTGGCATACTGTAATATTACCTACGTGTAATGCTGGGTCAAGGTGATGATAGACGATAATATTAACTACTGCGGCATCCGTTATTGTGCGTACGCTATGGATCATTACGTTACGTACGTACACATTTATATGTGCACGTACATATATCAAACGGGACGACGGACGACACACAGGACGTCACACAGCTCTACCTGCCCTCCGATGTCACCGACCCCGTGATGCCCGACGTGGCTTATCTCCCCATGGAAGTCATGCCTCCTGGCAGTGAAATCCTGGATGACCAGCAATACACTTACGCTGAACGAATAACACACTGAAGTCTGACTCTCACATCCAGGTACTATCACCATGATAACCAGGTTCCAAATACTTAAAGAGTTGGGCAACGTTACTGTAATACATCTATTCATGCTCGCAACATCGGATTCGTTTTCTATGATACCTTCTCTATGAGTAACACATCAGTGCACTGGGCAAAACCACATAAGTTTCCACCTTGTAGAATATCAGTCTGTCCCGCAAATCCAACGCAATCTGAAACTGAGAAAACTTGTTCCATCCTTCATATCTCCTCCTTTACCTACACCCTGCTCTTCTGTATGGAACCCTTCCCCAGCCCTCCAACGTGTTCGAGAACACCGCAGACCTGAGAATTATTAAACCGGCCACAGCAAATTTTCGCCGCTTACCACCAGTCCTCCGGGACCCTCCACGGGGCTTCCCTGTATCTAACTGTATCCGTTATAAAATTGCCCTGGTAGTTAACACAGAGCCTCTACATCATCTCAGGACCCTCCATACATCGTCGATCTTGTAACTGTCTACCTCCCAAGCTCGTGCACTTCCGTTCCTCTCGCAAAAATTACCTCCAAGTCCTCCAACCAGAACCATGCGTGGCGCTGTTTCCGGATTTTTTCATCTCCGCCGCCGCTGTCTGGAATCAACTCCCATCAGATGTCCAGAATTATCACGTCGCAGTCCTTCTTATTTGTATGCAAGCGATCTCTAATTTTTAAGAGACTGGTGGTTGCTCGCTCGTTTTTTCGCGGAGACTACAGTGTGCGTGTTATGCGGCATTCACCCTTTCCCTTCCCTCGGAAATTTGTTTATGTTTTGTCTCGCTCACTTCCTTTAGGTACATCTCCTTCGCGTTCACGTCTATAACCAGGTTCATTTGCTTTCCTGTCCAACGGAATTTGATACGCAAAATATTTTGGATTAACTATTTCTTTAGTCGCAAGCATTATTTCTTCCGAGCGCATTTTTTTGAACATCAACTTATGGTCATATCGACGTAAACTCTACGTAGCCTATTCACAGTATTTTTCATCAATGCAGAGTTTTGGATCAATATTATTTATCTGCAACGGATATTTCATTTGCACGGAATTGGGCCCGACATCCACGAACTCTCTGTATCCGATATCTCAACAGAGACCTTACAGGAATATCAGTAAGAGAGTTTTTTTTCTCATCGTTTTGGAGATCGTTTATGACTGCGGAACCCAACGTGACACAATTTTTTAAAATTGTGCACTCTAAACTGTCGTGGCATTACCAAAGAAGAACAAACAACTGGACTTATTGAAGACCTCTGGAAATACAAGCTCGATATCACCGTCCCCTGCGTCCAAGAGACAAAATTAAAGGTCCTAGACGGACATCAATATACTAAGCATGCAAGGTCAGACCCATCCTTCCATATACGTTTTCAAAGTGCCTTAGTACTCCCTTATTCACGGATTTAGGTTTCTTGTTAAGAAGGAATTGATTGTACTTTCAAAACCATATCATATCGCCTTGCTCTATTGACAGTTCATAGAACTTATCAAAATAAAGTCCACCCTTTACATTATATAAATGAATATGCCCCAACCTCCGGTGTTAACTCACAAGATTCCCGACGAAACAGAAGAAAATTTCTATCACAATCTAGACAAATCTAGGAATGACAATGAACAAAAAAGAATTAATAATAAGTGGTGATTTTAACGCGGAAGTCGGCTCATTCAATCCCCTCCATCCAAAACATATAGGAAATATACCACAGTGAAAACCAATTACAAATGGGAATTGTTAACAGATTCTCAGTGTGCGAAACAATTTCTACTTATGCTAATACTTGCTACAATGCGCGCAACTTGTGAAGCATATAAAAATTTATACGAGTAATTTCATACCTAATAACCACAGAAATCCTATAAGAAGTCAAATTGACTATTATCATAGCCCCATTAAATTTCAAATCTATTAACACCGATTCCCATTCGAGCATACAATGGTCTCCATATAAACACTGATCACAAAATCTTATGAAGTAGTTTTCACCCAAACCTCAACGAGAAGGAAAATTCTATCCAGTGCAATAAGGACAGAAGGATTGGTAGAAGTAGTAATTCAAGTAGATCATCTTAATTCAACCCAAATTGGACTACAATGAAAGTGTAACCAAGGCTAGAATGTGCAAAGTTTTTTTCTGAATCACATCGGATAACTGGAAATAAACTATCATCAAATTTCCTAGAAAGCTGAAAACATAAACCCACCCACAGGAAACGTTCGTTTCAATAAACTGAAATGCAGACTTATCCCAAAAACAAAAAAATCTCGACTTCAAATCGACAACTGTAAAGATATTAATAAGAAAGAGAGAGGTTAAAAAATAAAAGAATAAAATATAAAAAAACAGAGTCACTACTCAAAGCTGCACATGAACAAAACTAATTGACGAAAGTTTACTGAAATTGAAATAGTAAGCGATGACTCTCACCGCTTCATTAAAGCAATAAAAGTAGTGCAACGAAAAAAAGTAAGAAGGATCCAGTTTCAATTAAAAATTAGGATGAAAATCATTGGAGATACAGATGCAAAAATTGACGAAGAAAAAGAAATCAGCCAACATTTCGAAACCACTTCAACTGTAACAACTCAGACCAAAACAAACGTGCTCCCAGGAAAAACTAAAACAAACCATTGATTGAAGATGAATTAAACAAGCGGTTGCCACATTAAAAAAATAATGAATCCCCAGGTTGTGACCAATCACAGCCGAACACCTC
Organism: Sclerodactyla briareus; assembly: GCA_026419785.1. Lineage (NCBI taxonomy): Eukaryota > Metazoa > Echinodermata > Holothuroidea > Dendrochirotida > Sclerodactylidae > Sclerodactyla > Sclerodactyla briareus. The sequence goes on along the minus strand of JAODTK010003333.1, from coordinate 399,764 downwards.
AAATATGCCCCCTGACCATCAAAATACATAGCTGATATACGGGCATACATAGCCGGAACGGAGAAATTTAGACCTGTGATCTTACTTTCAACCCTGAGGAAAATCTCGCATTGTATGAAAGGAGGAATCCGCCCCTAATTGATGAACATATACTTCCCGGTCACCCCAAACAGCCTATACACCTCAGGTGATGCACTGCAGAGCTCGGGTTCGCTTTCAAAATTTTAGATGAAAAAAGCCGTTGACTTCAATAGGATATAACATCAACCTTCTTGCTGCGACTGAGCAAGGCCGTTCGGATACGATCCAAAAGAGGACACAATAAATGATTCGCAACAGCACTCGAGAACGTGAACTCTATCTCATGTCACTATTATGAACGATGTTTCAACACGGTCCAAATCAGACGAAACTATGGAAATCCTTTTCAGCACAACATGGGGTCCCCCAAGGGTGAACAGTGCCCGGGGGTGATTATTCTTTATTAACATACCTGGCCAACTCTGAAATCGGATGAAATGGCATTGATGCAGTTATCCACCATTCTCAGTTAGTGATCATGGCTCAGCGCAAACTAAGTAATACCGACAACTTTTCACGGATGGACAACAATACACTGATGATATCTCCTGGGCATCGACCTGGTGACATTATTACAAGACATCGAAGAGCGCGGACTGAGAAACTGACAAGAAGAAATATAAAAAATGTCAACAGAACGAAAACTGATAAATTTTCACTCACCCAAATGGCACGCCCCGCAGGGACCACCGGAAGTGGAAGAATGTAAATATGTAGGTACGTTTGTTGGAACCCCGAAGAAGACATTAACAGAAGGGAATGGGTATAACCACAACGATTTCAACAACTCTATAACAATTTTCAAGAGCAGACGAGTCAATACACGCATCAAACTCCGATTTATTATGCCTTATACAGAGGATTTTGCTGTATAATGCGAACTGTGGGGTACAACGAAGGAATCTGATCACAAAATTGACACTTTCAGAAGAGACTGCTCCACAATGTTCTCAACATCAGTGACTAGTAAACAATCGGATACAAAACGATGAACTCTATGTGTGACCAATCAAAATCACTTGTCTTCCCGTAGTACACATAGACGTTGAGAGTTTTAGTCACGTTCGCGGACTCCAAGAGAAGCTCCCGCGAAGACGCTCTGAGAGAGGCATTGAGACATACTACTAAGCCAGTGGGAGACCTGTGACTATTTGCTCGGAAAAATCAAATCGCTATTCCAGGACATCAACATTAACATTAACAGTTTCGAGAAAGCAATAAACCGCGCAAGATCATGATACGTGGCGGGAATTGATCACTGAGCATGTCGGATTAGGACGAGACAACCTACTACAATTCATTTTAAGCGTAACCTAAGTCTCATCTATTTCATTAGCGTTTGGCATGTCAAGCGCTGCCGAACATGTGTCATGATGGCAGCAACTTATTAAGGTTTATTATTATTATTATTATATAATCTTATAAAAATATTCCGGGGTTATTCAACAGCGTTACGTGCCGTATGCAGGTGAACGTGATAATTCTGTTCGTACGTACATGCAGGCGTATTCTATATTCATAATTACGTACATATACTTGTTATCAGGTCCGTCCGCACGTACGTATACAGAACGTACTACGTGGGCAGTATGACTTTCGTCGTGGTAATAAATTTTACATTGAGTACCGTGATATTAATACGCGCGTATATGATAGTGTCGATTTCTACATCTGTAATTACGTATGCTACGTTACGTAGGCTACGTACGTAGGATAGTACTAACTACACACGCATACATAGGAATATGAGGAAGGGGGGGGGGGAGCAAGGGTGGACGCGAGTCGCCCCTCGCCGTGGGCACGACGTCACTCCCCTCAGTCCCGTTCCACTGATTCCCAACTGAAGTACTCGAGAAACGGGCAAGCGTTAAAAAATATATACATATACATACATACACACAAACACAAAACAATAATATATATTATATAGATCTATATAATATATATATATATATATATATATATATTATATAGATATATAATAGATATATATATATATATAACACCGGTCAGCCATCAAGACCCAGAGAAAATTGAGCAGCCGGGTGCTAAGCTTTCAAAATGGTCAGTCACTCCATTGGAAACCGAGAGTGATGCACGACCCTGCCCCAAATTGGTCACTAATCCAGCCCAAAGCGAAAGAAAGTTACGGGGGGAATTAATTTTTTCTAACCTGAAAACGACTACACCATTGGGCTGAACATTCGAAACGACCTACCATCACAAAAGAGTAATGGGACCATCGGCACCCCCTCCCTATTTTGCCTATTGTCAATCACCCAAGGCGCAAAGTGGCCCTCATTAGATATCTGCCGGAGGATTATCTCTGTCAAATCACTGAGGCGCAAATTGGCCTCCCCCGTATAATCCCCACAGGATTATCCCCTGTCAATCAGCGAAAAGAGAATCAGCGTCTTCTCTTCGAGTTATCACCTCTGTGGTCACTGCATGAGTAGACTGGTATTGTCCGAAAGTCTGCATCCAAAAATATCTGCTGTGTTACTCACATTTTCCTAGCTCAATCGGCTATTCGCAACACGATTCAGATCCAGCCTATCATTTACGAGCATTGTTGTTTTTACAGTTTTTGCCTATATTATCAATATATATTATATATATATATATATATATATATATATATCTAATATATTATATAGGAGCAGGCGCGATCCAGAGGGGGCGCATCCCGCGCGCTCCCTCCCCCCTAAAAATCTCGAGGATTTTTTTTTTGCCGGCCTGAGCCGTTTAGTTAAAGTTGACCACAACCCCATCTGCATCCATTCCCACAGTCAGAAGAAGCACTACGATGGTTGGATGGTTGTATTGTTGCTCCTCAAAAGGTATCGCGTAATCCAGCACGGCAAACTCTACTATTAGTTCCGGACCGATGCGTTTCGTTGTCCCTGGCTTATAATATTGATTAGCGACGACATTGCGGTGATTTCCCCACCTTACGGCAACGCGCTTTGAATGTTTGTGGCGGCGAAACAACCATCTCTTTTATGATGAAGAAACATTTCCGGTCGGTAGATTTGTAGCCATGGGCTTCAACATGGGGGGAAGGGTAACATGCCCCCCCCCCACTCTCAAAAGGCCGGGGGAAATCAATCGTTTATGTCCCCCTCCCCTCCCTTTTCCGGACCGTAATATCGCGTTGGAAATTGGTCTTGAGTCCACTAATTTCAGGTGCGGATCCCAGGTGAAGATCGGGACCCGACTAGCTGACTAGGGCCGAATTCGAAGGGAGGGGGAAATATTAAAACCCCATGTTTCCTACCGACTTCTCTAATTTTAAAATTGAATAGCCACGAGTGCATAATTGTTTTGCGCGCAATGTTCGTTTTCTCCAATCGTTGTGGCTAAATATGCGATGTAATGTTTTTCGAATAATTTTTTATCACTCGAATAATCTTCGGAGCTTGGGGGACGACTGCCCCCCCCCCCCAATTTTTCTGAGCTGAAATTTTCGGGCGAAAATCCGGGAAGAAAAAAGCAAAGTGGAAAAAATCGCCGGCAGTTTCCCGATGACTGACTGTAAGTTCGGTAAAACTGTTCTGCTCCCCGAAATTGTAATGTCCCGTACGCCTAGCTTTTTTTCCATTCGATCTCACCAGGACTGTTCGGTAGACCCCTGGATCCCACCCACGCAAACCACGCCGGAGTATAGAGGTTGATAAAAAAAAATACCATGTGTGGATATCGGGAATCATCTTAGTATGCACAATGACACTTTTGCTGTGTCTTTTACTCAATCACGTATGTAGATGATTGCTATTGAGCCTGGCAAGTGCCACTTCCGGCGACCTAGGAGGGTGATGTTGATCATCTGAAACTTCTTTGGTACGCTTCGCGCCAACCGATCTGGCGCGCCGCTTAGATGGGGTCTTTGCATCCGATGTGCCCCCTCCACTTTTCAAAACGATCGACGCCCCTTTTTGTAGCTACATTGTTTTGTCGTCAGGTTTGTGGGTAAATGTCCCACGTGGAACCTTGAATCTACTGTGTGAAGACGAATAATGGATTTATAATGGCCATGTTCTCATACGTATTTACCGGTTGCATGCGCGCAATAAGGGATTGGTCTGTCTGTACTCTATTCACATCACGAAAATCACTCACTCCACTCACCCGGCCACCCCCCTCTTGGAAGAAATCTTGTATCCATGCCTGGTCACATTATTGTGCTATAAGGTGCAACACTCAATTTTTACTTACCATTGGGATCTGAGAGACAACTAATGGCATGTTGGTGGGATCGTGTTATCCTATTTATTCATACACCAAAATTGACAAAGTTATAACTTTTCATAATTTTCTCTAGAATTGCCCTCATTCCTCATCACAGGATCCTGTCCACTTCAGTAGGAAAGGTTTCACCTTGATCAGGCGTTTCGGGGCAGCTTCGTCTGGGCTAATCCGATGTTGGACCGAAATAGGTTTCTCCACAATCTTTCTCAAAATGACCCATATTTACCCAAACCAAAAACATATGTTCTTGGTATCCCCTCCCCTCCAGAAGCTCGAACACGTCAACTTTAGCCTTGGATCTGGGCAATTGATGCTGCTGGCCGTTTGTGTGGCAAGTGGGTAGACCTCTCGTGATTTCAGATTGGGGTTGGAAACAAAAAAACCTTCAAAATTTCAAAACCAATTTGTTCATTTCACTCACCACGATGCGATTATGAAAAGTCCAATTCCCTACGCGCAACTGGAACGTCTTTGTGAAGACGTGTTTATCACGCCCAGAAAATGGTGTATGTTGGGATCACTACTTGGCAAAATTGTCGTTGGTACTAACGTTGAAGTGTGTTAAATAAAGGAGCTAGTCCTAATGGACCCCCAGGGGTTCCTCCAAATCCATGTGAAAACGATTCCATTTCAGAGTTTTTTCGAGGTTTCTTTTTTTAAAAAAAAATATCACGAGAAGAAAGCCGTTTTCCGGCCATCTGGGAGGTCGCTCAGATCAAAATTTTATAGGGCGACTCCGCGCCAACCCCTGGGGGGCGGCTCCGATAGAGGTCACAATGATGAATTCATTTGCCGTGGCCTCACCACACTCCCAGAACCTCGGCACCCCACTACTAAAAACAATTCTCTGACTACGCCATATTCAGATACTTACGTTCAAACAAAATTAACAGTTCAGTAGCTAGGGAAATTCATCGCAACCCACCACAAGTTGGGGGCTTCGCGCCTCCTTGCGCTCCCGTATCTTCGCCAATTTTTTATATTATGTTGATAATTTTGGCGCCCTCTCTAACCGAAAATCCTGGATCCGCCCTGATATATATATATGTACAAGTATCTCTATCAGAGACATTATTAGCGGAATGATGCTATCGCACAACAAGATCTCGTTCACAAAATGTAAAGGTACTGTACTTCCAAATAACTATCTTAGCCGTTATCGAATTGAATATGCGTATCAATTACACCAGAAAGAATGAAAATTGAAGAGAAAAATGAAGCCAAACTAAATATTAGTCTGGCTAACCAACGTGTCCTACATTTGCGAACTACGTCCGAAACGCCGTGTTCATTTGCAAGTCCCAATAACTTTACGAAAATACTACCAGTCACTAATTTCTTGCTTTATTCTGAGGTTTGAGCCATGTTGTGGCCAAAAAAAACGGTTTCACCGAAGTAAGTAGTCAATGGACTGATATGAAGGCGGCGGCGGCTTTTTCTATACATTTTTTGCAAACCCAAATAGGCGTCCACACTACGCCCCGGAGAAATCGCAACAACTGGCCAACAAAAATTCACTCGTTACAGCTATATACTAAAATTCAAGAGGAAGCTGGGGAGCAGGAAGCTGGGCAGCTGGATGAGGATGAATATGAAATATCACCGATTAGCTTCGATCGAGTGGACCAGCCATAAAATCACACTAACAATCAGGGGCGTACGCGTACGTAAAACTCGCCCCCCCCCCCATGACAAATTTCTGCTTACGCTTCTGCAATGTAAACGAAAAATAGATCAGTATATTGGAAATACACTTAATATGAAAAAAAAATCACTTCGAAAAGAACGTGTGACTAACGTTATTTTGAATGGAGAGTATTTTTATAAGTGTACCTTCAGTGAAAATTCGCTGTTCGTTTAAATTTAAAAAGTAAAAGATATTCGTTTGTTTCTCGTGCAACTAAGTCTATGTTGCATTCGATCCAACCCAAGCAGACCTGAAACCACGTCTTTTTTAAAATTCCACCACGTCCTGCTATTGAAATGACACGGCAGTGAAATTTACAGAAACGGATTAGCCATGCCTCACGAAAAATAAGACAAGACGGCCGCCGTCTCGATCAGTTTACTTGGTTGCATCGAGGCCATTCAAACCAATACAAATCAAAGGTTAGAAATTAGTTTTAAGCTAAATTAAATATGGATAAGACCATGTTTCAATTTTTCACTTTGATGAAGGCCAATCAATTGCACAAGCATAGGGTGAGATAGTTTTAACTGAGCTGAGTTACCCCGAGTATACTTAGGACGATTCCCAATCATGGGAAACCCAAATGTGTATACTGCTCATCTGATTTGGTTTTCTAATACGACAATACTTCTGCTAAAAAACCACCAATAAAAAATCGGATCGGACATGTGGGTTAATGGCTGGCCTTTGTGACTACAAACAGGAACTCGTATCATCGTTAAATCTCTTGAAGTTAGATGACATTATTCAAGTTATCATTTATGTTTTCATGTTCAGACTAACGCAAGACTTCTCCAAAAAGTCATGCGATCTACATTTATAATCGGGACGTGCAATGATTACATAACCTGCAAACCCATCTTTTCCATTAACCACTACTGGCTGACTTCCTATTCCCAAAATACTCTTCGTTTTCGGGCTACCAATCTCTGGAATGTCCTTCCAGTCTCTTCACATCAAACTAGTGCGAAGACTTTTCAATGTAATATGAGGAAACACTTCATTAGTAGCTATTCCTTAAGTTCCCTAGCCCCCGAGAACAAAACGAAATACAAGCTCGGTGGGGTGGGGATGTAGAATCTGTTACTGCTAAAGTTACTCAACCTGTGCCCTCGTCAAGTTACTAGAAGTTTTCAGCTCTTCTTCCTTTCTCTTTTGCCCTGAATAAGAACTAATTTGTTCTTATAGCCTCATCGTTTGTATATGTTGCTGAAAGGGATGAAACAAATGAACGGAACGAAACTGTATCTTGGCTATAGAGCTTTGCTTCGATTTTGGAATACTCAAAACGTTGTTTTACCTCATTCTTGAAGTTCGTTATAGGATACTTCAATTTACAAGTTGTAAGTCGTTCTGTCACATAGGCTGCGCATCTAAAGATGTAGAAACTAGAAAATGTATATCTAAGCAAGATAGGAATGAGCGTTCACATGTCCTGCACGATATGTTCCTCTTTAATTGTTTCATTTCTTTAAAGCATCAATTGTGGTGGGTGACGATAAGTAATGATATGCAGAAGGATAGGAAATAGAGCATGGATGTGAAAGGAAAGCCAAAAAAAAAAAAAACGCTCATCTAGACCTATCATTTATGATAACAATCCCACCATACAATATTTCACAGAAAGCAATCGATACTCCTCAAATTGCTGTAACTTTCGCCTGTTTCTTGCTGATGTGATATTCAATTGGAAATCGATCACCAGAGGCCAATAATGATATGATAAATTGTGTCAAGAAGTACTCTTGACATAATTGGGGTCTCTCGATCTGGAAACGCGGGAATTTCAACTATGATATTGGCCTATGTGGAATGTATGTGTGATAACATGATTCCTGTCACACAATGGAGGCCAGAAATTTATATTATTATTATTACAGCTGGTCCTTATGAAGCGCATAACCCCGAAGCGCTGAACGGAACGACAAAATCAACAATAGTCAACCATAAATGAAAATAAATTGAAAAATGTCTTTAACAGAGACTTGAATGTATGAGCGGAACACGCATGTCGGATATGTGATGGCAATTTGTTCCGCAGCTCAGGAGCAAGATGAGTGAAAGCCTGGTTCCCGATCTTCTTTCTGGAGGGTCTCGACACAAGAACAAACTTATCCGCTGATGACCGGAGTGATCGTCGCGGTTGGTAGAGGCGATGAGTCTTTGAGGTAGATCGATGACGAATGGTGTAAACACTTGTAGACATGCGTCAGTAACCGGAACTTGACCCTGTCTTCACATGAGATCCAGTGCAGACCTGCCAGAACGGGTAAGATTGATCTCGTGGACTCACCTTGTAATAATACGCAGCTCCATTTCGTATCACTTGGAGCCTCCGAATTTGGTTTGGCTTGGGACTGGATCCCATTCCAGAAGCTCAGGCCGGTATATGCCAATTCGAGATACAACAAGACTCTGGACTGCAGTCTTGCAGAGATGAGCCACTCTGTGACCCTTAAATATCGTTTATTATTATTAATTTGTAGAAAAAGTGACCCGAAAACCAACAGCGAAACATCAGAGTTGGTCTAGGTTTGGTAGAAATACCCACAGGATTTAAACTGAAATTGCCGATCAATGGCTACAATACCTCCACAAAGCCATTCTTGGTTGTTCCATGAGTACACCAACGATGTATAAGCTGTGCTTGGACATTCCCCGGGATTGTCGGAGCGCGTACCAGTTCCTTTGATCACGGTAATATCTGTAAAGCGCTTTGAACACTTCGGTGGAAAGGCGCTATATACACACCCATGTACCATTATTATTATTATTATTATTATTATATTATTATTAACAAACCCGAATTCACAATTAGGACGTGAAACAATTTTGAACCTAAAATTAATTGGTGTTTGTACTGAAGTAAGATGTGAATAAGCAATTGTAAGTATATTCATAGTTGATTCTTGTATTGTTGTTGCTTCATTGATAATCAAGTGTGGATTGAGTCATTCCCTTAGATTGACACCGTCCTAGTATGTCCTCCGGTATTCGATAATTTGTCAATGACTGATTCGACCTTTGGCGCATCTATTAATGATTTGACAGATGACGAGTTTGCTGTACGATAGTCACTACATACATAATATAATTGCATTAGATTCGCCATATCTGCAGGCAATACGGTCACTAACGAATTAGTATCAGGTTCCTTGTCCAGGGGATTGAAATTATCAACTATGCAGCAGGGTCAACATCAACGCTATTCTCGATCTACCCGTATTCATTCCAAGGGATACATATGCTAACTCGGAATACCTTTCGCTTCTACATTCACGTTGTTACCAATATTAGTTAACTAACGTGCGTACAACAGTTAGCGCGGCAGGTGAATCTCCGAGCCGAAATTCAGCAGATATGGATTAGAAGTCGAAACCTATCGGAAGTGTGAATGACTGCTTCGATACATGCCATTTACGTGTGAAAGGGACTTTGTGAGTTGACTCATAGAGACTGGTGAGCGCCGTATGTGGCGGTCTCCACCGGGAGGCCCCTGGAATACGGTTTGAATTCGAGAAAATGCAGTCCAAATATTATGGGATTCTGAATATTCTGAACCATTCTAGTAATATAAGAAAACGAATTTGCATCCAATTCGTCCAATCGATCAACACGTATCTCAGTGTCATGATTTCGATGAACTCTTTCTTTGTTAATGAGATTCACATTGTCAACCCCCCAGCCCCTCCTCTCTTCAGACTATACACGTTTCAGGAGTTGGTGTTCCGCGTAATAACCAAGAGAGCTACGTATCTGAAGAAAACAAAAAACATCACACTTTGTTTGCCCTTATAGTCACTACTAAATAAACACGTTCTACTTCTTATTCGCCCGGGTTGTACTGAAATCTGGACTATGATTGTGTTGACTTCAGGATTGGAATAAAAAATCTGGTTAGTACGTAGAATCCGAACTTGATCAAGTTAGGCTGCCAATTACACACAGTTAAATGTTCAGAGCTTCAAGTTACATTGAGGCTCCTGCATGGGCTATCCTCTGCTAGGTGGAATTCAGGAAGAAGTTTCAAGTGTCTCCTCAATTCACGTCTTGAACGAGAAGTAATAATACAAGTCTGAGAGTAGGGAAGGGCAGACCTAATATGGTATGAAGCTCAAACATATACCAGTGTTCGAGGCAGGGCTGCATGACAAATTTGTTTGAACTATCCTTGGAAAATACTTATCGGTAATATATAAATCGATATGAAGGGTACAAAGAAGAGGCAGCAGGCTTTGTTACGAACAACTACAACCGTGAATCCAGTATTTTCCCCCAGATGCTCCGAAGTCTTCATTGGGAGAGACTTGACACCAGACGACAAAGGGAACTTCTAATAGCCATTTTTAAAGAATAAACTCACTCGTTCCTTCGAATATAGACTACCTCAGCTTACTCCAAATGACCTCAGCTGCAGAACTACCAGGAATGAACACCCAAATGATCGTAGAAGAATTACATTTAGTAAAGACTGCTACAATATTTGCTGTATCCAATTACTAGCCCAGAATGGAATCTTCTCCCAGCCGATCTGGAAGAGTTTCACAACCTGACAGACTTCAAATTTAAACTCAACGGAATCGTCCTGGAAGACTTGGAAAAGGGGTCCACACTGGAATCTACACCATCTGCTGCCACTGCACACTTATCATAGTGCACAAACTGTGTGTTTAGGAAGCCATCCCAGGCGATTCTATGCAGTATCATTTTCTGAAGGTTCTGAAGGTTAAAACATTTGGAGCTACTAGTACGTTGCTTCTTGAGTCGTCCAATTCACCTAAAAGGAAGATGGGTATTTCTTGGGAAACGAAAACATGAATTCGAAAAGGGAAAATGGAGGGGAAAACTAGTATAATTTTTTTAAGATTTTATACAGATCCCGTGTATATAGTCAGGGAGGCGGATTAGCTCAGTCGGTAGAGCTCCAGACTGCAAAAACCTTCGATGGCGAGTTCGGAGCCCATTGGAAACCCGAGGATTTTTCCGCAGTGCTGTGCTACGCCACCTACGTGTTAAAGTGGTACCTTAGTGAGGTGATTTGTGAAGAGTATCGAGCGCCGTATGTGGCTGCTTGATATGGGGAGGTCCCCCGGGGGACGCGACGAAGTGGCGTGCTGGAATGGTACGGTCGGGGGAGAACAAGCAAGCGGTGCGTGCTGTATGGTACTGGTGTGACAAGTCACTAATGATCAGGTAATATCTGTAAAGCGCTTTGAGCAAGTCTTTTGCTTAGTTACATTTGCCTATACTCGTCTGTCGTCTTCAATAGTATTTCTATATCTCTATTATTTTATTGCTGCCATTTTTAGCCCTACAATCATGTATTGTTTTTATCCTTGTTAAATGCCTCTGAACGAATTTCTCATTTGAAAGTGGCGCTATATAAATACGGTTTCAAATAATAATAATAATAATAATAATAATAATAATAATAATGATAATAGTCTCCGACATGGAAAAGCGCTATATCAGAACGAGATATTTATATAGTTCGATTGTTAACAGGGTTTTCAATGTTTCACATTGTCGTTACATAACAGTCAGTCACTTCTCGCTTCGTGACGCCTTAGTTTAGTTTAGTAAGATGGGTCAGGAAGGACAAAATCCTTATGAGAGACCCTGAGCCACAACAGAATCCCAAGAGAGAAGAAAAACCCAGATGTCCGAAGAATTCGCCACAATTATTGAAAAAAGGGAATTTCGCAATTCGCAATAGTCAAATCATATTTACATGACCATCGTACTTTATATTGCTGAAAATGAGCGGTATCAATTGTATCGGAGTTAACTCCCGCTCCTGAGCTCCCCGTGTCATAAAATTCAATCCCGCTGTTTAATGTAGCAGAACTTAATTGCCTATAATCACGGAGGAAGTTCTACACGATTCTTCTAATTTGTTGTATAGGTCTAATTGGATTCGGAAATAAACAGACCAACCATACTCGTTTCAGCGATGCGGGCCTGAATGTATTAGTTCTTGAAACAAGACAGACAAACGTCCATCGCGGGGTCTTATACTGGCATCAAGACTTCAACTGGTACACGTTCAGTTCCAGTTACATACATACATACATACATACATACATACATACATACATACATACAACATACATACATACATACATAACATACATACATACATACATACTTACCTGTAGGCTATAAAACCCTTCCTACCAACCTGCACGCCTGCTTGCCTACCTAACTACCTACCGCAATATCCCCGACCTCCCTTACAGGACTAATCTCCTACCCTACCTACCTACCTACCTACCTACCTACCTACCTACATACATATATGCATACCTGCCTGTCTGTCTGTCTGGTCTGTCCGTCCGACCACTATCTACCGCAGCCTGCCTGTGTATTCACCTACCTATTCACCTACCTACCTACATACCTATCCTCTTACTGCCTGCCCGCCTGTCTGCCTGTTAACTTACCTACTCACAACACGCCTGCTTGCCCACTTAACTCCCTACATATATACCTACCTGGCTACCAGACTACCTACCTAGCGACCTACATATCTTACCTACCGATCTAACTGTTTATAGATATTTTTCCCGACCAGGAATTTCCTATGACCCCCCCTCCCCCTCTCTCTCTCTCCAAAAAGTCACCATCAATATGATGGGTGTACACACTTATTGATCGGCAATGACAGAGATCACACCAATATCCCATCTGGCTGTCCTATCTGACCATTGTACAAACAAAAATTTGACTGTGTATAAAAAAAAGGGAATTAAATATAAGGAAGTATGAAGTGAGGAAGTAATGGAATTGATCTGTTAAATTTGAGATACTCTGAAATGAGGTTTCCACCACAAATCACATGACACGACTACATGTATTTCTCCACTTGAGCCAGAGGAACCCAACACCATTTTCTACAACATTTTAAGATTCGTTCTCCTGGGAGGGAAAGTGATACCACTCCATTTGTCTCCGAGAACCATGCCAACGTAATCTCAAAACTCGGGCGATGCGGTATGATCATTTGAGAAGGTCAAATATCTAATGAAGATAGAATAAAATTCGTCAAAATAGTTGATTAGGCATTCACGACAGGGGTGAAACAAGGTAGGTCTAGACAACTAGGGGAAATTACGACAGTCGGCTGTTCGGTCGTTGGTGAAGAAAACAAATGGAAACCAACAGAAACGACTTCACCTAAAGGTTATTGAGGTGTCCTAAGCTGACTCAGGCTCATCGAGAGCTAACCTGAGCATCAGTTCGGCAAATACTAGGACATTTTCTCCCATGCCTGAACCCTTACAACGCGTGAGCAGCCTTGGCTCGGATTCGGGCATTATCTTCGGTTGTCGAAGGTTATTAGTAGAAATATTTGGCTCCCAATCTACTATCTCGAACAAGGAGCAGGTTAGCGAAAATTGACTGGACCGTGATCCTTAGCGTCTGTCTTGTGACGTAACCAACGCAACGAATAATAATCCTATCTCCGTTCGTGTGATTTCGACTGGGATCAAGGCATTAACTCGATAGTCTTTTTGTGTACTTACTGCGGTCACACTGTGTTCCAAGCCAAACATTGAGAGGTACAGGTTAGACTAACCAGCGTTTAGCTTCAGGTAATTTAATCTAAACTGTTAATATGAAACATACATTCCCAATCCAATCATGCAGACCGGATTTTCTTGGGACTGAAATCCTTTGACGTGAGACGAAGGAGCAAGTATTCCAAAAGCGCATACTGCAGTATTATTCTGCTTGCGCTTATCGTGGGTAATGAATTGTGTCATTTGAGTGCATGAGAATATCTCTCTGATCATCATAGCGAGTATTCATGTAGTCTCGTCCGAGGTAAGTCCATCCTAGAGCATTCAAATGTTTTGTTTGGGAGTTATTGATAAGTGTCTCACCGGAGACCTCAACCCGCTCGCAACCGAGTTTGAGCGAGCATACAGATGCTTACCGTTACTGAATGTCGGCATTATCCATCCATACTCCTCCAACGGAAGAGTGTTAACTCTGCAAGTAAATGTAATCATCACACTCGAACGAATTGGATGCTTGCGTAGACGTCATCTTACCAGGTGAATGGAAAGCCCCTAGGGAGTGTTAGTTTGATGAAGCACGATGAGGTTTTCGTGTAGGATAGGTTGGGGTAGGTTTGCTGCGCTTCCGTTTCGCTCTGATGCTTAGAGTCCCGACGTGAGTCAACTTTTGTCACTGACGAGTTAATTTCGGACCACGAGAGACGCGAATGTGAAGTGGCTGGCGTGGTAAACTGTGTGCTTCCTCCAGAAATGTTACAACTAGGAGTTGTGCGGTTCGTCCAGCAGCTCCGCTCACAAGGGAATCGGATCCAATGACGATGACATTGTGTGGTGGGGTTGTCGCTATATAGGCCTCCTTACAGGCTCAACAGTCCAGAATTCCTGTTGAGAAAACCGGCTCCAGCTGAATGGACAATACCATCGAAGGTAATATGGGAAATGGGATAACCGCTGCTTGCATTCCCGCATGTTCAGAAAATGGCTAGACGAGCCTTGGACTGAACAACTCTGAGAATCGATGTAACACCCAACTACGCATACGGTGAATTACCAGTCAGATACAGTATGCTATACGGCACAGTACCCGGCACGCTGTGGTATTCGACATTCAGAACGGGTGGGATTCGCGGTTAGAGTGGACATACGACATAGGATGTTCATCCTATCTACACATAACCAATAGCTGGAAACACCGTGAATGACAGCAGTGACCGATACAAATAATTTCATTTTTAAACTGTATTGCTCTAACATATTAACAACTTGCTGCACCTAATCTTTAGTAATAATGATGTATGAATAATAATGTAGTATGAATACGTGTAATTTGCATTAAATTCGTTATCAACGACGCAAGTGTCGTGACCATACCGGAGTCACAGCTTCGGCAACCTCGGTCAGGCAACTGACTGACGTCGAAACTAATGATCAACCTGTAACAATTCTGAAGAAGTCGAAATAAGAGAGACTGTGAATTCTCCCTGTATTCAAAGTTTCACTAGTTTCGAAAAAAAATCTATCATTCACCCACTTCGTTTACCAGGGCATCACAAACTATCATACATTACGTTCGTTAGGAAGGATATTACTGTGCGATGAAGCCAGCCTTGACGATAACCTCAGTAGGATGAACCAGGGTGGATCCAAAAATCGTGTTGATACCCTTGACAAGTATGCGCAATATATCCTGTGTTCAATAACTTCAAGTAACGTCGGTTTGGTTGTTCACGATCGCACCGCTGAACACACCAAGTACAACAATCTGTTTGAACGCCGATGGCCATGTAGCATTTTTTTTAAACTAGCCTAGGTTTGATATAGACCCACCTAAAACATGCAATTCTGACAGGTTGAAGCCGCGTTTCCATATGTCCGTATTGCATGATGCGCAATGCGTGATGCGTATGACTCAAACGCTACATGTAGTGTCCGAGTACGCATTGCGCAGCTAGACGGAGGGAAAATGGGGGAATTCCCAGTTATGTATGGTAACAACATGCTGAAATAGTATCAACTGGTTTATTGGTTCCTTGCTAAAAGCACAACAATCTATGTGACTCCGATGCCGTATGTAGGACCATGCTTTCATGTGGCCTGTGTGCCAGTGTTTGAGTGTTCGTGTGCATCGGTGTGTGTGAGGAAGACGCTTGTGTTCACTGACTGTGACCATTTGAATTTACGGTTGCCTATAGTCGGTAAATGGATTAGTTCGGTGCGATTCTGATGTGAGACTCACCCCCTTCGGGAGTCCCTGGACAGTTCGATCGTCCCTAGAAGTGGTAGGATGATGCTGCCATTGGCTGGAATTGACATCCACGCCTCATCCTTCAATTCTGCAGTGCATAAAACATCACAATCTATATCACGGCTGTTGTTATTTTGTGTTTGTACGTTACGAACGCGGCTTCTACGGTATTGTCTTCACAGGGTTTTACGTGTTTCCTTCAAATATCCCTTTGGGAAGTCCCCCCGAAGTGCACGAGAAAGTAACACTGAAATATGTGTCGGAACATTTTCTAATATTACCTTTTTTTAATATGACATTTTCAAGTAAAAAAGAGTGCTCTATGTTGGGGAGGTCGGAGCATTGAAGACGAGACGTCGGACCAGAGAGGTGTCCCTTAATGTTTGATCAATATCTCTGCAGGCATTTTTCTCACTATTTCGTAACTTGTGGGTATGTGGGAAAAGGAATGTTTCGGGCATACATTGCAGACAACGCCTAGCTGTGGGGGCTCATGATCCCGACACCTCTGCCCCAGTCAACTCGATTTGAATTCCAGACAGCGAAGGTTGTTAAGTGTGCGGGGATGCAGGTGGAGTTGGATCTGCCAATAGAGGGGAACCATTGGCGGATCCAGGATTCGACCTAGGCAGGGACACGGCTGACGTGGGGGAAGAGGTGAATACGGGCGCTGCTAATTAAATGTGTGTGGATTCTGCTTTTTCAATGAAGAAAAAACAAACATTTGCGGTATATTTGAAAGCAAATGTCCACGTGATATTATATACTGTGGCTTTTATCGATATGCGCGATTAAACATTTTTCGGATATAGTAGCCTATGCATGCTAGTGAAAAGAATGGCCTCGTTGCTATTCAAGTGAAATAACCATGGAGGTATAGGATGCTAATATGAGCAGAATTGATTAGGCCTATAGAAATCGTAATGAAAGTATGACCAGGACACAATTAAAATTTGAATGATATCAGGTTAAATAAATCCAAGGAGAGAGCAGTAATAAATAGTGGCGGCCGTGATCAATTTTATGTACATGGATTGCTGTGACATTCGGCACCTTCTAGAATTCAGGTAAAATCATCGCTTCCCCCTCCCCGTTGGGAGCTACCCCCTATTAGAGGTTCAATTATTGCCTTTTCTTCCCCGATTACAAGGCATAAAAGCTGATTGCGAGCGTTCAATACACACCCCAAACCACGTACATTGAAACGGGCATACGCATGTTTCATACGCATTTCTCATTGCGCATACGTAGAGCGTATGTTCCCATTTACTTTCAATGAACTATGAGCAATACACAAACGGAAATTAGTATAGGAAGAGGAGGGGAGAGGGGGGGGGGGGTGCAAAGGCCACCCATACACAGTGAATGGTGCAATTCCGCCCCTTGATACACTAGACGAAATAGGTATTCACGAAGTGATGAATGGAAATATTCTTCAACATCTGTGGACAATTTTGTTGGAATTTTCATTCCTTTGCCTAAAACAGAAGCAATTGTGCCGTCCTGCATGTGTATTTAGTATGTGACGTAAGCATCCCTTCGTCCAATGGACCTTTAAGGTCCCTTTATAATGAGGGGGGAATCCATATTGATTTGGAGTCGGGTCTGAGGATATCTAAGGTCAAAGTCTGGAAAAGAGCTCTTGAGCACGATAACTGTGCAACAAATTTATGTGGAGAGTCATCCGTGGCACGAGAGGTTGTCATCTGTAGAGCTCAGTAAGTCTTTCCACGTTCCCTTTGCATTCTAAGGGTTGACTTGATTATAACTTGGGAAATAGGTTCACTATAAACATAGGTGTTCTCGTAACTTCTATCGTAGATGACCTTTGACATGTATCATATATGAACATTGCAACCCTTCATGGAAGTATGAGCTTTCTGCAACGTTTCGTCGCACACTTGTAATTCTTGCAAGGTCTTCAAACTTTGACTTCTTTCGACGATGGGTGACCAAACTAAAAAATATTAGTCAACTTCTCCCTTAAACCCTCCTCGAGAATGCTTGCGTCCTCTATAATATCGTTCCTACAGAGAGAGTCACATAAACACACAACATACGCAAACTTGCATGATAGTATCGATTCCTTCTGCCTGCGGCAAGGAATTGGAAAAGATATCCGCGCGACATACCGGTATGTACGAATATAGCACGACGTCGCATGACGTTCGTATTGCGCCAATATACACGAAAACATATTGTGTATGTCGCGAAATGCTCGCGCGAATGTTGGCCGCGTGATTGTACTCGTTCAGTGTTCGTCTTGTGCGCATTCAATACTCATGTTCTTAATGAATATGGACTGAAAAAGCGACATTCACACGAACGTCGTGAAAACTACACATATCTGCAAATATAGAACGAAAATATAGACCTCGCTGGATATTTCTACCAAACCTTGACCACTTTTGATGTTTAACAGTTGGTATTATTTGATCACAATAGAATTCAGTTTTAGCAACAAACTGAACTTAACTGAATGACACAAATTTAATGTTTAGTGATCTAAGTCAACATCCCCACCCGGAGTGTGTTACACAAATATGTGGTACTCGGTCGAGGAGTTTGCTTTATTTTCATAGGACGGAATCTGTGATGGTGTTCCACCATCATCTAAATACTGCGTGCGTAAGTCTGTCGATTTTTGACGCGCAGAGTTGAGTTGAATGTGCGGAACGCGTTTCCTGCGCACTGTAGTGATTTTCGAATATCGACCGACCGTGTGATTTTATAACCAGTGCTTCATTTTACTTTAGTTTATCTGATAAAAGGTGATGTATATGGTGAATCAATCAGCTTTTTGGTAGATACATTCGATGCAATTGATGTCGAGGAAAAATCATTTACGCGGGAACACTTTTATTCGAAATAAAGTGGAGCGCCGGCCAGTATGCCCCGATACATTTTAATGTTACAGAGGATGGACAATATGTCTGCTGAGGAGCCCGCTGTGTTGGTGTCGGAAAAAAAAACGCATGTTCACAAGTTTCAAACTAGTATACATGGTTAACACGGCATCGAAAGTAAGCAACATTAGTTTCTCAATAGTCTACTCCGATCCACATAACACGGAAGCCCCTGAATTACTTATAGTATACGTCGAAATGCAGTCAATTATGGACTTGATTATGGATTGATGCCTCAAATTCACATATGACGTGTGCATCACGCGAGGCATACGATACTTCTCAAGTGATCCGAAGTGGCCTGTGTCTCTCTTGGCCATCGTAGGTGCTCAACGGGGATTTGACCAATGGAAGCCAGTAGGCTATTCGATGTGATATAATTCGTCACGAAGTACCATTGACTCTACCCAGAACGCAGTCTTTCGCGTAGCTCATGGCCAATAGTCATCGGAAACCTCGTATCATGACTGTAATACAAGAATCTGGAGTAGCCAGTACAGTAGCGAGTAACTATTCTGAAGTCACTAGGAATTGATATGTCACATAGAAAAGCTCTTTTAGAATTGCGAATATAGGCTACGTCGGGTATGGATTGAAATGCCAACTACCTTAGATCATTCAATTATAACCTAATGAGAAAGTCCACGTTATTTCCTTTCCGGTTCGCACATTGAGCCATAACAATTAGGTTTCCGACAAAACACGCAATTAGTAATCGATGACTTTTAGGGCTGTCCCGGACGCCGTCATCATCGCAGAATCCTATGAAGCATTATTGTCAACTGATTGGCGATTGTGTTGGCAATTATCGGCAGGAGCCATAACTAATGACGCACAGTGTTGTCTATTGATAAATCAATATGAGGGTACCAAGGTCTTTTGTTGCACTTAAGACTGATGATGACGTCTTCGCGGAGGCCTAAAACCACGAGCCGAAAGCAAATAGTTTTGCCTCTACGATGATGTCTTCAGAGGTCCTAAATGTAAATAAAAAAAGACAGAGGCACCCTCGTGTTTTATCGGCATTCATAGATACAACTATTTAAGTATGAATAGAACTGAAAACGCGTTTATTCGATTTTTTCTTGTTCATTAATCATTCTCCCTAATCAAGTCAGTGACATCATAATGGCGAATCCTCTTTCACATATTCAGAGTAACACTGAACGATATAGTTCAAATCAGAGGCCAAGTGTCTAAGCATAATTACACAACATACAGCGTAATCCACTGTATGTAGTTTCCACACTGTTTATGATGGAGCAATGAAACTTAATTATAATTTACTTCTTCATGAAGAAAGCCAGGCTGTAAGCTGGGTTGTGTGTGTGTAATTCAAGCAGCTATATGCGGTTACGTACTAATACATACACAACAGTGTTGTAATACGCAGCAGTTTGTCTACACGAACAGTATCAGTGTGCGCGCTTCGCTTTGTAGACTGGAATGAAGTTGTGACTGCACAATGTGTCACCATAGTAACTATCCAAGCAAAGGCCGGTATGCTGTTTAAGTACGCTTCGTGTGCAGGCTGGTACATAGTAACTACAGTTAATGCACACCATGGAACAGTCAGATTCCAGATAATCATAAATTCTCCTCAGACACAAAATATGCGAAGCACCCTACCTTGAGAGGGTTCGAAAAGCGATTCGAACGTGGTCTCGAATGACCACCCCTTTGGCCAATCAGAATGCAGGAGACCAATAGACGTATTTGTGAATTAGTGGATAAATACGAGTGTGCCAAGGTATTTCGTTGCATTCAAGACCGTTGACGACGTCATTTTGGACGCCTAAAACCCCGAGCTGAAGACGAGAGTTTTGTCTCTACGATGAAGTCTTCAGAGGTCTCAAATGCAACAAAAAAGACCTCGGTACCCTCGTATTTACCCCCTAAATTCATAAATACAACTCAAGAAAGTATGAAAAGAAAAATGCGTTCTACTTCGACTTTCTGTTTTCAGTAGTCATTCTCCTACTCAGTCCGTGACCATCATAATGGCGAATCCTCCAATTTACATAGTCAGAGTAACACAAACGTACGTTCGAATCAGAGGCTAAAGTGTAAACCTACAATGTCAGTGTACGCGCTGCGCTATGTGGACTGTATGATGTATCATCGGAATTATCTATAACAACACAATGTATCACCATAGCAACTATGCAGAACGAAGACTGACGTGTTCCATCTGTGAGCTGGCTGTACATGGTAACTACAGTTACTATGGCTTCTCACAGGCTAAACAATCACACAATTTAGAGAGGGTTCAAATAGTGACTCGAAAATGGTCTCGAATGGACTTCTTAGCCAATCAGAATGCAGGAAACCAATAAGGTATTCATGAATAACTTCCAATGACATATGTTGTATACCCCATGCAACATCATATAACACGACAACATGAATTATTGCTTGCACTGTTGTTCTGATCCAAGGAGGCCAGCATGTTGGGCATCACCCCAACTTTGCAAAAGGTCGTGGATTCAAATCTTTCGTCTTGTTTCAATCCTCAAGTACATCCCATAATAATACAACGCATACATACGCAGCCTCTACATATTCTCCATATATGAGGCATGTTAGTATAGCGTTTCACGTTCCATCATTCAATTCCGCCATCGTATGTATGGTTGACTGGAATGAAAATAGAAAACTGTGCGGACTTGCTGCAGCGGAGCTATCGCATTTTTTCTTTCCTCTTGAGAAAGAACTTAATACCACTTAATCAGTCGCCGTTCTAAATGCGCGCGTGATCAATCCAATGAAGTATACGACTCGGGTAATGAGGTCTGGTCATTTGAGAAGGTCAAGGAAATTAATACGGATACGAGCACGTCAAAATATTTTGATAAGCAATCCATGACAAGGATGAACCGGATAGGTCTACCGGATGACTTATGATGGGGGATGCCAGTGCTCGAACATGCAGTGCGTCGATGAAACCAATTCAATTAGCAAGGTCCTCTTTCTGATTCACGGATTATCCATACCGTTTCCTAAATGTTTATTGACA
This sequence comes from Sclerodactyla briareus, assembly GCA_026419785.1. Taxonomy (NCBI): domain Eukaryota; kingdom Metazoa; phylum Echinodermata; class Holothuroidea; order Dendrochirotida; family Sclerodactylidae; genus Sclerodactyla; species Sclerodactyla briareus. The sequence goes on along the minus strand of JAODTK010003333.1, from coordinate 378,055 downwards.
GACATTCGTTACTTAATCTTATGTTTCGAATTAAGCAGTTGACCGAGAATAACCGAGTTTCTCGATCAAACCCTACCCTATGTTTGACGTGTTTCGTAACCAACAGAGAACAATTCTTCCTGAAATAAAGAACAGTATATGAAGGCTTGTAGAATTTTTCGCAATCAATCCGCTAGAATTTTCCGATTTCATGACTTTGTGCATCGTCAATGTGCACGTCGCCCACGTGCCCCATAAAGAAACTCGGGGAAATGAGTGCATGCATGATTATTAGTGAGACTGGCTATTTCCGACATCATTTATGCGCCTCGTGAAGATAGTGCCTTGTTGGCATAGCATAGCGTCACAATGTTAATTATCGGAACAAAAATTCTAAAATAAGAACGAATAACGTCAGAGCCGTTACCAAATGATTTTCACGATTGAGCGCAGCACTAAGTATAGACCGATACCTGTGGTTTTTGAGGGTTCATTGTTGCTTCGCCTTGGGCAAAGTATGGTCAATAAAATAATATGCTTACTAGATAAACCCAAATCCAGGAAGTAGACTATCAGTTCTTATGATAGAGAAGAATAAAACCTATTCCTTATTTCCGGAGTAGGGTTGTTTTTTTTCTTGCAATATTCAGAAAACTACCATTTTGCTCCGAGAAACCACGTACATAATAAGGGAGGTATTTATTGATACAATCTGAAACCCTCGAGGAAGCGTACATATCATCTTGATAACACAAATGAGGAAAATAGAAGAAGCAATTTCTCATCCTAATAAGCGTGTTGAAAAAAAAAGCGCGAAAATCAAAGAGTCATAAACAATAACGTATACAGTGCCATCATTTAGACCTGAATAGTACGTTGTTCCAAATTTTGGCACATGCTTAATAGATGTGTTTATAAAACAATTCCGCACAGTGATGTTGTCTTGCTCTTCCCTGCACCAAATCGTATGATTATCGAGTGGAATTTCGATGGTATCAGGCGCGTACCGAGAGGGAGAGTTGTCTGGAAGGGGGGGGGGGGGGTTGAAGTCGGAACCCAGGGGAAGTGCGCATTCATAAATGGCCTCACCCTCCCTATTGGCAATTAAATACAATTTATGGGCCTAGATACATGCTGCTGCAATATTTACTCAATAACAGCTGCAAAAAAAACTCTACTGAACTGCTAAAAAAGATCAGTTTCCGTGTTAAAAACTTAGTGATCACTTGGTTCCTGAGGGGGGGGGGGGGGGTTCGACCCCCAACACGTCCCATGTTTTTTGTTTTGTTTTTTCAAAACATGTAGATTGTAGAGGAGGTTCAAATCAAATTGAGGAGCGGTGTTCTGCTCATGTATTTTAGAAATCTCACAATAATTGGTTACCACTAAGCCCTTCGATCTATCGTGTGACATTAGTTGACTGAAAATATCAGAGGATCCAACGTGTCAGACAATGCAAGGTCACAGCAGATTAAATATGATATCACATCACATCATATCACATGTGAGGAACGACAGGGAAGTTGCACTTTGGTGGCTGACAAATGGGCGTAAAAAACTACAATTGAAAAATGGTTCATGATCCGTAATTCCGAACCGGAATTCAAGTCGTTATGAAATGATATGCATAATATATCATTTGGCATCCGGGGAATGGTGAGTCTTCATCTCTAGTCCGATCAAGCCGCGCATGCGTGAAAAATTAATAACACATAGCGAATAGTTCTTTTCCTGAATAAGTAATTATACTGTTGAAATCATACCGAGTAAAAAAAAAAGAATGGAGGGGTGTGGTAATGAGTATGCAAAACAGACGTTATGTATGAAGTCCATGGTGAGAGTCGGTGGTCACAATCAACACCCCCAGTGATTGTGTTCTTGCCATGTGAATTGAATCATTCCGGTTTGTAATTTTTACCGAATAACTGGATTAGCTTTTATTTTACCTCTACTTTTTTTTATCCTTAAGTAAGTGAAAGCAAGATATTTGGTCTTGTCTTATCTTCTTAGAGCTTGATCGGGACAACAGAATATACTCGAAATATACCGTTACAATGTGACTGCCTTCCCCCCCCCCCTCCCCCACATGGTAACGTGCAAATACTAGTCATTCCTTCTATCAATCTGGTTTCCACAGCTCCCAACTATGTTCCAATGAACGGCGTGTGAGGTCGTCTCAGGCTAAGAAAAGATCCGAACGATTTGATTCCGCTTCAGTTTATTTGTGAATTTCAAACTAGGTGGTAGTCCATGGTGACCTCTCTATTATGCAGGGCGCACAGGTACAAATTAAGAGACCCTAGCCATAATAGTCCATAGGTATTCTCACTCAGAGACATTATATGCTCGCGGATGGCATATAAGTTGTTTATAATCCCAACATTACCAAGGTGCGCACGCGTAGACGATGTTTATCATTCACACTGTACAAAAGAATTAACCCTCTGGTCGGCGATGACGTACATAACTCGCAGAGGGCCAGGATGTACTTGTCATATCACCAGGGGTATCGTGTATGTCTTTGGTGCTTGATGCTTACCACACCGTAAGCGTCGAATAGAATCCTTTTTATTCCTACTTTACAACTCGTGCCAGGAGTTGCAAAACATGGAAACACTATTAATAGTCTCACTCAGGGGCGGCGCCACAGGGGGGGGGGGGGGGCAAGGGGGGCGGTTGCCCCCCCCCCTATGGTTTTGGGCCGAAAAAATAAATCGTTTGAACGATCTTTTTAACGCACTTATTTTCGTAGGGGGTGGGGTGAGGTGTCTGTATATGTTACTACTACTATTATCAAGTTTGTGGGATTCGAAAAATCTTCGTAGATGCGGGGGGGGGGGAGGCACGTTCCCCCAATCAAATCCTAGTGGAAAAAAAAAATGTTTTGGTGATAGTATTTAACTCTTGTGTATATGAAAAAACCCAATTTTTTCCGCGCTCTTCGCGCGTGTTTTCTTCGTCAGTTTTCATTTGATCCGATGATATCCCACGCATGGATCTAATGTACCAAAATCAAGTTCGCAGATGGGGGGCCACGTTCCCCCAATCAAATCCTAGTTATTATGTAAATGAGAATCCCAAAACTTTTCGCGCGTCACGCGCGCCTGGCTGTGTTTTCTTCGTCAATTTTCATTTGACCGATTATATGCCACGCTCATTTTCAGTGTCCCAAAGGAAAATTCGCGGATTCGAACAAATCTTCGTAGATGGGGGACATGTTCACCCGAATCCCCAAATGAAAAATGTTGTGGTGATAGTTTTTAACACTTACGTAAAAAAACTCAAAATTTTCGCGCGCTTCGCGCGCGTGGTTGTGTTTTCTACATCAATTTAATTTGATCAAATTATATGCCACGCATGAATCTACTTGTCCGAAAATAAAAACAAATAAAAAAATGTTGTGTGTAGATATTAGCACTTATGTGAGTAAAAAACCCAAAATTTCCGCGCCTTCGACGCGTGCCTGTTGTTTTTTCGTTTCGGGTCGTCAATTTTCATTTGACCCGATTGTATGACACGCATATATCTACTTGTTCCGTTGGGACTGTCGACTTCAGAGGGAGACGTTCATCAGTATTCGGCTGGGGACGCATTCCGGCCACACCAGTCTGCATATTTACTCCAGCGGTTATTTAGTCCAACAATCGGCAGTGCAAAGTTCAGTACAATCTTACGCCTTGCCGCATAGGCGCACTGTAATAATGAAGGCCTACGTTCACGATCGAGTTTTTTTGTGTATGCTATCAGTTTATTGACTGCTATGCGGTCGATTCTGGTCGTCGAGAACATCCCTCTCCATCATAAAGTGAGGAAAATTTTTAATAAAAATACCCATTATACAGAATGACAGGACAAGAAAAGCCAACTTAAGATATTTTCAGTGTCGATGAAACGGCCCAGAGAGGCGACCTCCTGTCATCTGGGAGCTTCAGACGGCCGAAAATTTTCTGGTACACTGCGCGCCAACCTGTTGTGGCGCTCCGCTTAGATAGTCAATCATCAAGTTTCGCCCCCCCCCCTATTGTAAAACCCTGGCGCCGCCCCTGGTTTCACTAGAAATATATTTCTATACGTCCAATGAGCGGCATGGGAGCTTCCACGGTGGTTTGTCGAAGGTCGCTATACTATGGTTATATTGTGCGTACTATTAGTTGATTCGCGCGTCGGTGTTGCTGTGAGGTTTCGTGGATGCGCGCTATGGATACCCGGGCACGTGGATTCTACTGTACTAAATAAAACAATCCAGTTGAGTGTCAATCGATAACTACGCGTTGAACCCAACAGCGCTACGTACCTTACCAACGGAACAGTTTTGAAGATGAAGAATGATCCTTTCAAGTGATTATCAGGCATATAGGGAGGAAATTGCACCCGATAACCCCTATTATTCGAGCACGACATAATTGAGGTACAGGTTTGCTATATGATTTTGCCAAATACAATCGAGTTTATTATTGATTCAATTATATTATTTCCACAATATACGACTCATTGTACATCCGTGTTGACTCACATGTTGTCAAATTGCAAGTTAGGGTAACACAATTGTTTCCTCGCTCCCTGCAGTCCTGGACAAGTATATAAACGTACCCTATAGAACAATGTGGGTCTGCGCTTGGCACAATCGTATTCACACAACGCGTTCATACAACACATGTGTCGATAAATACAACACACGTGGCACATGCTGAACGAATATTCGGTGTGTTTTATGATGGAGCGCATCACCCACTTCTGTTGAATATTCACTAACAGTTCCTTAAACATTGCTTGATCCAAAATTCTCCACGTAATATAAAGTTTTACTCAAGCAAAGTAGACAACGATTGCTGCGAGTCTCGCGCATTGGAGATGTGACGCAGCTTTCTTCTCTCCTTTCGCTACTCTTTGGGCATTGTTCTTCCTATGTAAGCTCTCTAATGCCCCCCCCCTCGCCCTACATCCCATCCTACATTCACCATTCGTGGTCAGAACCTCTTGCATTTCGAATGATTTGCCACCTGGCTGCTTTCCCACTCCTAGACCTTCAGCTATTTAAGTCTAGTATCAACAAGCTGCCTCTCACTACTCTTTCGTAGCTCTTTCATCTCTTTCTCTGGCGGCTGGCGGGCCTCGCGTTAGTTTAAAACTCGTTTGGCCGTCTCCCACCCATAAACTGACTAGTTATGACTAAATCCGAGCCTCTAAAAACGTAGGCCTATGGCTAAATCCATCGTTGTGATGGAAACGACGGGGGCATGGTGAGCTTAGCTATCCCAACTTCAATCAGACATCTGCTTTATTGTAAACAATAGGTTTCTTGTGATTTTAACTGACGTGTATCTTACAATAATTGACAATAGCGCAAGAATAAGATTACTTTGTGACGAATCTAATCAAGTCCTTGAAGGCTTATCGTGGTCAAAGTGAACATTTACAATAGCGAGATGCGATTGAGAGCTGGGGTGTCCTGGACCAATACGCCATGTGACGCTGGTCGTAAAATTGTAAGGAATAATGTTGTAAGAAATGTGGAAATGGTAACAAGACAACGGTGCAGATATGAATATTAATATTGAATAGTATGGTAACCACAACCAAATGTAATATTCTCTGGTTCGCCAACAGTTACATAACGGTAATGGTATGATGTACTATGTAGGGGATCCCCTCTTTGAGAGATGCTTTTGGTCATTGTTTTCAATCCATGAGACTTTACCACTGACACTATATACTACTCGCAAAACAGATGAACAGCGGGTAGCGAATAGATGTGTTGCAACTGCCTAATACCTAATACGACTGAAACTCAATAATTGGCGTTAAGTGTCTCTTCAAAACCATTCAAATTGTAGTTGATTATACGAAAAAAGATTCAATTAAAATTCAGAGACTTCAGGAAATCGATTGTAACTTGCTTTGAGGAAAATGAGCAAAAACGACGTTGATGAAGAAAAAAGGCTTTGTCTTATCTTGAAACGAGCTATATCTAAGCAACAGCCACTGGTAGAATAGCGGTTCAGTGCAGTTTACACCCAGACATTAGAAAACAATAGGGGATCTTAATAATGCTGTAACATTGCCATTACAATTTCCACATCGAGAATCCACGGGACATACCAGCTGTAAACTTTCTTTAGACTCTTGAGACTTTTGATCTCATACAACATGTCTCCGGCCCAACGCATCTCAGAGGTCATACACTCGACCTGTTTATTACGAAAACGAGGGAGACCTTATCAACCATGTTGTATCGCATGATTTCGGTATTGGTGACCACTATGCTGTGCATGCCTATATGCGATAGAAGAAAATCCTTCTATCGGAATCGAGTTACTGAATGCAGCCGCAACGCAAAGGCCCTGTTCCAAGTGATCAAGGAACTATCTGGAGAATCCTCCTCAGCACAATTCATATTTCCGTCTGCCATACCAAGCGAGGATCTACCTAACCAATTTGCCCACCATTTCGCGCATAAAGTAGAGGATATCAGGACCAGTATAACACCACCAATATCTACTCCGGAGCACCAAGGAAGTTCACAGAGACCGGCAGCTGAGGTCCTCTTACCTTCCGTGAGTTGTTTGCAGAAGAAGTATGGAAAGTAGACTTGACCCTACACCTACATGGCTGATAAAGAAATGCAAAGCTGAACTACAAACCTTCGTCTGCAACATTACGGATGCATCACTTGTCAGTGGGGTGTTTCCCAGTCTATGTAAAAATGCAGTTGTGCGACCTGTCTTGAAGAAGGATGGTTTGGAATCTCAAAATTTGGGGAACTATAGACCAATATCCAATTCATCAGAAGGTTCGTCCTTAACCAAGTTGTGTCACATATAGATGAACATAGATATCTTGACCCGTATGAGTCTGTCTACCGTATGGGTTACAGCCCGGAATCAGCCCTACTGGAAGTACAGAATGACGTTCTTTATGCCATTGATAACAGAAAATGTGTACTTTTGGATTTACTAGACTTGTCGTCGGCTTTCGACACCGTAGACCATAATATCCTGCTTTCTTAATTAGAAACTGAATGCAATATCAGCGGCACTGCCCTAAATTGGTTCAAAAGCTACTTGAAAGACCGTTCACGAATAATCAAAGTTTTCTGATATGTGTCAAATCCTAATGCCCTGCAGTATGGTGTTCCAAAAGGATCTATTCTGGGTCCCGTTGTGTTCTCTTTGTACACTTCCTCTTTGGGAAAACTCTCTGGGTAAATCTGCTTGGTATCACAATAGGCAAGTGGGGCAACTACGTAAAATATCTGGATGCGCCTGTAGTAGAGATGATGATTCATGCTGTTATATCTAGCCGTCTGGATTATGCTAACTCCCTACTTTATGTTATTCCTGCTATCCAACTAGACAGGTTACAAAGCATTAGGAATTCAGCAGCTCGAATCGTCCGTAGGGCAGGGAAATTCACGCCAGTGACACCTATTCTCCGTGTGAGCTGCACTGACTGACTGTACATGAGCGTATAATTTATAAGATACTTGTTTTAGTTTTCCGGGCTCTTAAAACTGTCGCCCTAGCTACTTGACTAGCATGTTGTGCGAAAGCAGTACAAACAGGCCAACTCGCACGCAATACAAGTTCCAACTCAAAGTACCCATATCTCGAACTAGGACGTTTGGGGACAGAACTTTCCAGTGTTGTGCACCTCGGCTTTGGAACTCCCTCCCCACTGATCTCAGATCATTGGATTCCCTCGATCGATTCAGAGGTTGTCTAAAGACCTTTCTTTTTCCTCAGTAAGGTACCTTTGCTTCTATGTTTCTTATTATTTGATTGGTTGTTTTACGTAACCCGTGAAGTGCATTGAGCAGCCACTGGTTGGATATTGCGCTATATAAATTTAATTATTATTATTATTATAAGCATTGTTCAGGGTCGAGTCCAAGGTCACCAAAGGATAACAGAGGTCAAGGTTTGAAGAACCTGTAGACACAATTACTGTGCAAAGAAATGAAGAGTTCATGCTTCGCGCTGGGGTTACCATTTGTAGATGATCCCTATTGGTTGTGGCCAGGTGCCAAAGTCAATAGAGTATAACGACTAAGATAACTGTGCAGCGGAAGAGGGACCATAAGTATATTATCATCCACTCATATATGGGATAGACTTCCCCGTTTCACTGAGGTTACAGATATGAGTCCCCACTACAGGGAATAAATCGCTTCAACATGTTAAGTCTCAGTCAGCTGTGTCGGCTGAGCTATTGCAATCCGCCTGGCATCTACTCCATCCACCCTTCCATCTATCCATCCATCTATTCATCTATATATTCCCCCACTCCCAATGTTGCCCAAATTTATCTTAGAACAATTATTTCGTGTAGGCAAAATACTCTCATTCAATTTATAATAATATTTCCAACAGTTCTCCTGATTTTTAGAAATATGTCACAAAATTACGCGCCATTATTTAGCCCTAAGTGGCGCGGCGAATGAATCACTGACCTCTTGGGTTCCTGCTTACATATGGACACCATCCATTGCAGCAACCGTCACCAATCAATTCAAGTGATCATTACATTCATATGCCCTAATATTTTTCGATTCAAGTGTTCAATTATCATTCGGTCTATTCGTCCTTCATTGATTCGCTCGATTTTCAGGCTTCATTACGTGGTGTTTACGACGAGGTCTGAATTAGGAAATCTCCCACACGTGGCCAATGAAGGTCGATAGCCCATAAATTGTACAAGTGAACGACACGCCACGATTTCGACTGTTTACTCTCCATATTCAACAATAGAATAAACAACCGATTCTATAAAGTATCGACCTTTCTGCATAGTGAGATATCGAGGCATCAGAAGGGCGCATGTAATATTATAGGGTACGTTGACTATAGAAGGTCGACGGCTCACAATTGGTTTTGGGAACAAATTGCCTTCAATCATCCGGCATGCGTGTTCTGCTCATACTTCTTTGTCAAAACGTTTTTCTTCCTGCAAGTTTACTATTCCATCTTTTCTGTTATTATTATTAATAATAATAATAATAATAATATAATAATAATAATATAATAATAATAAAATAATAATAATAATAATAATAATAATAATAATTACTGACAGCAAGTGCAGGCTGTGCAAAGTGGCAGATGAGACAGTAAACCCACTCATATCGGCTTATCAGACGCTACCCGGGACAGAGTATCTGAAGTGACACAACTTACTATGAAAGGGTAGTGAGAGACAGCTCGTTGATTCTAGACTTGGGAAAGCTGAAGGTTGTAGGAAGAGGGAAAACAGACAGATGGCAAAGCATTCCAGAGGCGAGAAGTTCTGACAACGAATGAGGAAGAGTGAGAAACAGAGCGGGCTGCAGGAATGGCAAACCGTATATCGTGGGCATACTGCTTGTTAGCGGAGTTTACTCGGGATGGGATGGACGGTGGGGGCATAATAGAGCTCACCTCGGAGGAACAATGCCCAAAGATGTAGCGATAGGAAAGAGAGCGACACATCTACGGTGCGCAAGTCTGATAGCCTTGGACTTTATGATGAACAGATGAACAGGCTGATCAGGATGAAGTAGTTTCGAGATCGGGAAAGGACACCCCGTTTCTGGAAGGGCCGCTTGGCAATATCTGCAAAGTGGATTTCAGCTGAGATCAGGAGTCAGGACCATGCGCGAAGAACTAAAGAGTCTGAGAATCACCGGTCGGAACATTCACAAGAAATGCTGGGAACATTTGCCACGTTTTCGAGAGATGATGAGCTCTCCAGTCTTCCTGGAATTGAACTTGACCAGATTATCACCACCCCACTGGTTTACGATAGGGAGGTTTTGTTAAGAAGGTCTGCAGTTTGCCTGCGCTTGCTGAGGCAATTAGAAGGGTAACTGAAACCAGCTGATGGGCTAGTGTCATCAGCAATAGAGAAAGACTGGGGCAGGAGTCGACATCGAGAAGATCAATTAATGAAGATAGAAACAAGTTTGGATATCTACAGATCATTGGGGTACTCCTCCATTGATTGGATGAACTGGAAATGTAAATCTATTGATACAAACAGCAAGCGACCGATCAGAGAGACCATATTTAGGATTTCTGGCAATGAGTCCACGAGGCCAGACATTAAAGGCTTCAGAAATGTCTAGAGCCATTTCCCGACTCTCACCAAATAGGTCCAAGAAAGTTGACCAGATGTGAGTGGCATAGGCTAGCAGGCTTCCAGTTGAAAGCAGAAGATGATGTTCCAGGAAGGACAAATGCTGCTCGGTAATGACTGATTCCATTACCTTCCACAGCTGAGAAGTGAGTGCTATTGGACAGTAGAATGGACTTGTCCTCCTTCTTGGGGACAGGGACAACATGGACTAGCTTCCAGGAAGGAGGAAATATGTCAGAAGAGTAGGACAGTTTGGAAAGCTTGTTGGGGATGGGAACTGCGAAGAACTTTCCGTACTCTACGGACTGAGAATTTGACATGAGGCATAGAAATGTCACCACGTGGATATTCTTCTGTGACTTCACCACCATCAGCAAGAGTAGAATCGGAAGCAAACATCTCAGCGAAAGTATAAGCCTTGGACTGTGGGTCTGCTGGCAGACTTCGCCAAGGACCAGAAAGAGGTGGTATTGGAGTTGCGGATGTGATCATAAAATACTTTTGTCTACAAAGTATTGTTCAGACTGGTCAATGACCCGGGAGCAGTGGTTCCGTGCCGGAACATAGGGTGCTCTGGTATCAGCGGAATTTAGAAGCCAACCAAGCCTTGAACGATTGGTTCTTCTGGTTGAACTGCTTGCTGGCATTCTGTTGTGAACCACTTTGGAGAATGGGAGCGTCCTGGTCCGAGAGAAGAAAAAAAAACATCTATGCCACACAAGATCCACATTCAGACATACTAGATACGCGGTATGTCGACAAGCACCATCTTCTGAATCAAAAGTTTCATTTTTCTGCCGTTCATATTTGCATCTCATCGGGATGCAGTGTATACCCGCTTCGAATTCAATCCAGTAAAAGTTGGAGGACAGCGGTCAACTTCGCCACCAGTCGAATGAGCGTCACCACCTGAGGGGTGCGTCACATTATTAATACGATGACGCTACCCCGATCGTTATATTAGGCATATTTTCGGAAGGTGTCGTAGCCGATGCGCGCCTCCAAATCAACAAGAATTTCGCTCGTCGGAAAACGCTAGCTCTAATCCTTAATTTATTACCTGTAACCGATTCGTAATTGATTATACAGATAGGAAACACCAGGAAACAATCAGGACACACGTTATTGGAGGTGCCTTTTTTGATTGCCACTGACTGGGATAAAACTTGTTACACTTTATCAGTTTTGCTATTACCCACGTAACCGGCAATAATCCGTGAATGTCATATTTCAGTTGAATACGGCAATGGTAAGATCGTAAAAAACTTAATGTCATCAAATCCATTGTTTCAAACCCAGCATGCCTCTAGTACCTGTCTAATCTGCGATTGCTTCAGATATATTTTATGCCGATATGTCGATGAAGATTTTTTTCTCCGGGTAACGAAACCTCAAATTGAGTATGTGACATACATTAACATTCCAATTCGTTTACTTCGGGCGGGTTGTTCCTTTTTTTTCGCTGGGCCCTCTCACAGACAGACAACACATTGGTGTCATATATAAACACCACGTCTGTGAAGGCGAACGCCCCCCCCCCCCCCCACCCCCTCGTCAGTTCGCTAATTGATTTCTCTATTAATTGTTCTACATATCTGAACGCATCCTCTATAATGCGAAGAAAATTATAATTTACTTATTATTACCGCAAGTAACAATTTCTTTCATTTTTTTGGAAACGAGTAACTCAATAAACATTGGAGTTATTCTTTCCCAAGGTCTGATATAACGAGATAAGAAAAATAATATACAAAAATAATTATACCGTGCTTCTATAGCCGCCTTTCCCACATCTCACAGCGTCTTACAGATATTACCCTGATCATAGTGACTTGTCACACCCGTACTAGATAGCACGCGTTTCTGGCTTGTCGCTCACGACGCACCGTTTCAGTACGTCACTTCATCGTGTCCCCCACTTCATCCCCCCCCCCCCCACTTGTTCGATCACGACGCACCGTTTCAGTACGTCACTTCATCGTGTCCCCCACTTCATCCCCCCCCCCCCACTTGTTCGATCACGACGCACCGTTTCAGTACGTCACTTCATCGTGTCCCCCACTTCATCCCCCCCACTACTCTCTACAGGTCACCTCACAAGGTACCCACTTTTACACGTGGGTGCGTGGGGACAGTTCAGGAGTCATGCCTTGTCCAACAGCACGGCGGAAAAAGTCCTCGGGCTTCCAATGGGCTCCGAACTCGCAATCAATGGTCTTGCAGTCTGGAGCTCTACCGACTGAGCTAATCCGCCTCCCCGAAGAAAAGCTAATGAGCTAATCCGCCTCTAAGAAGAAGAGAAAAGAAGCGTCGGAAAAGTGTGTGCAATTGAGTGTGCAAACATATTTTAATACTTTGATAAAACGAAGGATGGTGTTTAGAGCCCTAGCGCGTTGATTCGGAGCATGGTCATTCGAAATCACGAGGAGCTACAATTTCACACTTCGTTTGGATGCCATTTGCTATACCTGGTGAGTTATGCTCCAAAACTACTACCTTTGGCAAATAGGTACAAATTACACGCCGAGAAGAGAAAAACAAAACAACCTATAACTTGACTCCCGAACAGTGTAAGGTCAAGTTCTTGTAAGGTCAGGAGTGGACTAATCTTGAACAACTACATTCAGAGTGGAAGAAGGCAACGTGTAAACTACATTTGTTGCAGTACGTATAATAATGTCCACAACACTATACAGTAGGCACTAGGTTGGAGAGAGGAAATACATTTTGTTCTTTTTTAGAAGTTTTAGGGAAAGGTCAGCTGTTGATTCGCTATCGTCAACGGCGCTTCTTCCGGCATATGGCGCGCCTCCCGGTGGAGCATCATGCCCGCCGTGTCCTGCATAAACAGGATCCCCGCCGGACGCCGCGTAGCTCATGGTTGGCGCTGCTTCGCAGGTTCCCCAGGGAGTTGCCGATCGGCAAACAGGAGGTAATTTCAAGGAGTTCAACTACCTCGAGGGTGTTTAAGATTCAATTCATTCCAAAGTTATGCGGAAATTTGTATTGGGCAGAAAACTGAGATGCTTTATTGGCACATGTACATTCAGGTTCCTGGCAACAAAAAAGGAAAATACATAGCCAATCACAGTCACTGTTATATTCGCTGTTATGGTAATAAAACTTGCTCCTTTATACCCTCGGCTGGGTGTAATTTCTGTGATCAAACAGCAGAGTAAAAGGTCGTCTCTAGACATATACAGTGTTGTAACTGCTCTAACTTTATGTATATCCACTATTAATCTCTATATCACTGATCCGCATTTATGTTAAGGACTTTCTAACCAATCTTATAGTGACTTTTCTGTATTTGTTTTCGAAACTTTGGTCCATCGCTGATAGCAGAGTTATTCATGTCTGGTTCTCGCCAACGAAGTCTCTGCTAATCATCCTCCTCTTTCTCTGATTACGCGTACGGCTTGTTGAAAACCAGAAAATGCATACTGATCCTGATGGCACTTTGCTAATTGACCTCTTGAAGTGTAATCCTATCCTGGCGTGCTCCATCCATCCTCGGCAAGCTCTACCGTCTCTCACATTATGTTGATTGCTCCCTCCTGGTTCATAATATGACCTATTTCCAACCCTTCACTTCTGTGGAGAAAAAATGATTAATGAACATGTTCTGAATTATTCGGAGTGACATAAACTAATTCAGTCCCCTCACTCCTTTTCAAAGAAATACTGATGAGAAAATCAGTGACAGCAACCAACTGGATGTGCGAGGAAGTCACTGCGCACGTTTACGTCTTCGGAAGCTTCAAATAATGTATAATTCAGGCAAGATCAAATTCAACCTAACGTTGATTTATTCCTATTTTTATTTTAACCTAGCGTTTGACTTATTCCTTTATCATTAAAGGCTCAATGACATTGTTGATCCCACATGATGGGAGTGCACTCAAAGACAGTGAATGACATTACAATGTGATTCTTCTTATTCTTGTTTTGATTTTGGGAGAAGGTGGTCGATACGTAACACATAAACTAGAAATTAGAGGAACATAGTGATCATTCTCCTGTGTGTGTCTGCACTTCGGTGACACCAATGGTTCTTAGATGGCGGCCCGTGGACTTCAACCGGTCCATTAGCCAACCTATGTCTGGCCCGGAAAAAGAAATTAATCCCAACAATAAATATTACCCAAAGCGTCAATGTGGAAGAATTATTAGCGCACCGTTTATTGGAAACTCACGAACCATTTATCAGGCATTCTTTACGCTCATGATCTCGTAGTTCGAACGTGTGTATATTCGATGTTCAGTACCGATATTTTCAGTTTCACTGAACGTTGACGCAACCATAATGGCGATGGTACATTCAACTGCCCCCTCTATATTCCTAACGGAGGAATGGTATTTCAAATTAAGATATCCAGGACCTATTGTTCGTTTGAACTTCTAAAATCGGGATCCAACCGAACAATTTCGAAGGAACGGAAAGAGGCACAAGTAAAAACCTAATGGAGGGGGGGGGGGGGTGCCATTTCGCGCTATTTCGTGCCGCTAGCCTCCTATTTACATCGAACTCTGTTTCGATGCACATAACACAACTCGGGAAGTGCCACTTAGAGTCAAGCATTTTTTACGCTCCGGGTCAGTCATGACGGGACTCCACTTGGATGGTTAAAAATCCGTCTGCTTGGATAGTAATTGACTCGATCTCTCCGAATTGAAACAAAGGTTTGAACCCTTGGCCGGAATTCAACCATGTAGATAGCGTCCAAGAGCTCTTCGATTTGTTATCCACGCATATAGTCACGAGGAGCTTAAAATGCATTGTGTCGATGAAAAATAACAGCTTCGTTGTGAGGTGCAGTCTCTAGAGCTCCGCTACCATCCTTAGCTACGCCACAACTCTTGAATATCGGCGTGCTTCGTGACTTGGGCTTTCTCCCTTGTGACTCAACGGGGAAAATGTCACGTTTCATTTGAAGTAATATATACTTCAGTGTGCTACTGTCTCTTAAATTCGAGTCTCGATAGTCTGAGCCACTCAAAAGTGCGGCGCGAGGGCGTTGATAGGTGACAGACAGGAGAAACATGTCCTTGCCCTTGTACAAGTCGGAGAATCCATATATATCCTTTCCCGTCACTCAGTCCGAGCAGTAATATATACAGTTATGGGCATAATGCTCGATTTGGTATCACAAATTGTTGAGGAATGTGAGCCCATGCAATTCCCACCAAAGGGCTTGAACGAATGTCATTCCCTACTACTACAGTGGCCTAAGGGACAGAACGTTCCCCATAAGCTGCAGGCTAATAACAACGCTGATCACGCAACCAGGCGAGACACTATTGCGATTGCCTTATCACATGGTTCAGGCTTGTACATCATTGGTTATCTTCACAATGCATCAACACATTCTGGTACATAGTTTCCTCAAGTGCAGTAATCACGGCGTAATTCCAAGTTACCACTGCACGGAAGCAAGGGTTGATGCATAAGGAATAGACTGTGGGAAGGCGGAGGAGTCAGTCAGTGATTGCTGAAGTATTGATTTCACAATTGAGTACACAGGACGCAAATAGTGATGTCACGCAAAGTTGACACGTCTTTCGTGTGTGATGATTACACCATGTAAGTTGATAAACTGATTGTCAGGTGTTATTCCCTAGAAAATAATGTAATACAATGGAATACAACTCACCACCGCATAAGACACAATTTCCAACAATAATAAAGTGGATATACAAGCTAACAACTAATTACGTGGCCACTCTACATCACTCCCTCTTCAAAGAAATGAAATGTCCACATTTCACTTAATAATACCTAACAAATACAAACTATCAAATTACAGAAAAGTGGTTGAAGTCATTAATAATGATATCCGAATTATTATTCAGGCCTATAAATATAATTTCTTCTTTGTCATATACTCCCAATAAATACTCCATTATCTCTTATCATTTTGTAAGTAGGCCTGTGATTATTGCATCATTCAAACATATGGTGGAATGTTACTTTCTTAAATTTTCCCCAATTATTACTTTGGACAAAGACATAACGTATCCGAACAATTTCCACATTCACCATTAAACATGACTATACATGCATATTCACTGAGACATACTCATACTACCTAACACAAACAAACATCTACACCACAATTACTGAAACATTAAAATTGATAGTCTCTTAAATATCTTGGGAGTCTAACAACACGACCTGATCGGGTGCTCGTCCCGGCATCTGGGCCGAACTTGGTCTGTGTTTGGGATTATTGTACTACGGGTATCTCATTACCTATTTGTGAAGGTGCTGGGGTTACTAGTGTGGAAACCGGAGCACCAGCTGGCCGAACTGAACCTGTATAAATCGGCAATGAACCAGACAGAGCAGTTACAGGTGGAGATCCACTTCTATCACTACTTCTGGTCTCTACGTTCCCTCTGTTAGATTGGGCTGTTGCGCCGATATATACGTTTTCAACTGGGTTTCCCAAGGTCACGTACTTGATACACAACCGGTGGGGGGGGGGGGGTGGGGTTGTCACCATGTGAGAGAAATTTCATGACCATAAATGAACCCTCCCACTTTGTTGCAAGTTTTAAAACGCTTGTTTGCTGGGAGATCGACCCAAACCAAATCACAGGATTGTACGGTGTAAATCGTACATTCTTATCGTAGCCCAATTTTTGACAATGTTTCATTTCATGACTGTACTGGTTTACTTCCTTAAATGCTCTAGGTAACCCGTTTATGCAGATTGCATACGCTGCAGGGGTACCTGGGGTAGCCTGAGGTACTGGAGGCATCATTGGAGCCAAGCCGAATTGGGGGTCCGGGGTTCCCTACCATGTAGGAGAAAGAAAGGACTGAAACCAGTGCTGTCATGACGGGAATTATTATATGCAAGCTGCACATGAGCCATATGGTCATACATTCCTGACCATGATCAAACTGACAGATAGGAGTGCAAAACGAAAAGTCAAAGTGAATATTTATTGATGTTTTCCCTGCTAACTTTCGAAGTTACTTCGGAAGTTTGGGGAACTTTGTTCCCCTTCTTCTTAGGTTGTCGGATGTTTTACTTTAACTATAAAGTTGGCAGTAGTTGGACTTCTCGTGACAGGCGACCACAGAGCTGAATACAGAAAAATCAAGTAGGCCAGATTTCTTGTCACTATTGGCTAAATGGGAATCAGGAAATACCCACAACAACCAAATAACCAAACCATAGATCGTGTCGCGCCTTCCCATCAATTGCCTCGTCAGTTATTAAAGCCATATCATTGACAATAAAGGCACTCTGCTGTGAGTGAGTCCTCGGCTCCAACTGGAGAAAAGGCTATAAGTTCCGCTTGCCAGATCAGAAGAGCAAGATTTCAGGCGTAACAGTGAACCGAACTAGAACTTCCTGGTACCACCCACCCGAAATGCGTTTGCTAGTATTACTCGTTTCCCCATTGAATATTGATTAATATCATAATATTTATATTAAAAAATGCAAATCGGGCAATTTGGGGTTTTGATTTTTTTCCTCGAATTGTTTGAAGATTGGAGTAACTGAATACTTGAATTTGTTTGTGACAAAAGTCACAAAATATAAGAGTTCAGTTGCTTTTGTGTCGATTTAAACTATATGTATCTGAAATACACTCCTATTTGGAAATACATAGTAACTCAATCCAAACCTCTTTGAATATTTTATTTGGGTATTTTCGAGCATATTTCAAAACTCCTCAAAATTAGCCAGATAGAGAGAAGTGGGGTTAGAGCTGAAAAGGCTTTGGGCCTGAGAGATGCCATTATCCCTTCAGTCGGATGCCTTGAACTAAACAACCCTCTGAGGTAATTGCCAGTTTCTATATTCACGAGCAGCGATTGTCTATAGCGGTTCGCAGATTATGCGCCGATTAACCGAAGGATAAATCTAATTAATTATATACACCATCTAAAGTACGAAACATCATCATCGTCATCAGCTTCAGGGTAAGTAAACATCAGCGAGGATATTTTCGCGACGTTGGCGCAATCTACAGGCTATGTGGGAATTGAATTCATAACAGTGTATTGAACCTTAATACCCGAATACTGAATGCTCAATATATCAGACACATCATACATGCTTCAATGCACCATAGAGCACTGGATGGAGCTCCTTATGCCGAATAAGGGAAACTCCTTACACAATTTGAACCATTAGTTAAATTGGCATCTGAAAGCACACAACAGACCGCAACTATGACGTAGTGATTCCGGCACAGGTATATCATGATTATAGTTATAGTATGACTGGGGAGTGTTTCATACCTACTGACTGAAAATAAAGGGAGATTCTTCAACACAAAAGTGCATGTGCCTGAAAACTGCTGAATTCTAGTGTCAGTCACACAGACGAGCAGAACTCCCCTTACGCGAATCCCCCAAAATGGTTCAGCATCATTCGCCGAGAGAGGTCAAATGACGAACGATGGAATTCATCCTATTTAATAAAGAGGAGCTTGATTACAAACGGGGGCGAAACAGTAGTGTCGCGTCGGAGATACATGGGGCAGGAAACTAGGAGGAGGGATGGGAGGCAAGGGTTAGGGAAGATAGATAGTGATGATTGGGGTTTGTAAAAAGGGTGTGCTAAATTATGGTGTAAGCTATCAGGTTCTGCATCTGACTTGATAGACGCTATTGTTGAGACACCTACTGAGAGTGCACGAAGGCCAGACTCCTAGGTCATCACAAAGAATTGACCCAGAGGGTCAATAGGTCATTAGGTCAAATGAGATCAAAAGGTAAAAGTCACCACATGTAGTCTGCACGGACGAACGAAATTCTCCGTTACGCCACCCGCTAAAATGTTTCGTTGGGCAAATATATAAAGATTTGAAATTCATCATGTTTTAGAGGCTGATTTCCCCTTTCTCACAGGACATAACTGGAGATAAAAGTGTGATAGGAGTGTTTCAGTACGCCGGTGACTGACTATTGACTATTGCTTTGTTCCGGGGTGACGAGTCTCGACGTCACAAAAAATGACACTGAGGGTCCCGAGGTCAAAAGGGCAAATGAGGTCAAAGTGTCAACTAGATGTAGTTCACCTAGACGAACTGAACCTTCATTACGACAATGCTCCGATTTTTTTTTTTTGTGTATTTAACGTTTCTGGCGTTCCATATATGTATCGTGTAATGCATTGACCTTCGACCGTAGACGTTCTCCTCCAACATGGCGGATTGCTGATCAGAATCACATGTGCAACTTGTAATCATTCTTGGAGTAATTGATCCAAGTATCTAACAGATTTCTGCGGGATATGAAACGGGATAATTTTAGCCGTTCAACTATGTCACTAAGTGGGAATTCCGGAATTCACCGCAAAATCAAGCTGCAGTTGGACAACAAACGACGGGGGGTCTTATCGCCATTCAGCGCTACATACTAGCTAGGTGATGATTGCGACTGCTACGTGGAAGGTTCGAACTGTTCCTGGTCGCTAACGGTATTGAACTGGAATACTGCGATAATGATGCCAGGGTGATTGCAATGTTCTTGTACTTCCTCGGGGCCAGTTATACGCAATTTTACGGAATCTGGTCTCGCCACAAGAGCCAACAGACTCAACTTACACACAGTTGAAGGAAACATTGACGATGTAGTGGCGGAAAGGCGCAAATTCTTACGCCGTGACCAACAACCGGGTGAATCTAATGTTGAATATGTGGTACAACTGACGGGACTGAGTCTACATTGCAACTATGAGGACAAACTAGATAAAATCTGAGAGATCGCTCCATCGGTGGGTTACGAGGTGAATCTTCTGCTCTCAAACTAATGGAGAACGTTAGCGAGAAAGATATGCTGACACTCAACCAGACAGTGGAATTGGCCCTAACATGGGAGAATACAGCGGAAGGGGTCAAATCCGCGAGAGGTGCCACAACGACGGCTGGACTGAGCCAAGGCCTGACTGGGACAGAACAGAAGCCGCAATCGCAGTACTGCTACCGTTGTGGGAGAATTCACAACCAGGAAGAATGCTGGTTCAAAAACACGCAGTGCCGAAGTGCAGTATGTCGGGCATATTGAGAGAGTATGCCGCTCACGTCTGATAGGTGGCAAATCTGACTATCCGGATAACACCAGCTCAGCGCAGAATGACCAAAGGAAGAAACACCCGGATCTTACTAACCAGGCCCAGGAAGAAGAAGACAGGAGATCAACAAACTGACCGATGGAATCGACAATGCCAAACCCAATGGACATGAACCTGAGTATGACTTTACCATACACTGTTCAAAACCAGTACAGGTATGTCGGGCTAAGGGGGCGATATATGCACCAAACCAAATTGAGGAAAACATTGTCAATATGTGAATCGACACTGGTTTAGGAGTGTCAACATTGTCATATATGAACGAAATTTTAGTCACATTCCATTACTGGCTGGGGAAAAACAGTTTACAAGTTTCACTGGTCAACCTCTCAAGCCATCAGGTAAAGTGTTTTTCAATGTCAGATATGGAGACTATGAAGGCAAACTTGGACTGTATGGTGGATTGTACAGAAATTTACTTGTTGGTGAAGAGCGGACCAGATAAACCTGGCAGGGTTTTGAAGGTCAGTGGCCTGGAACAGGTTATCCGCAAGCATGAGGAGCTCTTTTGGTGTTGACTATTGGGCAAACTGTCGGATGTAAAGGCTGAAATTGGGTCCTTGCCCCAGTGAGCCATAGTGAATGGAGGACCAGTATCGTGGTGGTACCAAAGAAAGGACAGTTAGGATTTGTGGAAACTACAAAAACACGGTCAACCCCCACTAGAACCGGTGGCTCCATCAGCCATCAATGTTGGAGACATTCTAGCAAACCTGTGTGGAGGGGAGGTATTCTCCAACTTGATTTGGCTCATGCCTATATTCAAATGGAATGAATTGAGTTCGGAGCGATTCTAACAGTATCCACTCACAAGTTTTTTTTTTTCTTTTTTCTCCAGCTGGTATTTGGAATCACAACCGCACCGGCTATCTGGCAGTCGACAGTCGAGCAGGTACTACAGGGTCTACCAGGAGTAAAAGTTTACCTGAATGATATCCTTTCGATGGGTCGGACAATAGAGGAGCATTTGGGGAACTTGGACAAAGTGCTCCAAAGGCCCGAAATGAAGAAAGAAACGTGTGTGACTTCCTCAGAAGTACAGTTGAGTTCTTGGGGCATGTGATGATGCACAAGAGGCGCACAAGTCAAATACAAAGGTTGATCAAACAATTGCCATGCAGAAGAACTAGTTGGACGTCAGTGTCAACTGAGAAGAAAGTATAACAACAGGAAATACTTACCTAACTTAGATACGGTTGTAACCCCACTCACAACTCTGTTAGAGAAAGGTCGTGAAATGAATGGTCACAGAGGCAGCCCAAAAGCATCCGATAGCTCTAAACGCAGGTTGAGGAATAGGGGCTTGGGTTATGTGTGACCCATCTCTGCCAATCACAGTGGCAACTGATGCAAGTCCAACTGGGGTAAGTGCCTGTCCTATCGCATATATATCGAATGGCGAAGAGAGACGAATCCAGTTTGCGTTCCGATCAACTAGAGCAGAGCGAAACTATTCTCAGATGAAAAGAGAAGCTTTGGGAATAATTTTCGCACCCAAGAACAACCAGCGGCTCACAGCGTGTTGGTTCCAGGAAAGATCTACCAACACTAGCTGTGGAGCGCATGCTAAGATATGCTATTTACTCAGCTGTATTTATTTAATCACGACATTCAGTCCCGCAACACGAAAGACAATGGAATGGCCGATTGTCTTTTTCAAGGTTACCTTGATCGTGAGAGGACCTGGCATAAGGAGAATGATGCCATGGTATCTGTGTGTCACGCAGACCTCTAGCCATCTTCTAAAGATTATATACGTGGCCAGACACGCAGGGATCCCACACTGTCGAAGGTCGCCCACGGTACACCCTGGATGATTGGCCATCTAAACTACCCGAGGATGAAGGCAATTTGAAACCCTTCTACAACAGGGGACAAAAACTCACACTAGAACAGAATTCTGATGTTGGGGAATGCGAGTAATCATCCTTTCAAAGTATCGAAGCGCGATCCTCTAAGAGTTACACGTAGGGCACATAGGCATCGTGAATATGAAATCAGTGGCCAGGAGCTACGCATTGTTGCCAGGGATGCTCAAGTTAAAGTTTATTTTGGTCACTTTCCTCGTAATCATTCCGTTATCAGAAACAGTGTAATGATATTTAGTGTAGCCAGTTCACCACTGAAGATTTCCATGAGTTTGTGAAAGCTGATAGCATAAAGTACGAATTCAGTGCACCTTATCATGCAAGTACGAACGGACAGGCTGAACGGTTTGTTCAGTCCTTGAAACAAGCAATCCGTTCATTCAAACAGGACAGTAGGTCACCACAAATGAAGCTGGATAGGTTTCTAATGGCCTATAGAAATGCTTCACATCCAGTAACTAGTGAACCCCAGCTATGCTGTTTTTTAAAGAGATCACTCATTGTTAGATTGGACAATCTCAGACCTATATAGATATCAGGTTCAAAGATCAATTGTACGATCAAGCTGGTTGTCGGGCCAAACGAGCAAAGACTCAAGGGTTCAGAGAGGATGACTTGGTATTGGTCAGACATTACTTAGACAAAACTAAGTGGATCCCATGTGTTATTGCGAGTCGTGAAGGTACCCCCGAATACCAAATGCAAGTGGACACGGGTATCTGGAGGAGACATGTAGAACAAATCATTCCAAGGTCAGTGAAGATCACGAGTCAATAAGTGAAATCATTTGATGCAACTCAGAGAACCCTCGACCTAAGTAATCCAAATTCATCCAGGGTATTGGGTGGAACTCGTCATCCACAGAAGTGCTGAGTTGAGACTCCATACAATCCCATCGAAGAGGAATCCGGTGGCATAAATCTCGTTCCACCGGAAGTACTGTCAGTCTAGACAGACTTGTTGCAAACTCTCAGGAGGGAGTTAATCCCAAAGTTCAGAAAGAGTCCTATAGTGGGACCCAGAAGGTCGACCAGACTTGAGAAGCCTAGGAAAATGCTCATCTAGAATGCAGGAACTTGAAAAAAAAATTTGAGTCATATGATGTTAGATATTCTATCATTTTCGAACATTACTGTGATATCTAAACTAACATTTCGAATATATTGACTATCAGTGGTGCAAATGTTACGTAATTGTTTACATGAAACGAAGACTCGGAAACTTTATTTTCCTCCAAAAATAGTAGTGTCAAAAAGAAAAAAAAGAGTAGTGTCATATCGTATGTAGTATATATACATATGTCCCGGGTCTAACTGAATTTCTTAAGAGATGCAACGAGCTAACTACAGTCGCTACCTCTACAAGGAAGTTGTTGTAATTCGCAGAAAATTCGAACAATCAACACTCATAAATAAGCCGAGGGCTTTTACTCGTACTCGAGCATCGCGTAATCATACAGTTCCCTCATAACTCAATTGATATATTGACTTCCTTGAGAGAAGCAACAAGTTAACCACAGTCGTTACCCACACAAGGAAGTTGTCGTAATTCGCAGAAATTCAAACAATCGACACTTATTAAATAGGCAGAGTGTCTTTACTCGTAATCGAGCATCACGTAATTATACAGTTCTCCCTCTTCACTCGATGGATTTATATTTGACCCGTGATCTCTGTGCACCTGATGAAAGATTCGCGGCTGACAAGAAGCTAGTATCTATGCCTGGCCTAGTATAGGCCTGATCCACTGATTCGCAAATAGCTGTTCCCGTATGAAGTCTTGTCGAATCTGACGTCATGACTCATTCCAGTTGTCAGTCAAGATAGAGACAAGTGTAGAAATGAAGTTATCACTTATTCCAGTTGTCAGTCTAGATAGAGACAGTGTAGAAATGAACTCATGACTCTTTCCAGTTTTCCCGTATGAAGTCTTGTCGAATCTGACGTCATGACTCATTCCAGTTGGCAGTCCATATAGAGGACAGTCTGAAATAGAAATGGAGCGCAACAACTTGTTAAAGGACCCTGATAATTGTCGACATCCCTTCCATAGCGAGGGGGGGGGGGGGGGGTAGTCAATGAAAGTATCAGCCAAAGAACATAAAACAGTGTCAAAAAAAAAAGTGTCCAATTTATTTTCAAAGATCATATTTAAAGGGACGTTTTGGGGATGATTACCTATTAGTTTCCTACTCTATTCCATTTATAGTCTGTTCGTTCAACGAACTGATTGTCTGTCCTACCTTGCGAGTGAGAAGCGTCACCGACAATGCCAGTGAGATTTTGCAGTCTATGTTTTTCTTGAAGAATAAATTCCCGACCTGCCTGACGAATTAAAAATTCGATTGAGCCAGGCAGCCTGTATTTTGCACTTTCAAGCGAAATTTTACGATTTTCAAACCAAATTGCTTTGACGAGTATACTTAGCAAATGTCCAGGTTCGACGTTTCTCTATATCGGCCAAACACATATACCACTATAAATAGACACGAGCCTAGAAACTAACCAAAGACCTAGCTGATCGTCTGATATTTGTTCAATTCAACACTCTCATTCCTAATTGATAACAAAATCCCGAGGGAGCTCAGTTAATCCGCTGCTGCACCGCAGAAGGAATGAATCAATGTTTTGGTTCATGCATTTATAATGGGGCTGTCAATTTGCTCAGACAGGGCATGCTGTTTTTGTGAGATATTCTTAAAAATCAGGGTTTTCCTTACATGACATGTTTGTTCTGATTTGGCGAACATTGGAGGCTTATGGAAAACGAATTGCTGGAAAATACTGGGTGGAATGGTATCGTTAACGGACACCCCCTCACATCTTCTGAGTGGAAAGTTGTAGTTTTTACAAGGTTTTCAGACTTCGACCTCAATGGAGCTGACCACAAAATGATAGTGATGATCCACTCCGAATGGGGGGACAAACCCCTCGTGCCCCATCTGAGATGATATTCTACATAATTTCATTTAAACAGTTACTGAGCTCAAGATTCTCAGTTGATCCTCTGTTGACCTCCTGTGACGCTTGAAATCATCCCAGAATAGAAAAGAACAATCTGCACCACATGGCAAACCTACGTGACTAGTGACTGTGACTTTGGATCGACCCCACACTCACACACACACACACACACACACACACACACACACACACACTGTGTGACTGGTGGATATGTACACTTCAGCGTCCATACGTACATGCTTGTATGGATACGTCGTGTTGGTCCGTGACTGTGTGGTAAAAGCCACTTGAACACAATACAGTCATCATGTATGGCTATTATCAATAGCTTATCCTATGAGAACATGACCGGTTAGGTGAAATCGATTGATAATAAAAAATATTTCTCCAGCGAAGATAATATTACTAATTCATTCCCCTGAGTAAGGAACCCCATGCCAATTCATTCGTCGCCTCACTGCCTGAGTCCTTGGTCGAGTCAATTGAATCATGTAGCACGGTAATTCAAGAAGAATATAACATTGGGGTACTTTTCAATGGGGCAAGCCAGAGAGGGGATTATCCGGATGCCAATGACGCGGGGAATGAAGTCACAGGCAGTACAAGTAAGTAACTCGGACCACACTCTTCGGGTCAACCTACGCAATGCAATGCTGAAATCAACAAACGGTTGACAACCTTTTCATTGCTGCTCATTCCTCGGGGTCATCTGAGTAAGATACAGGTTGCTATCCTGACCTGTTTAGTCTTGCCTTATCCGCCTGAGAGTTTTAGGGAGAAAACAGAATATGTTTGAGGTATTATTTAGGCCATGCGACTAAGGTAGGACTGTTATTTTATCAGCCTAAAGACACCGTATAATATCGGTATGCTAGTATTGCGTCATTTTCCACTCACGTTATTTATAAGTGAATTAGGGTGAGACAATACGGTCAGCGAAGAGTTACAATGACACGAGGACTGACATTTATAGCAAATATAAACTAATTACAAAATGACAGAGATGGAACCATATTGAAACTCACAAAACTAACTTCAATGGCCACATGAAAAAAAGCGTAATTTATGCAAATATGAACCTTCTGAACCCTCCATATATAGCACAAAGCATGGAAGGAATTATAAAATATTATGCATCGGAAGTTCAAAGCAGCCCAGTGATATGGTCTCGCTGGCCCGCTTGGTGTGTGATTCCAGTCTCTGACAGCATTCTGCAAAATCTTCTTCATACACTGATATTCATCGTCAAGTTGTTAGCCTCGCACCATGTTTCCAATGGCACTCATGTCAGCCGTTAATTCATCACTTTTTCATGTTGCATATTCAATCATGTGCTCCAAACCGGGGAGCGCGGTATCCTGACTCCAAGTATGGTTTCCTTCATTCAACAGATTGATAGTAAAGTCAGACATAACAGCGACATTCGAATCCACAGTGACAATGTTCGCCTTGATAGCCTTGCCTACTATTATTCAAGTATATATTATTCATATTATATTTTATGTACATTTCTGCAGTCTATGCACATTCCACTGTTTTTGTCATAAATGACGTACATGGGTCATTAAAGCTAGAATAACCCAGGGGCGTTCTCAGCTGCGTTTCAGGAACTGCAAAAGCTAATGGTCTGCAGTGATTGCTCCCAAAGACAAGAGACACAGACACAGACACAAGATTATTAACCGACTGTTCCCACTAGACACTGATAGAGACAATAATTTGCTTGAGATGGCATTGAAGTCATGCTCAGTATTTCCGGCGCAGACGATGTTCGTCATTCATTCGGGCTGTACTGATCGAATAGGGCTTGCATGACTCGCTGGGATATCTATTCGCCACATAATCGAGGCACAAGACAAGTGCTTGACTACGAATATCTAATTGTGGAATAACCCGGCTGATAAATGATTTACCTTTTTTTACCTTTTTACAATATGAATACTTGCCCGAGAAGACTCAAGCATATATCATGAGAGCCCCGGCATGTTGCGGAATCTGCATAAATCGCACTGATAACATTGCTCAGAACTCGGAATGAGACAACATATGCCTATATATGTGGCGTTGCCGTAGTATGAAAGAGAGTGGGAATACCCTCATCCAGTAACATGCGAATTGCCTACTCCTTATTGTGAACCATTGGGGTGATCAGGGTACAACGTGTTTTCGAACACAAACTCTATGGTTATAAGTCCAGTTAACCAGTCAAGCCACCACGCTCCGTTGTGGTTGCAATGCGGAAAGTAAAGTCAGTGAAGTGTTTGATATATATATATAGATATATATATATATTATATATATATAATATATATATATATATAATATATATATATATATATATATATAATATATATATATATATTATATATATATATATATATATATAATATATATATATATATATATATTCTGGAATTATCATATTATTGAAGCCGTGTACCATTTTTTTTTTTTCACTTACCCCAATGATGCAACTTTATCAATCACACAGGCGTGGAAAACACTGACACTTTGAGGATAAAAACCCTCATCTCAATCTGTTCTGGCTATTGCCTTTTCATTCATAGGTCTCTGAACCTGGAATTATGAACAAAGTTGAATCACTGATGGCGACAAGATACTTTCATAGTCGACACTGGCCCCGTCACAGTTCACGTGAATTCGCGGATTTTCACATGCGTATCGGACCCACATCTACATCATGGAATCCCAGTTTAAGGCTCGTGTTCCATGGTCTATCAGCAGTAGAGAACTTGGCCTATAGCGATCTGAGATTTCTTGTTTTTATTGGCATGTTTTGGAAGACGAAAACATTTACTGCCCTCTTCACATTCCTGCTTTCCTATTAGACCGACAGTGCTCCTATACTGTCTCCTTTATTCAGCGAGAGTCAAGAGGGGAGCTGAAGCACTTCGGAAAGTGTTAGTTGCTTCGTGTATGGAATATGCTAGTACCATTCATCATGTCCATGACGTCCGGGGTTGCGTTATATTTCGCACAGTTCAGAGGACAGCGCGACTGTTGTCAGAATATTGGTGTCCTACTTTCTGTGAAGATAATTATACTGGAGCAGCATCCAGCGATGGTATAATTGTGCAGTTCATACCAGACAAGACATCGATTAGAATAATATTGCCAGAACATGACGGCCATTCATCAGAAAATGCAGCACCCCGCACACACAGGAAACCACCCGGAAGTACGTGCTCACTCTGGTTCCGTATAAACATAAGACTGGATGGAATGAGCCAGAACGAATTCATCCTTCGATAAACCTATTCTGAACGGAAGCAATGCCATGCCTGATCAAACGGATTATCTCAAGAGATATTTCCTGGCAAGAGGGAGAGAGCTGTTGTCAGAATTCAAATGATCAACTGATTGGTCACCACATTATTCAAATTATAAATATTCAATCAAGGCAAACAAACTGGGACTGGAGGTTTTTCAGTGGGTATGAACAATAGCTATACGGCTACTATAGCTATCCTAGGCCCAACGGTACAGCTGGCAGCGTGAAAAGCAACATTCAACCCACTCCACATTTAGTGCTAGCACTAGTACAAAAAAAAATAGGCTAAGGTGACTCGTGTCCGTTTGGGCTAGCCCAACCCGATTGGATCTGAACTTAATCAGCTGTTCCTCTCTGTAATGTTGTATATTGGGCCTGGATCACGCTCCTGCCAGACTCAGTCAATTTGTATTTTCTAGTTTCTACTTCTTCTTTCGTATGAAACAGCTTGTTCTTGTCAAATTCATGCACATACGTATCTTAGTGAGTGATATCTACGAAAACGTAGATGGTTCCGAATAGGGGATTATTGTATTTCGAAAACACTTACTGGTGATCTTCCAAAACAAGCTATGACACTGGCTGAATGCTACCAAGCAACAAAAGGTATGTGTCGGGGCGAATCGCTGACAAATTCAACAATCGCACATTTAGTGTGTGTACTGATCCATAGGTCAGTCTCATGTTCCTTTCCAGTTAATATGAGAGCTGCTTGCTCAACCTACGAGCCTGTGGCATCTTTTCTCTGAATCAGATAAGACTCTGGACAAATAATATGTTGTCACTGGAGTATCGATCCGGAAGATAAGGGAAAGGTATTTTCCCCTTTCTCTGGGGAAAACTTATTATTCACGAGGCCACCATCTTGTTTTTTTTTACCTATTAAACATAACGACATAATGATATTTTTAAACCCTTGGATATGTTTAATAGCAATAGCTAACTGATGAGTCCTGGCTATGCTGAACGACAATACGCATTAGAGCCTATACGCATTAGAGCCAGTAATTTCACCGTGTTACGGTGACCAAGTGCACGAAGAGATTATTTTGGCTCCAAATTTAAGTTCCGTCAGTCATCAGGTTACTTTCCGGACTTCAATTGAGGGTGCTGTTTGCAAACGACTGTACGGCGGCCATACGATATTCGCCATTGCGCCGTAGCGATAAAATTATGATTGATAAGAATGATGCATGACTTATATATTGCAGATGCGACTAGAAATGTTTTAGTAACGTTGTTGTCTATATAAAGTGGGAAGAAGGAGAAAAGAACAAAGGTCATAAAGAAGCTGAAGATAAGAATAAGACAGACGTTGCGTTTGCATTCCATGTATTTGTCAGGTATAGTCATATCGAATATCGCGACATGCACGCAGCATCTACCGATGCCCTGCAGGGTGTACATACTTACCGCGATAGACATTCGTGTGGACTTGTGCTGGTCTCACTTTTTGGCATGCGGTGTAATGAATATGTGTCTTGAGTAATATCAGGATCTCCTTTGCCATGAATGGACGGATCCATCCAATGACGTCACTCATAATAGACTCGCCCATTGGGTCAGTATTTGAGCAGTTCCCGCCATGAGCGTTCCTTGTCCAGATCGCCATCTTGCTCACACGTGCAGTACCTGCTATACTGTGACATCCTCTCAGTGTAACATCGTTCATCTATATATCGCCATCTTGCTAACACGTATAGTACCTATCATAGCCTATTCTATGGCATCTTTCTGTAATACCGTTCACCTACAGATTATCTGCAACATCTCCGTAATACTACATGGGCCAAAATGGTATATATGTCTGATATATTTTGATTTGTGTTCAAGGTTAATTGGCCTCTGCTTTGGGGGTTCCCATTTCCATTTCGTGCGTTGAATATGCAAGATTGCGTCTATCCTGGGCTCCCAAAGCATGGACCTTGCTGATTGTTGCGAATTGTTTTCTATGCATATAATAGTGAAATTTTCGTATATCTAGTCGTATATTAAATCCTTTTTCTTCGCATGTAGTTTTCACGCGACCCACAGTTTGCCCGACGGTGACACACACCTAATGATTATAAGTCCAGTCGAGACTTTTGGGACCTTCGTAATTTCATTCATTCGCCGGTGAAGCGGCCATATGTGGTATATAATAGAATTTTCTTGGTTCAGCGGACGACATTGACACATCAGTTTATGACATCTCCGTTGTACCCCAGCTGAGGTCTGATGAGTTTTATTCCTTGCCACAGACAGTTCCAGCCATCCGCGACACCCAGACGTTCCCCAGTCTGTCTGAGAATCTTCTTAGAAATGAAAAACAGTAGTATGTATATTCACGACAACGCCCGCACGTTAAATGGCAGTCTCGGGAGCAGGTTTAAGATTGCCTATATACACCCCTGCCGCGATATCTTCTGAGCACTAGCTAGTCGAAAAGCGTAGGCAAATTACTCCGTTGTTATCCACGATCAATACGGCCAGGGTTCCTTGATTCGCTTCAATTAGCTTACTGAACTCAAGAGTGGAACTAAACTTCAGTGAAAAACAGTCATTCGTTGTTTATTTCTCACCCTTTGAAATCGCTGCCATTAGCGAAAGTAACTCTGTAGGTGTTTGCGTGTGTGTGGGCGTTTGCGTGTCTGTCAATTTCTTGTTTTGTTTTCCCGTAGATTTTCCATAGTTTGGAGTAGCTTTTTTTTTTTGTAGATTTCAGAGAGAGATGTTTTATTTTCGCCACATTTTGAAGACTGGAATGACTGGATGGCTTCATGTATTTTGTGACAAATGAGTAACAAAATGTTCACTTCCCTTCTCGAAATTATAATGAAAACTAGACATTATTCAAAACCTAGTTCATTTAATGATTGAATTGATGATGCATAATTAATTCACACATTTCGAGTATCGATGCCTCAGTATTCTTATTCGGAGGGGTACCCCAATGAATGAGTTGGCATACTGAGTTTGCGTATAGGTTGATCATTCACATCTCGCATACCCACGCTTAAGAACGTACAAGAAGGCCATCCATGCATCTCCAACCACTGTAGAATCGAACGACTACATTTTGCCAGCCATACCAGACCTTACCTCCGAGCTCGTGTAATGCCAAATTTTGCCAACCGATCAAGTCATCAGTAATGCTTGTCTTCAGTTTCAGTGTTGGTTCAGGTGATTTATATCCTAATCTCCAGTGAAGGTTCCGTATCATTGTCGGCCCCTAAGAGGCGTTCCTCAGCACTTTGGCCTATCATTTGTCCCAACGGGTCCCACTTGGATCCGTACAATCACCGTATGCGGTTGCATCAACCTCCTCCCCACCCCTTCAAGGTCGCCACGTCGAGCTCCTCCTGGCTCCGCTTGGCGATTCATCGTTACGCTTGGCTATATTACAGCCATTGCGGAAGAGCCGCTGTTCTTCATTCTCAGTCGACATCCAGACAGACCTCGTTCGCGCGCACTCTCCCCTGAGCATTCCCCATCCTCACTCACGGCTTCGATCAAGGGAGAGCACCCAGGCTCGGTCTCCCTGGTTCTCGACGTTCTCTCACAGGTCACAGAGTAGACCTCGTCGACCAAGGACCGTTGCTTAGTCCGTAGCCCGACTAGTAAGTTACCCTCGCCTCAAGTTTTCTGATTGGGGTGGTAACGTGATAACTCGCCGGTCCTAATACTGCAATGTTGCAATCGTAATCTAATTCAAGTGCAACGATTCTTTCGCCTTCCACCCACTTTAACCCACCGGATAACCTGGCTCCGACTAGCTACCGGACTGAATCCGAGAAAACCTATTACAACTCCTCACCGGCGAGGCGTTCGTTACACGTCGCCCAGTATTACTCCGACATAGCCTGTCTGACATCGCCATCGCCGCTATCAACTGGGTGTACAACAAAGCTGCTTGCTCTCTCCCTCTCCCTATTCCGATAACACCCTCGTTTAAAGCCACTCATTAATAATAAGAAAAATAATGATAATAATATACACAATTTATATAGCGCCCCAATCAGTCAAGGATTGCTCTAAAGCGCTTCACAAACCGACGGCAATAAAAAACTCATCTGGGCGCTCGTTGCGAAAACGCATCACCTTCAAAATCAGATGGACCGACTGATCCCCGAGTGGATGCTGGAGCGTAGACGGAAAGAACTACATACATTTTTTTCGTTCCTCCAGCGAGGGTCGTTTTGCTTGTGTCGAGCATTCATCCCGGGACTTCATAGGCGCACGGTAAAGTTGAACGTTTTAATTTAACGAAAAAGAAGACAACTTACAGGGTTTTCAGAGTTATTGCAACAAATAATCACCTGCATTCTTCCGCAATAATATACATAACCTCGGAGAACTTGCAATAAACACCTGGTCCTTGGTTTCGCCGGCTGTAGAGATGACTACCTACATGGATCCCGACCACAAGTGGTTTAGGGACTCATGACCATATTCCGGAATATGCGTTTATTTAAGACTGTTGTCGTCAAACGCGATGCTTTAACGGAAGCTCTTAGTATTTTCATGTTCCAGTAAAACCAAATATACATGTAATCTAGCTACAGCATGGTTTTAGGGCCCCTCATGAAACACTCGAACATCTCGTTGTGTTTTGTACTGACGTGTGCCCTCAGCTGACGTGAGGAATTATTACCCGTTTTTAATTCCATCAAGGTCAACAATATGGTAAAATCCCCTGGTTTCATTTAATTAACATCTGCTGGGTAACATACATTTCATGTTTTAACCCCTCTCCTGGCAATGCTAAATGTATATTTTTACCAGTGAGTGTAAGCATTCGAAATATTCGACTCTAGAATCCGAGGAATAAGTTTATTTATTTAATACAATAATACCCCAAAGGGCGTTCACCGTATGGAAACGCCTAATTCTCCTCAATTATTGGCAAACGCCGTCCCTAGCCACTTTTCGGAGGAGTGAAAGAGGTAAATTCGAATAATCTTGCTTCTAAGTGAGACTTTTCTGTAGGGGGTAAGGTAGGAATATAGCGGCTTGCCTAGACTGTAAGATTTTGATCATTAAATTTTTTTTTGTATCATGTCCAGTGTACACTAGAGTTAACAATAGGCTGTAGCCTAACACCGCACAAATGGCAATAGTTTCCATTCCAGATAAAATGGTGTATTTGCGACTCACAATTGAACCTCGTTGACTCACTACTCCAATAATCATTCAAGTGAATCTGCAGTAACATGTCCAATCTTCGTAACCCTTTGCAATATATCCTAGGTAACCTGCTGACCCGACCCCTACCTGATCTCTAATTCCACACATACCATATGAACCATCAGTTAGAGCTATACACTGGTCACCCTATACTCCATAATTTTTAGGAAAATGTAATGCTCATTATTGGTGTCATATGCTTTGTGTTTTTCTTCTCTCACAATGGCTCATCATGCCCTTCATACAATTGCTTATTATATCCCTTCAATGACTCATCCCTCTAATGACTTTAAGGATCATCGATAACTCATCGGTCAAAAACACATGGTGTCCCAGATTAGTCGACATTTATAAAAGACCAAGAGGACCACTAGCCCACGATAACACTCACCACTCACCATCATAGTAATATATAGGACGGAAAGGATTTCACCTTTTTTGTTTTCGTATACATAATAGCTCATTATGCCTATCGTTTGACCTCAAATCCCAAAATACCCATAGTTAAATACTGCAAGTTTGCAGGTGTTTACAGTAGGGGATCTAACTTATTCAAGGCCCAACACGGCTGCAGACCTAGTTACAGCACGTTTTCGCAGCTTGCGCATTCCTTCAGCGGTACAGAGTTAGGCAGAGCTCCGGTTAGCGGTACTTTATGTGGGGGTGGGAGTTGATAGCACGCAGACGGGCATGACCTGACCGGGTTTCGAACCACAAATTCCAGGATGGAATGGCTGACTTTCTACAAATCGTATTGTCCACAACGACTTCGGTACCCACGGATCCATGAATAAATACATTTCATACCAGTTTGATGGTAATCAAACCTCTCTGTAGAAGAAGGAACATTCATCGATTTTTGTAGTTTTTTCACTTCTCATTAGGCCCATTTAATTACCGTTGGCCGAAATGTCCGCTCCACCCATAATGTATCACTAGTCCATGACAACACGTTGTTTTTATAGTGTACTTGCCGAGCAGAGGATCGAACCTATACAAGGCCCAGCAAGGATGCCGACTGGTACTGCCACCTATTGTTAGATGCGAATCCCTCACCAGGTACCGGGATAAGGCATGCTTCTTTGATGGGATCTCAATGTGCGGGTGGGGTAATCACACGCAACTTGCAAATTGCCTATCCTCGTTTGTCCCCGCTCCAATCCCTTGTACTGTGCGTCTGGCAAGATGCAACAGGTACCATTTTCACAGTCTTTGGGATGACCCGACCGGGAATCGAACCTTGGTCTACTGGGTGGATGGCCGACGCTCTACCAACTGTGCCACCGAATTTATAGGAGAAGAAACATTTGTTTAGCAGCGCTTTGCCGTTCTCAGCATGATAGCTCAATTCAATGCTTCAACCCGCTGACGTGCAATCCATGAAAACAACCATAGGTACCATAGGCAAATATCACTGACCAGGTCTGGTGGTAGTCCACCTATTTTAGTAGCACTTTAATTTTTATAAGCGCTCACTTAGCCACGTGAAACATTTTTGACCAATAACGATGTGTCCAATATTCGTCAATTGAGAGCCCAAATCGGGAAAAGCCAGAGGCTCAGTGATTCTTTGACTGCTCTGCCTTGATCAAGCTGAGCATTGTCAACTTCACATGGTTACAAGTTACAATAAGTATTATGTAGTACTCAATATGAGGAACTCACATACAAAGTGGAAATTCCATCAATCCAGGCCAAAAAATTGAATTAGCCAAAATATACATTTGTTACAATATCCATCTTCTATATTGGCCTGGTCTACACTGAAATATGGATTTTGTACTCCCCATAGAAAGTTGCATACAAAATTTCGACCGATCAAACAGGATCCTGGACTTATTGATTAACAAGATTGCATTAGTTAACATCTTTTGACCTCAGATGACTTTAAATCTGGCCCCAAAAACATGGGGATTATGTACTCACTGTGGGAAATCCATGTTCGTTTCACGCCCAGCCCAAACATCTCACTAACACGGTGCCTGATTGGATGACGTGAAACCACGGCCAGCACGCCAAGCTTTTATCAGTTATATCAATTCGTTTTGGTTTAGAAATTAATTGGATTATACATAATGAGAAGTGAACCTAGGTTGAGTGCAAGAATGGTGTCGGCATCACCTTCCGAAACACGCGGGAGCCAATAAGTTGTCGCGCCCTTGAAACCCCCCATCCTAAAAGTCAGGCAGTGGAAGGTGTCACCACTTCAGGGAAAAAAAAATCCGGGAGGGGGGGACATAGTGTGCGACCTTTATTGCGCAAAATACGTTTTTGGGGCTCATTCATAAAAATAGGGGGAAATTAGGAACCCCCGGCTGGAGTGCTGTGTTCTGCAGTCCTAGGGAATGCATAGGGATGTTATTATCGTCGCTAGGTCACGGAGAAGTAGAGGATCACACCATGGTCAGCTACCAGGGTGTCTGGGCAATGCATGCATACACAGGTCTTGAGACGGAAAAATCTAGGAACCAAGCCTGGATGATCGTGTTCCCGTCTCTACATGAGCACGTGCTTGATTGTCATCCATATAGACCTCAATCACTAATATTTCCTTCATTAGCCAGAGGGAGGATCGCTGGAGCTCCTCGTTGAAGCTCCACTTAACTCCCCCGAACAATCACAAAGAGAATAGTGCATGCCCTACGCAATACCAGCTGTTACTGTGCGACCCCCAGAATATTCCCCCTCCCTAGATTGAAGATTCCGGCTACGCACTGGCAGGTGCGGCTAAAAAAACGAAATGGGGACAATAAAGTTGCACTTGTGACGTGTTGAAAATGCTGGTAACTTGCCCCGATCATGTAATTGCGATAATTGGGTTGTACAGTGACTTGACTGATGGACTTGAATCGTTCATATATTGCGATCGATTTGACTTGAACTGAACAATTTATTGTTCCTACCTCTGCCTAAACATAGGATGGCACTACCTGGCAAAGGGATGAATGCTGAGCTGGAACAACGATTCGGTCGACACTGACCACAACTCTTATTACCTCAGCACAAGTAGGCCATAGTTTTCGATTGTACCCTCGGATTGTTCACATAGTACATTTGTTTTATTTCACATCAGTGGGTCTAAAATCCTAAATTACTACTATTACTAAATTACATGGAAATCATGATCAGGTATGAACCTTGTCTCTGTTATGTTCTTTTCTATAATAGATACACCATCGTTTGTATGAGCCCCATTCATTAGCCTCATGTTGATATCGACGTACGATTCATGCTATCTCTCATATAAATTTACTCTCTCTGTCATCAAGATTTTTTTTCTACAGTACGACTAAATAAACTATAATACCGCGTTGCTCTGTATGGGAGTTTCTAGGTCCTAGTGCTCAATCACTATGGTGGAGGCCATGTTTTCTCAGTACAGCGAGTATTGCGACACCCGATCACAGTTAAATTAAGACTTCCGTAGTTAAAGTGAAATGACATTGGTCGACTTGACCTGATCTCAGATGGTTCTGTTAAGTAATTAATCTTTGTGGTGGTATTTATTTGAATGAATCTGGTGAATAGTAATAAACAATTCAATGCACCTTCCGTTGAATGTTTCGAATGGAAGATACCCTATATGAACCGATATATCAATATTTAAAAAAATCGGCTATTGACTGTATTGGTGTGATTTATCGATAGCCTCCTCCGCATTTGTCAACGCATCGGTTAAATTTATTTACCCCCGATACCCATAGCCCCATCTGGACCAATACCTACCAGCCGCTTACCTACCTACATGCATGTGGTTTCTGCTACCTGTCTGGGTGGTTTACCCATTATACCCTCCTAATCCTCGGCTTGTTGTCTCTGTTGGTATTTATTTGAATAAATCTGGTGAATAGTACTGAACAACTCAATGCACCTTTCGTAGAATGTGTTCAAATGAAAGATACCCTATATAAACCTATATATAAAAAATAAAAATATTCGGCAATGACTGTATCGGTGTGATTTTATCAGTAGCCTCGACCGCATCTGTCAACGCATCGGTTAAATTTAACTACAACCCGATACCCATAGCCCCATCTGGACTGATACATACCAGCCACCTGCCTGCCTACCTACCTACATGCACGTGGTTTCAGCTACCTGTCTGAGTTGGTTTACCCATTATACCCGCCTAATCGCTCGGCATCTAAAGTGAGAGGGATAGTTTCACCCTTTACACATTTTTTGGTTGAATTGGATAATTGTTCTTCCGTCAAAAATTGAACGTCAAAGAATTGCCCCCCTATATTATATTATTTGTTTTCAGGTAAATAGCCCGGGAGAAAGTTCACATATGCTCAAATAGGAGTCGTGAAATATTGAATGATTTAAAAGTTATGTGCACGCCTCGGGCATCGTGATGAGAGGGAATTCTATGATCAGTTATTAAATCACCTCTCAATAAATCCTGCCAAAACAGTTTAAAAAATTAAATAGTCATTTTTGTTATGTATCATTCAATGAAGCCGACTCCGCGATCATGAGGTATTCGTACCGAGGAATAACGCGCATTTGGAAATGCATACACAATGTGTGCGTACAGAATTTTATTAACGATCACAATTTGAACACGGCGCTTATGCTGGTAGTATTCATATTTCCATTTTAAAAGTACAGCCTATCGTATCAGAGGAATAACGCGCATTTGGAAATGCATACACAATGTGTGCTTACAAATTCATTAACGATCACATTTTGAACGCGGCGCTTATGCTGGTAGTATTCATATTTTCATTTTAAAAGTAGAGCCTACAAACGCGGACACGAACGGTTAAATAAGTCATCTGTATCCATTTCCCAATGTCAACCATTGAGCAACTTTGCCTTTAATCTTAGTCACGGTTCCTGCTCTACAGTGTTTCCTGAATACACGTTACTCAATGGAAAAGTAATAATGTTAATAAATTGAATTTGTGTGCGATTGTGTGCGATTAATCCCCTGATCATTCCCACCGCAAGAGTGGGCGTACTGTTAACCTTCACTAAACCCACCCCACCTACTCATCGGAAAACCGATCCACCCATTCACCTTCCTAACTGCATCTGGCTATGGCTGCTTCGGGTAATGTAACCCGTTTCCGCCTCCCTAGTTTATTAGCCAGAGCAATTTCAAATCTCTCCGACGTGTAAGTGATAGCAGGCAGTTCCGAGGTATAGAATATCGTTCAAGTCAATACCACTCAAGTCAATAAGGCAAGGACGTTCTAAATATGCGCGAATTTATTGGAAATCCTAATACTCCCCAAGTCATCCTTCATTCTTTCCGTTTCTATATCGTCATTACTCCATCCACATAATGATTTGAATGCGTAATTTGTCTTTCCTCGAAAACTGATATTGAAAATAATCTCCCATCATCATCATTATATGCTTTCAAGGATAATATCCTCCCCGCACGTTTACGTAGATTCGAATTGACCCGGAGTTTCGACAGATTTATGACCTTCGTGCACGGGTCCGCAACTTGAAACGAGAAATTTGCGTGATCGAATATCTGAATCACTGACCAAGCTGCCAAGGAACCTCACCAAAGGTTTCTATGATTTGTTGACCAATTCTTATATTTTCTTATATATACATTTTTTTTATAGCATAGCGATTGACTATTTAATCCACCATCCCTTGGACGGTACGAGGGGCCCAGCGCGTTCATTTCAAAACATATAAATAACAAACGCAAAGGGTAACATTGAGAATAATAATTTGACTGCGCGCTATATCTTGAGTCATTACTTTCAGCCATAGAATGTCGCATATTTTAAGTAGTTTTTGATTGACAATACTGGCTTCTTCTAATCAATTTTAAGTAGTTGGGATTTAGGATTACAGATTTAAAGTAACGCTACTCGGTTGTCTATAAATGGACACATGTACAGCAGCGTTGTTTCAAGTCAATATTGCTCCTAAAGGTTAGGATCAATAATAGATAGGTGACCTAATTATATAGTCGTAGCACAAGGTGGTCATTTATCGCAGGACAAAAACATGTGCGTTAACCCGTGAGCGGGCGCCATGGTATACATTACCAGACCAGCATTAAACTAAGTTCCGAAATGGACATCCGGCTATGGAAGCCTTACTTATTATTAGTGGTAGAATTATGCAGGGAAGCAACACAAATGTGCATGAACACGACCATACAAGAGTGGCCTGAGAAGTCCCCATAAGACTGATTGCCATTCAAACAGTCTGAACATCGGCAGTGAACAAGGTCTTATTCCACCTTTGGGAATTCCACTGTAGGGAGCCGAACTTGATCGCAGGCTTGGAAAACCGCTCGGTTGCAACTTCCCTGAAAACGCGATATAGCGACGCTACCGAAGACGCGATTCGCTGAATTTGCCAGCACGAAACACCAGTTCATTTGTAAACATTTTGCAAGGTTCTTTCCAAACTATCAGTTGTAGAGACTCAGTACTTCCCCGATAGCGGTACATAAAACTTATATCAGTAACAACTGTAAAAGGTTTGGAAGCTCTCATCAGTCATTATTTAGGGGGCTATGAAAATCGGTTGCAGTACTATAACACATAATCATTTCTTCTGTTCTGAGCGAATTGCACTAGTTTATACTCCAGAGCATCAGCTCGGGTTTCCTCACATTTTCCTCACTAGTCCGAAGAATCCGTCAGCAGGTCAACCGATTTTTGTAGCCCCCACAGAGATATCAGTGACAGCCAGCTCTGTCTGTATAAGCCCAGACAGCAAATACTAGGTCCAGTATGCATTCTTGTTCTGGAGAATTTAGATTTGTTTAACTGTTCACAAACACGAAACTCGTACATGCGCCATTTTGTTATTCCATATTTCAAAATGGAATTACATGTCGAGACCTATGAAATGCCCGAGAACGTTTCCCGTTCCGGTCCTTCCTTCTGCGAAATTTCAGAAACTAATTCGTCAGTCGTTTCCTTCGTCATTTTTTGTTCTTTCACTTAATTACTTGAACACGGAAACAGCGAGCATGTCCTTTCATTGCTCACTAGTTTATTACTGACCTTGGTAGGGATTGAACGTGTTACTGGAATGTCATAGACGTCATATAGTTAGGTATTTCCGAGTAGCAGACTGGGACTGTGAGAAGTTTTAATCTCCAGGAATAAATACCGGTTTTTGGACATGAATTGCCATAGCGCCCTAACGGCTTGAACAATATGACAAGATTAGTCTGATTTTTAGACAATTTAAACGCATCAGATAGACATTGACCTCTTCTCATTTCTATATTGACATATGTTTCAGTTTTATACGAGGTCGAGGGTCGACTGACGCCGTTCGCTAAATATTTCTAAACATCGATGTTTTCAGTTTTCAGGTGTTCAGCCACGGACGTAGTATTCTTCAATATTTTTATTGATACAACATATGAAAATCTTTTGGACATTAGGTATATGGTACTCATGTTTACCGGAATATTTGCTAGTTTGGTTCCTGTTCTGAATTTCGTAGGCCTATATAATTATTCTTTTTCACCTCTGGTGACACCAGCATACAACTTTCACTGAAATGTAGAAGAGCGATAACCCTGTCCATTGATATCCAATACGGTATCTCTCTTCTCCGGATGTCCTCGTTAGCAATGGATTGGTCCCTACTCGAGACTCTTCGCCCAAAACGCATGCTTCGAGTCGATTTCAGATATTCCGTTGTAACGTCAATTCGTGTTAATTCCGGTTGGGTAGACCACTTATTCAGGTTACCTTAACGTCTGGCCTAGGAGATGATAAACAGATAAATAGTCTCTCAAACCATGCCAGGTCCTCTCGAAAGGTGGCGGCCTGGATCCCCGACTACATGCATGGGATTGCTATCCCATGCTTGTCAGTGGACCTCTGGCTGCACTTTGAGTAAATCGATTGCGAATCATATTGAGAACGTGAGAGCATTTGTCTCCACGAAGTTTCTCACGCTGCCACGTGCGAATGTGGAGACCTTGTAAGGTGACTGAAATGCTTGATTGCCACATATGATGACAGCCATACGGAGATAAGTCCCTGAGGGATAGGCCTACGATGAAATGATATACCGGTATACTTCATCAAATGTGATGGACAGAGAGTGATGCGTTATAGTAGTAGTAGAGGTGGTAGCATAG
Organism: Sclerodactyla briareus; assembly: GCA_026419785.1. Taxonomy (NCBI): domain Eukaryota; kingdom Metazoa; phylum Echinodermata; class Holothuroidea; order Dendrochirotida; family Sclerodactylidae; genus Sclerodactyla; species Sclerodactyla briareus. The sequence continues at coordinate 336,485 of JAODTK010003333.1, read as the reverse complement.
AGGTAAGACGTGTCATAGACGAGACGAGCTTGAAGCGAGGCTTGGGGCACGTGAGTGTCAGTGGGAAGAGGTTAGGAGGGGTTTGCTGCTGCCGATACAACGGAGTAGTGGTTGATCCTGGCCTTGACACTAGGAACAGTTGTAGTGTGCTGGCAGTTGAGGAGGCGGTGCAGGGGGGTCAGTTGGATGGAGGTGGGGCGGGGGAGAGTACAGAGGACGGGGCGAAAGTCAGAGCCGGTGGTTCCAGTCGCGGTGGATGAGGGAAAGGGGCAGCTGGACTTTGGGGGAGGGATAAGGTAAAAGGGAAGTTTTTGCTGGTGGGGGATTCGATTGTCCGGTATGTGGACAGGGTATTTAGTCGCGTGGATAAGCTGAAGCGTACGCGCGTTTGTCTTCCGGGAGCTAGGGTAGAGGACATTAGTGCGAGGGTAAACAGGATCGTGGGGGATGAGGAGGTGGTGGTTGTCGAGATAGGTAGTTGGTGGGTATGTGTGAAAAACGCAGCCCCTCTAGACAGGTTTGCGCGAGCTGGCAGATTGTTGACGTGAGGTGTGAGCGACGCATACAGATCCAGTGTAGACATGCTTTATGAGCTAAAATGCCTACGGAAAACATTTGTAACCATGACAACAAAATAGTGACGTTCCGATAGGATCAAATTCCGTTGCGAGGAACAAAATTTCAGTAAATGCGAATAAAGTTGACATCTTCCCAGTATTGTTAGCGACGATACGCATGGCGTTCAGTACATTTGACAGAGAAAATATCACTTCATTCCTGTGGTCCTTTCATTATTTCTTCAACGTTGAACCGACAAAATGATGGTTTGACAAACTTCCATGTCGAGGTGACACTGTTATTACATTTTTCCACGATGACAATGATTACACTAATAGAAACCTTCACTTACAGAAAGGGAATAATTGTGTCAGGCGTCTATAGATCGCAACTTGGTTCTTTTTGTTCTTTTCTTCCGATGATATATTTGCTGAGCGGAGGATGAACCTATGTTCGAGGCCGGATAAGGGTGGGGACCAGGATAAGGACAGTATTTTCACGGATTAAGGCGATACTCTTAGGGGGAGGGGGAGGGGGGGGGTGACACACGCAGACGATCAATAGCGTTCGTCCCTAATGCAATCCTTCTGCTGAGCGCCTAGCGAGAAGGCAACGGGTACCATTTATAAAACTCTTAGTAGACCCGACCGGGATTCGAACCCGACGCTGTGCTAGCTGCTCAGCATGGATTTATAAGAATATCATATACAGGCCGTTTTATAGACATATATTAGATTACACTTACACGAAGGAGAGAAACAAAAATCGTGTTAGGCCCTAGTAGGTCCAATATCGAACGAATATATATATATTCAGACGAAAAAAAAAACAGTTTAGGTTGATTCGAACGCGACTCGTGTAACACATAGGCAATAATCGTATATTGTGATCAATTGTTCGAACAAACCTTATTTTAAGACAAATATTTCATTTTCCAAAATGCTTCAACAAAAAGGGCAATATTGTTTTTAAATTTGTGCAATATTGTCAGTGTTCTTCGGAATAGAACAGTGGCGTGTTGTCAGCATCATCTTTCTTCGGAAATTTGTTGTCTTCTCGCTCATTTAGTGAATATCTCATGTCGCGTTCACTCTATACCAAGGTTATTGCTCCTATCAACGGATCCAATACTCAAATCATTTTTTTATTAATTATTCCCAGTGTTTCAATCGGACGCATTTTTCGAAATTCAACTTCGCTGACCTATCGGTCATATCGTGGAAGCCTATACAATATCTATCTATCACAGCAGTTTAATATGCAGGATCAAAATTGTTCATCTGCAACGAAATTGACTGGTATCTCAAGAACTTTTTTCATCCAATACCTCAACAGAGACATTATTTGGAATAAGCAGTGAGGTTTTTCTCATCTATTTTGGATCGTTTTATCGTAATGGGATGCGAAATAACGTACACAGTTTTAAAATTGATACTCCAACTGTCGTTGAATTACAAAGAAGACGAACAGCATTTTGAAGACCTTATGAGTTATATTCTTGACATCACCGCCGTACAGGAAAACGAGGAGATAAAAAATCCAGACGATGGGGTTTCAAGCTACCTATGGTCAGGAGCTAATCCAATCATTATACTTTTTTCACGTAAGGAATGTGCCTGCACTATTCTAATCACGGAGTAGGCTTTTTCGTTGAGAGAGGAATTGATTGAACTTTCAAAACCATATCACAGATAGCCTTGCTCTATCAACTATTCATAGAACCTATCAAAATAAAGTCCACCCTTACATATTATTATTGATTATGCCCCAATGTCGGTGTTAATTCACAGAAATCCTGAAGAAACAGAACTTTTCTACCATAATCTAGAAAATCTAATAAATACTATAAACAAAAAAAGATTCGATAATATGTGGGGATTTTAGCGCGAAAGTCGACTCATCCAACCCGCTCCATCCGAAACATATCGAAACTATACCACAGGTGAAACCAATACAAACTAATGGTGCGAAACGATCTCCACTCATGTAACACTTTCTACAAACTTAGACTGAGCATATCAACATTTATACGTCGAGTAATTACCTAATAACCATAGAAGTCAAACTGACTATATCATAGCCCCATCAACAGATTAAACTTCGAATCTATTGACACCGACGCTCGAGCATACAATGACTTTCCTATCAGCAAAAAGATTTTAAACTGCAAATCGACAACTGTATAGATGTACATGAAAAGAGAGAGTTATAAAAGCTAAAAGGGGAAAAACCGTGTGAATTATAATAAAGTGCACATTTTTTTTTTGATTGACAAAATCACCGAACTTGAAAATAGTAAGGATGACTCCCACAGTCTCATCATTTCTTTAAAGCAAAAACGTAGTGCAACAAAAAGTGAGAAGGACTTAATTTCAAATAAAATTGATGATAGACTCATAGGAGATTCAGGAATCAGCCAACATTTCGAACACTTTCAACTGTAACAACCCAGATTCCCAAAACCTAACTGCTTCCAGGAAAACTAAAAACAAACCATTTTATGAAGATAAAATCGAACAGGTGGTTGCTTCATATAAAAAAATTAACAGTTCCCCAGGTTGCGACCAAATAATAGCTGAATATCCCGAACATGCATCATGCACCCATAAATACATAGCAAATATACTCAATAGCATAGCTGAAACCGGAGAAATAGCATAAGAAATCAAACAGGGAATCTCGACACCAATTAAAAAACCAGGAAAGACTGAAGCCCCCAGAAAAGTTCCAAGGACCCGTGATCTTCTTTCATTTTTTCCTCGCAATTTGTATTGCCAGGGGGATCCGTCCCTCAGTTGATGAATATATCCTCCCCGTCACCAAAACTGCCTACTCGTCAGGAAAATACACCGCTGAGCTTGTTTTCGCCTTCAAGTTTTAGCAGAGAAAGCCATAACATTCCATAGGTACACCATCAATCTACTAATGCTTGATATTAGAAAGTCCTTTCATACAATACATAGAGGAACTCCATCACTACTAATGGAACGATGTTTCATGCACAGTCAAATTAGAAGGCAACTAGGAAATCCTAGCATGCATGAGCATTATTTTTTTACCTGGCCAATTCTTCGGAATCGGATGAAAACGACATTGAGGCGGGTATCCACCATCCAGTGAGTGATCAGGAATACAGTGCAAATAATAACACCAACAACATCTTCACCGTGGACCAACAATACGCTGATGATATCTCTTGGGCACTCAACTGGGGACATCTACGGTAGGGACATCAAAGAACGAGTTACTGAGAAAGTGACAAGAAGGAATCTGAAAAATAAACAGCACGAAAACTGAGACATTTCCAATGGCAATGGAAGTTGGAAGAAATGTAAATTTGTAGGAAGTTTGCTGGGAAACCGAAGAAGACATTAACAGAAGGTATAACCCACATGCTTTCAACACCTGTCAACAGTCTTCAAGATCAGACAGAAGGAAGAAACATCAAACTCCGGATTTTCGATGCCCTAATGAAGAGTATTTTTCTGTCTAACTGTGAACTGAAGGGTACAACGAAGGATCTTGATCCCAAAATTGACACTCTTCAAGACTACTCCGCAATGATCTCAACATCAGATGGACCAATAACACTTGGATACCAAACGATGAACTCTGTGATGTGACTAACCGAATCTCTTTGTCATCCATAGTAGCACATAGGAGATTGAGATTTTTCGGTCACATTGCAAGACTCCAAGAAGAAGCTCCAGCGAAGATCGCTCAAGAGAAGCATTGAGACATACTACTAAGCCAGGTGGGAGAACTGTGACTACCTTGCTCTGAAAAGTCCAAATCGCAATTCAGGGACATCAACATTAACAGTTTTGAGGAAAAAATAAACCTTGCACAAGAACAAGATCGTGATACGTGGCGGATGTTGATCACTGAGCATGTCGGATAGACGAGACTCAACCCTACTACTACTTGTCCTAATTTAGTATTCCCGATCGACTTTGATGTGAGCGCATTGAATCAGGGAGATAATAGTAATAATGATAATCTACAAACTCGTATCAATACTATTATTTACCTTCACATGGCAAAAGCCGAATTCAAAATTCTAAGGCAAATAGGTGGATACCGGGATGTTTACCACGCAGTATAGAACGATGGTTCAATATAATTATATATATGGGTGTGTAGCCGCCGACGTCCCAGGCTCCGCCGCCGCCGGAAACTTTAGACGTTAGCGCAATGACTCCTAACGCTTCTTCCGATTGATCTTAAACTTGTTACACATGTACCCCTTAGTGAAATCTCGGATGAGTTCGAATGTGGGCATCACTGCAACGCTGGGGCCCGCTAATTTGCATAATTTACGCAAAATTTTCAAGTTAGTCGAATTTGAACGAAACTTGGTGGGTAGGGACTGTTGTTGATTGCGAAAAATGTGAAGGTCATTTCAAGGTCATTGGAGGTCAAATTGCCTCATTTAGGCGATTTTCTATACTTTGTCAGATTTGAACGAAACTTGGTGGATGGGGGCTACATTGTTCCTGACAAAGTTGAAGGTCAATTCAAGGTCATCGTGGGTCAAATTTGAATAATTCACGTGAAGTTTTTGTAACTTCTATAGATTACAACAAAACCTGGTGAATGAAGGCTATCTTAGTCTCCGACCAAAATGGAGGTGTCTATGGGGTGTAAGATACTCCTTCCCAAATGCTGCTTAAAAGCGGGGATATACCCGGGGCGTTCACCCTCATACACAATGTCTAGTTAACAAAAAGGATCTACAGTATGCTAGGTCAGTCTGTGTTGGGTAGTCGGTTTCAGGCCCTGGTGAAGCAGGGCACTAAGCGTTTGTTTGCATAAAAAACCGCTGTGTACAAACACTCAAGACTATTCCTCGGTTAGAGACTCTTATGACCACTTAACGGTTTAGTTACTCGGGGACACTACGTTCGGGATACGCAGCTAGAGATGATATGGAAAAATTAATTGCATCTCAAGTAGACAAGCTAGTCGCTCATACTCATATTTTCTTCACATCTCAGCAGCCATTCGAGACAATTGCCAGCATCGACGAATAACATTTATAGTAGGATACATGCACCAGCGAACCTAATTATATTTATTGCAGTGTCATGAGGACAATTCCTGCTCCCAGAAAAGTACCGAAGTTGTCTCCATCTCTAAAGTTCACTACCTTCTAACGGAGTGAGAATCTTATTACGAGTGAGATACAACGGGCTGAATTGGTGCTCGGAACTGTTCTATATTATTTTTGCGCATACAATCTTGATTCTGTGTTTCGCATTGGATAACAATAATAATGACACTTTATCCCTATGTATTAGTACTATTGGCCACTGATTATTAAAACACGCGACGTGGCGGCGTTCCAATGAGGATTCAGGTGCCGCCTAACTCCTCAGAGGAGCGGCAACTGAGATATGAGGCGACACTGTCACTCTGAACCTTATTCTTTGATAGTTAGCCATCTAAGTTTGGATAGAGAAGGTCGGGAACCAGTAAAAATCCGTGTTAATCACCGAACACTGAAATTTATCACCGAACACTGAATATTTTGACATATATAGATATATTGGCCGACACACGTGTATCTCGGAGTATCTTCGTGAATAACGGGTACTTTCGCACTGTGCTGTGGTTGTTCATGTTGAGAAATGAAAATCTCAAAACCGGACATTCAGCTACTCATATTCGGCATTAAATGCAGGGGCATATTCCCCTGTGGCTTATGGGGATACCAATCATGGCAAAAATGGCCTCTGAATTGGGCATCAATAAACGGCAGGTGGCAAAGAAAGTTGGCAAACGCGTTCGTTCGAATTTTATTCAGAAGAATCCCAGAACAATTGTTTCTAGGAAAGAGGCCTAAAGACGGAACTGTCATCCTTTGATGGAACCTGATGTGGAATGCAGGGCGAATATCCCGCAGGCCAGCCTACCGCATTCTGCTCTAAAATATGTAATGATCGTACGAATTCTGACGTATCACAATAGGTATGATTGAGAAATCTAATCCTGCGGAAACCTCGCCTTTCCACAGTCTGACATATTTGCTAACTGAATCAATATTACAGTTGGTAATGAAAACAAACAAAAACGTTCTCCACACGTCGGGTCATTGATGTTCAGCGACAGCGACACTCAGCCCTTATGTCTGTCAGATACGATCCCCCTCCATCACTTGTTTTACGGCACGACGGCAAGGTGCTGTCAAAATCAATCGCTGTTAATAAGTTACTAAGATGGCTGTTGGATCTTCTCAGGAGGGAAGGGATTACGGTTTATCAAACTGGGGTTGCCGCCAGAGCTGTATTTGTACGCCTGTGATCGTTATGCTGCCGCCATACCATGCAGAAACACCTCCTTTCGTTCCTGTACACGGTGTCATCTGGGACATATTTCCCATTCCATGTTGGCAAAAATAACGCGAATGAAAACATCTTGCAAAGGGGAGCCCGTGAGTTTGGTACATAGGTGCAAAAGGTCGATATTGGACTCCGCCACGTTAAAACCACCAGGGATATAGGATCTATCGTGAGGTGCACTGGTAATGGCCGGAAGGCTTATGAGACTATTAGATGAGGTTGTTCAAAGGGGTGCAAATAGGAGGGTATAATCTATTGATCTCGCTGAGGTCGTTACCTCCGGTTTGACCATATAGTCTTACAAACTAGAGAGCGATGGCGGCCTAATGCTTGTAACTGTTTGAAGAGAAGTTTGGTCCTCGTGCGAGGTAGCCCGAAGTACAAGTAAATGCGGTCGTATGGGTGAGTACATCGCATGCATTTCCTGTCACTCACAACTTTTGATGCAGAGAAGCCGTGGGAGAACTGATCGTGTCACAGAATGTTAGACACACTAATCAAAAGGACTCATGAGAAGTGTTACCCTAATATGTGTTCTGAATCCTAATTATTAGCGTGTCCAAAAGTTCTGTGAATAGCCCAAACAAATTCTAGGCAGTGGAACCTGGATGTGGGAAGTCTATAATGTGTGCATGTAGTTGCACATGCCTCTCACGTACAGTAGACATAGCGCAGTTACAAAAACTTGACAGTTGCGTAGTATCATGGATTAGAATCAACTGCATCTCCCTATTTAGGTCAAAGATTCCCGTAATGAACATCAATGACACACAAACCATAAATTTACAGACTAGTACACTGCGATTGAAATGCCACGAGAAAAAACGTAATTCTAGATAATACAAATTACTTTGTAGTCGTAGTAAACTATCAATGGACACACACCCGGCGTAAAACTATGGTCTGTTTCATGCGATCAAGTCTGTAACAATTTGAGACTCAATTAAACAATGAAACAATAATCAAAGAGGTAAAACATTGATTTGTATGATCGAAGTGATTTTTTGTTTTGTGTATAAGCAGGGCTAAGGTCAAGTAATCCCTCTACTGCCAAACCAGCAGTCGCTAGGTTCAGTCAATGGATCCGGTGGTTGTTCCACTTACTGGGGTATATGTTATTATTAGATACTAATCTTGATGTGGAGAGACAGCGATAGGTGATATAGAAGGATATAGATATTACTACGAAGAACGCCACGAGGGATGTGGGGAATAGGAGTTCCCTCTTCACCTTCCCTTAGTTCATTTTGAGTGGACTCACGTCTCAAAGCAAAGGACAGCGGACCCTTCGATGACCTTCCTGAACGGGAGCTCATTGTCTGATTGAACAGATAATAATCTAAAGAGGATTCAATGTTGAACCCATATATTCTTCCCAATGAGATGATAACATCCTCCCAAAATTTAAACGTAGGCAGAATTGCAAGTATCTGGGCGTTGAGAGCGTAGAAATAGTCTCCGAGCAAGCCTCGCCGAATCCTTGCTTTTGCGGAAGCGCAGCGTTTAGGGAAAAATCGCTACCATAGGTTTCGTTATTGGATTATACACCCCGGAATATACTTACCAGGGGATTGCTAGATTTCTCGAAGCACTAGAATCACCTAACAAAAATAAATAATTCATGCAAGGAAAGTAAGACAACCCCATCAATTCTGATCTTCTCTACGATACACGGTCTATGTGATTTGAGAATAAACTGACGAAGATCAATATTGCCCAGTCCAAAAATGCGCATGGTCAGAGTGACAGGAGTTAATAACAAGTGCGAGTGATGCAACTGATACGCTTCGTTACAAGGAATTAATTATACGAGATAATCTCGGAGGATGTACGACAGAAGTATAGCACGGTCAAATATGATGTATAAGTTCCACGGTGCTTTATGTTCTGGACACCCATCGATCGGTTCATCATCATATCCTTATTGGAGTGTTCACCCAAGCTGCCAGTAATGTTTCAAACTTCATGTACTCACAGAGAGATTAATTACTACCAGATGCGCTTTTCCGCGAGGTATGGTTTACTGATGGGTTAACCAACTACAATATGTCAAATATGAATTTCACACAAAATGGTGATTTTGTTCCGAAAACTCACTCTCAATATTTCTGAGTTCCACTCTGTTCGTATCACAAGTTCAGGTGTCGCAGAATGCACACTACATACACACGCCAATGTGGTCGTCTGTTCTCTGTACAGTGCGAACGAAAAAACGTCAGAACAAACTAAGCAACGAAAAAATATAAATATATGGAGATGCTCCAATCGCTTACTTTCTGATTGAAGGCGATTTCAAATGTATAGGATGAATTAGTTTTATACGGCGTTTCGAGTGAGCTTGAACTGACGAATAGGTGACAGTTGCGCCTAAAATACGAGAACACTACCTTTTTGCAGGTACCGACGGGTTTAGCCCGCGACGTAATTTTAGGAAACCGTTAAACAGTCGAAAGACCTGGATGTACTCAGCAGCATTGCTCCTTCAGCGAAAGAAATAATTGTGACGGAAAATACTTGCCTTAAATCGAGTCTCATACGAGGAAACTGGCGTGTTATGAAATCGAAATAAAATGTATACCATATTCATATTCATAGCCGTCTAACGAAATGAAGTTAAGATTCATGGTTCGAGTCGCTCAGATGCAAGTAATACCCCGCCGAAGATATGTGTCAAAAATAGTTTTTTACGCGCCAGACATGTGCTGAGGTGTTTTTGTTTTCGCAGCGAAGCCACGACTACCACCTGGGTTTTCTCGCAATTGTTTCTTAGAATGTGCTCGACGTTGGACTTGCCATGTTTTAAAGTAGCACATTCGTCCTCCAGTGTCATTTACCATAAAGTTATTCATGAACGTGAAGAAATATTCATCTCACTTTTGCATTGGAATGGCATATATACGTGTTATCGGACACATTGATGGTATTTGTTTTTTTCAGTCAAAATAACCATGAAGAAGGTTTCTTCCTCCTCCTCGCACCCAAAATATATAAGTGGGGACGACACATTCTCGGTTAATGCAGCACGGACTAGTGTTATACCTACGGGATTCAGAGATTTAAGGTCAACGGATATTGAAGGGGCATAATGAGCTACCAGTGGAAAATATGGGAAGCCGCCTCTACAGATTAAATGGATTACTATGATACATGTCAGCGGTTGCCGTGGATAGTGTACGCTTCAATAGGCGCGTATCCAGGGAGGGGGGGAGTGGGGGTGACGCGCCCCCCGAGTGAGAGAAGAGGAAAAAGGGGAAAGAAGAAAAAGGGGGAGGAGGAGCAAAATAGGGAGAAAGAGTAGAAAAGAGGGGAAAGGGAGAAGAAAGGAGAAGAAAAGGAAAGGGAGCGGACTAAGAGAAACGGAAGAGGCGGTTAAAAATACCGGAGAAACCAAAAAACTGCAAACAAAATTACGAAATGCACTACGCCGAAAAATGTTCGCGTCCCCCTAACCCCTCGCTCCCCTCGCTGGTCCAATCAGTGTTGCATCATCAGCTCCGTTATCTCCGATGATAAGATATTGGATCGAGGCCGGAAGCCTCCCCCGCCCCCTATCGGGGTAAGAAGTCAACATACGCTATCTAAGGCATAAAGTTATGTTGACATCCTTTGTCGAAAGACGCGCCATGATCTGCGCCCGCGAAAGCAGTTGAAAAGTACAATGTTACCCGTTAACCAACTCGAAACCCATTTTATCCAGGCGTGGTTCACTCACTCTATATTGCGAACGTTATATCATGATTGTGACAGTGAGAGCTCAAGGGCGGCGATTTGTGTTGACGATTGGGGGACGGGCAAGATTAATACTATCTAATGGAGCGCCACACGGGTTGGGCGCGAAGCGGGCAGGCAAAACTTTTCGGTTTGACAGACCCCTAGAGTGCAGGAAAACGGGCACTTCGTGTGCCTTAGGGGACAGTCAGGAGCATTCCTAAATTGATTTAAAAAAAGGTATTCAGAGAAGGTTCTCCAAAACCTCGGGGATCAATTTCAAGGTCTGCCGTGGTTGGCTGTTTTTTTTTTTTGTGACATTTAAAATTACCATACAAATGAGGTTACGTCATGAAAGGAAACCAATGGAAATGGCAAGGCAAATCCCGTACTTCGCGCGAAGCGCCGGTTGATTTTGAAATCCAATTTTGCCAAAAGACATTGCACTAACCCTCTGTTGACTGTTTACTTAGATAGGCCTGAGTTTTTGACTCAAAGATTACGGCCTTCATTTTTATCCTATGTGCGGAACACTGGGCATAGGAGGGACACTCCAAATCAGGGACCAGACAGGTAGCCAAATGCGTATTAAACAGAAGACAAGAAGTTAAAACCGAAGCGCTCACGAATTCTCACTTTTGGACATCCCATCGAAAAACGTCAGGCAATCTTTTGATATAAACTTATCTCGCCTGAAATTTGAATAATGTCTTTGCACGAAATTTTTCGTTTCTTGGCCAAATCTTCGATGGCCATTTAATGGGTTCCCACCCGCACCGTGTGCACCGTGCATGCACCCAAAACTTTCAACAATGTTGTATGATTCCACCTCACAATAGATGTATAAGGTTAGGGGCCCATGAGAGGCGGGAATGTCCATAAAGGTGCGGAGATGAAGGGGAAGGCAACGGACAACAAAAACACCAAAACACCCAAAAAAAACACTAAAAACAAAATTTGTTAACTTTTTGGTGCATCGAGGCGAAGTTAGTTGTCAATTTTTTCGTCACTTTGAGGCAATTTTTGTGGCGTTCCCTGACCGCATTTTCGATGCCCCACCGTGGCCCTCATTGGTGATAGTATGTGACGGTGCACCCAACTTTCAACAAGTGGTCGCACGCATGAATGAAATTTAAAAATCAAGATTCCGCCATCTTATGAAAACGATAGGGATGGGAGGGAGAGAACCCTTCTTTCAATGATAATCAAGAACAACCGGGAGTAAATTTCAGGCCTTTTTTTGTTGGTTAAGGGACATATTTGCACAAGGCACATCATATGACCGAAACACTATCGGTGCATAAGATACCTGCGCTCGTAGCGGTAGCGGGCAAAAAATTCGGATATGAAGCAGCAGAATTCACTCAACTTAATATTTAGGTTATTATGCTTTTGTTCAAACACGGTTGGTGTTGATTATGTCGATCAAGTTCAGCGGAATAGTAGTCGGGTCAAATATTGGGGAGGGGGGGGGGGCAAAATGCATTGCGTCCCCCTCAACCAAAATATTGGGGGGACGCCCTTCCCCCCCCACATGATCGCCGCCCTTGGAAAGCTCGCAAATTGTCCTAAAATACTGCTGGGATCCTGATTTTTCTTCTCGAGATGTGGATAGAGTATGGCTAAGTACTTTCTGAACATTTTTGGCTCAGAAGTTACGTCCGGGGCAACGACAAAATGTCCAAATTCTAACCCGATACAAAATTTGTGATATTAATTAAAATGCCCATGTGTGAAGCTTGGTACACAGCCTAAAACGCCCGGAAAGGCCATTTCCTGCCATTTGGGGGCTTGCACAATGAAAAAATTCTCCTGACGCTCCACGTCAACAGATGGGGGCGTCCCACTCACGTAGTATTCGTGTGCCCTATAAAATGTCTGTGCCCCCAGAAACAAGTCAGCGACGCCACTGCCCTCCAGCGTATCCCACTGAAGAATCCTAGCTAAGCCAATGAAGTCAAGTACCGAAAGTACTATTTCATGCAATCTGAGTGACTTATCCTCTCAGGATTTCTCAACAATTTGTGCCAAGCAATGATTGGGCTCCGTTTAGATACCCGGCAAAAACATATCCCACATGTTCACAACGGATGTGTACCTTCATACCAACATATTGTCACCTTGCCGAACAGATAAAGGCTAAAATGAAGGGGGTTTGGTTTTCAATCCCACTAGCTCCACACGTTTTAAGTCGTAAACTTGCAGTAGGCAGGTGGGTTCTTGGTATTCAGTTTGAAAACACTTGCTGCATCCTTCCTTTCATAAAAATATAAAGAGACCGTAGATGCTGTGTTGCTATATTTATCTGTCTATATTCTGCAGAACTCTTCAACATTCTTTATTACTGAATTGCCCATCCCGATTTTTTGCAATTAGGAGAAAAAAAAAGCAAACTTTTTCAGGGTGCGCTACGCGCCAACCAAGGCGATCAGGCGCTCAAATAGCAAATTGCAGTACATAGTAAATTACAGTGGCGTTGGTTTTTATATGTGTTAATATGCATGTGGAGCGAAGGATAACCAACCCTCACTGTCGAGCAATAGATACCAAGAGTGCAAATGTCATTTTTGTTTTCAGTGTAATTCCACCACGAGAAGGCACTTCGTCTTTAACCGACAGTGTGAGTAGGAGCGGTCCCTCTCAGGGCCGCGAGAGGTCCATTGAAAGCCGCAATCCTGTTTTGTACGATCCCGAGCCAACCAATATTGGCGCTGCCGCTTTAGACTAGTGGATCCGCCCCCCCCCCCCCCCCCCCGGTTGACAAATCCTGCATATGCCCCTGTCAATGTTCATGAATGTTCACAAACTTTTGGCATCATGCATGTTTATTGGCAGCTGGGTCATATTTGATCCCTACAGAAGTCATTGAAGAACCCTAACAAGCAATTGTGTGAAGGGCATTATGATAAAAAAAAAATGCACAATGCATTCTCTCCAAGAAAGGCATATATTCCCCTAAAATTACCATGATGGGGTAAAAGGCGGCTATGCATAGCCAAACACATGGTTAATATGGTATGTTCTGAATTCAGCGATGATCTATGAATCTGGGGTCTGCAGTCATCTTGGAGATAGTTTGAACTAACGGATATTTGGGGGAGCCGTCTTCTCATCTGTGGTGCTTTTCACGTGTCAACTACGACATACAGCAACCGTTCGAACGTCAAAATATCTCCTCCTCTCCGCTGTTAATCTCGTTTCGTTCTATATGTGCATATGATTTTGACGAATGCTGTCAATGGAAGAGATGAATATGGTAGTAGAAGAGCCAATCACGTACAGCTCGATACTCCCAATGGAAACGACCAATGAAGAGCAGAACGAACATTATGTACACTAACCGATTTCTTCCCCCATTTAACCAGATGAACTTCCTACCTAATGTACATGTTCTGTGTGTATTGAGATTTGCATTAGTGGCAGCCGGATCCCCACTATTAGGCTTTGTTGGAACTGTTTTGTGTCTTACCGTCAGTCAATTTCAATATAACTGTATATTCGCACTCTTACTGAATAATGATTCGTCACTGTACTGTAAACTAATGGTAGAGCATAGTCAAAATTATATGATTGATTATTGACCCTGTCCACCAAAGGTGTGTAAGCTTTTTGGAAATGTAACTAAAGTTGCCTGAATTATGCAAATTGGACACGATACTCAACCTCCATTGACCCATTTTCTCATTTTGAATATCTCGTGACCAATGGTGGAACCACACTCAATAGATTTCATAGGAATCCAACAAACTTGAACATTTGCATGAATGAAGCAAATATACACATTTAATAACCCCCGAGTCAATATCATTTTTTTTGGGGGGGGGGGAAGGTGGACCATGCCTCCATGAAAATCGAACAAACCTTGAATTTGTAATAAACTATGCAAATAGACACACTGATCCCTCAAGTGACCTCTAGTCTATGTTAAGAATGTGGCATGGAGAGTGAGGTAGGCCATACCCACCAAGTTTCAATGAATCTAAAAATTACGCATGAATCATGCAAATTAGACACGCTGAATGACCTCCACTGACTCTGAATCCATGATAGATGGTCAACCATACCCACCAGGTTCCATGAAAATCCAACCACCTTTAAGATTCCGCATGAATTATGCAAACAGTGACTGTGAATCTTTGTTTAAAAAAATCGGGACTGAAAGTACACCACATTTACCATATTCACAGTTTTGTGAAAATCCGAAGAACAAATCAGTTATTTTATATTCCTTAGTTCAATTAATTATGCAAGAGTTAGACAACTCAATTAGCAGATGTTCACTGCTGAAATTGTGATCATGTTCATCTACTTTATATCCTGCCCCTATGTGCTCAACCAAATCACCTTATCACCCATGGTTCAATCCGCTAACGAAGCCGCAAGCAATGAGTTATATAAAACAGACTAAATACCCTACTCAATTAGTGATTTCGTGCCCAAAATCCATTCAGATCGTTTTCACCCAACCCTGATACTACACACGGAATTTCATCGAATCGGTCTACCTTTTGGAGAAATCCTGCTAACGAGAAGTGGGATACACATACATACACACATACATACATACACACATACACACGACAAAGTGATTGCTAAGTCCCTCTCCTTCCCCTAAACTTATTCAGACAAAAAGGAATAAAAAAGTGGTGTCTCCGCTCACGGGCATCCGTATTTGACCACACTCGTAGCTGAAAATATTTCTAGAATCTCCTTCGTTTCTCTGAAATGCTACAAGAAAAGCGCTGTCGGGAAGCCGCTGTTATTCGCTACGTATACTGTATTAGCAGAGCTTGTTTTTTTTTTGTTTTTTTATACCACCCTTTATATGGTTGAAGTAAGCTTGAGGAATAATTAAATAACAAACAGACGCTTAGATTGATGAATACACTAGGGGGAAGTGTGACATTGTTCAGATTCATGTCGAACCCTGTTGACTCTGTCATGCACATACAGTTCTTCGTTTTAATCTATAGACATCTGTTTGACAAAATAGCACGTTTAGGTAATCATATAGTGAAGTAAGTCATAGGGGAGTACATAATTCATCTTTTTTTGTAAAAGAAAAAGGGGGGGGGGATATCTGGCGAAGGACGACCTGAGAATACATGTAGTTTTTTTTCGATCCCGGAAATTCCCTCAACTTTTTCGATAGTGTTATCACATAGGATGGTGAACTGCATTTCCCGAATATTAGACTGTGGTGAAATAATTCGTTTACCGGAGCATTATGGTCGGCATAATATGATATTTTGTAGCGATGAATATTCCGGGTCGAGGCCTACAGATATCTTGAGAACTGTCAATAGTCTGCCATACGGGGGGATCTTAAGAAAATTAATCCATAATCCCATGTATTCGATTCGGAGTTTATTTTCTATTGAATGCTTTTTCTTTTCGTATTGGTACAATTTAATAGCTCCATGGTACAAGCTCATGAAGCAACGTCTACGGTACATGTTCTGCTGCCGCCTCATACCGCCAAGTACGGACGTGTCAGCGCGTTGTTCACTGTGCTGGGCCTGGACTGTGGGGACTAGGCTAGGGTTGCGGTGCCGCGCCCAAGCCGATCGACCCGTAACGTCAGCAGCTTTGAAACTTACGTTTGTTTCCCATAAGGATCTCAACCATAGTAAGAACCTCATCTTTTAAGTGTCTCCGCACTCCCACGCTAATGATCTCCATATCCTTACGACTGACTTCAGCAGGCTGCCTCGTATTACTCTCTTCCTCCTTGGATGGGCCTGTCAGTCCATTCACGGGAATATATTCTTTGTGGTAATTGATTCGAAGCAACACAGAGAATATTCCACCGTCTGTTACTGCTAATTTGCAATCTCATACATTTGAGAATATAAATTTTTGCTTCACAGAGAACATGAGTTGAATTGTCTTGGTATAGGCCCTATTAGGAGTATGGGAGGCCTTGAATATTTCCAACGAGAGAGTTTGTGACTGTTAAAGCTACCTCAGGAGAAAATCATAGGCAGAAGATAATAATAAGTAATTGACTTTGGTCGTGTTGCGTAGGTTCCATCGAACAATCTTGGAAAGAATAAAAAGTACACTGTCCCCCAATTTTTTATAAATCGCTTATCGACATCGAATTTGGGAAATTGGGTTATTGTGTTTGTCCCTCAATATGTGAAAATAAAATCGCGCTGACAGGTAATATCAAAGCATCGTATTACGAATAACTGTAGAAAACTATGTAATCGCACTGAAGATCGGAACGAAGCGATGGTAACAAACAACTTGTGGAATATGAAAATGGTGTTTCGGTATCAGTCAGAAACAGAAAACAGAACATTGTTCATGCCACAAGAATGTTGACGAATCGAAATAAGTATTATATCCCAATAATGCTCACAAATCTGTCCCACACTAATATATGAGCTAGCACACAGTCCTTTAACGAGTTTTTCGTGGGGCGGACACAGCACCAAGTACAAGCAAAAACGGACCCCGGGCTCGGGCTTATTCTGGGCCGTAATTCAGTCCAACGCCAGAACCGACGACGGGATCAATGAAATATCCTGAATTCGCAATAAATTCTGTAAATTATTGGGTCTGTATCTCCGGCGCTACATAACTTTTTTTTTCATCAGGTAGATTATTACAATTATACTCGGTTACGGACATCATCAGCCTGTGTCAAACTTCGTAGCTGTAGAAACTTACTGGTTCATGGGTGCCTTAACGCTGTAAGATTCGATTTTTAGGTACACCTAGTGATTTATTTCTCTGAAACACTAATAATAATAATATTAATAATTGTAATTCGCTGCAATAATTTGTGCAGAGAAGAAAAAATTGATTCAGTGCATGAATTTAATTATAACCTCAGCACAAGTGCCGTTCTGGGCAAAGAGAGAAGGCGAAGGCGGCCTCGGATTGACCTGGTATGATACCATCAAGCCTCAACTGTTCTCACCACGGCATGCTCCTCCGCGAATTCATCGGAGGGTGCGTGGCCGCCAAACAGCTCCACCTCGCCGGTCATCTTGCATCATTGTGGACAGCGTCCACTACTATTCAAGTCTTAAAGTTCACTACTACTTAGTCCCAGCAAGTTCCACGCTGAACAGAACCGTGCGTGTTTGGGTATGTAATCCACAGGACAAACGGTGCACCAAGTTTAGTGGAATCTTCGCGACTCCCGAATATAAGACTAGTGACCCCACTTCCGTTGAAAGGTTCCTAATAGCCGCCCCAGCCGCAACAACATCAATTGAGGGTGAACGCCCGCTAAATACGTGGAGATGCTACCCCAAGTCTGTGACCCTTGCTGAAGCTCCACAAAGATAAAAAAAAAAAAAAAAGATACCTCTTGGTCCTATTTAAACAGTCTAATGTTGAGTCGGAGATGACTCCCCCTCAATTTGGTCCAAACTCACAGCGTATACGTGAGGATTCTCCTCCCCCCCCCCCCCCCCCCTCTCTCTCTCTCGATTCTCCTTTCTCTCCTCTCTTCTTACTTATAGTGTGGGGACTACAAATTGCGCTTTTGAGGTTTATTTTAGTTGCGCGACCCTTCCAGAATATTTTCACCTTTTCACCTCGATCTCCGTAAAAAATATTCTCTTCAAAATGCATCTTTCATTATTACTCATACTCATGATCTTCATATATTCACGTGCGTAATAACGGAATCTCGCTCTTGTCACGATGCTAATCCTGAAGGTCCGGTGACATGTCACCAATTTGCCTGTCATTCTGGTCTGGTCTTTGTACGTCCTTGTCTGTATTTTGCAATTACCATAATCCAAAGAATAACTTGCTCATATTTTGTTGTAATAAGCAGCTATCATAAATCAGAATATAGCTTTATAGCGAATAAATGTTGTTTTGATTTCAATACTATTCACAGGCAAATATCATAAACGGTTTGGCAGGAATCGGTCAACATATAATTATGCACCTAGACCAGGTCTTCTTAAATAAGTTGTCATGCGGAAGAGAGAGCTCTGACAATAATGGCCCCCTAATTTTACAACCTCCCTTCTAGCTGATCTGCTCCCAAGCCAGTCCTAGAAATGAAAACTATCATAGAATCGGATCAATTCAGTGAAAGGACACGCTTCTGGCTTACAAGATTTAGTGGAAAAAATTACAATATTCATTCTTCGATGGATGTCCATTATATTTTGTTCGTGAATTAACCTTGGTTTGATGCTAAATCATGTAGTACAGACTAATTGAATGAAAATACAAAAATTCCCGATCGCGTCCCATATGAATTCTCTCGAGGTTCATGCCTTGAACATGTTCTTATCTGAGTTTCATAAGTTCAATTTATCGAAATAAAATGACATAACATATATATGGGAGCTATGTGATCAACACTTGGAATCTGTGAGTATGAGTATAGGCCCTGTGACATGTGAAGCGGCAACGTATAATCAAAGTTACCAAATAATGATCCATTGTCCAACGCAAACGAGGAGGCTGTACCTGTGGATTTAGTGCATTTTTTTTCTTTCTATTATACATTTCAAATTTGCTCGTCACCGATATTATATCAGTTTCTCATTTGTTCTGTGTGCATTTAAATAAGCGATTATACCTATACCTCACCGTGGCTACGATTATAACCTATACCTTACCTCACCGTTCGTTCAGTTAAAAGAATTGCCCATGCATAATGTAGTGACATTATTGAGTGCTCAAACATACACATGTCCTCCACATCACTTGGCGAAGAGATAATTATGCAAAATTGTCCTCAACCATACCGATTCTGCCCAGGTAGAATGTTTTCCGTTAGATGCGGGGGCAATGGAAATAAGGCATCTGTCCAAGGATAATTTTTCAGGTGATCGGCTCCCTTGTTTAGAGCTAATCAACGAAGCATGAATCGATCAGGGAATACAATCTCCTAATCCGATTACCATCATCGCATGAATCTAAACATTTCTTTCGGACCAATTACGGACCTGGAATGCGCATCGAACATTTCCCAGGTGGGACACCACCCCTCAATTGAAACCAGGAGAGATATTGCTATATGCAGCGGAAAGTTTCGGGATATCGAAAGGGCGCAAATAACACGTAAATTTGGCGACCGTTGCACCCGAATATATGCCTACCGTCAAAAGACCTTGTTTATTGCCTAATCTGCTAATCGCGATACTATGAATTCATGTCCATGATTACGATTCACACATTTCTCACACGAAACTGCTTCGTGCGGGAGAGGTCACAACAAATCAACAAAGAGCTGCGTCAGATCACTACCTAGTTTTGCATTTTTTTTTAAATTATCATTTAGAAGAGTAAAACAGTTTTCCTGTCTTTCAGTGATGGTTTTTTGGTCGACTCCCCCACAACAATTAGTGACGGTCATGAAGATTGGGAAGAGGAGGGGTGTAATAATTATTTCGACATCAATAACCTAGAGAAATTTCGTTACACAGACCCACGTCTAGATGAAGATATAGAAACTACCCATACCCCCCCCCATTACCAATAATATAATTCTTTAATCTGTCGACTACATCAGCTAAAACGTTCTTTTTTCTTTCTTTTTTCACTGCGAATATGCCTGTCACATGATGTTTCGATCGTGGTTTGTCAGTCGGTCGGCTCAAATTTGGCAACCTTACTGGTTTCAATCACCCCCCCCCTCCTTCCCACCCCCCTCGTTTTTTAATATAGCTTTTACGAAGCGAAAAAACATTGGAACATTCAGTTGGACCAAAATCAAACGCTCGCAAAACACTTGATTGATTAATTCAACATATAGTACAGATGAAGTTTTCCGATTTCGAATAACAAATTTAATCTCGTTCAGCGAGTTTTTTGGTTAACCCAGGTAGATACCATTGTCCTTGGGATAGACGCGGCCCCAAAATCACATGGGGGCGAAGGATGCCCGATCAAGTCGCGTGAGGACTACACCCGACAGAGCTACTGGTGACAGCAAGGAGTCCGCCACATAGAAGGAAAGAACCGTTAAGCCGGCACGCGCTGCGTAAGTGTAAAAAAGTTTCCATTTTTCAGCTGATTGTAATTGTTAGGCGTTCTTTATTTCAAAAACTCTGGCATCGAAACATCCAAGTTGTGTTCGAGATTGTTCTATACCTGTATCGAAATCCAAGGTGTGGTCGATGATAATTCTTGTTATATTACCATTGTTCATATTTCAAACCTCTCCAAACTCTCGTCAGCCTTACTCCGCTTCGGTTTCCTTCGGTCCCTTGTGTTCATTTTCCCCTCATTCCCAAGATCAATTGGTGTGGCTCAATTAAAGCCGAAAAACGCGGAGTTACAACTAAGGGGTGATCCGTGACCGCCATATTTTCGCAAATTGTTTGTTCTTTCTGGGCAGTTGTGCCATATTCTCTCAGGATCAACAAGGCGCCAAGACATTCAAGTTTCAAGCATTCATATCCAGTTGCTTCCAGCAATGCCAAATTGGGACCAGCCACCGGTTCTGATAGTGACGCTTTGCAAAGCCACATTCCCCAGTTCGATTCCAAATTCCAGCATCACCGGATGTTTTCTCTAGGTGGCTGTGGCTGTGCTTCCCTTTGCGATGGGCGAGGTCTTGCTCTTCACCTCATGGTTTCCGATTTGAATGCAGTGGATAATGAACGGTTCTCTTGCAATATGTCTCGTCGGTCGACTGTGGGCAGTCCGTTGAACGTGACGTCTTCCGCTCCTCGCCTCCTGTTCCGAGTACTGGCAGAATACTGGGGTTCACACCTATCGTTCTGATTTCGGAGGGGACGTAAAATGACAGTCCCGGTAGCTTATGGTACAAACCCTCACTGATACTATATATGATCAACCCCGGTCTTTTCTTGGTTATCTGAAACCCGTAGGAACCCGCTGGAACAACTACAGCAATACCCATTACCAAAATATCTAAGACGACACCGGAACCTTACACTCAACAACCCCAAGGTACAGGTCCGTCTAGCTATCATCACTCCCCCTTATTTGTCAATCGTCGATTAAGTAATGGCACGATATCTAATTTCTTTAGTTTTCAACGAATCGTGAAGTGGTTCAACTTTTTTTTGACGAGGGGTAGGAATTTACAATTTGTCGTCTGTGGTGTGCATTAACCCCCCCCCCCCCCCCCCCCCCCTCCCGCCCTCCATTTAGGTACCAGCCCACCGAGAGGCAATTGCCCCCTGTTTCCTGTGACTTGCCGGGACATGGTCCAATACCCAGGTCTGCACCCTTGCTGGTCTTATAGGTCCGATCCTCCTGTATACTCATAAAAAAGAAAACGGGGTTTCCACCTTATGAATAGTGTTTTCTACTTGCCGCTCTTATTTTTTATGATAATGAACACTTATGATCGTGACCTGAATCTGACCGAATTTGATACTATGTACCCGGCGCCGACCACATCATTTACGGCTCTGATGAATCCGCTCACTTTTTCAATGCAAAACTACGTACAGGAGGATATGGTGAAATCTGTGAAAGGTATGTATCTTATTATATGTTAGATATATTATAGACAAGACGAAACGTATTGAATAGCTCTTTTCACAGCGATTTGGTTTGCGGATATGCCAGAAGGCAAATCCGCTATGCTGATCCAAGCCAGAAATGGACGTAGACAGTCCTCCTTCAGTTGTTTGGCTCATGTCCTCGGATTTAGCGTGACAGGAGAACTCCAATAGTAGTCACCCTCTCCTGAAACGAAAGCTGCAATCATGCTGGCTGAACTTATATTCCCAAGATGTCCTTTTCAATTATCCCACGTCACATTCCTCTGCCCACGCATCCATACATCTTTAGAGCTTATCTCAACTTGCTCTGATAGCATACAAATACCAACTAATACTCATAACAACAAATCAGTGAGAATGTTGGAAAATGATCGGCAAAACATTCTGGCCCTCAGCGGCTTAATCTGATGTATGAATCAGGTAAAAAATTATCTCCATGTGCCTTGTTTATTGGGATTCGCGGTATTCACTGCCGCGGCAGAATGTTAAATCCTCTCAGATCTCAATTATTTACGTAACAACTCTCACCAATCCTAAAGAGATAGATAACTCTTATCGACTCAACCTTGTCCTTGCTTATAGCCCATTCCAAGTGCGCATGCCTCGAGTGAAATAGACAGGTAGTTGGAACGAGACATAATTTACGCCCGTTTCCGCTGGCGGTCTCACTCACACTATCAACTGCTTCCTAAACCTGATTCTTTTAATGTATTCGTGAATTTCATTCATCTGGATGTGACATTTCGTCTCCTATCGTGCGTATCTGTCTATCTGATTATAGGCCCTATCCCTTTAATGATTTTAATGCAACCTCCGAAACAAAATGTTCAAAGAAAATGGTTTCACAGGAAAGAGTGTTCCAGCATCAGTTATATCTTCTCGTATTGGCTGAGATCCATCCATTGGGATTCGTAACTTGCATCCTACTGAGTCCTATGTGATACACAGCCGTAGTGAACCGTGGTATATCGTCAATGTTATTCTTCATTTGCTAGTATCCATCAAATATCTTTGAAGGTATTTGCAAATGTTTTATGTCAAATTAAAATGGGAAATGTTACCCGAGTGATAATTGAAAAAAAAAAATGAACAGAAGCCCGAATAATGTATCTAGCACTTCTAGAATTTTGTCTTAAAATCATCTCATCAGGGGCTACAGCCTCATACCCATAACTATGTTTTGAGATGAATCCCTAATTTTGAACGGTTTTCATTTCCACAAGTGAGTTATCACTCCTTTCAAATGCCGTATCTGCTAATATGGTTCGACACGCCCCCTCGAACTTCCAACGTCTACTTGATTTCTTTTTCCTTTGCATATGATCATTCGGTATTGTAATGTATTGTTCAATACAGTCGTCAGCAAAAAATCATTTTCCTCTGACATATATACATCGTTAAACAAACCACATAAGTGTTTCTAAGTGAGCTCGTGTTGAAAAAAATATTAATCATTGATCATCAATAAACCTGATGATTCACCCTATTTTCTTTGGCGCATGCGTTTTGCTATCCGTGAAGTTACAAACAACGCATAGCTTTGCTCTCCATTGAGGAAGAGCGCAACTACTTGACCATGGGTGAGGAACTCGACATTTAGGTGGGTAGGTCGTCGGAGCTTCTGCTTAAAAGTTTGTGAATGATACATTGAAGACTTGGTTATTATAGACATTAAAAAATTCAATTGTCAATCATATTGATCGAATTGAAAAAAGGAATTTCCCAATATTTTCTCAGTGAGTGAGTGGAAGGCGGAATTCCAGGTATTTTTTTTTTTTTTATATATAACATTCCGGATAAAATGCTTCATATCTATATATTAGTCTAAATCAAGAATTCTCTAGAATTTGCACTTGGCGTGGGAGAAAATGGTAGATTAGAGTGGATCATGACCCGTTGCAAGTAAATAGGCCGGGTTCGAAACCCAGCAGTCACCAGACGTTTTCCCCCTCTCTCTCTCTTCCGCTGTCTCACTCCCCCTCTCTCCCACCCCCCCCTCTCTCTCTATCTCTTGTCGATAGTCTTTTGGGCAATAAAGATTGCGTTTCTGAGATTTTAGGCAGGTCAGCCATCTTTTTGCTCACGGGAATATCGGAAAAATGATTCCAATATTCTGTCAGTAGTTGTGGGACGCTCCAAGAGTATTTTCACCTCAATCATTGTGAAAACCATCCCCTTCAAAATGTCTCTTTCAATGTTATTCACACCCACGATTTTCAGATCTCATCACGTCTACTAAATCGATCGCCCTCTTCTTACGATCCTAATCTTGAAGGGTCTGGTGACATGTCACTGGTTCGCCTGTCATTCTCTGGACTTTATACGTCCTTGTCTGTATTTCACAGACAAGAATGATGTTCTGTACTTGTTGTTAATCTGCAAAAATGTCACACTCCATGACCTTCTATAATAAATAGCGAATACATTTTGTTTTGATCCTATCGTAAAACCATATACTACTCACAGGCAACATTACAAACGGCTTTGCGGAAAGTAACGGGGGAGAGGAATCGGTGAACAAAATGAGTATATCATATAATTATGCAAACTAGAACACCGTCCTCCCGAAACAGTTGCGACGCGGATAGAGCAGCGTTGATATTAGGCCACCTAATTTACAGCATCACTTGCGAGCTGGATTAGGCACGCCATACAGTCATAGTCTGGAAATGGAAACGATCATAGAGGCCAACTTTCCCTCCAATTCCGAACCAGAAATTAAATGAAACGTCACACTATATGCATGGTCTTACAAGGATTGAGAGAGAAAAGGAATAAAAAAGTACAATGTTTATTTTTCAATGGATGTCCATTGTATTTGTTCGTAAGCCAACCGTGATTTAATGGCTAATCATGTGATTACAGACTATTCATTGAATAAAAATTCTTTTTGACGCGTCTCATATGACTCCTTTTGAAATGTTTGCCTTGAACCTTCTTCATCTGGGTTTTATAAGTTCAAATTATTGAAATGGAATGGCATACATTAAAATCTATGAGAGGTATGTGATAAACATTTGAAATCTTTGAGTAGGAACATAGGCCGTTTGACATGTGAAACAGCAAGATAATCAATGTTATGAAATGAAGATCCATTGTTCAAAACACACGAGGAGGCTGTACCGCTGGATTTGGTGTATTAATGTTCTATTCACATTTCAATTTTGTTACAAAAGTTTTTTTTTTTTTTAGTTTTTTTTATTTGTACTCGTGCGCATCGAAATCAGCGATTCTATCTTGCATTACCGCGGCTTGATATGCAATGTCTACAACTGAATTTATATTACTCAACCACACTGGGAGCCTACATTCACGACATTCCACTTGAAAGAACAAAATGACGCGTTGTTAGTATTAATGACTTCCGCACACACCCCTAAGGATATTCCTGATAGAGCATGTATCATCTCAATTATACAGTTTGGGGTCACCGTTTGTATAGCTGAAAACAGTGTACAATGCAATGAAAATTATCGAGTGCCTAAACATACAAATGCTCTCCACTTCACTTGGTTGGAAGGTCATTATGGAAAGTTTTCCTCAATCGATTGTGTCCCGGTTCCTAGCATTCCCTCAGTTAGATGTAAGGGACAATGGGAATAGGGCATCAAACCCAAAACTATTTTTTCAGGTGATCAGCTTCCTCGTTAGAGCTGACCAGTTATTTGAGCATTGAAGACCGAATAAACGAGGCATGATTCGATCCGGGAATAAATCATTTCCTAATTCGATTACCCTTCAGGTAATCATTTCATTTTGATGAATTTCACGGGTGAAATGAAACCAAACCAATTTGCATCATTGGCAAAAGGTCACCTCATATCAGTCAACAAAGAGCTGCCTCAAAATTACTACATAGTTTACAAGTTTTCGTATCCTTTCTGTCATTTCAGTGATTTTTTGCGGCTCCCCCACACAATGAGGACTGTCAATGTGGAATAGGGTGTATAATTTACAAATTATAATGTGCATAAATGCCCTAACAACTTTCGATGCACCAACGTCTGGGGCAAGAATATGGAAAACTACGTCGTCACAACCTCCCAATTACTTCATAATATCCTTGTTATTCTGTTGAATATATCAGCCAAGGATTTCCATTTTTACTGCGAATTTGCTCGTGAAATTGGTGTTCGGACAGTGGCTTTAGTCGGTTGGCTCGAAACTGGCAGCCGTTACTGGTTTTAACCCGTCCGTCATTAATTCTACACTTCCACGGAACAAAAAAATCACCACCATGATTGCATCCAAACATATACTAAAGTACTATATTGCAATATTCTTGGATATGGACCACTCTCAGAGGAGGTGGCAGAGTAGTAAACTAACACTTCAAACTATGGAGGGGAAGCTCGAAGGAAGGAGAAAGGTCGAAACGTTCAAGAGAAGCAGTCGTATGACAACATCATTGAAATGGACAGGGATAGGCCTCCGTGGAGCAACGCGTCTAGCTCAAAACAGAGCTGCTTGGAAGAGGATGACAAGAAATGACGTTCAAAAGAAAGGCAATCGGCAGCACGGACGGCGGGGCGAAGGACACAGTCCAAGTCAGTGAATCTCGCCCACCACTCTCATCAGCTGCTGTTGAAAAC
The DNA here is from genome assembly GCA_026419785.1 of Sclerodactyla briareus. Classification (NCBI taxonomy): domain Eukaryota; kingdom Metazoa; phylum Echinodermata; class Holothuroidea; order Dendrochirotida; family Sclerodactylidae; genus Sclerodactyla; species Sclerodactyla briareus. The sequence goes on along the minus strand of JAODTK010003333.1, from coordinate 309,818 downwards.
TGTTTAGTTCTAACCTGTTTAATATCAGAGTACTCTGTGTTGAGTCTGTGTGTTCCGCGGATTAATGTGACTAAAATTTGACATATTTTTATCTCATCGGTCCGAAGGGGCCAGATGAGCTATTGTAGTCACTTTGCCATTTCACTATATTTACTGTGCCGGTTGCCATAGAACGGTTGCTATCCGTACCATAGTGGGGTTAGGGACTATCCACTGGAGGGGTACCCTAGTGGTGGGGTGCCCATGGGTGTGGGTGGTCCGCAATAGGTGCACTCGCAAAGGTTGTAGTGAAGGATCATGTTTAGGTGTTGGTTACGAGGAGATTTGGGATTTGGGAATTGGAATTTAACCTAACCTACTCCTAATTCCTACTTAATCTCATACATCCAGGGTGTAAACAGGCGTACAGGATACAATCATGCCAATTTAGCGTAGCCTTGGCCTAATGTTAAAGCTACCAGTGTGAATTTACCTCTGCAAGCAACAGTCATAATAGCCAAGGGCCTAGGCTAGTTACCGAGTTATTACTATATAGCCTAGGCCTAGCCTAAGTTATTGAACTCCACATTGAGTGTTTTCCCCTAGTCAAATACTGTATTGGCCAAAAAATAGCACTGGTAACCTACACTTCACACCTTTTCTGAGCCCAGAGCAAGTTACTACCAGGGATACTCCACTCTCCGTTTTGAATCTAACAACCAATTTCAATTACTCAGTCTGGAGTCTGACCAGATGATGGTTTCGTACGGATGAATGCTTGAAGTTGCTTAAAGTTAGCGAAACTTTTAGACATGCAGTCACAGGATGGAACCTAATCATATGACAGGGGATGTTTTGGGTAAGAAATACATCAAACTGCTGCCAGGACTCTGTAAAGGTATACAATTGCACAGAAGATGTGTTCTTCCGAATAAGGGCAGACTGGAGGCCAGCTTAGAGAGGCTAAACCCAATTCTGGCCAAAAAGCGAAAACATTATGGGTCTACTTTTCGGGGGAACACCTGGCGAGTTACATCAGGTGTCAGGTGGGGTGCTGCTTTGCTTTAATTTTTTTCAGTGTTATTTCCTCGAGAGCAGATGAAAATAACAGCACACTCCGGAGTTCAAATGAAAAGCTCAAGAACGGGAATGGAAAAGAAAGGAAAAAGGGGGGGGGAAAAAAAAGGAAAAACAAAAAAAAAAAAAAAGCAAGAAGATATAGGGACTGCTCCCAAAAATCCAGTACGTAAAGTGGGAATAATTGAATAATCTAGAATCTATGTACGGGGAAGCCTGCTTTTTATGACGCTCTCATAAATTTATAGGTCACCTTACTCCTCCCACTCCACCCCTCCCCCACCCCTCCCCCACCCCCACCCCCATATCCCTCTCCCCCATCTTGTTGGCCCTGAAACCCGGGGAAGAATGTAGCCGAATGAGATAAAAAATTTGCAAAAATATTTGGAGAATGACTGATAAAAGATATTCGAGGTACCCATCACTATACGGAATGGAATCTTCTCCAAGGACGCAATCTGAACAGTGTATGATACCTAGAGACTTAAACTTTTAACATAACTAGTCCTGGAAGACTTGACCAAGAAGCTCACACCAGAATCTTGACTGTCTGCTTCCACTGCTTACTTTTATTGCACCAACTGCATGTTTAGACAACTATCACTGCGAGTTTCATGCATTTAATTTTCTGAAGGTTGTGAACTCCTGAGCTGCGTTGCATGGATGCGATAGATATGCAACCTGGGGATTGCCCTCTTGTTTAGGGGTAAAATACCATAGCAGTAATAGACAGTTTGAATGAACTAGCTTTGACTAGACGTAACAAGTTCGAACATAGAAGTGAATCTGCGATTCGATGCATAAAAGAGACCGCATACCTGGTTCTAACAATAGAAGAAATATTAGACACAGGCAATCTCGCAAACGCAATTACAACGGTGTTTCCAACTGAATGCGCTGTTGTGAAAATAGGCTGCCGTTAGTGAAGGGAAAAGAGACGGGAGTAGTAACATGGTCATTTACTGAGGCCTAATATCAGGACGGCAGGCAGAATTCGGATTCTCGAAGAGGGAGTGATAGCGAGGTAAATGATAAATAATCAAATATTACAATTCTAATTCAAGGTGAGAAGACACAAAGCAAGGAAAGACGCTCAGAGGTAGCTTTGTCAAGATACCCCCTAAGTTTGCCAATCTCACGTAAGCCAAACGCAGCAGGTCGGTATGTTTGCTGATGTGGTTTATTTAGAGAATTAAAGGCACTAGTAGAGACATTACATCACTTTCAGAAACCGCTGCTTGTCACATGACACCACACGGGCCACTCACGGCATAGCCTAACAGTACCAAACTATCATATCGGACGCCTAGCTTATGCACTTTGGGCCCACTTTGGATCCGCCACTCTTGCTGTAAGCTATTTATTCTGCGTCAAGACAACAGTCAGATTTGAACATAACTCTGGAAATGATAGATGAACTAAAATCCCTGCTAACCAGCGAGAAAACTGAAACCCAGCAATTCAGCCTAAATTAGATGCGTCAGAATGTTGATGATCATATTGAAGTTCAGGCACCGACAGCAGAGGGAACGCACCAAAACTGGTAATTGGGGAACTCGATTTATAGAAATTACCTAATGAGAGCACGCGTATCGACGAATTACACAGATAGTAATTAAAGTTACATCACTTCATGAAACTATTCAGCTCAAGTTATGGAGCCCAGGTTTCGTTTATTTAATTTTCCTGTGTCTATTCTTCCGATTTTTTTTCTGATGTATATTGTATGATTTCCTTGTTTTTATCTGTACTTCTGTTTGCAATTGGGGACTTCGGGAGAAGATTAGCTCTCACCAATTATTAAACCATTTCGTAAGAGTTGGAATAAAATTATAAATTTATACTTTTATCGCCGGCGGTGCGGTCTCTTTGGTTTAACACAACTGGGCTTATTAGACTCTGCCTCACAACTACACGTTTATAAACAGTTGGAAGAATAAGACTTTCCTTTGCGACTTGCGTGTGCATACCCATCTGTTCTTAAGCACTCTTAAACCTGTGAGCGAGGAATTGTTTGGGATCGGTTGTGATTCATTTCGCTGCTTGGATAATTTATCTCTGCTGGGAATTCCGAGGCATATGCGTTTGACCAGCACTCCGCCTGTGGCCCCATCTCCCTAATGTCTCGGGCTTGACATGAACTCATGGTCTGTGGAACCGGGGGGGGGGGCTTGGGGGGCTCAGGCCCCCCATTGAAAAAAATTGGGGGAAAACGCTTGTTTAAGCCCCCCAATATTTGCAGAGTGTTCAGAAAACATCAATGTATTATTTAATTGCTATCGCGCCCTGATTGGTTCAAATTAATATTCAACATTTCCTAGGAATACTCCGTGAATAGTGCAATCCATCATATTAAGGCACTCTGGTGGCTATATATAGCATATGAAGTCTCTTCCAGTTGCATCTTTGCTGTCCCGTATGGCCGTATGTGACACTCGTGGAGCAGAAGTCTGTACTGCGCGTCGCATCGGTTTGACATATTCACTTTTCTGCATTCCCTCACCCAATACACCATAACTGTAGCCTATGTACACACAATAGTCTCATATGCCACATTATGTACCATAGCCCGTTGGTAATCTTGGCTCCAGGCCCCCATCAAATCTAATCAATCGAGGTTGCGATGCAGTCAGGACACTACTAATTATGACCTAAGTCAGATGGCCATTAAATGGAATTCCCAAATTGTACACTTCGTGTATATAGGCTACGCATTAGAAACACATTGTGCAGTATTATTCCTTGTATTTATTTCGCTGGTAATTGCCTTGTCCCGGATTAACGAAGGCTGAAACCATTTCGAATTAATTCAAGACATAACATGTTCCTACTCAGCTGTGCTACATGCTTCATTCTTCAGATGACTTAAGAATATGTAAAAAATTAAGTAACTAAATGAAAGTCATCCATTTTTAAAATGGTATTGATTTTGATGTACCGTAAGTTGGTAGGCTATATTTCAGCAAAAAGGCATCCATTTAAAGAATAAAATTTCGGTGGAATCACCCTCATCCCGACAGGGTAGGATTACTTTGTTCGATCAATCTTCAAATTTGGCAATTTCAAATTGTTGTTGTTAACATATGCCTTAAATATATCCACATGGGCATAGCTATACATTCCCGAGAACGACAGCGCATCTTACTTAAAAGGGTGTTTTAAATGTAATAGCTGGATCAAATGAATACCCTGTACGGAGTGACATTTTCATTCAACGTGTATTAAACTTTATATTCAAATTGCATTTTTTTCTCTGGATTTGTCTTGATATTCATGCATTTTCACACATGAGACCTGTATTTTATGCCTAGATATTTGTACAACAGGCCCTCGCAATGCCGTTTTCCGGGGGGGGGGCCAATCTAGATGTCCTGGACACCCAAAATTTTCTTGTACTCTTGAGCCCCCAATGGTGGCGCTACGCTTAGATAAGTCAACATTTCCCCTTAGCGGCCCCCTCCCCCAATACCAAATACATTCCGCCGCGCCTGTGGGCCCCCCCAAAAAAATTTGACCCCCCCCCCTATGTGAGGCAATATACTTATCACCACAGACTCGTGACAGCTGATGGGTCAGGACGCACTTGTAGCCAGAATTAGGTATCGCGAGAGTTTGATATTCGCAAATGAACAAACTTTCGAGGTTACCTGGTCACTTCTTTAATCCGTCTTGCCTAGCGAACCAATTCCCCAACCCTTGATTCCCATCAACACTGATCGCATCATCAACCACCATCGGACGTCTCTGCTGCTTCGAATCTGTGTTCACTATATTTCATCATCGCCTGTCCTCGCAGCACATTGGGTTAACTGGAGAGTACAAAGACGCCCAACAAAAGGAATTTGTAAACGCAATGTGGACAACTCTGCACTATCCTATTTATCTACCTCAATTTTGTGTTTAGGGCTGGTGGCGGACGCGATGGGATGTGTATCTGACAGAGCCCCTTCCCACCCCCCCCCCCCCCCCCGCCGCTTCACAACCAGAAATTTATATATTATTATCATTAAACTATACACAGAAGAATATCCACTGAGCTGAGTCAAACCGAATCCTAAAACTTCGCAAGTAGGCTACGGAGGTCGACAGTCTCTCTTCACTCTTAATCTTTCCAAGTTTCTATGATGTCATGTCCATGGATTAGTGTGACAAGATGACTCCAATATTCAGTGACCCTTCTCTAACGGAAGGCTCATCACGCTTGCATAAGCCGATATTCCCATGAGGTCCCACGTCAATCCATCCGCCCACGCATCCATACATCTTTATAGCTTACTTAACTCCCTCCGACAGTACAGACACCAACGAATACTCATATCAACAAATCAGTGAGAGTATGTTGCTTCGCAGACATGCTGGGCTCTTGTTAAATCGTTATCTTGCAGCTGGAACAGCCGTATACTAATCAGGTACCTTTACGCTGATTATGAATCGGAAATAAAAATCATATCCATCTGCCGTGTTATTGACTTGTGAAGCCGTGGATACACGCCCTGCAGGATGTTAGATCTCTCAGAGCTCCAATCAATTCACGTGAAAACACTTCGCCAATCCTACAAAGAAGATAGATGACCATCTCTCTACTCTGAACCTTCCCTGAGCAAAACTCGTGCTCTGATAAAACATTTTAAGGCGACTCAACCTTGCGATGCCGTAGGACATTCCCAAGTGCACATGCCTCCTTTGTTCAGGGTATTATGTCACACTTTTTTGAATTCCACGTCTTCATGGATGTGACATTTGTTTCAATCTTTATGCCCTTCATCTCCGATCGTGCTTATACGTGTCTATTATACAGAGGCATCATATCAATGAAGGTATACTGATCTGATAATAGGCCATATCATCAACGTAAATTAGCTTTATTTTCCCGGAAGGCCTTCTTAAGTAATCCTGGGCCAATTTACGGCTAGATTTGGAGATGAAAAAAAAACGTTTCTCTCGAAAACATTGCAAGAGATTATTGAAGTACAGACTTAGATATTGCATTATGTTAAAGGGGTGCTGTGGATGATGGAATGGAGACAAACATATACTTAGGAATACGACATAATTGGCAGCCCAAATTTTGGGAGGAGATAAACTTCTTAAAATTTAATTGATTTCATTTGTATTTTATACCGACCGCGGAAGCAGGGATTTCGTTTTTGTATGTACTGAGACACGTGAGTATCGAAAACCTGACCCTTCCAATTTTACAGGACCCTTCCAATAAATGTTCAATAAAATCTATATTTCAGTTTTTTTTTCCGTTGTTGCTAGGTACGACTATGAGAAGTTTACAGTACCGACACTAACTTGCTAGTCTGACATTATTTGAACAATTGAGAATCGAACCTTTCTCGACCAACGATACTGGTATTCATTATAACTATCTTTGGACACTCTTCAAAAGCCAACCTGTTCTATCCAGTAAATATTCTTGGCATTCCATGATAATAAGCGCTGACGAGGTGTCACTCATTAGCAGTAACAATTTCGAGAGGACAGACCATGTCCTCGATATTCACACCTTATCGCCGCTCTTGTCCACGTTGTCGATGTTTGCGTCTTGATGTGAATTCTCACTATCTATCGGTATCGAGAAGGCTTCTATATTTGGTACATTAACCGCCGATGTTTTGTCTCAACTAATTGTGAATGCTATAAGACATAGGGTTTCCCGACTACTTCCACCCTGACAATTTCCCCCCGGACAATTCCCACCCAAACGTGACCCTAACTTAGAGACCCTAACCCTAATTCTGACCACAAAAAAAAACTGTATTGTCCGGGTGGGAATTGTCCGGGTGGGAATTGTCCGGTCACGACGCAGAGCTGTGAGACGTTGAGATGTATATGTCGCGTGTGACACGATATATTCATCAACAATCGAATAGAGGAGCAATGAGAACTAATAGAGCTTGCAGGTTTCCAAACAAAAATGGCAGCTGAATTTTCATGTCATGGGGCCCTATTGCTTATAATCTAGGTTCTAAACCGATTGGAATTCGGAAAACTGTATACAGTCAACAGTCGTTGCCATAATTTGCTCTTTGAAAAAGTGAAATATCTGCATCTGAGAGGGGGTATAGCACAGTACCAACATTCTAGTAAGCCAGACTGGTCAGTTTCGAATTACTGAATCGACAATTTCGAAGGGGCAGATGTTCGGGGACTTCTGTGATCTACTGATAATAGATCACGTTTCTTTCCACCGTGCGCAAACGGAAATAAACATGTGATATGTCAGTCTCAAGGAGCATAGCCTAAGGGCTATTGAGTTTATAATTATTACAGCGATGTACGTTTATATTTCTAGAATATATTATTGGAAACTAAAGAGTTGCCGTAATTACACAAACATCAGCAATCTAATTAAGGTATGATTCACGAAAGTAGCTAAAACACATGAATAGAGTGAGGATTTGCTCAACGAATTCCTTGTAGTTAAAATTCATTTATTCATTCATTCATTCAACTTTTTGTTTTATCTTGAAGACTACATATTCTCGTGAAATTATGTCATCATGTTTGCTGTTTCGTGCTTCCTAAAAATTATGCACAGGTAAAAATGATCATTTAGGTATAAAAAATCTGTGGCTAGAATTCCAGGTAAGCTGCCAATTTATCCGGTGATCCTGGCATTCACGATCAAGGGACTTTTTATTCCTTGACTGCAGTCAGGAAATTTATGCAGTCAGAACAGTGTGTGTGGCGCGTACGCGAGATGGCAGCCCCGACCTCCTTCTGTCCGACGGGAACATCGAAATTAACAGTCGGCTTCCGCGAACGCCTCTTATGAAGAGCTGTGCCGCCACGCCACGCTGCGCACTGGGTGGCCAACCGCCGCGGGGCGCATGTGCTGCATGCGCGCCGCAGGCGCGCTCGGGGCTGCCGGTTCCTCTTAGCGAAAACAAGTACTTTGCTGGTACCCCATAGCGCTTCGAACGTGCGTATGTATGTATGTATGTATGTATGTATGTTGTATGTATGTATGTATGTAGTATGTATGTATGTATGAGTGTGTGGGTGTGGGGTGTGTGTAGTATGTGTGTGCAGATGTGACACCTGGCTGGTGAGAGCATAACTTGACCCCACCTGGATTGATGAAATTCATACTTGGTTATTCCCATAATAAGTACAAGATCTTCATTGTTCTGGGGTCAGGTCAAAGGTCATCTGATGTCATCAGCGGTCAAAGTCTGGAAATCTTGTGAAGAGGATAAGTCCAGAATACCTAGTTCAATCAGGTTGAAATTCGGTATGAGCTTTCTTATGGGGAGGACAGGAGTCCTATCATTTTTAGCTTGTTATACTTGACCCCACCTGGATGGATGAAGATCAAAATAGAGTATGTGGGTTACGAATGATGAGTACATGATTCCTATTGTTGCGGGGTCAGATCACAAAGTCCATCTGAGGTCAATACAGGTCGCGAGGTCTTCTAAATCTCGTTCGTCAACTGATAGTTCAAATAACTTTGTCAGATCCAGGTTGAAATTTGTGGTATGAAGTTCTTCTTATGGGGATACAGACAATGTAAGTGTTTAGCGATGTAAAATTGAAATTTTGTTTGAAAAATGTACCTTTTGGTATGATTTCAGCTTGTTTAACGTACTATAACTCGACTCCACCACGGATGGATGAAGCTCATACTTGTTATGTGGGTTCTCCATGATGATTATATGATGCCTTCCTGGGTTGGGTCAAAGGTCATCAGAGGTCAAGAGATCTTGTTACGTTGATATCCATCCAGTGCTATAGTCCGATAAGGTTGAAATTTGGTATGCTTCAAGACGACACCTGGATGGATGAAGTCCAAACTTTGAATGTGAGTGCCCCATAATGAGTTACTACATGAACTCTATTGTAAATTTTGAAAAGCTGTTAAGTTGACATGATCCAGCTGACCGAGTCAGGATCAGTCAAGGAATCACGAAGCCTTTCAGCGCTCATAGCACACGCACACACAGCCCTCAAGGAATAGTCCCTAAAGTGTTATTGCCTCATGAGGGAATATATTACACGAAACGAAACGGATAATGCCATAACGATTAGCAGACATTGACCATACTTCGCCTAAACGTATTTGTCAGACGACAATAGATAATCTTCCTGCCTACCTATCGAGGAAAAATCAGTTTGAAGCAAACGGTCAAGGGGGAAATGTGTCCAAACGATCAGTTATACCTCTCGTATTGGCGAGGTCCTTCCTGTGGTTATCCATTCCCCGTGGACTGGTGGTTCAAGTCATAATCTTGAATATAATTAATTGAATGGATTAACCGTGACAACATCCAAAGGCCCAATGACGTTATTCATCGGCCGACACTCCTTGTTTCTAGAGGTGACATTTTTGTTAAAATAGGATTTGTACAAAAACTGTGTACACATACTATTGTGCGTTAACCCTCATCCACCGCCGGGAATATATTCTCTCTGAAGTATACACTTCGTAATTCATGGAAAGCAATTACATTAACAGAAACAGAAACAGGTTGTCGCCTGTTATACCGCCGCTTCTTTTTTTCAGAGCTACGCATAGTAGTCGAGGAAAGATCGTCGCTGCCGCTAGTTGAACCAAGTTTAAAGAAATTCTTAAAACTCTGTAACCGTCGTCGATAATACACACAGAGGTGCATATATTTCACGGATATCATATACTCGGGTGCTGTGGAGAATTATGGATCCTTGTACGCTTATGGTGTAGTCTACATACAAAGCTGTTCGTTATTTATGAGGCACGTGATTGCATGCGGTGGCGTACCGTGGTATATCGTTTTAATGTTACTTGGTATTTATTAAGTGCTCGTCAAATTCCCCTGGAGGTGTTTTCATTTGCGAACGTTTTAATGTTATATTAGAATGCGGAAAATGTCACCCGAGTGATGTAGGAAGGAAACGGGAAGCAGTTGATTTATTTAGCACTTACCTTTTCATCTCGAAATCGTCTCACCAGGGGCAACAACCTCAGACCACCAATTACAAAATTGGGTTAACTATGTCTAAGATTAAAGCCTTAATTTGGAAACGTGTTTTCTTTTCAACAAGTTATCAATTTTCCAAATGCTAATAAATTTACTAAAAGGCCTATTGGTCGCACTTTGATAATGGATGCCCCATATATCCTCGCACGTGTGGCGTTGCACCGTCAACTTGATGTTTTGCAGATTATCATTCTGCCCTGTATTGGAATGAAGGTTTGAAAAGATTGGGGAAGATGAAATGAAACACCTTTGGATATCCTTTTCAATTCAAATGATAGAATTGACATTCGAATGAATAAATATCTATGTCAGTCAGAGTAACCATAGAGACTCTATCTTATAATTTACATGTTTTGAGCAGGAGTTCGTTCTGAAGACTTACGCACCTGAATGGACAAGTTTATCCCCCAAGGCCAAGTGGCTGCACCCTTTCTTAATGAAACAAAACGCTTGAAGAATTTATGTGATATTCACAATTTCACAGATAGCAGTACGCTTCAATGAAATTAGGTCATGACGCATTGGAAGCAATATGTTTTTATGTTTTTTAGAACGAAACCACAACCTTAGTCTGAAAGAAAATCTGAAAGTCATATATTGTCAACAGGAAATGAACAATTTTAGATTTCCGTAGCTCGTGAACAATCTAACATGAACAATACATTATATTATACACTCCCGTTGATGGAAATGACATTGGTTGTTGATTCAGTGTCATGCTGACTGTAATTATAGTTCTCGGTGAGTGAATTCATGGAAGGAAATTATTCTGGAGAGTTAGACCAGAGAGAAACGGTTTTGGAAAGTCGAGGGGACATGATGACGAGAGATACAGAGATATCCTATTATGATACGACGAACGACATTGACGGAAACTTCGCGGAATTCACTGATAGCTGAGGGCGACTTTACTGCTGAATCATCCCAGTTCTTTCCAACCTTCCGAATTTTGTCCATGGGAAAGATGTTAGATGTGCGAAATCGTTTAAAAGCTCATCGTTTACAACTTTGTCGGAAGCAAATTAATTTAATTGTTGACTTGTCGGAATGACTTGTTATGATCACAGTCCTAAGTTTGTATGATTTGTTATCACTGCGGAATAGTGATTACATGTTTCCCTAAACATCCGACGTGAGTTTTTCGAACTAAGATAAGATTACATCAAACTGTGTATTGAGTCACTCAATGTTGCTGCATGCTGACAGTTATGAGTGACGATTCACTGAGGTCCCTCGGAATACAGTGAGTTCGATACGACGGGAATTCCTTGAGTAATAACAAACGTTTAAATGGGTGTACTAACAACGGCGACCTTGCATACAACGTCATCATAATTAGATGGAAAAGTCGACTTCGAAGTCCGAGACAGTAATCTCAATTCCGCTAATCACTAGGTCTGGACTGGAGTATGACTGCGGCCAATTGTTCCACACCTTCGTATCCACAAATTATTCACATACGTTATCCCTCCCCGAATTAATCTGCGGATTGATTGATGACTCTACGATATCTAAGAGGATTTATTTATAAATGTAGGTGATCCCCAGGGCTATGTCCTTTTTCCCTGGCTTCTTCACTCTCTATACCCGCGACTATCAGACTGAACAGTTAAATGTAGCATCATCAAATATACGATTGATTCTGTCATACCGGTTACCGCCACCACGATTGTTAGGTTTGTCAAGTAGTGTGATGATCACTTCTGACAACTTAATGTGTGGAAAAAGTAAGGAGCTGATAATAGGTTTCCGCCGCACACTTTTCATTCGCGCCCCCATTTATGTCCACGGGGAACTAATAGCCAAATACAAATATTTAGAAACTATGCTGAATAACAAACCTGACTGGTAGAGTAACGCTTATACATAGACAAGCAAACCAGAGGTTGTATGTCTGGGGTTAAACTGAGAAACCTCCGAGTGGATAATACAATTATGGTTCGATTTTATAAATCCCTCAGAAATAATCCTAACAGGGACGTTCTGTACATGTTTGTATTGTTATTGTGTATCACTGTATAATGAGACAATTGTTATGTATGTTCATGTGTCACGAGCCAACTTTCTAATTGGAGACAATAAACTAATTGAACTATCATAATATCACAAACTCGACAATCGCTGCAGATTCACCACGTACCTTGATCGACTGGGCATCCAAACAACAAACCTTTGCTGAGAGCCGTCCATCCAAAGTTCGTTTCTCAACCCGAATCATGCTATTAACACCTGATCAAATAGCTACCTTGCATTATCAGAAGAAAGTCCGCAGTGTAAACGGTTTTTACCCTCCATGGGATTCATTGTCCTTAGTCTGCACGTCCACACTTCGTCGTTCTTGGTCTATAGGCAAATTCAGTTTGTACCATTTATCAGCCTCTAAAAACGAAGGAACAACAAAGCTAATTGCACTCTTCTGCATGAAAACCAGGGTGTTTCTGGTTAACAGCCGAACAGGAACGGAACGCGACAAAAAAAAACGGAACACACGATTCAGCCTGATGGTCACACAACGTACATGAAAGTCAATAGTAACTGAGTATGAATATCATCAGAATAATCATTCTCCGCAAATGTTGAAATGTACCAATACTCATCTGAAAAAAGGTTGTCGTGTGTCAACTCTTCCGATAGGACAACAGTATATTTCTTCACCTGTCATGGCAAGTTTTTCGTACCTTCATTACAGATTCTCTCGAGGGTTATAGGAGTGGTTAATATCGATTGTTTAGCTGGACCACGAGTGTTCGATTCACCTGGAGAAACCTCTGTTGAACGATCGGTTAGCTTGGATAAATGTGTGCCTTGATTTGTCTAGAATTTACAAGGGCTCAACCAATGGTCAAGGGGGTTGATAAGAGCCCGCCCCCCCCCCCCCCCCCACTTCTCCGATCCCTCCGCAGTTGCGCCCGTTCTCGGGGATTTTACTAAAAACTTTCCGATATCCATTTGAGAGTATCTGTCTATTCATTGTTCGAAAATGTGAATTTTCTTTTTCCTCGCTAGCAATCTTTAATGAATAGATACGAGATACGTAGATAAATTTATGCTGACGTCAGCAATGACGTCATCAAAATGTGAATAGGATACACCTGTGGAACTATCCTAGTTCTTTCCGATAATCTATATGTATGTGCTGAACGCAGTTCGTATGCGGTACTCTTCCGAGGCAAATCGTTGTAACTGTTGTTATAGATGTTTTAATTTGTGTTGTGATTCAGTTGCGCGAACGGAAAGCCGGATCATATTCTTGTATCTTGGACATTGGAACTCCGCACATACCTTCATTGAAATATTCGCCAGTTCGCCTCGTCTATCATTTCCTGTACATGGAAAGTTGCAGCAAATTAATTCTGGAATGTTCCAAAAAAATCACATAACGTTTTTTTTTTTTTTATTCTTCTTCAGTAATGTCATGAATGACACCGTAGTGTCAACGCGCAACTCTCACTGAGTGCAGTGATACCACTACACCACTCTGCTTATCCTTATGAAATTTAGTTCCCCCTGCCTGCCCTTAGCTCTTGGCTGATTCGGGAGTCTGCACACTAGTTGTGGTAGAACTCCTTCTATGTTTTGGGTTCGCTGATGAACTCTCTCACAGTTTCCATAACACCTAGTCTATCGCTAATTAGAGTTTACTCTTGCTCCTTTGGTTCAAGCTCATGGAAACAGGTCCCCCCTTTTCTCCTCCCTCCCTCCCTAAACAGGTCCCCCCTTTTCTCCTCCCTCCCTCCCTAAACAGGTCCCCCCTTTTCTCCTCCCTCCCTCCCTCCGCTCTAACCCCCCCCTCATCCTCTCTCTCCACTCTCGTGTTGTTACTTTTTAGGCAATGCATCATGTGCTCATTATAATTATACAACGTAGTTCAATTCTACTTCTGCAACGAGGACATATGAACAAAGTGCACTTTAATTGTCAGCAACTCTGAACCCTCTCAAAATCCAATGTTTCATCCTCTAACAGTCCGCTTCATTTTTCCATTCACATCTATAACCTTCAAATAATCACGTCTAGTATCAGCAAGCTCAGATCTGCAAGCTGCCTCTTATTACCCTCGTCTTCCGGTCGGGGATCGATCATCACCATATCCTTGTCTGTATCCTAATTAGATATAATTACCATCATTCAAATATAATTTGCATTCCCGTCCCAGGTACATATACTACATCTGCAGAGAACATAAAGTTCGAAAGATGAGTGGAACAGAGACTGTCAAATAATGGGAAATGTTCGATTGTAGAATCTACAGTATTGCGCAATGGATCGCAGCAGAAAGAAAAACAGTGTATTATAGCGCCTAAACCTCCATATCTTAGGCGCCCCCCCACCCCACTCTCAATATGCGAATGCACTTGTGACATCACGGGGCAAACCACAGGATCCCCTGTTATACAAAGTCAATGTGAAATATGTACTTCTGAAAACACTGTAGCAAACGAATATGATGGAATCTGAGCAACGTTTACGAAATATTGAAGGATGATCTAATTCATTCTAAGTGACTAAGAATAGCTACCAGGAATCTTAGGAATCCTCATATCTAGCCAAAATATGAAATTCAGCTTTATTGAAACTCCTTTATCTACCGTGCTGCAATAGACATTCTTCAATTTGGCAATTTGGAACCTTTCATTTGATATCTACCATGGCTGATTGATGTTCCTATTTTCTTTTAGTATGACAATTGTACCTCCTCATATAATATGCGATATTTATACTGGGTTTAATAAATGAACAAATGAACCTATTTTCGTATTTCTGTTATCAGGCCGCTAGTAACATATCCACCGTATAGAATCTATAAGTGGCCTTTGAATCGTTCCCCGAATGATGCCATAGATTACTCGAATTAAGCAATTTAAATAACTCAATGTAACATGCTAGAACCTCCAACTTTCGGGTGTGGGGTTTCGACAAGTCTCCTTTCACTTCTGATAGTTCGAAGGAAAATCTGTAACATGACCATTGATTGGCCTTTATCAGTCCTTCTGATCCAACGTCACCGATACACAATAGTTTGGCCGCTCGCACCAGAGTGATAAACTGATATGGGACCTTCCCTATCACTAACCCATACACAGGTCGTACTGGGTTACTCAAACCAAAGTGACAAACCGACGTGGTCCGACTGATCACAAAACAATACACGAATAGCTCTGGAAATTACCCCAGGCAACAGTTCAATGTGACCAACCAATACAGAGATGGTTTGGTTTCTGAAAATATCTCCGAATGAGAGAGGGTTCATTCTCGTTCTAAATTATTATTGTCACTGGAACATCCGATCCTAGGCACAGTACGCAGAGGCTCAGGCACTCGCACCAAAATAGTAAACTGACGACTAACCGACTAACTGATCACTAATCGATACACAAGTCATTCGACTCAGGTGCTGAGCCCGGAGTAACAAACCAAAGTGATATTCTTGATTACAAATCAACACACCAGTAGCTTCGGGGAATCCAAGCAATAGCTCGATGTGATTAACCAATACACAGATGGCCTCGGGTACCAATCACCATATCTGAAAAGATCTCCGAATAGGAAAAGGGTACCTTCTAGTTCTGGATAAATAATATAAATTTCATCAAAACTCCAGACAGCCCTCCCCCTACCATTACAACGGTGCTACTAGCATGACGGCGACCGGCAGATGTGGCTAATCATCAGCTTCTTCCGGCCGTCGTCAGAAAGACCACTTAAGCACGAGGAATCTAAACCCTCAAACCCAAACCCGGGCAAATGCCGGACGTAAATTTTCCAGCAGTGTAGACTATTGTTATCTAATCGAAGCACATGCAAAAAATATTTAACCCCATGCAACATGACCCACATGACACTATCTACCACATCTACGTGTGCTCCTTGCGGCGCATCTCGCTGGATGACATTTCCGCGACAATCCGTGACAGCCCATCGATTTATGTTTTTAAGAAATCTCTTAAAACATACTTTTTCAGATACCATTTCAATTTGTAATATTCTTTAGTATCATTTAGGGTTGCATTTGTGGTCCGGTGGGCTCGATATGCAGGACACCAACGTATGTATCCCGTAAAGCCCTCAAATTAATACAGCCCCCCAATACAAGTCAAGGTTATTACTAATTAAGATACCATCTGACCCAAAACGGGCAGCAGAAAATTAGGGCACAAGGTAACGAAGCAAGCCAATTTCAGGGACCGTAACCCAACGGCTAGGTAGTGGAAGCCACCATTCGGGTAGGATTGCGTCCGGATACACTACACACACACTATCATATACAGTAGGATAATGCACCTACACGCCACCTCACGAATGCTACATGACGGAAACTGACTACACTTGAGCCAGACCGGAGACAAGACCCTGACGCAGTCGAACAGTAGTCGAAGCCCAAAACGCACGAAACACCTAGACGTGTTACAAAACACACGCTACTCTCCCCTCTGGGACTGAAAATTCTTAGAATGTGAAGATACAAGTCAGCGTTAACTATTATCTTGCAATCTACAGTCTCCCGCAAACTGAACAGAATACATAACCCAGCACCGAGCATCGACGTGCCTCACTGCTCGTGATAACCACCTGCCATTGAAATGTCAAGTTTAGTTTTTTAAGAGGTCCCAGGAAGAGAAATATCTCATGAATGACCTTGATGTTACAGTAACCGCATAGAAATGAATTGGAATCAAAAGAATTCGCCCACATTCCAGGAAGAACAAGTCAAGATTGTTTTAGAGGCATTTGCAGTCTAAGAAAAACAAATATCTTCTCTGGAAGGCTATGCTGCTCAATGATTACTCTTCCCTCCCGAAAAGTATTCGGAGGAAGAGGCAGTGGAACCATTTCAGCTGAAACCAATTAAAATCACCACAATGAACTGAGGCACTTTAATTTCGCCTCATTTCCCAAATCTGAGATAGCTCATTACTTTGGTAGCCCCCGTTGGACGTTTTCTATTAGCTGCCTATCTGAGGGCCGAATTTCGGGAGTTTTTACAAATTTTCTATTCACATGTTTTCCTCTTTTCTCTGATTTCTGATATCCAGTTGTCTTCTTATTCCCAACAACTTTTAATCAGTCGTGTTGCCTACTTATTATACTATATTATCAGATCCATATGACACCGGACCTTGAACTCAAGTTCTCAGTGCAGTTGTGAACAAACATTTGACCATCACAGGCGTTCTAATAGCCATTCATATTCGTTCCACCACACATAAACCAATACTATAATATTGACTGAATCTAGTTCACTGTTTTATTACGTTTTTGTACATGATTCTGTGTATGTAGCTTACAACAGATGTGACCATTTTCCTGTAATCTTTGGGAGGCCAGATGCGAACTTCAGAAGCTTCTCGCTGGCTGATGGAATAGATCGACTGTCTTATGGACAATATGCCTCAGTATAGCTTATGAACAGTAAGCTCATCGAGAACTCCGTGGGGGGCCAGGAGAATCAGCCTTGTGGACCAGGTTAGGCCAGTATGGTGTAGATTGCTCATGCCTGGCTTACACTTAGTATACCTAGGCAGCGTACGTACACACTCCACGTGCGGTGCATCTCGGATCAGGGTCAAAGAATCACACACACTGCTGGCCACCAGACCGACAGTCTGTATGCTCCAATAAAACAGACCTGTTTGCGAGTATATATCTTGGTTGCCATGTCATGAATTAGAATAAACTTGGAACAGTGGAAATCTCGTTTGTAACTCCTATATAGCCACTCATCATCAATTATGGGCTCAGTTTGCGGTATTAAACCTTACATGAGAAAAAGGAGTATCATGTCGTGTCATCTATCTTGTAACACTTGTATTTACCATTGCATCCGCTTTGTCACCATATCAGCAAAAGTATCGTGGTCAACTGCACAAGAAACATCGTCCATTTGTCTGCCCGATTAGTAAGCGTGAACATCGAGAATCCAGAATTCAAGATTGGATAGAGGCCTATCACATGATTGATCCAACGACCTTGCGAACAATACAACTAGGTCTCACTGGCATGTAATTATGATATGAGGAGGCGAGACTGATTGCTCTTATAAAAAATACATGTTACTTCTCCTTCTCTCCATCAGTAAAACCTCCAGCCAAACGTTTCGTTGAATCCGTGTACGTACATGTACAATTGGTCAGCTAAACATTTGAAAGAGTGAACTCCAACCATACCAAGCTTTGCTAATTTTGTTATATTTTATTAGTCCCTCCCTAATAGAATCAGGCTTACACATGAAATCACCAATACTAGCAGGAGACACATCAGCAACACTGCCGTCGGATTCATTCAAGTTCGAGTAAATGGAGAAGACATATTATTCACCACAAGTTAGGTACCCCAACAGCTCCTGGAATGTAGTGATCGTCGTCCCCGATTCAGAATCGATCAATTATCCAATGTAATGTCCGTGAATTTCTACTTCTCTCTAACATAGGGAAAACAAAACGTTCACGGATTATCCCTAATATTAGAGGCATTCTGTTTGGCATCAGTCACCGCAGAAGCATTAACTCAATGACATAAACTGGAAGAATGATAAAGGTCACCACAATGTGTAAGACCAGGGGAACAACCCTTGTCATCTAATATTATCATTGTTATTAGGTCGCTTTGTC
Source organism: Sclerodactyla briareus (assembly GCA_026419785.1). NCBI lineage: Eukaryota > Metazoa > Echinodermata > Holothuroidea > Dendrochirotida > Sclerodactylidae > Sclerodactyla > Sclerodactyla briareus. The sequence goes on along the minus strand of JAODTK010003333.1, from coordinate 291,184 downwards.
TAAGGAACTCTCATATCCTCATTAACTTTTGACCATGATTATAACAACTCATAAAACTCCATGGGGTACCGACTTGACAAGACACATGAAACCCAATATAGTTTTCAAATGCACCAAAATTATCGATACTTTCTACATTGTTCATTGAATCAGGATTACTGCTTAGGAATAAATCTGTTCGGTATGTTTTCCAGTGGAAAATGTACATGTTCAGCAAGGAACAGCCTTGGGTAACATAATAAGTCAGAACAAGAGGCAATCTTCGGAGTTGCAGGATCTCATCGGCAAATATTTTGCGAGTTGCAAATAGACACGATTTATCGGAATACGTGTGAAATAGCCGTTTTTCACAGAAAATATTCATAATCATAGAGATTTCCGGGAATTCCCAGCAAACAATGCTGGGAACTCCGTGTTTTGATACTCTGTTCCTTGTTCTGAAATTTGGAACTATTGAGTCCTCCCAATGTTCCGACTCTCAAACATTTCAAATTTTGGCTAAAAATTGAATTTTCTCACCAAAATTCACACTTTGGTAACTTTCGGTTGATTGCATGGAAACTTTTGTAATTTGTGTTTTTTCGCATTGTTACAAAATTCAAAATCATTCAGCTATTGGAATCAACAAGTATCTGGAAAAATAGTGAGGAAGATTGTAAAAATGGAAAATTGCCTCAAAATGTGTTTTCGCCGCTAATTTTCACGATTTCAATTGTTTACACCTAATTTCGAGTGAAAATATGTGCTTTATGTGCTTTGTGACTATTCAGGTGTGTTCTATAATCGGCCTCTCCAGAATAGAGATGTTTGTGGAAAATCCATCAGTGCGCACACATACACACGCACTCAGGGTAAATCAGGGTAGTCAAATACCTTAGAGTTAAAAAAACAGTCAATTACCGACTTTTTTGTGAGATAGTTCTGTTGATCTAAGTGCCAGGAATAATGATAATATGGCTCATGTACAAAGATACAAAGTGAATCGAAAGATCCCTAGCAGGGGAATCAACTGCCATAATACGCCTGCAAAGTGAAATGACATTTCTTTTAATTACATTTGTTATAGGATGGATATTAAGAGAAGGTAGGATTTCTGTACTCTGCGACTGCTCATTCTATCCCAAAGATTGTTTGACCAAATTAGTACCCTGCAGAGTCTCAAGTTTACGGAAATCGCCAATGATTATTGTTATTCACCGGAAACTTCAATGAGCATATCGAGCTTTGCGAACTGTTGGAAAACTATTTATATCGGAGTACAAATAATCCTCGGGCCATAACCGATGGTTGACCACGGGCATCATTCTTATCTTTACCATGAGAGCTGATATATGCTATAGAGATGTTATCATTCCACCCGAGTGAAAAGGTTGCAATATACACGTGGGTGAATGATATCTCGTGGAATAAATTAAAGCTCTCTCAAAAGTATCTTATCTGTTTGACACGCATGATGGGTCCCCGTTTTCGAAAGGTCAATAGGAGATTGAAGTCTCTCTGACAACTGAAATCCAAGTACGTGAGTCAGCTGAGAGTGAATGATAACTGTCTACCTCCAATGTTATTTACGAAGTATTTCAGACTCTGACCTCCGCTTACTCTGGATCCGGTTCATGTTAAGACGGGTTCATTCAATCGTTAGGGATAACATACAAATACCGTCCATTGTAGCGTTCCCGACTTATTGTGTCACCGGCCAGTTTTAGTCAAATATGAATTTCTTATCTTGCCATTTCAACCATAACAATTGAGCACAGGCTCTTGGATTGATCGTAGAAAAGCTACATTATGTAATTATAGCCAAACGAACATCATATCGACCGAGGCATATATATGACAGTGACACCATAAGAGAATAGGCAGACGTTTCCAGCATTCCGAGGAATTTTCTTCAAAGGTCAAGGAGCAATCGCGGGCACAGTCACTAGTGACAGTCAAGGAAACGACCACGAGAGAGACACCAAAGTAACTGTTTTCACCTACGGAAACTGAAAATGATGTCCCCATAAAACACATTATTACCACGTGACCCATGTATGTAAATTTGGTGTGGGAAAGTGAATCATAACCGGTTTATAATTCCAGTACTAACCACCGGCTAGAGACGACACCTGTATTTTCCTGTTGGGGAGAATTTGAATTGGCGATCAACGGACCTTTTGAGTTTTCACTGCGTACAAGTTGCATACAGTTACAAGATGTAGGGCCTATACAAAGCTATATCGTGCCTGTACGCATTCTATTGCTTGAATCGTTACTAGGCCTAGCTGGATAATTCACGGAAATAGGTTTATATAGATTTTATCACTTAATTCCTTCGTCGTTCTTTTCACGACACTGGATGTGAATTATGACACATGCAGTTTATGATGCCATAATCATTAGTCCAGGGTCGAAGGACAAACTCCGGGTGGATGATGAGAAGACTGGATTAGTGCGGAACTGAGACTGGTCTGAGATACGCGATTTCGTCTGCGATGGTCCAGGAAAATACTACTCTAATGTTGGAGTGTTACATGAGCATGAAGGTAAACATCCATGGAACATTTGACAATGCAGTTGGTATTTATTTCTATGGTTTTTCCATATTTGACAGCTGACTAGGTTATTTATATGGAGATACTGCAATATGTCTGCACGTTGAGTAACTCTCATGAGTTGCGCGGAGGCGAAACAAGGGATAATTGAGACCTAAAGCGCAGTGGCGAATATCATGTCAAATCGACGCCACATAAAAAGTTGACCGTTCACCCAACCCTCTGAAGATTCACCTACTGTCATAAATTTTGTAATCACCGGCTGAACTTCTCTGATACAGTCCCACAGATGCAGTTCAAGTCCCCTTCTGGGAACAATCCGGCACGCTCTACTAATGAAGTTTAGACAAACAAAATACGCAACAAAACTGCCCAGCCGCATCGGACTAGAATACTGTTTCAACAGAGAATTATACAATTCCATTGAAATGAAGTAGACAATCAGGCGTAAAGTTGTCTTATGGGGTTCTCGCATTTTAGTGCATTCATGCCCCTGTAAGTTAATCGTTTGTTCGAATGTGTTATTGTAGAAGAAGCATTGTTGCCCATTGTTTCTTATCGCCGAAAGCGCAAGTGCTCTGAGCAGTGTGCGCAGCTAATAAGGGACCCCGGTGAAGAGATATGATCAATTGGAAAACCAAAATGAAATGATTGACTGCGTGACTGCAAAATATCCCTAGAACGCTATCCCTCCTGGAAACGATCAAAATTTCATGTGCGGCTCACTATGGTATGATGAATTCACGGTGATGTTGTAATACTGTAGTAGCTATTTGGACTAATTTAGACTAGCGGTTTGAAATAGGAGATTGTGAGATGTCGTACTCACAGGATGAGACGAGAAAAAAGGTTCAGTATAATCAAATTTGGCGGACATGGAAATACGTGCACTACTCGCCTGGCCGGACACATTTTGTTCTATCGATAATACTGCTCATATTCGTACAGATGATCACATAAAAAGTCACGAAACCAATAAACTAAATTAAATGACGCGAAAAACACATGGTGCATTTATGAGGGATATACATATCCTTGTGAAAAAAGGTCACTTCCTCCCTGATGACAATGTGTACTGAATATTTAACTTTAGATAATGAGTTGCTGTTCGTCATTATTAAACCTCTCATTTGTTTATCAACTCATCATTCCGTGTTTAGTTCGAAAATGTACGCTCGAAAGAACAGGACAATCCTGATCAAATATATGAATAACATGTTCGTGTTTTCACCAATCAGTTGTTGTTTACATCACTCAGTGACAGTGACGAGTTCAATAACATTATTGACATATGATTGTATATCAACGTAAGCCTTCATTCCATAAATAATGAAACGAAGGCTCATGAAGCAGCCAAAATGGCGCCACTGGCCACTGAAGTGGATGTAAAGCACACAAACAAGACTGAAAAACACCCCTCTCCAACGCAGTAATAATAGTTCGTATATTTGTACATATTTTAATTAGTGTCAGCTGTCCAGACAGCTTTTATCATAAGTGGCAATATAGCCATAATTGTTATTTTATCTCTTCTCTTCATTTTGAAAAGTGTATATCCCCATTTCAGTAGGCAAGTTTGTTTATAGTCTAGAATTGTGTTGACGATGGGCGCGCCCGGCACTATTCATTGAATATTTTTCATCCACCTCCAAGAGAGCAACGTATCCACTTTTTCCACTTAATTCATTAACAGTGTTCCTTTTTAAATAGGGAATAAGGTACACATACGATGGCCTATATTGCATAACTGAAATGGATCATGTAATAATGGGGGATTAGAATTCCCGGATTGCACACTTGTGGTTACACTCGCAGTTGCTGCGAAAAAAAAAAATAAAAAAAACACAATGCCGTGTTAGTAGCCTAACGTGCAGTGGTGGTAATGCGTGCTGCCAGGCTGGGAGCAGGATGGGAGAGAAAATTGAAATCAATACTTGACAACGGAATCAAACAAAAATTCTTGTCTGGATTTGTCAGGTTCTAACAGGTCTTCTCAGCCGCATACCTGACAGTACCAGCTGATACCAGACCAGCATATCCAAGACCACGTTTACCTGTTGAAAACTGATGACAAATACAGTATTTTAGTCGATGACAGATGTATAGTATTACAGTAAATCATTTCGCGGAGTAGGGTTTCTGTTAGTTCTGTGTAGTGTCTCCCTCAGGTTTATACGGAATTGACACTATTTAAGTCAGATAACCATGCTTCACATTCCTTCTATTTTGTTAGTGCTATGGAGCTTGGACATTTGACTGTTGTGCATTGATTCAGTAAGTTGTAGTAGGTAGTAGAGCGGAAACGAAAAACGTCTCGGGCGCAGCTGTGCACCAATGCTCCCCAGGCCCCCCCCCCCCCCATTCATTAGGTGTATCGGGACTGAAATTGTTAAGCTGCAGCGAGGATGACAGCCTTGTATTTTGTTAGTGTAATCGAGCTTCGACGTTGACTGGTTCGCCGCTGTCAGTGCGTGTAGTAGGCGTCGCTAATGGAAGGCTATTTGGTGCTGCTGCCAACTCAAATGTCCCATTATTAAGATCACATTAACCACATTAACGTTCTTAGCTTATCATTGGACTATGACACATGTGGGTGTATGTCACTCCGTAATCATTTTTTCTGGGTTTATCATGGACAATTTGAACACGTACTGCGCTTTGCCGAGGGTTGCTGCCGGCAATTTTGTTCAGGCAGTATGTACTGTACTTCATATTGAGAATGTTACTGCAGTATATGTATTGTTTTCATTCATATGTGATGTTAGAGGTAGGGTGTGCTGTGTATTCTAGTTGTAATATCGAGTGAATGAGGGATGAGATGCATTCATGGTTGTTCCGTTTGTGATCCAAGCTCGTTTAATGCTGGCGTCACATTTTCCCAAAGTTGACTCCCGATGGCAACACGACGGTGGGAATGTAACAATCGGGGCATTCGTGTTGACATCCTGGGCAATCATGTAGACAGCATGGCCAAGAATGTCTAGCTGGTGCTTTTCAACCTTCGGCAGTAACTTCGGGAGTGCTGTCAAAAAATATTCCGACGAAGGCAAAACCATGGTGTTCAATGCGTTGGTGATCCTATTGCCTTAGCTGATACCATCGTGTGGCATTCGTGTGAACCTGTTGTGAGCCTGCGGGATTTAGTTCGTGTGGTTATCAGGGTCTGGTAAACGGGGCACCTCTACTTCCCGAAGTCAACACGGTTTTAGAAACACGACTTCACGATATTCCTCGAAGGCCTTCTGTGTACTATCGTATTCATAGAAGACCGCAGGTAGATAGCCCTTATTAACATTCCAAGACTTGGACTTGAACCCCTAGGTGAATATACCAACAAAAATATTTTCTGCTGGCTATTCACGATTATAGAGGACCGAAAGTTTTTACCATTAACTTCAGTATGAACCTACACCTGACGGACAGGGCACGTCAAGTCATATTTTGATGAGAAAATAGGTAACAAGACATGCCATGTGTTAATCCAAGGCTGACACTATATTACCCAGTACATCGAATAGCACACAGCTCTGTGAGACATGCCGTGCTCTGGGGCACACACTATGTCAAGAACTCACAGTAATGTTGAAAAAGAGGGCCCCTTCTCCTATGGATACCCATTTACTGCTGTCTAAAACCAAAACTGTTGTCAATGATACTGACTCACAGTTATTGATATAGTGTTAATTGCCCTCCTTGGATTGCAGTGAGTGCTCAAATTTCTGTGTCGCTCTCAGAGTCGGCGTTCTTATCGGAAGCGGAGTCATTGGACTCACCTGTAGTAATGCAAAAATGCGTCGTCGCCTTGTGGATACTGCTTAAAAATATTCGTCTAGAGACATATCAGCGGTAGCAGATCCTTCGTAATATGAGGAGTGCAGTACCTCTTGGTGTATGAATTCATCCATCTAAAGTCGAGTAGATCCAATCACGATATGTATATGTGACGTATTTCCTCGGGCTCACAAGATGCTGGTGTGGTGGGCTTCCCGCACAGGGATTCAGATGAGCACATTCGACTCTCATGAACTGTTTAAATGGTCAATACGTCATCCCAGATGTTGACAAGCAAGCGCGGTTCTACGGGTGGGAGGGGGGGGGTCCACAGGGAGGTGGGGAGGAAGGGTGGATGTGCTCGAGCCCCCTCCCCCCGGGTGACGTTACGAGGGTTGTTGATATGTTATGTTGAATATGCGTATTGGCATTGAGTTCGCAAAGAGTACACCGCCGTCTACGTCTCAAGAGGGGATAAGATATCATCAATTCATGTAGACATGCCATGAGGAGTTATTGACAACCTATTGTTGACGCTGAATAAACACACAAAACACTCAATAGAATGATTCATGTTTCGAATGCATGGCAATGAGTATTTCATGTGTAGTGAAATTTTTGCGTACCTACTACCTTCATCCAGATGCTACACCTAAATATTCCATTATTCAAGTGTGCAGTCTGTTATCAGGTCAACTAGTCAATCAAGCAATCATGCAATCAATCGATGTGCTTATTGGGAAGTACTGACCACTGACCTGATCGACGTTGACTCATCGTGAACTGGTGAGCAATTACGTTAGTCTCCTCACCATGAATGTCAAAGGGAACCTGTCGTGTGGGTCCATGAATCACATCGCACCTTGATCACACTGGACATGGTTCCATATACAATGTGCCCGCCCGCACGCGCACCCCCGAGCACAACAAACTGTAATGTACCCACATCCCAATCAAAAGAACCCCGATTTAGTTCCTGCAATCATTTTTTGTTTTCTATTCCTGACATTCTTTATTATTACTGATTTTTTGTGTCTCAGGGCAGAAGAGTCCACTCTTCATCCTATTAATCTCAACAAGATACGCTGTGCCTATCGTATTCCCATAATTAGAACGACTCCGTTATAGTTTCTGTTTTTTTTTTTTTTGTCACTTCAGTACTGCAATGTTCTATATTCCGATGGCTGTTGCATAGGGATGGTTCCGTCACGAATTATTAAAAAACTGGGACTAATCGTTATCCAGAGACGTGAAAAAGATTTGGATGACAATTCCAAGTCAGCGCGGCCTCAAATGCCCAGGCAGAATAGTTGCCTTCATATGAGCTTGACTAGCTGATCAAATGATGACAAAAAATCGAAAGAACGACAAAAAAGACAGAATGCCCGCTTCATCTGCATCGTTCACGGAATCAGCTTCACTATTCAAGACTAAATCCGACGTATTATGTTTCCCGGTGGAAAATTGTACATGTTGAGAGCAGAAATAATCTGTGTAACATTGAAAAATTAAAAGCAGGACTACCACTACTGCCATCAGACCAAGCATACCCGGGAAATATATAAAAACCATCCTTGATTACTGACTATTGTATGCTTATGCCAGAGCATTAGATATAAGATGGACATTTCTGGTAACAAGCTGATTTTTTCAACATAGGTTCAGAAAAATGTGTAGATTAACATACTAAAACTCCCCGGAAATCCCAGTTGTGGAAACTTTGAAATCCAAGATGGCGTCCAAAATGGCCGCCATTCCCACTGTTTGGCACAACTTTGTCTCCAAATTATCACAGGGAATGAAAAAGGTGTTATTTATATGTTTAGAGGCACAAGAAATTAAATGAAACATGTATCTTAGTAATCCGACGCTTCTATATGACATAAAACCAAGATGGCGCCCAAAAGTCGATTCAAAATGGCCGCCATTTCCAATGTATGCCATATTTTTTCTTGACAGTTCAGTACTGGAACAACTGTCTAAATATATGTGTTGAGGTATGAGGAATTAATATAATATAATTAATTTCTATCTAAGTAAGCAAATGCTATAGGCATAAACAGGGTGGCGCCTAAAGATTCAATAAAATAGCCATTTTTATGGGTGCAATGTAGTCAGGGGGTCGGCATATAGTTGTACTGACAAATCTGACCTCCTTCGACCTCGGGCTGATGGTGCATTCTTCTTTGTCATCTTCACCTGGTTTCACAGGAATTGGGTTATAACATAACTGGACACTGCACTTATTGCTACTGGAAGTGTCATTCATCGGCCCCGTTTCTTACAGCAGCAAGTCATATTGCTGCATCCATCGGATTTGCACTCACAAATTGTAATAGTCTCTTAACCCCACCTAATACAGACCCAGGTGAGCGTTGTTTGCGATCATACAGACACTCCCATTGTCTGTAATTGGAGGAATGAGAAAGCAACCCATCCATTAGATCTCTCCAGATATTGGCTGTATTCACGAATGATTCAAAGAACATGGTCCGAAAATATTTCGCACTAGCCAATGTACATTGGTACAGTGACTTGTAACATAATAATGCATAGCAGTTTAACATTGTGGTTCTTTTAAAATATGAATGGCAAGACAACGTAAACATTTCCATAAATGATTGCAACACCTCATATGGATCAATTCAATATACGTATATATTGTATAGAGGAGCGGAAAAACCAATTTTCATGGTGACAGGTAATTTTCACATACCTTACAAACTGAACAGGAAGTGCCTCAAAAGCTACTGCAAAAGATCGCCAAAAAGGCGAAAAGGGATATCCGTACAACTATTTATCACTCCAATACTACAATTATATTGGTTTAGGGAGAGAACGGAAAAAGAGCAAATCAGAAAAAATGTTTAGCAGAAAGTCAATAACGAACATTAGCGGAGATTCGCATCGCTGCAAAATGGCAATTAATACTTAAGTCTTCAGAAAGGCATCAAAAATACAACATCAAACACGATATGAAAGTAGTACGTAGAACGAAAGATCTTTGCCAAGAGCATTAGATCAAAATTACCCAAGGATGGACAAATCGAAATCCAAATCGAGTATTCACGAGGAATGTAGTGGCACTCATACACAAGTTAGCAAGAGACACACCAATATATACGCCTCATCAAGTTATTTCTGGGTATTTGTGAGGATTTGTACGAGACTGGGCCGCAAGCTCGGAATTTAGAAGATGGTGTTGCAACCCATCGTGGCCGAATTGCTTGGACTGTCCATGGACGTGCTACTATTGAGGACACTCGTAAGGCATTTGAGCAATTGAAGGGCATGACCTACACCCAAGAATGCTCTGAGCTGGTGGCCAGGCCTGCCCCCAGTTGTTTGCTGGCCTCTACTGCCTGTTGGGGCACTGGTGTTCCCCCCAACTGGGACTGGAAAAGAAGACTACCTGTTCCAATCATCCGGAAAGGTAAGGGTGATACAGTACTTGGGACTGGCATCGATGAGTTTTTACATCCTCTCATATCCTGGCAGAGTCATTGCTAGGATCATCCCAAACAAAATAAGTTGTCAGCTGCTTGTACATCAGCGTCCCAGACCGTCGGGTTTCACTCCCAAACACCCACTGTGGATTGCATCCCGGCTCTGTGTGTCCTGTCTGAGCGGATAGGAAATCTGTGAGGTTTTCGTGTGGCCTATAAAAATTTCCGCAATGCCTTTGTCTTTGTGTGAGGAAGGCCTCTGGAGAAGTTGAGCTACGTAGTGTGTCAACCTGTCTTATTCGCCTGATATCCTCTGTATTCAAGTATTCTGGCGTGAGATCGCTGTTAGCGTGCTTGTGGGGTTAGGGTTCTTCCCCGATTCAGCATGGTGATACAAGGTAAGACACTGCTCAACACATGTATGACTAGATTTTGGAGAGGGGTGCGGGTCATTCGGTGAGTTTCGACTTCGGGATGCTGCTGCATTGTTTTCCGATTTCTCAGTTGAATGCCCTTGGAAAAAACAAAAAAAAAAAAAACACTTAGTCGAGAGGCAAATCCATTGGCATTCAGTGGCGGCATGGACCAAGACCGGAAATCCAGTCTTTTTGGTGGATTTTGGACAGTGCTGCTAGTCTGTTCAGGTGTGTGCGAGACCGTGGAATTCCTAAGTCATTAAGTTTACCCCGGAGGTGTCATAAGTGAGCCGAGGTCAGTAGACGCTTCAGACTGGCATAAAAGTCACTTGTTGTGTGTGCGGTCGCCATATTTGAAGCAGACGACCAAGCTCCGTGTTATTGGCTCTTTTGTGCATCCAGTATTACTATATATGCTAGTACAGTGAGGCTTGGAAGCACAATTTTTGGGGGCTGAGACGACAGTGGTTAGATTCCTCTGACTACTTCACTTTGTCGCACTCTTAGTTACCGCTGGCAGATCGTGTATCCAATGCCAGGGTTCTCGGGAGGCAGGGATAAATTAGGTAAGCGGCCGGTTTCGCGATCGAACAAAAACTGCACTTCTTGTGGGCATATGACACGCCTTCCGGCAGACGATCCTGCTCACCATGTATTTGTGACGGGACCACGCGTCTTCCTGGGGTACCTTAGGGCATTGAAGGGGAGTTTCCCAATCCCAGGACTAGGCCGTTTTGCTGAAGGAGCCAGGCGATTGGTAGGCGCGGGCGGATTGGCTAGGTTTTCATCCAGGCATGTACTTCTATTAGTGGTTGAGTGGGTGAGTGATCTTATTCCCGCGGCAATTTGTAGTTTCTGTCCGTGAATACCATAACAAGGGGTATGGAGGCTGGTGGCCAGGCCCCAGTATTAAAGTTCCTCTTGACTCCCAAATGGAATCAGCAACAGAGAAAAAATGTATATGCAGGATCAGCTGATTCTGCCCAAAAAAAACAACCTTGTCTCCCCGCCTCTACGGCCCACTGATCAGAAAGACTGGTTACGCCACCGTTCCCTTTATATGCCCATGTGTGTCAATCCCTGATCAAGTCGAGACGGAGGGGGATGATTCCCCCTAACGTCATTTTAAAGTTTGCAGTCAAACCCCCGACTGATGCCCTGGTTTGCATTCATAATTTGAGTGGTACAACATAGACTCTACCGGTTTTTAATTGTGATAACACAGCTTAGGCTATCCTATGCTATACTGTCAAACATGTAGGATCGAAATACAGTCAAACTAGACCTCGACCTCGTTTCGGGTAGTTGATGTCGTTGAATTGATCAAAACGATTCTCCAAATGGAACATCTCCGCTGACAGAAGCTACATCGTCATTCCTGCAACATTGTATAATGTAAAGCATGAACGATGAACGATTATTACATGAGACATCAGAAGAGCGGTTCCGCCATTTTTTAGAAAGTTCTCACTTGTTTGTATTTTCATTATTTTGTTGTTCATTACACTCCAGGAGAAGAATTACTGTTGGGTTCCTCATGCATCCTATAATTAGATGATTGTTTAAGAGAGTTTCAGTGAAAAATTAGTTCACAGGACTTTGGTTCTATTCTGAGATACTTTCCTATTGGCGTATTAGGTCAAGCAAAGAATTGAGGGGGGGGGCATTTTGGACGCATCTGGTCCAGGCAGCTTGCGAGCATTCAAGATACCTATTGCACGTAATCTGTTTAATCAAGCATGGGATTCAACACCTTTCTACTTTTCATGCTAATCTGGAGGCATATTGATTGGCAGAAATGAGAAATGGCGGCATTTTGAAACATTTTTGGCCGCCATATTAGTTTAATGCTATATAGAAGATCTGAGTACTAAGATCACTGTTCAATTGAATTCCTCATGCCTCAAAACATAGAAATTGACACCTTTGTCATACCCTGTGATAATTTGGGGACAAAGTTGAGCCAAACCGTGATAATGGCGGCCATTTTGGACGCCATCTTGGATTGCAAGGTTTCCACAACTGGGATTTTCGGGGAGTTTTAGTATGTTAATCTACAACTTTCTGAACCTGGCTGGAAAATTCAGCTTGTTACCAGGCATGTCCATCTTTAGGGTCATTTTGAGCTACGCCTTGTGAATCTTGTCAGGAACTCACATTAAAATGAAGTGAGCTATCAGTACCGGAGCTGTTGGGAGAACGAAAGATAACTGCGGAAGAGCCAGGAATGCCCGAAGAGTTGCGCGGATGACGAAATCATACCACAACACTATCGACGCCAAGCCTGACACTCCAATACTGGACAGTCTGGCTAATTTCGTCTATACAACGATCTGACACTCATCGAACTTGATTTTAACACTCAGCACGTGATTACATCAGACTGTGAAAATCTTATTACGCGTAATATGGCTACCGCTAATGTTCAGTCGAGTCGGACAAAAGGGTATCGAACATTCCTCGGTGATAAACGTCTGATTAGCAGCGATGGTGAAAAAACACACACACGGGAAAAAGTCTATTTATTGTAACGATGTGCAAAAATGTCCACTGTATTGTAACAATGTGTAACCACCGCAACCGGAAAATCTCCTCGCAATAGCTTCACAATTAACACAGATGGCCGAACAAATTAGTTGTCTTGACATATTTTTGAGAGTCAAAGGACACAATGAAGCTATAGTTAGAGCAGTCACATGGTTTCAGAGGTTACTAGTATACATAAATACAGTCATACCAACACAACTTGAAGGTTTTAGTTAGCAGATTCCTGTCTGCAGAATATGACTTTTCCGTGTTTGTCAGGAAAACTTAAAACAAGGTCAGATATCTGTGAATTGGGAGAGGAACAAAATCAGTAGAAAAGCTATTAGGCAAGCTCATTCCAAGATATCTCACTAATTGTCAATAACTATGGCAGGTGAAATACGAAGTCAGACATGTTAGCGACATTTTTAGTTCCATGTGGTAAGCAGGTAAGAGAGTGCCCAGAGGAAACATATAAATTCTAAATTGAACTTGAACTCAATTGAGGGCCAGAATGTACTGTGCACTGCTTGATCTGCAAGGCGAACTTCCCTGCGGGGGACAATTAATTAGCTCTCAGACTTCGTACTCGATCGAGTAAATGTTTCCTTTTTTACACTCGAAATATGCCCCTAAATATAGTGAATAATTGAAGTTTACAAATCCATTACAATATAGTCTAACTGCACACACCATCTAGTACATGGAGGGATGCAGGATACAAACCTTGATGTTGCCCGTTTTGCCGGAGTGAAAAAGCAATACAGGAGGTGACAGTAGGTGAAAAAATGCATCCAGAAGGCGGATGTTTTGGCCAAGTGACCATTGCGCACCACCCCCCCCCCCTCGATGGGGGTGGCGTGGTAGTTCTCGATGGGGGGAGTGTGAAGGGTCTTCTAACTTCCGTCGAGGTGATGCTGATTGTTATTCTGGGTCATGGGTACTGGAAACAGCAATGTGGGCATCCTCTACCTCTGATTATCTCTCCGTCGAAAGTCGTTCTATTGCCTAACGCACGGTTTTGAGACAACATCGAGACTTTGCATGTCTTTCTCGCTATAACACCCCCGAGGACCCACTTGCTACCAGCACGTCTCCATCATGACACTCCGCATATCCTGAGCCTCAGAACCATAAGGATTATGATATTAGTTCATGAAGATGTGCGCGACTTCAACACTCCAACTTCTTCTTGAGGGAGTGGGAGTATTTTTTTTGGAATACCGAAAAAAGAAGCCTACGATTTTCTTACCGGCCGGCGTCAACACCATCGTGAACGCATTTTCGTTATCTGGTTATTCAGAGCAGCAATGCTAAGATAGGTTGTTACGTTTACGCATGATCCTCAGAGATTAGGAACACCTAACAGCATCGGCAAGGTAGATCGGTTTGTTCTTCTAATACTAACTGTGATAAAGAATTGTATGGCATGTAGCGAGATCTATATTATCTCTTCTGTGCATGTGCTCAAGCGAGATCCATTTCAAAATGATATGACGTTAAGCTAGTACATTAAAAGTGGCTGGGAACAAATCTACCCGCTCTGGATTCGACATGTTCATGTTTATGTTCAACAGTACTTTGTAGAATCCAGGTCAAATGTGTAAAATGAATAAAAAGGATGGCATTGTCTCTAGAACACTTCAGTAGTCTTTTATACCCCAGTCAGATTCGTGCGACGTCGCCCACGCTTCCAAAACAAACTATTGAGTGAGTACATATATCAGAATCCGTGTTCAGCGTAACTAACATTTTTTTTTAAATTTGATATCGGAATTTGTGACTGCACTTTTAATAATTCATGCTCAATTTGATGATCATTCGATTTATGTTCCCGAAATTCACGATGACCTGTCAACGTGCAGTTATATATATTATTCAAAAATCACGATCTTGTTTCAATGCACACGTAAAAGTTTCATTAGGGGTTGCTTTTTTCTGGATGCTTTACTCGATGATCGAGCGGACGGAAATGTGACAGCGCAATTACCGAAGAGTTGTGAAAAAGGGCAGAAGGCACTCCACTATGCGCTTCCATTTACTACAAATTCTCACATTCTGACAATCATGCTCGCAGCACGTATGCGATTTGCTCGAGGTTATCTTTCTGATTTCCGTTCAAAATGTCAATCCGTGACTTGACAAGGATGGATTAAGGATGGAAGTATCAGAATCCTACCCTTTGACAAGTTAACTTTCACCACACTAAAGTAACTTGCATAAATATTAATGAACATGATATTTATGAATAAATTACAGTTTCCCAACCAAACTGGTAGCCAACAGTCACTGAGATGCAGTTATAAAATCATAACTCACTGCAACAATATGCTGCAATATATGGTTTAACTCACTTTATTCTAGTCATTTGAGTATGTGTCACTCATACTTCAGTAGGGCAGAACGGCAAACGCCGCAAATAATTCTGGAATACAGAATAATACGTTTGCTCCTCTAATATTACTTCAGATAACAATGAACGGATACCTTGACACATGCAAAACATTTAATGCGTATTACGACTTCTTTGCGGAAATGAGGTACTACCCACTAAGTTGTAACTATCGCGTTATGTTCTGATCCCTACATCCAGATATCCAGTAACCTATTTCCTATCCAATCCTTCGTAGCGCTTTTTTTAGTATCAACCCATTTCCTTCACTAACAAGCATTCAACGACTTCTGGTGCACGGCAATATTTCAGAGGTTACACATTCAACAACCTTACATATAATGTTTAATGAATATTCCGGGAATTGACTCACTCGATAGATATCTCGGTCAAGGGATGTTCGTTTTTGTTTTCGTTTTTTGCTTCTTCGGGCTTTGGCTTAGCCTTTATCCGATAATTCACAGCATATTGCAAAGTGACCCACTCAGTCATCCCCAGTAATTCTTCAGTTTTCTCTCTGTTTTTTTTCTGTTTTTTTTTGTCCTGCTCGATCTCAGTAGGCCAACAAACATTCATTACAGTCTGTCATCCATTCTATATTGCTTGACAGTCTTAGCCATGACTTGGGTAATCGTGGATGTGGTTCAAGTATTATCTCTACGGGCGCACACGTAGCATTTCTCCCAATGGATCTTTGACTGAGTTTTATTCTGAAAAAAATCTGAAATTGGCTTACCCCAGGAATCGATTGTTGGTTCACTGGCGTTCTTGATATACACTTCTTCTATCGGGGATATCATCATGTTTCACTTTCATGTCGACAGCATCCAACTTTACGTTTCATTTTATATAATTGACCAGCACTCCATAACTTTACCTCTCTCTGAACCAATCTCATGCATTTTTGACACCAAGTATTGGATGACATAACAGACAGTTGCTGTCCCGCGTCTTTCTTTTGGCCATTTGGAGTTAATGTTTACCAGGGTTGGGTGAGACAAATGCCAGGTGGTATTTGTACGCGATTTTTTTTAGTGTATTATTATTATTATTATTATTATTATATTATCATGCTTATCATATTATTATCATATCATTACTATTGTTGCATGATCATGCAGTGTGACATATACTTCAACTTACTAAAACGACCCCTCCTAGATCAGTTACGGAATAACAAAATTCTTTGGATGGTCGGCAATCAAATTTCCGAGGAAGAAATCTTGCTTCGAAAGAATGATTGACGACCCCCAAGAAGCACCTGATTTCAAAACAACGTGGAAATTGAAGAATAACAAAATATGCTCTCGACTCTCTTCTGCCCCGTGGCAACAAGGACGGAGTGGACTGCCGACCTTCAGCATTAAACAAAACAACCTATTTGTCAGTTTGTTCTCAGAATTCTATGAATGAAACGGGATCGAAAGAACACTCGACCTGTTTCAAATGATTTTTTCACCCCAATCACGGATTTTGAAAGCTGGAATGAAGCTTGTAACGAAGGTTATTGTTAGCAATCCAATTCTCTACTAAATTATACATTGTACCTGACCAGATAGTGTTAAAAATGCGATTTTTCACATCGTTTAGAAAAAATGAAATAGAGGATCTGGCTTTTGCAGACTTGAGAGTATTTTGGAGAAAGTTAGTTGATAGGATTATTGTATTATGGTTAAATTTTGAAAGGATGGAGTGAGACAGGGATTCCAAAATCTGACCAGGTGATCTGTGACCTAAGGACCGATGTGATTTATCCAAATGACAATTTGAGCACATGATAACAGCTTGGAAACTCATTCAGAATACTAAACATCTAATCATGAGCCATACTACCACCGATCGGAAAAAATGTGCAGGTCATTGATATTGAGAGTTTAATTTCTCTTATTAAAAATAGTGATACCTTCAACGGTTGATGGAAAAATTATCATGCAAATGCATATTTGCCGAGCGTCTCCTCTGTATAGGGCAGAATCCAGTAAAACCCATTGCTACAAAACACTATCAACAACCTATTCCAAAAAAAAAAGCAAGCGAGACTATTTACCAAAAACACCAAATCAGTGGAAATTGCACTATGTCTTTATGGACAACATATGACTGTGATTTTTTTGGCCGAAAAATATATTTCTTACCAAATTTCACGCCAAATTCCAACTTTCTCAGCCCAAGCCTACTAGAATTACATGTTTACGAGGATTTTTCAAATATGACTTCTGATGACCTCTGACTGATCCCAAAACAACAGGTCTATGTCCTACCACAAGAAACACACATACTACATCACATTAGGTTGGGTCGTGTTACAGTGATTTCACGAAGATATTTAAAGGAATCTCCGGTAAAAATTACTCATATCCACATAAACCGATTAGGGTTGAATTCCCATTAGGAGGCTGCATACTAAATTTAGGCTTGATCGGATCGAGCGTCCTGGACCGTTTACAAAGATCTCCCGCTTTAACTTCTAGTGAGCTCAGATGACCTCTGACCTGACCTGAATGCAGAAGGATATGTACTAATAGGGGGAACACACACACACACCTAATATAAGCTTCGTTAAACTCTACTTAATCAAGGACTTCGTGTTCACAAGCGGACGTCACACACCCACACACACACCACACACACCACACACACACACGCACCACACGCCACGCACACGCACACACCATACACACACACATGCACATTACAGAAAAACGCACACACACGCGCTGATATTTTGATATGGAGGCAGAGATTCTATGGGCTAACACCAGTAGCAAAGAAAGGTGGCCACCTGTCCTTTTCTGTCATATATGTATATATACAACGGTACTTCAATAGTTTTATCAGTGATGAAGGAGTAAAATGTGGCCTGTTGTGCATGAAGTTGTTAGCGAGTTTTGTGGAATGCATTGATACAATGAGGTAATACCCAGGAAAAAGGCATACAATAAAAAACTCTTAGGACCATATGTCATGATGACAATGATCAAACATCATGAACAGTCTGTCGGAGAAACATTCATTCGATTTGCATCTTAAAGAAGGGATTAGGGACCACAACTTCTGGAAACCTATTTTACACCATTGGGGCACTGATGATGGTCATCTTCAATCTGTTGGATATTTATACGGTCGGGACCAAAAGGACTGACTATTTGGGCCAAAATGACTCGAAGATGACCTTTGACCCCAAATGTAGAACACCCTATACGAAACCATATGCTGGCATTGGCCAGTACCTAACCTAACATCTGATAAATTTGCCAACACGACCATTAAATGTAACATAGAACCGAAACCTCTGTGATGTTTTGCACGAACTCTATTATGATCATCCCACATTCTAACAAAGAAAGGGCTATCTGACCAAATAGGCCCATTACAAAAATTGAGAGCCAGTAGGAATGTTTAAATAACAAAATCAAACCAATAGAATGAACTTACATACCCAATATATAATAATGATCAGTAATGTACTGACCCAACGCCATTAAAATAAAAGTTAATTGGCGGAGAAACAACCCAGGTTTGGGCACTGACTAATCTCCCCCAACGGCCCATTATGCTCCTTGAAACTGATGTGCCGTGGTCAATAAACATTGTTCAAAGTATGGTAATATGGCAAGAAAAGAAAAAAAATTTGAAGGCCAAGAAGGTAGAAGGATTGCTGGTGGAATGACATGAGGCTTACAGGAGCTCAAGTTATTTGGGCTGACAAAAAATTAGCAAAAACATTTCAAGATTTTGTTTTTCGGACGTGATATTCCACATTTTACGCCATGTTAGTTACCATATCTCGACAAACATCAATTGCCCCGGAGAGACTCTTGACAGTGTTAATAGATGTCTATTACTAACCTTCAGCGCTTTCAGTAGACTTCTAGGGGGCAATGACCTATCCAAATATGTAAGTACTTTGACTTGAGCACGCCGATGAAAAACAAACAAAACAAAACATTGTCCTGCTATTCATGAGGAACTATCCTATTCGGCCGTTGATTGCGTATCAGTGGCACTAGGCTGGGGATTTCCGAGTGATGATACATAACTCATCGGCATCCTCTAAACACCCTGGCTTGTTATTGTAGCAGGAAAAGTCGCTGTACGGGGTGAACGACTAGTCTGTCTAACTGAGATGCAATTATTGCAGGGTAATAGACATCATACCATGCCAAAACGGATTACGCGTCGACTCGCCGTGGGACTCGTTTAAAGACCAAAGTCGACATATCACCTGACTTAGAACGTGGATACCTGGGGTTATCTATGCAATTGACACCGGAGAGATAGAACCTAACTTCTGGAGCGTGTGGAGTTCTTGTAGGCAACGGCAGGATGGATACAATTCCGTCTCGCGAAACTGGGCAGAAGAGAGAAACTACACAGAATAGCCAAATTGTAAAATTTCAGGTTCGAAAGCGCTTGCAATAAAAAATTAACGGTAATTCAGTAATCATGTTCATGGAACTCAGTCAACATGACACTTTGTCTTGCCCACATAGTATAGTTGAAAGAAAACTCAAATGACAGGGGTCGCTTTCTTCGCATATGCATATATAGCCAACCTCTGGCAGAAATTCACCCAAATCATGCCATACTCCTGAATTTCTCAAATTATGGAAATGTGATGAAATTCTGTCTGGAGGATCAGAACTCTGATGTGCCACGTGGTGATTATAATGTAAAATGTGATATGCATTATGCAAATCTTATTTCTAGGTAATGTATTGTTTGGCCTCATTGCTATACGAATTTGTAGGACTCATAAGAGCATAGGTTAAGTAGCTTGGCATATGGTGGCAGGGTGACAAGTAATCGAACCGACTGAATCTTCTTTTTGCCATAGATAGAAGAATAGGGAATTGGAAATTGGAGTGAAAATTTCGAAGATTCGCAGCCGTGCAACTTCACGAGTTGATACACAGATTCGGTCCATGAGAGGCATCTGTGGTCATGATATGGGGCAGGTGGAGACTAAGAACACTGTCCCGGTGCGTGGCATGTATTGCTGTCCTCTGAACCTAGAAACTTATTCATAGCCGGACAAGCTGGAGTGGAGGGCCATGTCGCGATCGGTAGTTGGACAGGGGGGGAGAGATCAGCGCCCTGGGATTTCTGATGTCACAATAGCTGTTGTATCTTGGCCGTCACTGGTTAAAAATCTAGAGGCACCAGACAGTTAGTAGGACATGGCATGCCTCCAATGGATCACCGGCAAATCCGGGATTAGGTCAGGGGTCCAAAACCAGCGTGTACATTTGGCGCAGATCGAAGGAGAGTAGGATTTCCAAAAATAACTCTCGAATTATTATCCGAAATTATTGTCGAGAAAAACTGAACGTATCAGTTATCAGGTTTCGATCCATTTGTGCGGGAATCTAAGAGTCGGAATTTGGAGTCTTTATACGCCAAACCTCAACAGAATTAATCTGGAGCCCTCCTTTGAACGTTCGCAATTAGCAGCTCATCTTTAGGAATAAGGATTCCAACTTGAACGGATCCTCCAGATGGGGTGTTACCAAATGCCAAACAGCCTGACGACAATGTTTTGTAGAGAAATTAAATTAGGCGAGACGCAATCCCCACCTTTCCTAGAGCGTCCAAACACTATTCGGACACATTTTCAATGTAAATCAAAAAAACGCACCTTTGCTGTTTTTCTGAATTGACCACATTAATGTTTTTGATAACCTTAAATTGGAAGGACTAGTTAGCGTTATGATACTGACATGCACACCTAACATTCTCGGCGTTAGAAACATTTGCCAATTGGAGACCATTTGGGGAGAATCCAGGCCTAGATTCTGTGAACAATTGCACATTGAACTTATGTGGTCTTGAGTCAACTCTGGATTGCACAGATTAATCAGATCGTCAATATAGTCCGAGATGAGTAAGGGGCCGAAAACCGACACCTTTGGGAACGCCTTTGGTGTCCTTCTGCCAGGTGAGAAGCACGGGAGAACAATTATCAAACACGGACGACTGTTTTTGTTCAATTTGTCATGTTGTGATTTTCAATTGAATGATTCATCGGAATGATCCTTATAATTGATTCCATCACCTTACTGGTTTGGCTTCACGGGATTGTAACTAGGAAATGAGAGAGAACGACTACCTATCTTGAGATTTAACGAACATCACGCTCCCGTCAAAACAGCAGCACAAAGTCTGTTATTTCTGGACCAGTTACGACGTGCAGCTGGCATGCACCTCATTCAATAACACGACCCCATTCTGCATCTGTAATTATGAGGTAGTAAATTCATGCAATAATGGCAGGCAGTAATGCATGCCGCCATCCACGGCAAATCGATTCTTTGGGATATTCCTTATTAATGACTTGGTAGGCTAGGTATTTATGACCCTTCACATTATTAATAGCCCCATTCCGCTCAAAATATTATCCTCCCTGCCAAATGGTTATGATCTTTCACGTTCGTGAGCACACAAAATCCGCATCGATGAAATTCTGGCTGTGGGCTTCAACCCTTCAGAAACTGACAAACTGAGCAATTACTGTATCACAGTACTGTTACGTACTCGGATATTGAGACGGTATTCGTAGATGCAGGTGAGCAGCTCAAGCAGTCATAGGTTATCCATCCGTCGTCTTTTCGTCTTGTTCGACCATACCTTCTGAAGCATACATGTGATTAGGTTCAAACTTGGAAGGATGCAGTTATAGTGTGAATCCTCTACTGAAAAGGCTGGACTTTTGTTCGCACACTGTCTTCTAAGTGAGTAGGCCTAAATCGTACATCCTCCATGGAACATTAGGTAAATAAAAGTACCTACGTAGCTGTTAAACATGTCAAATACGTTGCAAGTAATTACAAGGTAATCAAAGGAAGATGAGATAAAGGTCAGATTATCGAACATATTGTAAACAGAATGACAGGGAGTAAATATGGTGTTGGAATATTTAAATAATATCGGGGTCATTATCGGGGTGATTTGCATAATTTGCATTGATTGAATAATAAAGCGATGTTATTTTATTTGCTGAGCAACCCATAACGTCATTGAAAGGTGTGGTAAAATAGCTGGAAGTCATTACGAGAAAAACATTGTGTTTCTTATCCTTTTTCCCCCTTATTTAATAAGACAATTGCATACTCTGAAAGGCCTATCAAACAAACTTGTTATGTACCTGTCGATTGCCCTCACATTGATGTCACAATTTGCACTATTTCTTTTTCTCTTCTTTCTAAATAAATTGTCTGGGGATAGTCAACACAAATAGAATTTATAATTCTAGTCCATCAATACTATGACCAATTCATGGCTGCTGACATGCTGACAACGTTGTATCAGATCCAACATACCGTTGGAGAGGGATGACATGGGGGGGGGGGGAGGGGGCACGCGGGGCAGCTAGTGTTTGCCTACAGTAGTAGGTCATACTTCTTCAAGCCTTAACATTACAACACTGAAAAATCTTTTTAACATAGGCCGGTTAACTACAGATGAAAGCAAGTTTATGACTAACTGGCAGTTTCTAAAAGGATAGTTAGGATTGAGAAGCAGTGCTATTTCATGCAAATCAGGGTGAAGTGCATGTTGTTCCCATATTATACTCACATGCACCTACCTCTGAACATGACTGTGATCTGCATCAAGTTTACATTCGTCACAGAAGTCAATAATCGATAATATGTCTACTGAAGATATGTTATGCTGTATTAAAACCAAACAACAGGGGGAAATTTAGGGTGTTGGAATGCTGAATCGCTTAGCACAATATAACGCTTTCTTGTGGTGACCTTGGGTCCCTCGCGAAAAGTACGGCAAAAAGAACGGATAAAATGCCAGAGACAATCTTCGCGGGAAAACCACCTCATGCTTGGGTCTATAGTAAAATTAAACCAAAACCTCGACAGATATTTGACACGAATAACAGATATTTGAACACGAAGGAGTAACAAGTTTACGGCGCAGATAACTTGTACCTACCATATTAAAATACTATTCATCAATGCCAACGTGACCTCTGTGCAGATCCAAACCGGTATGATCTCATGGCCTCTGATTTCACATTCACCTGCCAAGGCCCTCGTATCTGTTTATTATGTGGCTAAATGGAAGACTGAAGCATATGAGGTGTAACTTTACAATTTTTGCCGTTAAGCAATGATTGAAGTTCCAATCAGCCTTTATTCCTTCCTTTCCAGTCACGAAGCTTACCCAGCTACGCATCTATTGCACTGACTGGAATAAAAACTACGATTCAAAACAACAAGAAACGTTGGAACGATAGTCTTAGGTCACAGTATTTGGAACAGAAATATTTGTTTTGGCCGTCCGGTTTTTTTTTTGTTTTTTTTTAAGTACGCGGACTTACCATGGCTTTCCCACTGGTCAGTTCTTCAAGAATATAAAATATTTGAGTGCTGTAGTTTGATGAAGTTCAAACGATGGCATTCATTTCATTTTCATTGAGGCTTATTTCCTTGAATATTCAAAGGCTGAATGGAAACTTAGGTAGAATATACTGCTGAGAGATTTTGAGAGGCCAAATTTCGTGACACGAACTACGATAAATACGCGCCCTTGTTAATGTGCCTCTCATGACTTCTCTAAGTGCGCCCGCAAGCCCTTCACCTAGGTGAGATAATCGATATCAATTCGCCTCGCTGGTGTTAGAGTATAATCACTCCCTGGCCCACCCCACATTGATTTTGGGGCTTGACAGACTCTTGTTCACTCTGTAGTATATTCTTCGAAACTCTTTCCAACTGGTATTTTCATATTCGAGTTTCGGAGTTCTGCCGTATTGCCCGTGTGAGTATGACCACGCCACTTCCCGTGAGAGACAGCAGTCATCATATAATTTTACTCGGGAATAACGAAAACCGCAACGCCCTTGTTTTCCGGCGACAAGAAGCCTTCAATCTCACCGGCCCCTTCACTTTCGAACTTCATATGTTAATAATTGATTTGGAGTTATTCAGTCACCCGCTAGCTTAAAAAGAACTTGGCCGCCGCTTCGTACAACTCCTATTTAATAGTGGTGGGTGCTGTTGGATCCTTCCTACTAGCGCTACAATCGACCGTCTCCCATAAAAACGGCTTTCTCTCGGGTTTTCTAATTTACCGAATCTATAATCTCTGTCTATTATTCCATAACTTTCTCCCCCGCCCTGAACGGTTACAACACATCGGAAAATTTATCGCTAGGGAGCGCGCCAACCGTAGCAATGCATCAGCTCATGTTCACGGACGTCAGTGTGCTCCATGAGGAATATATTTCCATGGAATCCGTTGCCCGTGATGTAGCAATAAGTCGCATTGGTACATGTATAATATGGGCCTCACCTCAGTTGCCCGTTCCATTTTAATGGAATGAATGCGTCCCAATGAAACAATCTCTGCAATATCGAATTCGGCATAATAAGAGCACCACACCGGCCATATTCCACATTAATTGGCATTTAATGGAGTCGGTGTGTTGAACTCCGCATTTGCACTAGTCTTAGGGAATCTCACCACTCACCTTGAAGAATAACGCGCGTGTGAGTGCGTCGTCTCAGTACGTTCCTAGGCCCGGCAATCCACGCTAACGGCCCAGCTGACTGACTTGGTGTGTAAAATGGCAGTACGCGAGGTCTTGCATTGTCTTCAGAAGCGATACCTGAAAATTTCAACGAACTGAGTAACACAGACCGTATTTGATCACACAATTTAACGCACGAAAATAAATCCGCGTGTCATTCCGTGTCAAGGGGGAAATTTCGCCTCAAATGTCCCCGGTAAACTAGGCCCGGCAATCCAACGCTAACGGCCTTACTGAGCAGCCCCGACATGCTTAACTGAAGCTCCTATACAACACCGAAGTCAGTGTGGAACCTGTTAAACAGCGCCCTCACTTATAGGAGTGTTTTAGTGACATGTTATTCGGGCGACATGGTTCGCATTTCGTCAGAAATTGGATTATTTCCGTTGACAGCCTCCTTCAATCGGTCGGGCGTCACATAATTAAGCTCAGTTCACCCTTGATTTCAACTTTACGCCTGGATGGTGTTTCTGCCAGACGCAATCGATTCGTATTCTTCGCAATTAATCATGTTGTTTCCGGCTTCCGTACTAGTCGTCTGATTTCCCGTTTTTCTGAAACAGGGTAACACTCACTGAATATGTTGCAAAATCTTGCACTATGATATCCCATTTTTCAGATGGAACCCGACCGGTTTTTTGGGGGTCCTGGTCGCAAGAATTCGCAGGTATAGGGTAAACACTGAAATGTGGTGTTTTAATAATGTTTACACACAATAGGGCGCCTCCGCACATCGAGTTTGTGTTCTCTGACGGGAATTTGGACAGGGCACACATACGCGCTCTGATGTCCTCTCCAGTCCATATATAGCTCCATGCGCCTGACTTACGTGGGTGTGTAATAGCAGTACGGCGCGTTTTGCATTGTCTTCAGAAGCGCTACCTGAAAATGTCCCGAAAGAGTACCACAGACCGAAGTTGATCAAACAATTCAACGCAGAAAATGTAAAGGGCCGGTCCACACGAACAAAGATTTTCATATCGTTCTGCTACACGATTCTTTTGTAGATTTCGCTAAACCATGGATGTAGGGTCTGTGTGGTAACATTGTCATGAAATCATTACCGTTAAGAAGGGTCACAAAACCTTCTCAAGATCGGAATGTTCGAAAAAAACTCATTCCTAAATGACGTCATATCGAAAAATGGTAAAGAGTCGTACGATCAATCGTTGACTCAACGATAAATAGGGAATATTTGATTATCAAAACGCGGGAAGGGCTTTTTTCCACATTGGGAAGGGTTTGGCAAATAGCGAATCATTCCTCCATTCATGTGGCAGGGTGTTTCCATCCAGGCCGTCATATTGTATCGCCCGGTATTAATCGCCCGAAAACCAATACATATCGGATCGTTTTGCACGACACGATATCGTTTAGTGTGACCGCCCTTAATTCCTCGTGCCAGTCCGGGTCAAGGGAAATTCCGCTCAAGATTTATATATATATATCTAATATATATATATATATATATCAGATATATATATATATATATGTATAATATATATAATATATATATATTATATATATATATATATATATAGATATAGATATATTGAACGTGAAAATTGAGGGACACATAAAGAATATACCCTAAATATCAATATTTCGCCGTATTGAGGCTTCTTCAGGGAATTATACGTTGCTAACTACAACTTTTCGCGGATATGCTGAAGATAGATTGTTTAAAAATGGTTGAACACGCGTAAGGCATTGTGACGTATGAATGTTGTGTTTACAACATAGCGCGTCGTACTGACTTTCCTCACAATCCAGTCGGTTGCTACGGATAACAAAATTGAGAGATGATTGATAAGGTCAATAACGGAAAACATGCGCGCATGCAAAAAAAAGCACTCAACGGCTAGGACTATTAACAGTGATGATTGAAAAGAAAACAGAGAAAACACAAATACATAAGAAATGCTGAACCCCCCCCCCCCCCCTTCTCACCCTCACCCCCAATCGAAACGCTTTTACAGCGTGCCCTATATAGTGGACGCTACTAGATTTAACTGATGCGCCGAGCTACGGGCTACGCCAAATACGGTGTCACAGACGCTCAACGATATGATGAAACAGGTCATACGATGATAATACAGACACTTAACACCAGTTAGCGACATAACATGTATTACTGATAGGGGAACGCACTTTTGTTATTGGATGCGTCTCCCATTTTTTTCCAAACAGGCAAATTGTTTAATGATACTTAGCTGACTGGAAATATTCAGCGGAACTAGTATAAATAGTCCCGAATAACAACACGTACATGCCCCCCGGTCACCCTCCGAACAAGATCTAGTTCACAAACAAGTAGCGTACAAACTTCTCCCTTGAAAAAAAAAAAAAAAAAAAAAAAAACGAGACCGTCGCATACCCGCCCTACAGAACAAACAGCAGCCGCTTTAAGCTAAAAAAAGTTAAAGCATCCAACAATGGAGTGAGCCCCCCCTCCCCCCCACACAAGAAGATTAAAAAAAGCGATATGACGATATACTGAAATACCGTATGATGATATAACGTTATGCTCATTGACGATATGTTGATATACCGATATGACGATATAACGAATTGCAGCTAAAACCCAACATGATTACACCTCCAACTGTCTAACTGTCGAACCACACATCCGTTCAATTAGGTTTATTGTGGCCTCTGATGGTCAAGGGAGGGCCCTCAATGTATTTTCTTTCCAGTAAAACTTTTGAGCCCGCTGTGCAGGACTTGCCAGGTTATGTCATTTCCTCCTCCTCCCCTCGGGGATTCTGTTGTGGGATAGCAAATGAACATATACAGTCTGTTTGGACATACGTAAATGCCTTTGATACGAGTACCACGGTGCAGCCTGTTTCCCAACCCTGAATCTGAACAATAGTTAAACTTAATTTCATACACACATGTTGTCAGACGTATGTTCCCGCGTGCTGGTCCACAGGTGTCGCAGTTCGGTGGGCAACTCGATTGTCTCACGGGGCTGCAAACACTCTGGAAGCGGTTTACCGTTCAAGAAAGTGCAGCCCGCATACTGACTAGGCCTGTTTTCTTGATGTCGTTGGGTATGCCGTTTAATCTCTTCATTAACAAACGGCACCTTAAGAGTAAATTTTATCATCCTCTGCTGGTCTTGTGGGGTTGTACGAGGGTTCTTCTGATGACGGACTTAACAAAATTGCTAGGATAGCCCTTTCCGCGGAAGGTGGTACCTCACTGTTGAGAGAGAGTTTCTTGATATTTCATCGCTGGATCGGGATACTCGATCTCTTGTGCACCCGCCAGATATGCCCGTGTTTAGAGGAATAGGACCGTGACTGCCCATGGTAGAATGCAGCCGCTGTGTATTGGTTGGTGTACAAGAGGTGTGAGAATGACTTGTCGTGTGATCCTGAGCACCAAGTGCTCCAAGAATGGCTATGTCCCCGGGTTGGCATTTCCATGGTGAACGTGATCGCTGAATTGAGGTTATTAGCGGCCAACAGATTCGGGGCTATCAATTGACAGCTGGACTCACACGAGAAAGATATCGTCGATGTACCGTTAAGTCTCAATTTATCGTCGAATTTACGTCGCAGGTGAGATCCAGACAGATTCATGTAGATGATGGCAAGCTTGGAGGGAGATTCTTCCCCACGGCCAGTCCATTGTTCTGAGAGAACCCGTCCACAATGAGGCAGTGTCACTTGTTGAGCGATAGTTTCTGAAGAGGATTACAAAACGTCGCAAACGAACTCCGACAAATCGCAGTCCCCCTTGTGGGTACTGAAGAAATGTTAGCAACTGTGAATAGCCCGAGTTATATAAATATATATATATATAATTATATAATATATATTATATATATATATATATATATATATATATATATATATATATTATATATAGTACAGGGGAAGCCGCCCCTGTCCATCAACTGCAAAACGTGCAAATTGTCGATCGCAAAACTTGTTTCAAAAGTTCCCAGACATCCGCAAATTTCCGATTCAACAGGATATTTATTGCGTCTCGAAGAACCTAGTCTACTTAATTTATTGTAACCTCTGCGGAGTTCAGTACATCGAGGAAACAAAAAACACCTTGAGGGAGCGAATGACCCAACACCGGTCAGCCATCAAGACCCAAAAATTGAGCAGCCGGTTGCTAGCATTTCAACATGGTCAGTCACTCCATATTGAAAACCGGGAGTGATTGGCATCGACCATGGGACCCAAATTGGTCCACTAAATCCTGCAAAGCGAAAAGAAAATTACTGGGAATTGAACCTGAAAACCGACTACAACCATTTGGTCTGAGCATTCGGAACGACCTACCATCACAAAAGAGATAATGGTAACCACTCGGCACCCCCTCCCTATTCTGCCTATTGTCAATCACCAATGCGCAAATTGGCCTTCATTAGTATAATCCGGTTGAATGATTATCCTCCTGTCAGTCACTGAGGCGCAACTTGGCCTTCCCCAGCATAATCCCCACAGGGATAATCCCCTGGTCAATCCAGCGAAACACTAATTAGCCTCGCCCCACCATTGTTCCTAGCCTATAAAGTCTCAGCCGTCTTCTCCTCGAGTTATCACTTCTGTGGGTCAGCACGACGAAGGACAAGTATCCAAACATATCGGCTGTTTAACTCACATTTTTCCTAGCTCAATCGCTATTTCGCATCTCATTCGAGATCAGCCCTATAATTTACGGAGCATTGTTGTTTTACAGTTTTGCCCTGGTTATATTATATATATATATATAATATATATATATATATATAATATATATATATATATATATATATTAGATATACTATTCGATCACACGCAAGCTCCAAAAACGACATGCGAGAGTCCTCGTACTGAACAACCAATTAGGAGCCGAATGGGAGAACATGCCAGATAGTATGCCAACAACGTCCTGACTGCTACTGAAACGAACAGAAAGGCTGCCGGTTAACCAGGACTGGTGAACTAAACCAACTCATAGATGCGGACGAAGATACCAGGTTAGGAGGAACATTGACAAATCCCGTCCCACCGTCGACGCACGACGACGAGGGAAAATAGAGCTCTTTACAACTGCTGGCATCAAAGCATCAGAGCATGCTGGTCTAAGGTGAAAGCGTGACACAAAAAGGGCAATTTGAGATCCACAAATGCAGGATCCCCCGACCGAGCATAGTTATTGGGATGAGACATATAATTATGTCACTACAGGGGGGCCAGATCAGAGAGAGTTATCGATAACAAATTGAAACTGATAGCAGAAATTGGAGATATAGAAACATAGTAAAGAAGTCTCTAGCAAAATGTACAAAATGATACGCAAACCCACAGGGAACAAGCTAAAGCAAGATAAAAGCAAACGAAGAAGAATCTCTTCTGACTATGAAGTGACTGGTTGGGACAAGCTTTTACCGCCAACAGCTAAACTGTACTTCTGAATGTTACCACGAAGAAGCTGGGAAATTCCTGTCTCAACAAATGAGGTAAAATTGGCCGTTAATTCGATCAGGGAGTGTCGGAATAGATAGAATTGTATCTGAAAAACTTGAAGATGGCTCCAAAATAGTCATGGATGGTGTAGCAAACATTTCCAACATCATAGCAAGAGAACATGACTTATCCAGAAGCAATCAAGGAGAAGAGGAAAATCAGGTAGCCTTCGGCCTGTAATCCTATAACCATACTACGTAAATACTAGCAACATGCATGAATAAGCGAAATTATTCGAAACTGATCAGCTCATTTTATAGATGCGATTCATCTTGAAAAAAACCCATTACCATAATTATAGAATGCAAACTTCTTATACTTGTTACAGACTTGAAAAGACAGATAATAGTCAGACTGTGAAACACTTTAGATAGATGTCACTACAAATATTGACTAACAGAACAGTCGTCTGTTAGTCATATGGGTGAGCCATCCGATGAGACTGCCAGGCGATTGACCAACAACCCAGGCAAGATTTAGAAGATTCACTACGTCATACCAGGAGACCAAGAGGAATGCCAATAACAATTTGGTGCAGTAGGTTCAACCAAGATCTCAGAAAAATCAGGCAAGATCTAATCTTGAATAGGCGCTAAAAAACACTTACAAGTGACAGGGAAACGTGGAGAGAACCGTTAGTGGGAATCCATAATAATATATAGGATTCCATCTATTACGACCTCCGATTGGCTTCGTGGTAAATGATCTTCTCGAGAACGTCACGTGAGAATGAATGAGACGAGACGGCCAAACACAGTTGGATAATGTCCAAATGAAACGATGGTCCTAAAGATTGAAAGGATCTAGTGATGATCGATAAACGATTACTCATCATTTTAGGGTAGGGGAAAACTACGGAATTGCAATGCAATGCCATTAGGCTTCATCTTTTACAAGGACAACATTTCAGGAAAGACTTGAAGATAAAATTGGCTTGATGCTGTATCGTAGATGAGGCTCGAGGAGGCTATAGAACGGTACTGGTCATTTGGTTCCTGTTAGGGTGCGAGTATTCCCTGTTAACAGTGAAGATTTGACTACCTAATTTTGACTCTTCCAGCGAATGTTAAAACAGCTGCAAATTGTAGTTACTAGAACTCGTTAGCATGCTGTTCATGCGTTACAAAATGTGTTTCAATTTTATTTATGGTCCATATTGAAACGGTTATCGGGTAAGTGATTCTTATAAACGTGGAAATAGCGTATTTTTAAGATCTTCCTTGCATCCACTAGTAATATATCCTTAGTCCCTGTTGTTATCTGCTGGGGCTATGCCAGTATTGCAGCCGCGCCGTGCAGGTTAATAGGGATATGACTATGACGCAATGCCAGAGAATCTTGTTCATGTATGCCCACCAAGTAATGCGCCTGATTAAAACGAGAGGTAATTCATATATTCTAAGCACAAAACCTCGTTGTTTCAGACCATTTCCACAGACTGTGTGCAACATCACAACCCTTGGAGGTGTGTGTGATTACAAGAATTGTATGTTGCAAATCCAAACACCTCAACGAGTCGTACCTCGGAGACACCGCCAAATCGAGTCTCTGTCACGGGGAACACCTGAACAGTATTGGCTTCCAATGGCTAAACATTTTATCCCCCAAAATGTATACCGATACGTGATCCATAAGCAAACTTTCGGGAGCCGGGGAAAAAATCAATCGGGAACTGAAAACAATATACGCGTGAGTCACACTAATCAGGTTGAATGAAGTCTCACTCACGCGTACGATCAGGGAGAAGGTGTGCTTTGATTGCAACAGAGCCCCTCGAAGCATTTAACACATTCCATAAGGGAAGATGGCGGGTAGGGGGATGCGGTGGCGGAGTGAGCAATGTATTTGATGAGATTTATTTCACCGACTTTCTCTCATCTTCTTGTGGATTCTACTGTGGATGGTCATATTTTGGGACTTTTGATCCTTCACTTCAATGGTCACTGATCTGAACGTCATGCGTAAGCAAACTGTCTACATATCTGATACTGGGTAGCTCACAACTTGTTTGATCAACCCGACTCATCGAAACGGAAAGTATATCTCTGGAGCTTGGATAGTAGCTCGAAGTAATGACGAGTTATGGTGTTACTTGACACTGGTGTGGCAGGCAATACCGCAGTTGTCAACTCATTTGTGCCAGGAATAACCCAAGGGTTTTTGTCAGACCATTTTGCAAGTTCAGGGGTTTTGTAGCAGTCGCCAAGCCTGGTACTCGGTTGGTCACTCTGCGCAACATGCATTCCGTCAAACTTGGTGACCTTTCAGGCGGACGTTGCTTCACTGGCCAGAAATACTTGGCCAGAATAATGCCGAAACTGACGGTTGCATCCCTTGTGCAATGCTATAAAACAATGATTGTCTTTTCGCGAAGTCTTGGATCACAGCACTATTGGAATACAGAGAGTCCAGTGACCGCCCTATCTCGCCTTGGCTGTCATCAGAGGTTAGAGATGCCCGACACAAACGAAGAACGTCCGAGCGGAGATGGCGGGAAGACTAACATGACTGTCCCCAAGGGAGTATACATAATATGAGGAACCGAGTCATCCAGTGCGTATCGAAGCCAAGAGACTTTATTTTAGTGCCATAATTGAATTCTGTCTTCAACACTCAGCTCTTTATACTGACAAGAATGATCTTTCGAAAATAATTTCGTCACACTACCGACCACTATCTCTCCTATTAAACTGCCACTTCTCTGACAAAATTAGGCTATTGAGAGAGGGACTAGATTCTCGTCAGTGTGACCCACCACATTTTCGCGGTTCACGAGGCCAGGTGTTTGATAATTTTTAACACATGTATCGGAATTTGAAATAGCCAATCTATCCACAAGTGGCCTTCAAGCATGTACCGTCCCTTGACCCGATACTACTCAGCGAAACATTGTATCGATGATCTGGTTCATCTGATTTCATATGATCGTTAGATGATTCGCCCGAGTCTGGTATTTTTGCCCTCCCTCACCTTCAAACAGACAGTGTTCACCCCGTCCTTGAGAAACGGGGGCTGATTGTACACTCTGGGGAATTTTAGACCAATTTCTAACATCCCCTCGTTGCTAAGGTAAGAAGCGTTGGTCCCTTGGACAGTAAATGGAACATCTGCGTGAGAAAAACTTACTGGAAGAAAAACAATCTGCCTATGACGGGCACAGCGTGGTGACCGCAGTGATGGGTGTTCCAGGTGTCTCTGACCAACATCGACAACAAATTAAACTCCTTGCACGTTTCTAGACCTCAGCGCTGAGTTCGACACGCTGATCATTCCACCATTCATTCTGGAGCAATTCGAGACAACTTTTGGTGTCAGAGGAACTGTTCTACGCTGTTCTACGTTCGTATTTTCGGAACGTTACCAGTCTGTAATTACTGGCGGTTTCACAGGGCCCCGTGTTAAGGCCAGTCAATATTAACGTTCTATGACAATCGCTGTCCGATGTTATTAGCCAGTACAACTATTGCTTTCATAAATACGCCGATGTGGATTACCTGACAACTTTTGAGGGTACAATGTTGTCCATACAGGAA
The DNA here is from genome assembly GCA_026419785.1 of Sclerodactyla briareus. Lineage (NCBI taxonomy): Eukaryota > Metazoa > Echinodermata > Holothuroidea > Dendrochirotida > Sclerodactylidae > Sclerodactyla > Sclerodactyla briareus. The sequence continues at coordinate 257,542 of JAODTK010003333.1, read as the reverse complement.
TGTACCAAAGATGTCCTGCATTGGATAACTAGTACTAGGCCTCATGTTTAAAACCCAAGTAAGATGAGATTATGACCTTTTGCACCGTGCCAGGGTGCAACAACTGAAGGTGACACCGCGATTGATATCCTAAATGCCACCATTCCTTTTCAAAGATATGTTAAGTCTCTTGGCGTGAGTGGATCAGACCCTTTCAATGAATGATCACATCAGTGATGTCTCTCAGTTTCAGCCTTTCGATCTTGGAGGGTCGCTTTGGCAGTATCCACAATTACCATATCTAAAATCCACTGTCTGTCTTGTTAATTCTATTGTTACCTCCCGCCTTGATTTCTTCAATTTTGCTTTAAGTGGTATCACTGTTGAGCAAATCTAAATCGCCTCGAAAAGGATTCAGATTTTCACGCACGTCTGTTGCTAGGAAGAAAAAGCATGATCCTATACCAACCATCCTTGCTGAACTTCACTGGCTGCCTATTGAGCCGCATCCGATATGAATTGGCTCTTCTGTGTTCCGCATTTTGAGGGTACTATTCCGACATATCTGTCGTCTGTTCCTGCACCTACCAACTACCATCCCGCGTTCTCCGATCAACCTCCGACAAATTGCTAAAAGTTGAGAAGGGTTCTCATGTTAAGTCTGCTGGAGAGCGTTTTTTTTTTTTTAGATTCACAGCCCCGGTGGTATGGAATTCGCATTCAAAATGTATTCGTGATATTCCAGTAATATCTCAATTTAAAAGCATGTTGAAGGCATATCTCTTCCGAGAAGCAATTCCCGATTCGTAGTCGTCATTCGTCTTTGTCCTTTTCTCGTGCGCTTTTCATTGGGAAATTTTGCGCCTTATACGCACAATCTACCAATGTTGTTGTTGTTGTTTTTTGTTTTTTGTTTTTTGTTTTTTACTACTTTAGCGAGGTATAGCAAACAGAGGGTTTCGAGGGGGGGTCGCGTAGGAGGTTTCGTTCCTCATTGTGGATCGCATCTGATCACTTAAACTGACCTCTTGTGACATATTCGACCATTTTACCTTTGTGAAGTTTCGTGTTAGCTGGATTTGTCTTATTAGAATGGACGGAAAAGGTAATATTACTCTAATTAGTTTCCTTTACATTGCTCTAACTCAAGTTTGAGTTTCGAGTGGAAGGTCCGGATCTGTCAATTCTCGACTGTGATGTTTGAAAATTAGATTGTAGCGGACAACTGCCTGCTTCTTGTGTTTAACCATTCCTAGAAGAATCGGACATATCACTGTCAATGAAAACCCCTCCAGACCACTTTATTCCTCTTCTTTGTTCCTATTCAGTAGAATCCTATTGTCCTCTAATTGTCCCTAATCTCTAGTCTCCTCTGAGACTCTCCACAGCCACCAGGCCAACCTGTTCTTGTTCGTACATATGAAATGCAATATATGCATTTATTCTGTTCCTTTTCGTACCTCGTGTATTCAACATCTAATGTTCACTTGTCTATAGTAATACGTTTGGCACTGTGAGTTAGTGAGTGGCATGGCCTACTCTACAAGATTGTTGATCGCCATCTATTGACGACACCGCGTCTGTAATAAGATCAACTGTCAAGGGCGGAGCTTCCAAAAGGTGCGTTTTTACTGTTATAGGTCAAAGAATTATATTTGTCGATTTTGGAATTTTCATTCATGGATGAAACAAACTCCTGCATCAATTGGAGAACAGTTCCTAATGAATCAGGTTCTGAGGTTGCCAAAGTACTTAGTGGTTGAATTCGTAACGCTGTTGGGACTGGTGCACACATTGAGTCGGTATTTCAGACTTTTATAAAAAAAAAAATACAACCAAAGATCATTGACTTGAAACAAATAACAAAAAAGTATACTGCTGTGGTTTCTACAGGTTGAACCCAGGCTAGCAGCTTCAGATAATACGAACGACTCGCAACTTGAATTTGGATACTGAGGAAACCTATATCTCAAACAGCGTCTAATATTGAAAGCATAGAACACAGTAACGAGGACCTGAAGTAAAGCCCTCTTTAAACAACCACATGATCAAACACATCTTCAGAGCATGCGGGCTAATACCGGCACCCCGACCGTAAGGCGCCCCGAGGATAGATAAACAGGCTCACTTCATGTGTGGAACCATGTCTGTTAGTACAGAAAATGCTCGCTTAACCATCTGCAGGTGTCGTCGCACGCTCGCATCTACAGGTAGTCCCGCCTCTGTGCGTAGCTGTATGTCGCCTGAGAATAGAAATGAAAGCGTCCCTCCAGTCTATACCCCTGTCAGAGACGAGGCGACATTGGCTGTTCGAATATTTTTTAATCATGTCTTTGGTTTATTAAGTATTATTTCGCCTTATCTTAATACTGAAAGTAACTCCCCTTATCTCTTTTATGTACCTTGCCGTTTGCTCTCAAATTTGTAGAATTTGGTCTGTTCGATAATCCCAGTCTTTGTTAAATTCAAATTGTCTGGGATAGTCAAAACACAAAAAAATCTATACCTCTAAGTCCAAGCAATACTATGACCAATTCATGGCTTGCTGACATGCCTGACCACGTTCAAATCCATTGAACATACCAGTTGGCGCGAGATTGACCTTCGGGGTGGGGGTCACGCGAGGCAGCATCGTTTTACCTTTTCTTTTTCCTTTTCCACAGAAGTACGGTCAATACTTCTTCAAGCCATTAAAAAAAATTTCCTAACACAGAAAACTTGTCTAAACATAACCGGTAAACTACAGATGAAAGCAAGTTTAATGACTAACTGGCGGTTTCTAAAGAATAGTTTTAGCTTGAGAATCCCATGCTATTCTATGCAAATAGTTTTAAATAATTGTTCCTATATTATATTCACATAGACCTATGCACCTACCTCTGAACATGACTGTGATCTGCATCAAGTTTACATTCTTCACCAGTCAACAATCTGTCGATAAAATGCCTACCGAAGATATGTACCCGTTTTTAATTTACAAAGATTAGTGGTTGAATGCTGGAATCGCTTAGCACACAATATAAACGCTTTCTTGTGGTGACTGTTGTCCCTCGTGAAAGGGCATGGAGTCCCGGCAAACCCGGAGAAAATGCACAGAGACATCTTTTGCGAGGAACACCACAAACCACAGCATTGCTTGTCTCATAGTAAAATGAAACACGCGACAGATCCTTGTCAGCACAATATGTAACAGAGTTTTTGCGGACAGATAATTTGTGCCTTCCTCTTAAATACTATCATCAATTCACTGACTATTATGTTCAGTTCGGTGTGAAAGTGGATTGTGTGAAAGATACGAAGGCTCCCTTTGCAAGAAGCAAAACCGGTATGAACTCATGATAGGGAGAGAATTTCTAACCTCAAAAATATTATGACAATCACCCTCCGGTTCTAAATCTGAAGCAAAGACCCTCGTACCTTTTAATATCCCTAAATGAAAGACCTACAGAGCATGTTGTAACTTTAACTTTTGGAGTTTGCGTATTGAATCTTATCAGTTCACAGCTGACCTTTCTAAGGTGCTGAGAATAAGACGGAAGATGTTCAGTAAAGCCCATGGCAGTAGTAACTGATAATCGTAAGGGAGCTAGCTATGATCCTGCAAAGATTCCATTTCGTTCGTTCATGAGCAACCGAGAACAACAACATGTTATTCGGATGCATAAGTCGCACTTGCTTTATTGACTTCCAATTTGCTTCTTCGCAGCATAGGGTTTTTTGGAAAGGGTCCAGAAGAGCTTATTTGTTGCCTTTGACCAGACATCGAGATCCATGACGCGACTGCGTTTTGTCGAATTTTCCTTGCTCTTTAATTCATCACTCCCCTCAGTGTTACCCATTACATCATGCAAATGTTCAGGAATATACTTTGAGCATGGTCTTTCATGTCATTATTGAGGATGGGGTTGGGGATGGGTGGGGGGAGGGGCGTGGGGAAGGGAGAGCTAAACCGATATCAATTTTGATCGGCCTAATGATTCAATGATCCTACAACGGAAGCAACCCGCTGGTAAGCAATTGTTCATTTAGTGTGGCTAGTACCAATCTCCGAAACTTCCCCTCTTCTCCCGCGCACTTTAGTTAGTTTGTGATGCACTACGTCAGCTTCAAATCCGCCATAATATGGTGGCATTATTATGGTGGCATTATTATCATTATTATAGTTTCGTTTTCTGGATTGGGAATACCTTACCGTTTTAATCACGGTAAAATGTAGTTTGTCTCGTCATTCTAGGAATAACTAACAATGTGCTGAATCTAATTTTTTATCATTCCTCATTTGAACTATTGAACGCAAATTATACACGATTTTCCATACGAAATGACTAGCTATAGGCCTATGTCTACATCTACACCAGCTTTCTCCATGAAAGGACTTATTAAAGTTCCATTCAGCTTTCCATTCATGTTCCCCTTCCCCAACACGAAGCTACCCATACTGTAGTAATCTATTCTATTGACTATATGCCAACTAACGATTGAAAAAAAAATGTTGAAACAAAGCAATTAGGTCAAATTCGTATTTCCGTGGAATCAGTCCTGTGGTGAAAAAACTACATATTTGTTCGGCCGGCCGGCTCTTTTTAAAGTTCTCTTCGGACTGATCACTGGTCATTTTCTTCTCAGATAGAAATGATTTGGAGTGGCTATAGATTTTTACTGGAGTATCGAACGATGGCATTCATTTCCAATATCAACGATGCTTCTGTTTTTTAATATTTCAGAGCTGAATGGACTTTTCGGTAAAATATACAGCTGGGAAGATTTGGAAAGGCACAATTTCGTTTGGTAAAAAAAAAAAACACGAACTCACAATACATACGCGCCATTGTTGATGTGCCTCTCATTACTTCTTTACGTGCGCTAAGCAAGCACTTCACCTAGGTGAGAAAAACCCCCCTCGATAATTCATTCGACTAGCTGTGTTATAGGATAGTCAACTCACTGTCACACTGGATTTTTCAACTCGACTCTTAGTTCATCGAAGTAATATTCCTGCGAAACTCTTTCCAACAGGTATTTTTATATTCACGGTTCTGCCGTAGGCCGTGTAAGTAATTACCCCACATCCCGTGAGAGACAGCAGTCAACCATGATCATATAATTTTCTCGGGAATAGCCGAAACCGCAACCCAGCCGAGCCTTCCAATTTAACCGGCCATCCACTTCCGACTTAGGATGCACTCTCATAGCCAGCAAGTTTTCGTTCTGCCAGTCATCATATTTTAATAAGTTGATTGGAGTTTATTCAAGTCACACACGCCTAGCTTAAAAAGAACTAGGCCGCTTACTTTCGTACAACTTCCTATTTAGAAGTGTGGTTGGTGCTGTTGGATCTCCTACTAGCGCTAATCATTGACCCTCTCCCATAATCGCTTCTTTGGTTTAGAAATTACCGAATCTATATATCTGTCCATTATTTCCACTCTTGTCGCCTCCTAACTTCTCCCACCCTTTGAGTGCTAGACAATCTCGAAAATGATATCGACAGGGAGCGTCACCCAAACCGACGCTGTTTCTTCTCAATGGGGGCATACTCTATGTAATAATATGTATAATGTTGTTTCTCTAATACCTTTAATGCCCCTCTATTGTAGGATCCATAAGTGGCGTGTACAGGTATACTCTTAAACCTCGAATCATTACTTTGATGAAGAAGCGAATCACGTCGCATAAATGATCGATGTCGCCGGAAGTCCCTAGCAATGCATCACTCAATGTTCACAACGTACGCCTTGGGTAGTGCTTCATGCGGAAATATTCATGGATCCGTTGCCGTGATTGTAGCCTCACTCGCATTGGTACATGTGATAATATGCCTCCTCAGTGCTCGTTCCACTTCATTTGGATGATTCTGTCCAATGACCCCATCTCTGCCAATCGAATTCGGCATATAGGCACTTCCAGCCGGCCTATATTCACATAATTTGGTCATTTAATGGAGTCGTGTTGGCACTCCGCATTTGCACTAAGTCTTAGGGAATCTCCATGAAGAATCGCGCGTGTGATTACGGCTTCTCCCTTAACGTTTTACACCAGGCCCGAGCATCCACGCTAACTGCCTATATGCTGAGCTGGACGTTTTTGTAAAATGGCAATACGCACGGTCTTTTGCATTGTCTTTCAGACGCGCTACCCCCTGAAAATGTCCAACGTAGAGTAAACACATAACCGTATTTGATCAACAATTTGAACACACGGAAATGAATCCGCGTGTCATGCCGAGTCAAGTGGATATTTGCCTCATTTTTGTCCCCGGTAGAGGAGCACATACCGTAGATGGTCCAACACTTTAACGCACATGAACGTGATCGCGTTCAGTCCGGTGCGGAAACATTTTCAAATTGCTTCAATCTATTGCACGCGGTGCCTCTTCCAGCAATATAATAGCTCCATGGTCGTTACTGCACAATTCCTCCCTTCGAGTGCGCGCATAGCCGTTTGTTGTTTACGCGCACGCATCCCGTCTCCTCATAATTGTAAGACGCGTAGGCCGTAACGGGAGTGTTAATAATATATATATATATATATATATATTATATATGATATAGATATCTTCTAATATCTTATATATATATATATTCCCTATATTTATAATCTATATAATCTATCGCACTATATATATAATCGCACTATATATATAGTATATATATATATATTATATATAATATATTAATATATATCTATAAAAATTAACATATACTATATATATATATCAACAATTGGAAATTTACCTTAATTCGATCAATGTAGTGCCGGAATAGATAGGATTGTATTCGAAAAACTTGAAAATGCTTCAAATAGTCTGGCTTGTGTAGCAAACACTTCCACCATCATAGCAATAACATGTACCTATACTAAGAAATAAGGGGCAAGGAAGGAAAATCAGTACACTTCGGCCTATAATCCTATAACCATACTTACGTAACATACTAGCAACATGCATGTATAAGCGAAATTATTCGAAACTGATCAATCCATTCTAAAACCCCAAGCAGTTTACTCCTTTCATTGATGAATTCATCTCTCAAAAAAACATTTCATGATCATAGAATGCTACTTCTTATACTTGTTGCAAAACTGAAAGACCAGATACTAGTCAAGACCTGTGAACATTTGATAGATGTTAACTCCGAATATTGAAGCCTACAGGGAGACTGCCTCTGATATTTCACTCTGTATTCAGCGAGGAGGGTTACTGAAAATCCGCCATCACCTGTCACCAAATCTGAAAGCGGTGTACGAACGTACACCAAGTGAAAACATAGAGTGGGGTATCACTAACAGAAGAAACTGAATCGTTGGCTATGCGATGAGACTGCCCTCGCACCCATCCAGCCAGGCAAGCTATTAAGAAGAGTCCCCTACATAACCAAATACCAGAGACCAAGGTAGCAAGGGACCATGATACCAAGAGGAATTCCGATCCCATTTTGGTGCAGTCAGGTTCATCCAGATCTAGAACATCAGGCAAGATCTACATCTTGAATCATGCGCTTCAAAAACACTTACATGACACGGAAACGTGCAAGGCACTCTCACTTTCACTCGACAGACATTGTTGTAGTCAGACTGTTGAAACACTTTAGATGATGTTCACTTAAATATTGAGGCTACGGGAGACTGCCTCAGGTCTGGTATTATTCACTCTGTTTTCAACGAGGAGGGTTACTGAAAATCACTTTCGCCCGTACGCTGTAAGTAGTTAAGCCAAACAAGAAACAATAGAGTGGGAGCATCACTAACAAAAAACTGAAATGGATTGGCCATTCGATGATACAGTCGTCGAAAAAAACAGGCTTTAGAGATTCACTACATATACCAGGGGATCAATAGGAAGCAATGACACTTGGGTGCAGTAAGGTTCAACAAGTCTCAGAACACAACAAGATCCCATCTTTGAGTCAGGCCTTCAAAAACAACACGTACAAATGACAGGGGAACGTGGAGAGCAATCATTAAGTGAATGCGCGCAACAGCATGAATCACTATATGGATCCACATTCTATTCCAACCTTCAATTGCTTTGTGTAAATGATCTCTCGATAGATCAGTGAGGCTGAATGAGACAAGACGGCTCAACAACAGTTGGATAATGTCAAATAAATAACTACTGAATGAAGATCACAGGATCTAGAGCAGGGCGATAAATGATTCTACATCATTTCAGGATAGCAGAAAAATTAGAGAATTGCACCGCAATGCAATCATGCTTCACTTCCTCCAGACAAAATTCCAGAAGGTGAACAACCCCCTCAACCTGAGGAGCTTTCATCCGAGTCTAACTTTAGCTTGTTTTGACGATTTTGACTTGTTGCTGTATCGTGGCAGTTTCGTAGAATGGACTTCAATGACGACGGAGGCCTAATCGAACCGAACTGTCCTCTTGTTCCTTGACAAGTTTTCGATATCCCTTTCACAGTTGAACCCCTCCTATCGTGACCACTTCACCTCGAAGTATTACATCTGCAATTGTGGTTACTAAGCTCGTAGCAGCTGTTCGGTGTTTCATCATATTGATGATCTCTTGAACATGGAGATTGACGTCTGGGGAGCGACTTCCTTTTTGAAGTTCTTCCTCACACCCATTCGTAATATTCTCGTTAGTCTCTGTCGTTATCTGCTTAGAGTGAAAATATGCATGTAGTTATTACTTAGATACGACTGACGCCCTTGCCAGAATCCTGTTTACATTTCTACTCTAAATTCCCTCTCTATGTTACATGCACCTGGATTAAACGAGAATAATCAAAATTATTCCGGCACAGAGGTTATGCAAATTCCTTAGAATGTGTGAGTACATGGGCGGCTTCCCCCATTATTTGGTGGGGGACATGATATAAACCCCCCCCCCCCCAATATTCGCGGCTGGTGAGAAAATCCTTAAAATAATATTTAGAGTAGGCTACAGCCACAACACAAAAGTCTATCTAATATCTTATAAGATTGCTTTTTAAAAATTTTATGCTGCGAAAGCAGGAATGCAAAAGAAATTTGATCTTTCCCGTTACAGTAGTCCCATGTATACAAACACTTTGTCAGATTCTGGCAAATATAGGACTTTTCTCCATAAGTGTAATCTTCAAGTGTGATGAACTTGATCAAGCCGCAAAGAGAATTTGGTTTGGGACATTGATTCATGTTGAACCCCCACCCCAACCCATACAACAATGCCGAAATCCAACTGCCATGTTTTTAACACGGGCACAGTTTAGTCTACCTCTGATCCTTATGGTTCAGACTGGCTGTGTCAGCCTGACGTGTTGTTTCTAATAAAAAGATGAAGTTATATATAAGGAAAACAACAGCGCAGGGGATCGTGAAACATCCTCAGAAAGTTTAGGGATTGACGTATATGGCACTATACACAGGCGCGGAGCGGGGCTAAAAATTCTGATGAGACTTGAGAAATTTGTACGACAAATGGGAATAAATCTGAGAAAATGACAAAATTTTCATCTGACTGGCTCAATTCCTTTCATTCAGATCCGAAAAATGCACACATCTGCCATGACAGTGATGCGTGAAGCAATTTCCAAGATACGGGGCAATCTCCAACCCAAATTGGAAGTGTCCTCGATGAAAGATCTCTAAAACAGCGCCATGATAGGATGGAAGCCAAATGAGGAAATGTAAGGATTTACATCGATCATTTCTCGGAAATTTGTATTATCAATTTTCATTGATTGTTTCTGCCCATATGGCACGGGAAGTGCCGCTCCCTGCAATTCGGGGAGGGGGGGGGGAGTCTGCAAGACTATTTTCTTGTACGCTACGCGTCAACTGATGGTGGCGCGAATTGTAATTGATAAACATGATTAGTTTCCTTCAAGAGTACTTCTTGAGATATACATTTCAGAAAAGAATTTTTGTCAGTTTTTTAGGGATGTTCCTTACTGACCCTGACGCCGGGAAGTACCGTTTCCGGCCATCTGGGGGTTTCTTAGGCTAAAATATTCTTGTATTTACGCGTCCACTGATGGCCCAATCTAAAGAATAACATTGATCATTTCCTTCAAGAACGTTTCTTGAATATAAATTTCTGACAGGTGTTGCCAGTTTTAGGACGTTGCTTACTGCCATAGGACCCGGGAATGCCATTTCCTGCAATCTGCAGGAGTGGGGGGGGGGTGTCTATAGACGAAACTTTCCTTGTACCCTACGCGTCTACTGATTGTGGCGACTGGCCCGAATTGTGAGGAATAGACTTCGATCATTTCCTTCGAGAACGTTTCTTTAAATATAACTTTTCCGAAATTTATTGCCAATGTTGGAGGACTTTGCTTACGCATGGCCATACGGCCCGTGGAGTGCCGTTTCCTCCTCCTCCCCTCTCTGCAATCTGGGGAGGGGGGGTGGTCAAAATGAACGAAAAATGGCCTCGTACCAGACGCGTTCACTGATGGGGGCGGCTGGCCCGAATTGGATGATGAATAGAACAATCGATCCTTCCTACCAGAGACGTTTTTCTTGGAAATAAGTTTCTAAATTTATCTTCAATTTAGAAAACGTTGCTACTGTGCCATACGGCCCGGTAGTGGCCGTTTCCTGCAATCCTATCGGGGGGTCTAGAGAAGATTTCCTTTGTACCCTACGCGTCTACTGATACATTGGCGGCTGGCCCGATTGTGGAGGAATACATCGAATCAGTTCTTTTCAAGAATGTTTCTTAAAAACCTTAAAATTTTGCCGGCCAATTTTAGGGTGTTGCTTACTGCCTATGGTCGGCGGAAGTGTGTGTGTCCTGCCATCTGGGGGGTCCCAAAACGAAAATTTTCCCGTACCCTATGTCGTCCACTGAGGGTGGCAGCTTGGCCCGAATTGTGGGGAATAGACAACGTCAGTTCCTTCAAGAATGTTTCTTCAAAACCTTAAATTTTCGTCGGCCAATTTTTGGGATGTTGCTTACGGCCATATGTCACGGAAGTGTGTTTCCTGCCACTGGGGGGTCCATAACACGAAATTTTTTCCCGTACCCCCCCTATGCGTCCACTGTTGGTGGCAGCTTGGCCCCTAATTGGTGGGGGAAAGACAACGATCAGTTCCTTCAAGAAGTTTCTTGGAAGAGAATCTGAAATTTTTTGCCATTTAGGGATGTTGTTTACTGCATATGGCCCCGGAAGTGCTGTTCATCCCGCCCCCCCAAATCTGGGTGTCCCGTAAAAACGAAAAATTCCCTCCACCTACCTCCAACTGATGTGCGCTCCGCTTAGATGGTGCTCAAATATACCCCCCCCCCCCCCCTAAATATTTAACATAGATCGCCGCCCCTGTTGGAGTAAACAAAAACACAACAATTTTTCCTAAGTAACACAGAAAGTATGCATCTAGCAAAACAGATTCACCAGATTGCGACAGTGTCTATGGTGATGTCATCTTATATGACTATACAATTCAAACACCATAACCGAGCCGTACCATCGAGAGATTGCAAATCTCAGTCTTTCAGCATCTTCAGGGTCATGTGACACGTGTACAGTAATCAGACTTCCTGTGCTGACATGTTTCATCTCTCCAACGATAGCATCTCCGGGGTCCCGTATTCCCCATAAGCCACTTTAAAGCCCGGGAAAATCAATCAAGAACTGAAACAATATATGCGTGAACACATCAGGTTTGAATGAAGAGCTTTTAACTCACGGCCAAAGCGAAACCTGTTAACCTTCAGGGTAATTTGGGTATAAGTTCCATTTCTGTGATAATCCGTTATTTGCAACTGCTAAAGGCATTCGGTAGTGCCCGGGAAAATTTGCTGGCCTTGATTGCAACCATGGCTCCTCAAAGCTTTTAACACACATCTCATTTTGACCTTTCATACTATGACATGACGTAGGACATAAGATTCGTAAGACCTTAAGAATTATAAAAAAAACTCATCAATACAAAATTGAAATGTATCACTACAACGTAAACTGGAAGAATCAGATGAATTACAGCAAGGGAAGTTGATTGAACAAATGAAATATAGATATATACGAACTCTTTCGTACCATAAATCCGCAACCTAACTTGATACATAGCATTCTATAAAGCCAACTTGAAGCCATGCATGTGAAGTAATGTTGGGGACATAACTTTCATAAAATCCTGAAAGATCGTTGAACCGTTGATTGTTGACCAGCATTGCGTTTTTTTTTCTGACCACTATGTATTCCGGTAGAGGTGTTCCGATCTGACATGCGGAATTGCTTTCGGTATACTGGTTAGGTGGTTCTTTAGGTGTGCTTTCTCGATTTCAACATATCCCCCCGAGAAGCTGATCGCCATATACGATGTTACGATAGTCCGGGGGGGGTATAATATACCATTCAAGTAAGTTATCTTTTGGTATTCCTATAAATCACCTATCCCGTCTTAGTAATGTAACTTTTCGTGATGAGTATACTCCGTTTAATATGTTCTCATTGACAAACACGTTATATACACTCTCTTGCAGAGTCCTGTACAATTGTCTGGAGCCAAAAAGATTTGTTTTCGTTTTCTCAATAATAATGACCATTTTGTCGTCTTTACACCGTGGAGGCAAGTTTCGGGACCACCGATCAGACCCATTGCGTAATTAGTAGAGCCCTTCCGCTTCTAGATTCCCGGCCTTACTGCCACTTTCATCAAAGTTAATACACATCAGCAATAGAGAGCAGGAGATGAGCACGACTTGCGCGTTCTTTCATGCTGATGGGAAAGTATTGGTATTGGATGACAACCTTTTATAAAATGGTTCAGACTGGATGCAACATTTGATGCACACATCTTTCAAATATACGGCACCTAACCGTCGTTTTGACTCGGTCAAGTTCAACAGGTCATGCGTATAATAATATGTTTGCCTTATGCCTGTAGTCTTCATTTCTATAATCCTGACTTCCATCATAGCCTTTCACTTTGTAAATATTAGTGATTAATTGCCTTGCCTGTAACCAAGTTTATGAGAGAAATAAACGATGGAAAAAGAGAAACAATCTATAGGCACATACTTCATCGGTACCAGTAGCTCCAAATACAAGCTTGATTACTCCAAAACAAAATGATAACTGACTTACGGTGTTGTCGAAATGCAGTCTTCTGGGAGTCTTGAAGTAGTATATTCCGCAAACGAAACTGATCCGTTTGCTGCACTCGGAATTGGCTAAAATCATATCGCATACCTCAAATGATTTGCCATATAGCTTCTGTATCCCCCAGTTTTGAAGTAATTTTGTTTCGCCTATTTCATAATGACTATGACCATATTTTCTCAGTACCGAAAATGATGTATTCTTTATCTTCCCCCCATCTCCTTCTTCATTGTTGTTGTTATTTCGTCAGTAAGACGAACTTCCTTTTAACATTTGGGTGTTGCATGATTATTTATAACACTTATCAGCACAATTTGCCCTAATTTCAATACCGAATTCGGGTTTTGTAACATTGCTATTAAGTGCACCCTAATTACGTCAGCACGGAGACCTAGATTGTTCAGAAAATCGTTCTCATCTGATGATAGTCTCCAATCCCTATTCATTGTTATTCGTCACCCCATACCTTCTGTAACAAGATATAGCGTAACCTGATTATCCTTTAACGTCAATATGATTCCAACTGACCTCAGCAGGGTTAGAAAATTAATCCTAACTTTAGCTCCAGTCGGAAGTCAAAGTGTTAAAATATTATAATGCATGGTTTTATGGCGACATATCAAGTTACTCTCAGAGAAGGTCGATTGCCTGGGGCTGCCGTAAGTTACCTCCAATCGAAAGAGTTACTCGAGAGTATTGACATCTTCTCGGTTAAATGATGCTCAAGGCGTCCTCCTGGACCAGTGGCCAATTATTATTTCGGCATCAATTGGATTCCGCGGCGACTTAGTTCCACTCAATGAATATGATAATACTCGTAGCAGAAGATACGCTGACAATATGGCAGGCCGGCTCTTGTGATCAGCAAACCATTAAACGACGATCACGTTTGTCCTTTTGTTATTATGAGCTGTTGAGTTCCGTTCAATGCTGTCAATAGGCTGAATAACTAAATTTCTTTGTTTTGCTTACTAACACATAAAAATATCGCCAAAAATCGCCAGAGGTACCTGCGCTGACTCACACAAAGATTTTTTTTTTTTTTTTCACTATAACTTACGCCTCGATCTTGAACCTTACCCGAGTTATGGACAGTTGTGTTTCTATCACCCCGTTGTTCATTCACGGGGATATTTATGTGCTATCGTTATCTTGTTTGAGACAATTAAACTACCAGAGTGATCACTGGCTGCAATGAACCTGTTAATAGCTCAGCAACGGGCAACCCCAGAACTACAGAACTAGAGCAAACTACCATACACAGAAACAGTGACGGGTGATTAGAGAATATGAATCCCATGGGTAGCCCATGGTGGTGCAGATGGCTGAAAATTGGGCTTTCTCTATTCGCGCCACTGAGATGTGTACGGCTACACTTCAATAACAGCATGTTGAAGCACAACACCGTTCTAGCACAGTCAGGCGCGTGTATACTCATTCTGCAGTCGGAGTGAGGGACTTACCGGACCTTGAGCATCGAACTACCGCTGAGTATCTGACAGGGGGTATAGATATTGACTTGGAAACCTCGGTCATTATACTGTCGTTTGAAAGTAGTTCATCGCTTCGTTTTAGTAATGGATCAAAACCAAGTTTTACTCAAACTTTTACTCTACCGTTCCCAGGGACTGACACAGCTGAGAAGCGCCGATAGCGCTGAACTTCACCATAGTCAGGGACGTGACGTAAATCGAGAGTCAAGGAATGAAAGAACAAAAATACCGCAGTCATTTCCTGCCATTTAGGAGGGCGCTATGGAATCATTCCATCTCAAGATCTCTGAGTACGTAGTTGCTGCTATTCGTAAGCTTACGGGCGTGACTTGAACTGTTTGATGACTATCGATTATTAGTTACCAGAGTTCATTGAATCTCCCCCTCCCCTCTTCCCCCTGAAAAATGACATTCTAAACATTCCAAGAAATTAGTACCGCCGCTAGTTGTAATGCGGAACAACATATACATATAAGATATATGCGAATAGATTATTCTGGTGCATCCACCTTCAGTTGTAATGTTGACGTAAATATGCGCTCACTGCACACAGAAGTTGGCAAATCACTGTTGCACGAATAAATTACGGCAGGCTCAATAAGAGAGGAATAAAACTTTTGACTCAATAAAAAAAAAACTAACCATGACTCATGTCAGGATAACGACATTTAATGGAAGCGCCGAACCCAGATAATTGAATACTAATGTTGACGTAAATATGCGCTCACTGCACACAGAAGTTGGCAAATCACTGTTGCACGAATAAATTACGGCAGGCTCAATAAGAGAAGAACAAAACTTTTGACTCATTAAAAAAGAACTAACCATGACTCATGTCAGGATAACGACATTTAATGGAAGCGCCGAACCCAGATAATTGAATACTAATGTTGACGTAAATATGCGCTCACTGCACACAGAAGTTGGCAAATCACTGTTGCACGAATAAATTACGGCAGGCTCAATAAGAGAAGAACAAAACTTTTGACTCATTAAAAGAACTAACCATGACTCATGTCAGGATAACGACATTTAATGGAAGCGCGAACCCAGATAATTGAATACTAATGCTTCACAGCCGGTCCCACAACTAGTGATGTGTCGGCCTGAAATGGCACCTTGCCCCGATGCGCTCGTTTGCAGGAGGTGCATACGAAAACAGCTACACGAGATCGAAGAACTGAAATTGGGGCCACAGACAAATCTCAGGTAAAACAACTAAACGTAGCAGATATCTAATTATTAGATAACATTATGACCCGGGAGGCACTGGCGCGCCTACGAAGCACATGGGGTGTTAGATTCGGCGATGATCGAATCATCACTCTTTTGGGCTTCAATCCAATATTGTGAGACTCTTTTCAATTTTGTTGGCCGTGTGCGTTCGTTTGAAGAAATAGGCTGGCATAATTGTGTGCACAGAGTGGTATGACGTCACGTAAGCTGTTTACCAAGACAACTTCTCCCGCCCCGTACGCGGCCAGTGGTATTAGTTTTAAAAAGGCGCGAGGTATATACTCGCAAATTGCAGGATGCGACTGAAGTAGTGAGAACAGATTATCAGTTGATATCATTTGCCAATGTACCGAGGTCAGCCGTAATCTCGGGAGAGCTCGTCGCAGTATATATTATAACGCCCGATGACATTAATTTTTCTGCCCAACGTAATTATCAATTTACCTTCTCGGCTGAGGACTGTCGATCGATTTAGAAAAACCATCTGACATCATCTGAACTCCTGGCTGTATAAGGTTTGCTGACTATAATATGATATGCCATAGCTGGAGTGGTGCATCTGACAGAAGGGGTTCTAGTACCAGTGTGCGTCCAAGACGAAATAACCATGTGCATTCATTGTCTAGGCAAAACGTAACAATCAACCGAGCGAGCGTTAGTATGTGTGTGTTAGTGCATATACTTGTAGCCTACCGAGGACCAGAACAACGGATTTTCGGTCCTCCGGTGACAGAACAATGGATTTCTCTGGTCCTCGGGTGACAAGCAATAGGGGTTGATTGTTATATAATAAGAATAACAAAGAGGTCCTCGGGTTGACAGGAATAGATGTCGTGTGTGTGTATCTCAGTGTGTGTAACGCAATCCACCCCTCATCCCAAGCATTTGGGACTACTTTATCCTACAATAGGCAATCTCATGCCCAGCTGCGATTGAAACAGAAGAAATGTCATGTCCGCTGCCTCGGCACAATGATAACTCAAGGGAGCCGCCGAAATCATGAATGGAATGGAATTTAAAAGGAAAAGTGTTTGATCGCGGTGTTAGTTGAACAATGAATGATATAGATGGCACACGAATCGAGTGGATTGGGGGGGGGGGGATCCAGAGATCGGATGGGAAAGAATGACGTATGGAAGTATGAGAAAGGGAAATGAGATTGGGGGGGGTGGGGCTAACTTATCATGGGACTTTCCTTAACCGCTGTGATATCGATTCTTAACATTGTATAGTTTCATATCATGATACAAATGAGGCCAAATCATGATGCTGAGCATGCCTACTGTTTTTAAAAACATTTTTCCGTTGATCTTCTAAAACATTTCCATCGATGACCGAAAAGGGAGTGGTTGCACAGTTCGTAGAGCGCCGGCTCACCACAGGGGAGATTTCGGTTCGAGAATGGTTTTCACCACTTTTTTTTTTCTTTCAAATATTGGAATGAACACCATCTATAAACTCGGTGGACTTCCATCTCTCTGACGATGTTTATTGGTGATTGGTGCCGAGTAATGTGTTAGGTTGTTGCTGTGCGAGTAAATATTAGGATCGGCATTGCTGTAATTTTATCACAAGGATGGTACCCATATCGTTTTCGTTTCCAAATAAATCGTTTATAGCACAACAGTGTCAATACTATCGTGTATCCTCAATTAAGTAACTACTAAGCTCCTTCTGTGCCGGTCCAAGAGTCTTTCCGAAACACCCATATCCTCTTCAAGCGGAATCGTGCTGTCGTCATTAAGCCGCAACTTGGGAGTATTTGTAAATGAAAATGACCCTGATCGAGAGATATCCGTATACATATCATATTGTGAATGTTTTATCAGTTCCTATCAACATGAATTCATAAAGGACAGATTTATTGAAGGAACTATGGGTTTTATGTTAGATTCAATGGAATATTACAAAGAGAACAACATACAAGGTTTTTTCTGTTGATGTTGATATGTTGGAGCTTAATATTCAGGTCATTGCAATTCTTCAATTCGAACCAAAGTTTCATTCATTGGATCTAAGCATCTCAATGAATCGGCATGCCATACAAACAATGGTTATACAAGTGGTTATGAACTTCAGTAATGTCCAATTACTAAGTGAATTCAGATTTTGGTCCAGATGGTTCAGGTAGATGGGATATAATTCTGAAAAACATTATTATCAATAAGAGGAAGCGAATTTAAGTATTTCCGTTTCGAATTTATACACATAACATCAGACGAATTCCGTTCTGAATATTATGTATGCAAAGCTGAAATTGAATCAAAAGCGCCCTCAGTAGCAGAATTGTATCATCAGTAAACAAACTCCTCCTCCAAGAGGAAGTTCTCTGTTAACGGGACAAGCACCCCGACATTTCGTTTGGGTAGTATGCGAAACCGTATTCAGCCATATTCGTGCACTCTCTCCTGTCATCCTCCTAACTTTCTCGGATACCTTTTCCCCCTCATATTGCGGTATTTTCAGTGCTGAACATTGATTATCAGAAAACGTACGGTCGTTTATAACACTGTTTGTAAATAAGTCGAATTATTGACTGTTCCTGATAATGATATACTAGAAGAACGGTAATTGCGACCTTTTCCAAGCGGAGATTGTCGACGAAAGCACGTTCGTCATTACTTATCAATTGCCTCTTCAGATTCGCCTCGGTAATGTTAAACATACTTTCCGGTGGAATGTGTGCCTGCGAGATTTATTATTCTGGTGATAGCCTGTGACCTTTTTTTTTGTTTTTTTTTGTATCCGGCTCACTAGCCCCATCTGCAAATTAATGAAATCATATGCAAGATTTTAGGGGATTTTGGGGGAGATTTTGTGTTGATTGATACTAGAAGCCGAGGGCATTTCCGTAGTGAAATTAAGCCGCCTTGTTGGTACATTCAGACAGACATCGAACCATCTAATACACATCTTTTCAGAGCTGATTACGTTTGGAGGATATGTTCTTAGCATTTTGAAATGACGCCTAAAATCACAAATAGTGTGGATTTAATCACACAAACGAATATTATAAATTTAATATTTCCCTTGATGGGAGAGGCTGGACATGAATATGACACCCGAGCAGAAATGGGCCTAAAATTCTGCATCTCCATTACATCGGAAGCGCCTCCTGGAGCGGTCATAGGAAGACTTAATGGGAAACAGTTCATGTCATCATCCCCTTACTTACTGATAACGCTCGGTCGGCCCTTTTGTGACCTTCAGCAATGATGTGAGGGCATGCGCAGTGACGAAGATGCAGCGACCCGGAATACTGTACGAGTGCATGCAGGAGAGAAGTCAGGGTGGAAAGCCGTTTTGCTAGGCTCCTAAAACAGCGCCCGTTGGAAGTCAGCCGCGGGTCAATCAACTGGCCGGACCGCGTGTAAAATTATGAAATGCATACTAATGGGGGAATTCGGTGGGAATCAGAGTAGTTGGGGAGTGGTGAAGCTCATGGGGATTGCGATGACATTCAGAGGAGATCGGGGGCTGATGGTCTTTTTGGTCCTGCATGGTCTATAGGTCTTGGTTTGGAGCTCTGGGGGGGGGGGGCTAATGCTCCTTCGGAATGGAACACGGCACTAAGAACTGCCCTACCGAGGAGGTTGCAACGCTTCCGGAGCCCGACGAAGCAGTTCCAACAGGTCGTCGTGCTCAGGACTCGCTGTCAGCTGATTGCGCATCAAGTGCCTACGGCCGATTTCACTCAGATAGGTCCACCGAGGACCGCGTCTCGACTCGCAAAGGATGCGCCTTGATTCGCATATGGCTGTTGCATTAGCTGCCGAGCTCGTGGATTCTCTGGTGGACGCCCTCAGGATACGTATAGTCCAGAGGTTAATCTGTCTGTTTGCTGGGACTCTATGTAGCATGAGCTGAAACCTAAATTCAGTCCTTCAGGCAGAGCTGCTGAGTCGGTCAGATGTCGGTGAACATGGACGTGACACTGAATAATTTTCCTACCCAGGAATGTCATAGGTATATCAGATATGCTAGCCTGAGATTGATATATGGGTCGTGAGATCGTAGTCACGATATATGAATAGAGACCAGAGATAGTCAAAGGGCTTAGCGATTTCTTTACTGATTCTGACTTGATAAAGCTGAGCATTGTCAAGATGAACAATAGGAATATGTAGTACTCAAATTAGGGAACCCACATACCAAGTGTGACACGACATCCTGAGAGAGGTCTTGTTAACAGGCTAAAGTAGCAAAAATATCAATTTTCACAATATCTCAATTTCCCCCAAATCTGGGAACCCGGGTCCACACCAAAAAACAACGGGTCTTGTACTCCTCATAAGAGAGCTGAGTACAAAGACTTTCAACCTGATCGGACAGGCATTCGACTAGTCGTGGTAACCAAGATTAATACTTGACCTCTCGTGATCTGAGATGACCTTTGACCTGACCCCAAAAACAATAGGGATTCCAGTTATCATTATGGGGAACCAATAAAACCCAAGTATAAATGATGAATCTAAGTGGGGTGAGTTATCGTGTTAACACGGACCAGGCGTCACACACACACTACACACAAACAACACACACACAATGTCATGAGAGATATATTCTTGACTTCGTCAGGAGAGAAAAATCAGGTTACGTGCGTTGATCTCCATTGTGCTAATGAGGAATCTGGAAGAATAGAATATCTGAAAGTTAGCTTTCGGATTCGTGACTATCAATTGCCTTCAGAGACATATTGCGCACTCTGGCGGAGATCCTACCCTTCCTGTTTGTCGGTATGAGGGCCTGTGATGTCATCATACTGACAAAGAGCTCTCGACAACGTTCAGAGAACGTGCTGCCAATTTGTCTAAACGATTACGCCGCCCCTCCAATCTGTGACTTGCTGGATAAAACTCAGTCGTGCAGCCTGGAGATTCGACGCACTAAAACGAGAACTCCTAGTTATATACAAGGAAACCCATGGCCTTATTCCGAATAACATTGTTTCTAATTTTCAGTTCAACATAATCATGTCAACTTTTGCTCGACGAAATATACCCCCGTAGTAACGGAGAAATTAATCTTATATATATATATATATATAATATATATATATCTATATATATATATATATAATATATATATATATATAATATATATATATATATATATATAGATATATATCTATTATCTGGTTTACCCCATTAATCGAGAACTTCAAAAAAGCGTTCAGCTCTATCACTGCCAGCCTCTCTTCCAGTCACGCATGACCGACAACTGGCTCACACAGCACAACAATGAACGGGATAAAATCTCTAATATTAGCAGCATAGCTAATCGTATTCTTTCAGGTCAAAGAACATATTTATCACTACTAACGTTTTGTGGCTGTTTTGATGCGGTCCAGCGAGTTAAAATGAATTATTCAGAAAGCTCCAGCGAGTGGTATGAGGGAAACGGTTTTTTCTATTACATATAGAGATGACATTGAGCTGTGATCATCGAATTCGGCGAGGTTGCTCGCAAATAAACACAAACGCGTCATCCTGGGCTATACGGTTGGGGCAGCTTCTGGAGTACCTCAAGGAGTGGAGGGGTTTGGCATGGCCTGGGGGAGCTGGGCAATTGAGGGCGGCTAGTGGATGTGACTGAGTGACTCCTGGGCTCCCATGAGTGAGTGTAGCGTGAGTTAGTCAGTGATACAGTGAGTAAATATTACTCATAAGCACAACATAATGCGTTCGAGTGAAGTGAAAAGTAGACTTCCCTAGGGAAATGTACATGCAGAGAGGGGAGACAATACAGTCGAAAAGTCATATGCTATGCGGGTGAAGGTGGGTCACTTCAGAAACACATGATACGAGTGAAAATGGCTATCCATGCGTATGTGTCCGTTCGCGTAAGAACAACTTAACATATATTTGAATACCATCGTCACCATCTATACGTCCGCGTCCCCATCCATGACCTTTTGAGAATCGCTCCGTGAGCTATTTTCACGGACGCGAAAATTTCACGGACTCTACCATGTGTGCACTATATAGCGCTGTTTGTGAACAGCAGTAATGATATTGCGCGTAAAATGCGCAGAGATGCTGTCTGAGTATCGGTTCCACACAAAGTATACTACTACTACTACTATTGTATAATAATAACAATAATATAATAATAATAATAATAATAATAATAATAATAATAATACTAGTCCAAGGAGATGTCCTGTTCTGTGAACCTCGAGCTCCGAGCTACATCGTCGGCAGGCATCAATGCTATACGATGCGCACTGGCCAGAAGACTAACCATCTCCTCTACATGGATGACCTCAAGTTCTACGCCAAAAGTGAAAGTGACCTCACAGACGAACGAGACATTCCGGATCCTTCAGCGACAATCATCTGCATTGGTTCGGCCTGACAATGTGCAATTAAGGGACATCATTCTCCGTGGAGACATCAGAATGACTTGGGGCTTGACTCCGGTGAGGAAAACAAATACCTCGGTATCTTGTAAAACGTACAAAACAAAGAGAAAGAGGCCAATCAGATAGAGGCATACACCTACACCAAACGAGTGAGACAAGTCCTAAAGCCCAAGTACAATGCCCAATGCCCGGAACAAAATACGAGCAATAAAATCATATAACCCCCTCGCTGTACATCGAGTATATTAAGCTGGACACGAGCCGGATGGCTGAGCTGGATAGAAAGACCAGGGAAAATCTCAACATGCTATACCCATGGGCGGATATTCCCCGACTATATCTAATGGAAGGGATGCATAACCTAGGGGACTTGCCGAAATCCGGGCAACATTGCGAAAGTGCTGGACTCCAAGCGTCATAACCCCTTACTGTGGCAGCGAGAACGGATCGCCTATGGAGGTTGTGTGACATTGGAAGGCTGAATACAAATAAAGAGGTCAAATGCTCATTCACTCACTCACCCTCACTCACTCGTGGGATCACATGGCGGAAAGCCACCTACCCGCATCCACCCACCGTTTCCGATCTCTCCCGGCCTCCTCCGGGCAAGCGAATAAGCCTGGACCTGGCCAATCCCCCCCCCCGCAACTCCCTGAGGTACCCTCGAAGCTGCGCCAACAAGAGTTATAGGGGCGTCCCGGCGTCGGACTAGCCCACCGGATCCCAGGACACGGTGGGCGCGATCGTCCGCCGGGAAATACGTAATATTCTCAAAGAAGCGCAGTTGAGATCGCGTTTCAGGGGCAGTAACCATGGCCATCCCCGCCTCCCCGAGAACCCTGGCATCAGATATGTGATTCTGCCAGTGGTAACCGAGGATGCGGCGAAGTGAGGTGGTAAAAAAAATCCAATCGCCGTCTCAGCTTAACAGTGAGCGACCAGGACGTCACTAGTATATAGCAAGACAGGAAGCACATTAAAGCCAACAACACGGAACTTGGTTATTTTGCGTCAGATAACGCGATCGCCACACACCAGTGATATCATGACTCCATATTCCAGTCCAAGGCGTCTACTGACCTCGGTCTCGCAAGAAGCAGAGTACTAATGACACTGCGGGGTAACACGATGACTCGGTGACTTCCACGTTCTAGCCAAACCACCTGAGCCGATCCAGTAGCACTGGCCAAGATCCCACCGAAACACGGGTCTTAGTTTTTGGTCATGACACCTGAAACCCGAACGGATTTGCCTCCCGACAAATTGTTCCAAGGGCATCAACAGATCGGAATCCAACAAACTCGGCGAGAATGCAGCATATTCATGAGTCCAGATAAAAACCCTGGACTCCACCGGGATGAGACCCCGCAGTCGGTACTATTCACAACCCTCTCCATAATACCAATCCTTGCATGTGTTGAAAAAAAGTGATGGAACCAGTTAGTCAGGTTCATTATGCAATTTTGTTGGAATGTTTTGGAGATTCGCTGATCTATACATTTTTGGAAACTGTATAGTATACGCAATCAGAAAAATCCAATGTTTACCATTTGCCGGACGCATATTGGAGGCCATCTTGGATTTTCAAGATGGCCGCTCTAAAAATGGGTATTTTCCGATAGTTCTTTACTCTAGGGACCGCCGAGTCCTATTTTTTATGGCTAAGACCATGATGTAATTTCGTTGGAGTTTGAGGGACATTAACAAATATTGCTTCTTGGAATATGTATAAGGTAATAAATCAGAAAATTAATGTTTACCATTTGCCGGACGCATATTGGAGGCCATCTTGGATTTCCTGGTGGAGCGTAAATATGAAAGTTTTATCAATATTATTCGCATCTAGGCGACCCAGGATCATGGTTTTAACGGTGTATATTTTTAGAGGTGAGGAACTAGTGGCACCAAGTACAATACGCTAAACATAATAACAGATGTGAATGCGATGATAATTGTGTATCATTAAACTTCAAGGGCAAGGATTATCATCATGATCTTCAGCAAGTACTATCACTCATCATCATCATTGTCTCTGGCCAACATATGTCTTCCTAAAGTCCTGAGTGCAGCATTGGCAGAGGTTCTGTACACGACAGGTTATCGGACCTGCAAGAACAACGAGTTGTGGAACAGTCGGCTCTGCACTGGCATCTCACCATCTCGAGATGGTTTTGGGGCTGGGAGCACCTCAGTAGTACGGGCCTCGATCTGACCATTGTGTCCCTGTAGAAACCATGCCTTAGAGGATCCAAGACCTGCTGCTTAGCAACGCTTGCCTGACCCCATACTGTGGCCTGGATCTGGTCTTGGAGGTGTGCTGCTTGAGAGCACCGGGGGTGGGAGGCAGGTTGTCACTTTCAAGCCCATGGTGCGTTGCGAACAGATGCCATCGCAGCTCGGGGGTGCTCGCAATCCGAATGCCCTTTGGTAAGTATGCAACAGAGACGAATGTATAGCCACTGTAGAGACTGAGAGCCAGTCTTCAGTGACTACTGTGGCACCCGAGAGCATCTGCAAAGCCTTGATGACCTCTTTGTCTTCCTTTTAGGGGTGACTTTGCAGCCAGGTTGCTTTGTCCTTATGAGAAGCCCCCAGTTTTGTCTGCTCCCGAACAATGCATGGAAGGCTGTCAGAGTCATCGTCTCTCTGGACCTAGAGTTTTCCATACTGGTTGCCACTTGGATACCTCCGAATCGGAGGCCATCAACATGGAAGTTTTCTTCAGCAGCAGTCATAATTGGCTATGACCAGCCCAGGACATATGCGGGCGGAGACCACCAACTGTGCACCAGGTGGGTCGCGATGTGATGGTAGCACTGCCTGGTGAATCAGCAGTGCTCCTGTTTTTGTCCCTCAAAGACAGCTCGTTATTGCTTGCTGGTATGTCCGAGCCCCGATTGATTACCAGCTTAGATGGAGTTTTTGTAGTAACTCCTTTCTTCTTGTCCTGGGAGAGGACCGGCCCCGGAATGCGTTTGATACTGGTATCATCTCTGATCTGAAATTGGACGGGATCCTTCTCTTGTCTTCGTTTCTCTCTTGTGGTACCCTCAGGGAGTCAGCCATGTAAGTATCAAACACCAGAATAATCTCATCACGTCTCTTGTCAGAGACACCAGTCTGCATTAAACATCACGTCAATCCTTGACGCACAACCGTGGGCGTTCCTTTCTTTGGTCAGCTTCTGCACGACCACCATACCGTCCGCCAGTGCGATCTTGCGATTTGTTCCACATCAGTGAGTGTGAAGCTTATGGTTCCAGATTCCACTGCATCGCGCTGCAACCACTTGCATCTTTTAAGTTTTTAGGTGATCAATTTTGACTGAAAGTGCAGTCAGTTCAGTTTTGGCCACAACAGTCCCCCCCCCCTCGGTGCACGTGAACTCGGAGTTCCCGGTGGCTTGTTTCAGGTCAATGTCTCGATTGGACCATCAGCCACCCGTAAAGATCCTTGGTTCTCCTCCAGGTCTACAGTATTGTCCCGAGGTTCACACTGGTTTTCCCCTCGTTGCCAGACATGTAAATCTTGTGGTTCTGTTTCTTTACTGGTGCCCACAGGCTGACGTCTCCCTATTTTATTCGCTTCTGACCGTACTCTTCTTACAACTTCTGCCCAGTGGCATCAATATTCAGGATATGAGGCACGTACTTGTCTGTGTCCGGAATGTAGACATGAGTGATCAGATTGTGCAGCTGGTCACCTTCAGTGGCAAATGGGTTTCCATGGCTCAGGATCGCAGCATTGATTTTGTCGATTGCCGCAAGCTCCTCTCTTTACTGCACTTGGTCCAAGGTCATGGTGCTCTGTGGCCTTGCCAACTTCCGCGTCGAACTGACTTTCAAACTCTTTTTGACAAGCACGACATTTCTGGTGCAGCCAAGACAAGGCCCTCGGTTTGGCGTTGGCGTTGTTGAAGATGCCAATGAGTCCAGCACGAACCTTCATTTGCTTGTTCAGATGTCAACATGACTCGTATGCCTCCAAACAGATATGAACGGGATCTAGTTCTTGGTGACGGATATGTTGCCATACATAGACTGTTTTTATGTATTATTATTATTATTATTGATATTATTGCCAGCTTCCAGTTCCTTCCAGGTGTTGGAGCGATGGTTCTCAACCCATATATATGTTTGCGATGTACCGGGGCCAGAGTCGCTTGATCTGATTCGGTCTAGCCAAGAACATCTTGCTCAGTGTTTTTCCAGCTTCGAGATGGAGAGCGAGGTCAGCATTCCGGGATGCTGCCACGAAGAACAGGATCGTCTCCACTTAGTGTATGTAGTACATCGTTGATTTGAACATTTCTCGATCTCCCAGTCTTCCAGTCTTTGAATGCCTCCACTACTCAGTAGTCGCCAGGACTTCAAAGAGCGTGGTGTTGGCTTCTTTAACGGATCTAGCCTTTGTGTATTTGTCCTCTTCCGAGCAGGCAGCTTTCACTCCCTCTGTTGCTCCCAAGCAGGCGTCTTCCAGTTGTGGGTTGTCTGTGAAGAACTCTTCCAGTGCCATCTCATACAGTGCTACATATGAGTAGATGTGGGCAGGGAGAGCGCGCTTGTAGTGGTTGCATTCCAGGATCTACCTTGTGGCAGAACCATATACAGTTTTTAATGGGGGCACCGAGAGCCCGCAGAGCAGCCATGACGACATGTAGCTCGCCTAGAGGAAACAGCTGTGCTTTCCAAGTCCGCCTGGCATCTAACAGCTGCACCACCTTCTCGTAAAGAGATGATCGTCATCAACTGCCAAGTACCTCAGCTGACTTGCATGATCACAGTCAGTAGAGTTGGCCATTCGCGTGTCACCTCTGGGAGTAGTGGTACGCTCCAACTTGAGTCAAGGACTGGCTCGCAGACAGCAGGAATTGTAGCCTGCCGGTCAGCAATTTTGCTGGACTGTCCTCTGTCTTTCATCCTGGATATAGCAGAGGCGACAATCCATCCCGCTGCGTCAGCTGATATGATTCAGAGACTCTCAGCTCATTGATAGTGAAGTCCTCTGTTCTATGAACTGGCTGTGGCTCGGGCTTGTCATAGTGCAGCATATCTACATGGTATGGGGTGACTGATAGACTGTGTGCATCACCTATCACTAGAGGTGGTGATATCAGCTTTCCGGGAACATCAGCTCTCTGGTTACACTACGGTAACAAGAATGGTGGCCATTATATGCCTTTGAAACTTTCTGGTGTTTTCCACAACGGCATTGGCAAGAATTGTCTCTATGAGCATGGTGCTACCACATGAGGACACAGTGGCCATATAGTTCTCATAAACGGCATCTGCTATTCCAAGTATATTTCTTGATAATGGTCAATAAAAGTAGAGAACCTCTAACCCAGGGCGAATAGCCTGGCGGGTGGTTGTGATTTGCAGGAAATGACAAAGTCAACAAAAGCCCATCCCATGCAATCAGTAAAATTAGGAACTTGTGTAATATTGTAATATACCAGTTCCAAAGTATGTTCTCGTTCAGGCCCGGGGGGGGGGGGAGTCGTAGCGCTCAAACGATCCACCCTGATTGTGAAGGGTCCACTTTATGCATTATACGTATAAACCCAATCCAGAAATTCAATCAAGTCAGCTTGTTTTTTTTGGCATAATTTTGATAAAAATTGTATTAAAACTTGTCTGACACAGTGACATGGGTCCTATTCGATTCTCTGCTAACTATTGCTCTAGTTTTATTGGGACATGACGAACCTAAAGTTGCTCCAGATTCCGTTGCTTCCATTCACGTTAACAAATTTTCGCTAAGCTGGTAAGCTGGTCTCTGTTTACGATTGAATACAACATTGTTGTGATGCAATCTGGTTCCTGGTTCCAACATTTCCAAATTTATGACTGCCTTATAAATAAATTCAATGGCTCAAAAGTGGTCAGGTGAGTTGATAGCACGAAGCATGATTAGCCTTTGGAACCAGGACTATGTCACCTAGAGGTTGAGATAACTGAGAAACACCCATTTTGAAAATCCAAGATGAGCGCCTTAACTACAATTAGCCTATTCTACTTAGTACCACTAGATTTCTTGCCCCTACAATTGTAGGTTTAGCCGTTAGAATCATGACTCTAGGTCGCCTAGATTCCGAGATATTGAGAAACATTCATAATCACAGTGACCATTTTAAGAATCCAAGATGGCCGCCACATATGCGTCAGGCAAATGGTCAACATAGGTTTTCTGATTTTTTACACTATACAGTTTACAAAAATGTATATAGATTCACAGATGTCCCCACATTTGCAACGGAATTACATAATATTAGCCAACAAAATCGGGACTCCGGGTCCACTAGATGTCGAGAATATCGAGAAACACCCGTTTTAAAAGCGGCCCATTTTGAAAATCCAAGATGGCCGCCACATATGCGTCAGGCAAATGGTCAACATTGGTTTTCTGATTGCTTACACTATACAGCTCCCAAAAATGTATATATCTGCAAATCTCCAAAAAATTCCGACGAAACCATAATTTTGAACACTAAGTGTAAAACCATGCCCTCAGACCCGTAACAACCGGGAAGAAGACAGAGATTCCGACAGCACACTTCACAGAACTCTCACTTCCAGAATGCAAAGAGAATATCAGGTCAAGACGAGTTGGCACACCACGGTGCTCTAGAATTTCCAGAGAGCCTTCCTACACACAGAATCGAAGGCTTGCGGAATCGATATAGGCACAAGAACGCCTCTATCGAATTCCCGCATCCGCTCAGACAGGACACGAACGAAAGCCAAGAGCGATCACCGGGGAACTTTTGGGAGTTAAACCCAGGGTGCTGATGCGCAAGCAGCTGGACGACGGTTCCTGTTCGGGATGATCATAGCAAAAGCTAGCCTTTTTAGATACTGAGAGGAGTGTAATTACCCCTC
The DNA here is from genome assembly GCA_026419785.1 of Sclerodactyla briareus. NCBI lineage: Eukaryota > Metazoa > Echinodermata > Holothuroidea > Dendrochirotida > Sclerodactylidae > Sclerodactyla > Sclerodactyla briareus. The sequence continues at coordinate 228,534 of JAODTK010003333.1, read as the reverse complement.
TATAGTTATTGCAGTTCGGAGTTTCACCCTACCCTTTTTTTTTCCCCCCCCAGGGGGATTGGAACTATAAGGCCCCTTTCCATTCAGTTGGGATGACACCAGTACTCCAAACAGAGAAGTAGTCGTCATGCAACAACTCGAGGGGCAGCGGGCCCACCCGCCCAGAGCATCTTTAGGACGTATGCCACAGATCCCGGGAGCTTCCCCGCTTTCTCCAACTACTCCATGGCCTTATCCAAGACAAATAGCTGCGAGTGAATTGCATCACAAGTGGTGGAGGACAGAACAATAGCCTGAAAATTTAATCAAACCGCCCAAGATCTATATCGCAACGAAGTGTAAAGGCCAGGATCGAGTGCAACCCAGGGACAGTGATGACTGTGCAAACAGAGGGATGAACAGTAGCACACATCGTTAATTGCCTGCAAAAAAGGGGCACCTTGTGTACGGAGGCGACACAAAGACACGGCAGCTCGCCACCCCACCATGGGAATATACAAACACCACGGCATGCGCACAGAACCACCAAACATGTGCTCCATAAACTGGAAACCGGTAGAGGAGAATGAGGAATACCGAAATCTTGTATGGGATTTCGAGATCAGGATAGAAAGAGTCAAAGAGAAATAACGACTCTGATACTGTGATCGTGAACAAGGCTACGACTGAAGCGACAATCATAGATGTAGCCATCCCAAGACACAACATAGTCGAAAAGGAGGGGAAGAAAATCGAAAAATACCAGGGTGGTCTCCAAATAGAAATTCAGAGCCTGCGGGATGCCAGAGCAAATGTTGCGCCAGTAGTGATTGGAGCACTCGTAGCAAATATCCAACAACTTGGACGCGATTGCAGGGACACACGGATCAACCGTTGATGACGACATCGGTACGGGGAGTGCCTTACATCCTGAGACCTGTTGTCGCCCCTACCAGAAGTCCGAGGCCAAGGTGAAGAAGAACGCATTACCAGCAGGGTTGTGCAGGAAAGAGAAATAGTAATCTGTCAAGGGGTAGTACGCGCCAGTCTGATTCCCTTCTGCATAACAATAATCCGGCGAGCTCCAAAAGCTCATTCTAGGGATAAACTCAAGTTTAGTGGAAATACTCGTGGGGGAAAAAAGGTGGGATGAAATGCACTTACATGGGTATACTGCGGTAGAGTGACTGCTGCAGAAGTTCTCATCCATAGAGCAGTAACTGCCAAGACTCTGTCCCCAAACGTTTACTATAGGTTGGTCACTGGAGATTGACAGTCCATAGCGAAAGGATATTCTCCAGGTTACAAAATATGAAGAATTCAATGATATGGAGGTTGAGCTGACGTTGATTATTTTCAACGTACGAGGCACGATCGGATAACAACATTCCATCGAAAGAAGGACGGAGCGATTGCCGATGAAATTCCAACCAAGTGAAAATGACATATTGCTTTGAAACTACCTATATGATGTAGTCGTATTGGCCAATAACCATTAATACCCAAAACTAAGAGTCGCAAAATCACCCCGTTTCCGGTAAGTCACATTCGGGAAGACGATATCGGTCGCAACAACCATGGTACAGGCAGAAGTATCGTTCGACGAATTTCTGAACTACTGCACTCACAAATCATGTGACGAAAGACCGTATTGATTACTGCATTGACCATGGGCGGTTTTCGACGTTACGTCATGCAAAAGACGCCCCGCCGCATGCTCGCGGTTTTCGCACCAGAAAACCAGCTTCCAAAACATATAAACCATTTCAAATTAAACACTGCTAAACAGGAAGGCAATGTCTTCGTGAAAGAAACCTGCGTTACATGATTCTGTTTTCTAGTATGTCATGCCACCCACCATGGGTGTTTCTTTTTCTATCTCCCGTCTCGATTATGCCATGGCCCAGGAGTATCGAAGGGCGTGTCAGATATCGAATGGGAGTTCCGATTCTGTTTCGAGCGCGACATGTAGTTTCGTATGTTTTCAACCTCAACGGAAATACTGCTATTGTGTTCCAGTACACAAAACGCCACTTCAGGATTTCGAGGATTTGTTTACGCATGCATTGCGGACGTATATGGACGACCCCTACTTTTTGACGGCCGCCGGAGCGGACACGGAACGGACCTTCGGATATCCTGCCCGAGGGAAACATGTTACCCAAGTCAATCTCACGTTTCGTGCAGCATTGGTGCTTATAACACCAGCGACCTTGTCAAACATTCGACTAGATTGAGGTTCATGACCCATTTGATAAGTTTTCCATTCAATTGACCAGATCGTCTTCAGAGTGTAGTCCAGTCCGCGTAGACGAACAGTTCATGTGAGTGCACATTCAAGGTGAGTGCATAATCAAGGTGGGATATTTTTCTCTAATCTCAATATTCGAATAATTCTCAAATTCCACAAATTGAATTAGGTTGAATTTATTTACTGAAACTTACAGAGGGAAAGAGAAACTGGAAACGCATGAAGCTAGACGACAACCCTCGGGAAATGTGACTTCGGAAAATGAGATCGTAAGTTTTCAATGCTGGAAACCTCTTTCCTTGACAATAATAAATTAGGTTCTATACCATAATTCGATTCTGATGTTTTATAACGTCATTTTGTGGTGTAATAATTATGTTACGAAAACATTTACGTGCAACATCCCTGCGTTTAACAAAATATAACATTGATGAGACGTCCATTAAAAACGTCAACACATGTTTCAACAATTCCACCACATGAACTTTTCAAATCTCTTTTTGGAAATGTTATATAATAACTTTTTGTGTTTGCTGGCATTGATTACTTCGATGCACACAGAATGGTCGCAGTAGTTCCATTGACTTTTAGGATTATTTCTCCGTGAAGATTTGTTTACATTTTTTTGCTTTCACATAATTCCCGTTTGAGAATTTCAATTAAAAGAAGGTCGGTTGAACGTTTATTTTCATAAGGAAATTGACGAAGGCCCGTTCCTTATATTCCTCTGCTTCTTAATTATGGTAATTATATCCTTGTTCATAGAGGACGTGCTTAAATCACTTAAACGCGGTCTTTTGCGTTGAGAAGTTGATAGCATCTAATTCATTCCCGGCCTTCTCCTAAAACCACCCAAAGGAATGAATAAACAAGCGAAAACGACAGGTACAATTCATGTCTCGGCGACTCCACAGAATCATGCTTATTTTCTTATTTTTTTTTCATGTCTCTGAGTCGTTAAATCGTCGCGACACAGTGGAGCAGTTGAAGCGCACCTCCAATAATATGGATTCTTGTAGCTGTGGTACTGTAACAGAATCTATTTTGTTTTCTGTTAGGATAAGCCAATGAAGTAAGAATTAGGGTAAGCGACATTCAATTTATAAGAGCAATTCCTGTTCGGGGGTGCACATCGGCCCGGTGAAGTAGAATGGAAATAGATTATTATTATTATTACACCAGTGCTTATAAAGCGCAATATCCCGAAGATCAATGCGCTGTAAAAAAAAAAAAAAAAGACAAAATCAGAACCCTAGGTTGCTAGATAATGGTTTAACGCATGACTTGACAGATGGCAAGATGAGGAACCCAGGAGAGTCCGTTGGAAGGGGTTCCAGAGTGATGGTGCAGCTGACACAAGGACACCGTTCCCAATGCGCTTGTTCGGTGCTTGTGTAGTGAGGAGCGTCTTGTCGGATGAGGATCGAAGTGTGCGGCGGGGTTGGTAGATGGTGATGAGATCCTGGAGATAGATGGGTGATGAGTCATGAAGACACTTGAACGACGTATGTCAGTATCGGGAACTTGATCCTGACGTCACAGGGGAGCCAGTGTAGATCAACAAGAACCGTTGATATATAATCGCGTGGGCTGACCCTTGAAATTATACGAGCTGCGGTGTTCTGGACGACTTGTATGCGTCGAACTTGATAGGCAGGGGCTCCATATAAAAGACCACAGCAATAGTCCATACGAGACACTACGAGGCTCTGCACTGGTGCCGTTTTGGCAGGCGTCGTAGTGATGAATTTTTTCCTAATCTTGCCAATATTGCGTAAGTGGAAATTGCATGATCTGACCACACTGGATAATTGGTCAGCCATCGAGAGATGCTCGTCAAGTACGACTCCGAGAACTCGTACACTCCTCGACGGATTGATCTCATCCCATCGATGGTGAGAGATAGGCGGCCATGTGTCGATCATATAGATAGGGAGGCGATATGACGTTTAGAAGTTCCGTTTTGTCTCCGTTCAACTTGAGGCAATTTGCTGACATCCAGCGACTGATGTGATCAACACAGTCTTGAACTTTTGGGAAAAATCACGCCATTCCCCCTCCCAAGCTCAGAGGCTCAGGTGGATCGTACTCCGTGTATATTTGTATGTCGTTTGATTTCTGGCCAGATGTAATAGGCGTCTCCACGGGGGGGGGGGGGGGTGGGGGGGGGGTCGTACTCGCGCCAGTTGTTTCACTGAATAGGTATCTACCTGATTACTTCAAATCAGTCTCCAGTCGAAACAAAAAGTATGTCATAGTCCATATCTCTCAGTCGCTACTTGTGTCCACTACAGCACAACTCGTATTCAAATACGTCTACTTCGGCAGAGGGTTGTCATCCAAATGTTGTGGGGTCGATTGTGCTGAATATTCGCTTAACTTCAGCTGTGTGACAAAGCTGCCAAGGTTTTGTTGAAACGCATCCTCGACATGGCGTTATCTGGCTGTCTGCTGTACCTGTAGCATTTGTTTTTTAAGTTGCTGTTTACTTTAAATTAAGGGTCGTGGCTAGCGTCCTGTAAACAATGACATTGCCCATAGATAGACACATGCATCGGCTCCTTTTGTGAAAACAACGTCTACTCCGGCTGAGGATGGTAATCGAATTGTTGTGGGGGTCTTGTGATGAAAATTCACTCAATTTAGGTGCACATGACAAGGCTGCAATAAGTTTTGTTGTAGTATCGTCGGTGAGAGAGAATGATAGGGCAATATTCAAAACAAGATCGACATTGTCATTTTACTTTCAGGGATTAAGATTGAGTGTATATCCATATCGACTCCTGTGTAGGTCAAGCAACGTAACAAAGTGAAAAAAAACATGGCTACGAATTTTCAACTTCCGTCATCCGAGGTTAATTACATCAAGGAGAATTTGTTTCTTTGTAAATGGGGCATCAACCTGAGCCAAAGTCACTCTAAAGATCTAAATTCAAACGACGACATTGATCCTTGTATATTACAGTTAAACCATACGGCTCGAACAAATACCATCAGCAACACCACATAACTCTACAATCTTCTCTGCCACGACATATATCACATGATTGCAGGTGCGCGCTGGTAGTATTAATAATATAATAATAATAATAATAATAATAATAATAATAATAATAATAATAATAATAATAATAATAATAATAATAATAATAATAATAATAATAATAATAATAATAATAATAATAATAATAATAATAATAATAATAATAATAATAATAATAATAATAATAATAATAATAATAATAATAATAATAATAATAATAATAATAATAATAATAATAATAATAATAATAATAATAATAATAATAATAATAATAATAATAATAATAATAATAATAATAATAATAATAATAATAATAATAATAATAATAATAATAATAATAATAATAATAATAATAATAATAATAATAATAATAATAATAATAATAATAATAATAATAATAATAATAATAATAATAATAATAATAATAATAATAATAATAATAATAATAATAATAATAATAATAATAATAATAATAATAATAATAATAATAATAATAATAATAATAATAATAATAATAATAATAATAATAATAATAATAATAATAATAATAATAATAATAATAATAATAATAATAATAATAATAATAAAAAGAGCAGCCCAGGTGATTATTTTTCTCTGGATAACTTGATACGGAGCCACGTAAACCTGCCTTGAATAAACCTCACAAAAAATATTTTTCTATATAATAACAAGCTTCATTCACCAGGAGAACTCGACTCGGTGAAACGGGTTACTTAGTCGACCTATCCCCTCACCGTATAGTATTGGGTGAGTCTCGTCTATCCTACATGCTCAGAGGTCAACTCCGGCCACTTATCACGATCTTTCGCAGTTTTATTGCTTCCTCAAACGTTAATGTTGTGTCCGCTGAATTGTCGATTTGATTTTCCCGAGTAATGTAGTCACGGGTCTCCCAACTGGCTTAGTATATGTCTCAATTTTTATCTCCGAGTTCGAGCTTCGGCTGGAGCTTCTTGGAGTCTCGCGACGTGACCGAAAAATCTCAATTAAAGCGGCTATGTGGCTACTCGGAAGACCAAGGGATTCGGTTGGTCACGTCATAGAGTTCATCGTTTCGTATCCAATTGGTTATTGTCGCATCGGATGTTAAGAACATTGCGGAGTAGTCTTCTTTGGAAAGGGTCAAGATTCTTCGTTGTACCCCACAGTTCGCAATTATACAAAAAAACTCTGTATAAGGGCATCAGTTTGATGCTTGAACCTACTCTCTGCTCTTAAAATTGTTGATAGAGTGTTGGAAGCGTTGTTGATTATACCAATTCTTCTGTTAATTCTTCTTCGGTTCCCAACAATTTCCTACGTATTTACATTTCTTCCAACTTCCTTGTCCATTTCTTGTGATTTGGGATTTCTCAGTTTCCGTGGTCTGTTTAATTTTCGAGTTCTCTTGTCATTTCCTCAGTCACTCTCTCTTCCGATCTGTCTTGTAATATATGTTCCCCAGTTGATGGGCCCAAGAGATATCATCAGGCGTATTGCTGGGCGGTATACCCGGTGAAGAAGTTGCCGTTATTATTATTTGGCACTGTATCCATGATCAACGAACTGAGATGGTTGATAACTGCACCAATTCATTTTCATCCGATATCAAGAGTTGGCAGGTATGTTATAAAAAATCAGCACTCGACTGTCCCCCTGGGGGGGGGGGGACCCATATTCGTGCTAAGGATTTTCTAGTTTCCCGTCTAATTTGACCGTGTATGAAACATAATATGTAGTAATAAGTGAAATGAGATAGAGTTCGTCCGGTCTCGAGGATCTGTTGCAAATCATTCATTAGTGTGGCCTCTTTGGATCGTATCGACGCCTTGCTCATGTCCAGCATAGAAGATGATGCTATATCCTATCTGAAGTTACGGCTTTTTCTGCTAAAATTTTGAAAGTATTAAATTTCTAATTCTCTTGGCTTACCGACACATTATGCTCTCCCTGTGTTCTGACATTCGATCATTTAACTGGAGCTTTAAAGTTCGAAAGGCTACGATGCCCGAAAGTCCGTTCAACGGGTTGGGTTCGCTGCTCACTTTCATGAATTGTAATTTCTCGTTCGAACTACTGGGGTATTTGTGTTATTCGATGTTAGCCTGAAACTGCTGGAGTGGAGGGTATTTATTCGTCATTGAATACTGTCAACTGGTACTGGTTGTTCGATAATGCTCTTTTCTACGTTACCTTAATTAATTAATTTTCATTCTGCTTCTCGGGGGGTGGGGGTCAATACAGCGAGGTGTTGGAATGAATGGAATGGACCGAAATTCCAACCGTTGGAGAACTTCATTGAATGCATTGAATTACTGGTGAGATTTTCCCGGCTACAGTTTCCGCACTGATGATGCCGACTCCACTAGCGGATTAAGTGCGGGGCAACAGGGCCACGTGCCCCTGGTCCCCACATTTGGCCCCCCACCTTTGGCGCCCCCACATTGGAGCCCCCCATTTAGCGTACAAACTGTTAATCTGAGCCACAACGAATGTTTCGAATTTATTATTACTGCATTGGATTAAGCTTGCGTCCGCCTTTTTTATTCTATTCCGTTTACTATGATTCCGAATTCCTACGAAAACTACCGGTAATGAACGAGAATGAAATCAGATCGTCAGCTTCAATATAATAAAGAATTATCGCGTTCCAATCTCGGGGAGGCCTGTGTGACAATGATTCAGTTTGTTGACTTCATGACGGTCTGACATGTTCCAGCTAGCGTCATCGAAAAGGGTTTGAAAGGACCGTTTCATCAAACCGAAATTGTTTGTAATTTACCTTTCATTAGAGGTATCAAATTGGCAGCGGTGGAAGGTCATTTTCCCAACTTAAGTTGATTAAGAATCACATTAGAGGCACGAAGGCCCAACGAGGCTAGTAAACCTCTATTCTCGCTATTGAAAGTGACATTTTAAGATCGCTGAATTACGATAAAATCCTCCCTGAATTTGCAAGCATGGAGTGCTGAAAGATTACAGGCATTTCAAACTAAGTGATGATCAACCTAACTCGGCTGTCTGATTGTCAAATTACGTAATTTGTAGATGTGTCTATGATCCACGGTGGTCACCTGTGGAACTAATTCATTCCGCGTATATGGGCAGTATGCGCAGCATTTCCTTTGGTCACCTTGGGCTAACTGAGTGGCAGATCGAGTGTAGGCCAGCCCAGCTGATAATCAATCTGATATCCTTTTGGTCTCCTTTGCGCGATTTTGCTCGTTTGGAGGGAGAGGGCAATGCGCACTATAGGCGATTAGGCAGGTTAGCTCACTTTCCCCGTAATCAGTGTTGTTCAACGAGTAGCTATATTCGTCCAGTCTATATTCGCATCTATATGGTTACTTTGCAATATCGATTCATGATATAAATATAACCTCAAAGTTAATTAAATTCCTGCTTCCATTGTTTTTCAATCTCTAGCTCGGGTTTTTTGTGCACTTAGAGTTGAAATAAATCTCTAAAAAGTGGGTCCTTGTTCATATAATACTGTTAATGGCAACAATATAGGGAGCTGTAACACGAAAACACACACATTATACAAAGAGTGTTTTCTCTTACACCGACATGAATAAGTGTCTGTTTAAACAAAGGTCTTTTGGAGGGAATAAATAAGCTACAATTTGAGTGTCACCGGCACTGAAATACAGTACTAGTGTTCCGTAAGCTGTATTATTGATGCCCTCCACATACCGCGTGCCCCAGGCCCCCACAAGTGAATTCCGGCACGGCCGAGCTCGCTATTATCGTCGAGTGCAAACTGTCATTTTTTTTTTCTTTCTATTTTTGCATTGGAGCCAGAACGATATTTTTTGATTCAATTACTACGGCCAACATGCAGCATGACCTCCGTACTGCCAATAAGCAACATGATAATTCTGAATGACTCTTCTTGCCTGTTCGTGAATCTGCTGTGGCTTTATGGAACAGATCGTGAACATTGAGATTGACGATCTCCGTGATTACATTGTTACAGTAAGGGCCTCGAGTAAGATTAGCGTTCTGGCTGACCGAGTTTTTTTTCACAATTATATAACGTCTAAATAGAAAAAAAAAATCGATGTAGCTCGTAAATTACAGCAGGTGTTCCTTCAAACTACTATCAGCTGAAGGGTTCGAAAATTTCGTTAGAGTGTCTCTAAAAAGACAAGGACAGACACTCGACCGTACCAACTCATTGGCTTATGATAAACGAAATATTTAACCCTTCTAGATCAGAGTGAATTCTGAGAAGGAATATATTAGGTAGCCGCGCGTGGCGAATCGCTCAGGTCGATTTCGCCCGACGGGGTAACCCATCACCCGCCAACATGTATATCCCCATTTTTGGACAATGGAAGTCGAAGATGGTTGTTGGGATTTACATATATGAGTAGAAAAAACCAGCCAAAACTAACGAAGGGGCCGGTTTATTCCAAGGGAAATGCCACGTTCCAAAATGCACAAATGCGGCGAAGTTTGGAAATTCGCAAGATTTTGCAAACTTGATCTCTGGTGATCTTTAAATCAACGCCATGTTTTTCGGGACCAACTGAAGTTCACATCCACCAGATTCCGTGTAAATCTAACCAAGTAAGGAATCGCAAATCCGCAAATCTGACCTCAAGAGGACTTGAACTCATACCATATGTTTCGGATTCGGAGCCATTGGAAGTCCACACCCACCAAGTGTGTTGGTTGTAAATCGAAAATTTGCAAAACGAACCTGCAAAATAGGGCAGTATAGCCCGAAGCCCACTTTCGAACTCATCCGAGATTTACCTAGAGGGGACATAACGGTATGTGTGTCAAGTTGCTGATCAATCAGATGAAGCGTTGAATATAGCTATTGCTCTGTCATGCAATCTTTCGACCTGCGAATGCGGACGCGGCGATTACGGGGAAGGCAAGACCATAATATCCCGAAGTGGAAAGTAATAATTAAATAAAACTGGAAACTTGTTATTCTACTAACTTTTGCATATACCCAATTACAACCCTGCGCGTTTTTTCACGCGAGAGCAACTCTTTTTTCATCTACCTAGATAGAAAGAATCTTTCTATGACTCCTGTCTACGCACAATCTAAATGACTTGAGTGAATATAGCAAATTTGAACATTGAAAAATTCTCTGCTTCTACCGACCGTGGTTTTCCGCAGTAGCTCGGAGATAGTATTTATTAGCCGGGACACATTTGTCAGCTAAATCGTCTAACAGTGTATATGGCCCACCGGACAGTGGATATTTACTTTTCATGGTATAATGCAGAGCAAAGGATAGACCATTTAAGCAAGTTCAGCAAGGATGCAGACCTGTATAATGCAAACCTCATTGTCAGGTGCGAATCCCCCACCAGGTACACGGAATAAGGCAATGCCTCTTTGGCGTTACCTCAATGTGGGGGTGGGGGGACACACGCAACGGCAACATTTTGAAAGTTGGTACTCCCGGGTGGAAGGCCGACGCTCTACCAAACTGTACAAACACTCGGTTTAGAAAGTGAATCTCACTCTTTGTTGTGATACGCATTGTTGTCCAGTTATCCGTGATCCTCTTATGTTTTGCAAACAACAATACGGAAACGAGATTTCGTTCTGTTTGACCCGTCGTGACTCTTGGCGGTACGAGTAACGTGTCTGAATAATAATTCATGTGATAATTAATTTAGTTTATTGTGAATTAGGGTTTCTCCAAGACAATGAACACGCGAAGAAGACAATAATTAACTCACCAAGGACTTTACACTTTACGATGTGCTAATGCACGTTTGAAACAGTTGTACGTGCTCACATTTGAAGGCGTGTGCGAGTGTTCGAATTCTGAGAATATACTCTAAATTCTGGTTTTCTAATATGGTTGCGTGAGCTGTTTTAATAGTTATAGATAGCACTTACATAACACCTGTTCCAACAAAGGCTGTAGGCGCTTAACAAAACAAACAGTCATAAACTGGTTTACATGCCTCTTCATCAAGTGTGTATGTACACTAACTCTTGTAGATCACCATGGCTTTGCTGTTAATTATAACGAACGAAGAAAATTTTTTCAGAACATATTAGGTGTATTTGCAATATTTCTTATGTATGCCTCGTACACATGTCCAACCGGAGGATAAATAAGTTCAATTCAGAATTCTACGATCGTCTAGCAATGCAAAGTGAAGGGAAAATAGGACATTTAATTCTAGAAAATAGTAGATTTTTACATCAAGTGAGGGGTAACTACACGAAATGTTGATTAGAATAAGTTCCCCTTCGCTAAACAAACTTTTTAAAAATCTTGCGTTACTTCAAGTTTTTGTTCCTATGTCCATTGATCAGATTTTAATTAGACTAATGAGAAATGTTACAGCGATAGTGGTGGGGAAAACTCTCGCACGGTCGGACGGGGACTCCGCTATAGTTGTTTCCTGAATGCTCGGGATAATCGAGTCTGATGACGCAGATCGACGGGATTCCACTGGTTTCGTTTTTTGTTCGTTTTTTGTTCGTTTTTTTGTTGTTGTGTTGTTGTTTTTTCGAGAGAAGGTAAACGTGTCACAAAATGCAGGTTATTACTCGAAACTAAATACAATCAAATCACCAAAACTGGATTTACGGATTTTTTACACTTAATAAGATATTTTCGGAGGAGCTTTCACCTATAATTGATCATATTTTTTCAAATAGGTGAAGCAATTGTGGGGGCCCTTTTGTTCGCAGTTTTGAAAGCTTGAAGACACCGTTCAGGATGAATAGGTCTTGTGGAATTCAAGAACTAGTGGTTAATTCATTTAGTTAGACCGGCCAGTTTTGCAACCGGTATAGGCCTTATGACGTCGATTATTATAAAATTCGAAAAAAAAATTGTTTGCAATGACCTGAATGAAAAAAAAAATCAATTTACATATTTGAGATTACCCAAACGAGGCATATGTATATGAGCCTTCACTAACATCATGATGGTTCGCCGTCCCCCAGCCGTCTAGACGTGTACCGCTACATTATTTTGATCTTTACCGGAATCTTCACCCCGTTTTCAAAACCTGGAAAATGATAAGAACCCAAAAACTAACCAAGTAAAAAACACATCCTCTCAGTAAGCCTCCCCCTTCAGTAATGAAAACGCGGAAATTAACAAAATAATAGCCTCTCATTTACGACCGTGCCTTCTTGAAGGAGGGAAATCCAGCAGTAATTTGATAGATTTCCTGATTACCACGGTCGGGAAAAAAAATTTTCTATCTCACTAATGAACAGATTGGGGCGTGAGAAAATCACCTACGTAAACGCAATCAATGAGGATAACGACTCTCGGATTAGTGCCTATTGCCCATCAGTAAACACCAGCAGACCAGTAAGATGTCAGGCTGAACATTAGCAGAAGGCAGGATGAAACATTTCGTGGGGCACTAGCCTTGGGCTACAATATCATGAGGCCATGAGCGGCGCCAACATATAATAACTGTCACCTCTCGAAGAAAGCATCCACATCATTTAGGATGATATGAGCGTTCCGAGTGTGACAGATGTAAGATGGCTACATTGTGAGAATTGGGTGAGGAGAACGAACATTCTTATTGGATGTCCCGCAACTAACAGTTGTGTTACCGAACTATAACTTATCGTAGGTAGGGCCGGCTGATGCAAAACGTCGGTTGCGATGGCCCGTATTTGTCGACAACCCGACATAGCAAAGACATGACTCATTCCCTAATTCGCGGGCTCAACCGTGAATAAATATTCCCTATGGCGCCTTCGTCCCTGTTGAAATAGAAACAAATAAACAATATACATACATACATACATACATACATACATACATACTTGGGAGGAGGCACGAATCTCCGGCACCGAGACGTCCATGGTGACTTGCTTGACTGCATACTGACATGGTCCGCTAGGCACTTACGATTCACTGAAGCAAGATAAAAATCGCCGGGACTGGCCATCGTTGTTGGCTATCCCCATTGTGGCTGGGACATCTGCCACTGGACCTGAGGGATACTTTGAGAAGACTACAAGTCAAGCAGATATGCGTGCAAAAAACAACAAAAAACTACCTTACTGGGTATTGCGCCAGCCGAAAATCAACGCCGGGAACCGTCTCGGCATGGGCAGAACTCGTCAATGCCAGTGTACTCTCTCTATTGAGAGGCACTCTCCCCTCGATACGGTCCACTGCGCTGGACCTACTGATACAATGCCGGCTAAGTAGCCGGAATCCTCCACGCTAACAATAATTATATCCCCGCGACACTGGAAGTGCGGGGATATATAGTTTTGGGTGTGTAGCCGCCACTGCCGCCGCCGTCCCAGGCTCCGCCGCCGCCGCCGGAAACGTTAAGCGCAATGCTGCAATGCTGGGGGCCGCTAATTTGATATTTACGCGGAATTTCAAATTAGTCAGATTTGAACGAAAATTGGTGGGTGGGGACTATAGTTGATCCCGTTAAATGTGGAGGTCATTTCAGGTCATTGGAGGTCAATTTGCAAAATTTTGCGATTTTCCTAACTTTGTCAGATTTGAACGAAAATTGGTGGGTGGGGACTATAGTTGATCCCGAAAAATGTGGAGGTCATTTCAAGGTCATTGGAGGTCAAATTTGCAAAATTTTGCGATTTTCCAAACTTTGTCAGATTTGAACGAAAATTGGTGGGTGGGGACTATAGTTGATCCCGAAAAATGTGGAAGTCATTTCAAGGTCATTGGAGGTCAAATTTGCAAAATTTTGCGATTTTCCAAACTTTGTCAGATTTGAACGAAACTTGTTGATGGGAAGCACATTTGGGTTTTCCTCACAAATTAGAAGTCATTTCAAAGCCACCATGGGTCAATTTGCCATCATTTGCCTATTAACTTTCATGGCTTACAACAAAACTTAGTGGATTAAGTTTATCTGACCAAAATGGGGTCTTTATGGGGTGTAGTTACTTCTTCCCAAAGATTGCTCAAAAGCGGGAATACACGTGGCGGTTTACCCGCCTACACATGTCTAGTAATTGTTTATCTTCAGTATTCTACATACTGCCGCCAACTCAATATAGTAGAGCTATCGTTGGATTAACGGGGCTACGGAGAACGCGTTCCACACCACAAATGTCAAAGTGTCACTACGCTGATAGGAACCATGCAAGCAGGCAAGAATAAAAAAGATAATAAACAAAAAACGTAAATGAATGAAGGAGAATAAATTCAAAGAAAGAAATAGTAATCTATAGGAATACTCAACAGGAGAGCATGGAAGCCCATTGGTCACTGTGTAAAATAATCGCATGATTTGACTGAAATTCGACAGCCGTTATTGCTCGTTAGTTTAAAATGGCATTGAGGGTCTTACAATAAAGATAACCTTAATGTTTTCGTATCGTATAACCCTGTTTGGCGGCTCTGGTTGAACAAATTCGTCCAATCGGAAATAAGAACATTGGCACCCCCCCCCCCCCCTCCCTTCAACATATGGCCATAGCCATGACCTGGAACACCTATCTTCATTCAACACATTCGTTCGTTCCCAGTTGGAGGGCAAGAATAGTTCTTGCTTATATCGTCATTCGCGAGAATGCCTACTTCGCCCTCAATTGATACGGGTATGATCGGTGCCTCTCCGCCGCCGGGGAGGCTATTTCAGACCATCTGGGGGTGTCCAAATTGTAATATACGATACGCACCAACTACAGTCAGATAGAGGCGCTGCGATCACGTGGTCTTGACTGTAACCGAACCATCAATCTCATCCCATGTCTGCACTCACAATACTGCATGAACTGCCCCCAGCTGTGGCGCTAAATTGCAACTACTTAAATTAACCTTATCTCAAACTTTAAAAGCCTTCACCCATGTTTTATGCCGTAAGACAATCAAATAATGAATAATTATCACCCACCAATCCAATATTTCCTCTAACCGGCTTCAAGGCTTTATTCGCTCTACTCGTGCTTAGAATAACATCTTGCAATAAAAGTCCGCTCACCTCCCTGACATATGGCTGGATGGGTCTACTTCGGAGAAGCGGTGGTTCTGTTCGGATCTGGATTTAAATCATTCTTTAACTTGGTGTCTTTACAAAGTGATTGGAAAATTAATTTTTCGATGTCACTCGCTGGTTCCATGAAAACATTTATGATGCTCGCTGGTCGTACCAATGCGGACGACCGCAGTGACGACGAAGAAAAGTTGCCGGCATTACGGTTCGTGACTGCATGGGAAGGATGGCGTTAGCCTCGCTGCCATCTCTATAGCTGCGATGGATTTCGGGTAATATCAATTGGGATCTCTTCCATATTAACAGCCGCTGTTGTAACCTTAGTAAGTATCATTGTCGGCATAGAAAAAAGGGCAGGTCCAAAAGTGCATAAGACTATTTGTACTCAATGCCAATCGTTAAGAACAGACGTTGCTCAGTCAACCGTAACCGGAGAAGCAGCACCAGTGGGTTTCGACGTATTAAATTAACAGGAGCGATACTAAAACACCCCCAAGCGTAGGCCAATATCACGAATTACCCCCCACAGGGCGACGAGATAGAGTATACATGTGTGGACTGAGAGATCGACAGTTCAGCAGTTGGATGCCGAGGGCGTGATGCGAGGGCGTGATCTAAAAAACAGTTGGGCGTCCAATGGTCTGTCAATGAATGTAGGCAAACGATTCAAACCAAGCATACCTGGTCAGAGCAGCTCACAATCCATAAAGGCCTAACAAATTCACTCCACTGAGTTCAGAAGTCATTTGAGGTCGACAAACGTCAGACTCTGAATAGCCGTGAAAATACCACTGTATCCACAGATAGTGGTCTGATCAAATTAATATTTTGTGGAAAACGTCTGTTTAAATTAGGCTCGCCTGACACTTGCCTTCAGTCGAGTAATCTGAGTAACCGTATCGTATACGCTTGAGGCCTCATGTCCTCATGTTTCTTTCTTCATCTGCATAATGGTGTTGAGATGTCCCCACTTGAAGCAATAGAGTAATAACATAGACGTCTTCTTTCTTCTTGTGGTTTTTCTTCATAGAGCGCAATGAACAAAACGAACAACGGACACTAAGCTATACAGGAAACAGGTGAGAAAATTCCTCGACAGTCATCATAATAGAGATGAAGGTTCCAAAGTTACAGAGGAGAAATGAAAACGACCCAATTTTGCGTTAATAAATAATAAATAAATTGGTTTCTATATAGCGCATGAATGGCAAGGACATCTCAATGCGCTTTACCAGAGACATAAATAAACAATATACAGTTACAGATCATGAGCACTTTGAAGAGATGCTTTTTGGCAGATTTTTAAAGTGGTTCACAGAGGTGGCTTCTTTGATTTCGATAGGCGTTATATTATGGGGATGATCAACCTGACAATTAGTGAAGAAATCAGCAAAGGGGGAAGATGCTTCCTATTTCGAAGCTAGGTTCCGTCCCATTTCAAGTCCTAATAAAAAGATCAATCTGCGTTATACTGGATCCTAATATGGTTACTAAAAAATATGCGTCGTTTTTTACTGAACAGTTACTAGTAAATGTTTTTCTTCATGTATACCTTGCCAATCAGAGGAACCTATACTTATTCGGCGAGGGTCCCGACCAGAAAACTATATTATTTTGTCAGCTTCGATCTTTCGCCGAGTGAACAGATTAGTCAATGCACCTCTCTTTGGCGGTATCCTGATCTGGGGGTTGAGGGAAATCACACCGAGACGGAAATCTGCAGATTGCCGCCCCTCGTTTTCCCCGGCTAGAACCCTACTGCTGAGCCATTTTGAAGTCTTCGGCGATGAACAGACGGGATTCGAACCACGATCTCTCAGGTGGTGGGCCGACACTTTGTCAACGGTGCCATCCAATCGGTACTGGTTCGCAGCATCACACGTTTTTAGTAAGAACTCGGGGTATATTTACGAGCATGATGAGTAGATATTCTTCCTACTGTGAGTATTGACTGACCTATCCCATAAGATATAACACTTAGGCTAATAATATTCTGGGTCATTTCTGCCAAATTTGACAAAACAAACAACGACGTTTTTTGTTGTTGTTACAGTGGTATGTAGTCGATGACGCCTACCTTCTGGTAAAGTCCAGAAACGTTCATATTAGCCTCTACAAATATTAGAAAAAAAAAATCTAAATTCGACTGAATTTGAATATGCACTCAACATACATTCACAAATCATAGATATAGTTTACATATGCCTATTATGCTTATTTACCATATGCAAGTCACATATACCCCAGAAAAAATGTTACAATGCATACATAAAATTGCATTTGAGGGTGATATCGTTAGGATAGCTACTGGAGGTGCGGAAAAACAAGTTGGCTAATTTTGATGGTGGCGCACTCGAGATTCTGTTCACGCGCCATGTAATACATATAACAAAACAAAACCATTTTGAAAACAATTTACGTCTCACAGGTTGTATTGGATTGAATAGGTTGTGCCTATAGTTTGGGCTGGAGTAAAGGTAGCACAGAAAAATAATGGAGAGTGGACATGACCGTGGGATTTGGCGAGCAATGGATGCGCGTTTTCCGCGGCATAATTAATTCTTTTGGTATATGGTTAAGCGTGTGCCCAATCGTAGAAATCAGATGTATCAAACAACCAGAGTAATTAACCCCCCGCGCAAAGCGAGATTCAATCACGTCGTTTCTGACGAAGGAACAGAATACGTAAATTCAGAGCAGATAAAAGAATCGAATGACGACCGTACTTCCGTTCGACCAATAAAACACTGAGTGAATTGGCCATGCCTTGCTCCAATTGGGTGACGCGTGTAAACGAAATGTATAGATGCGCGTCCGGTAAGCCTATGAAAAATGCCAATGTACTGTGAACTGAAGAGGGGGCTAGTGTCTGAATATGTACTTTTGAGTTTGAACGAGAGAATTAGTTGACAGAGACAAAAACAAAAAAATTATAAATGAAGGCAAACCAACATAATAGGCCGAAATAAGCCCATGTACCAAAGGCCTAGACGGGATGCGTGTCTCCGCGATTGAATTTAGGATTCTCGCCTTAAAAAGACAAACGACGGGGACAAATGCATGGGCTGCTGCATGTTATGGTCCTTTCGCATGGACTTAGAATGTTTTCTTTCAGAAACAAACGTTTGGTTTCGGTTGAGATGTTAGTTCCAACAAATTTATTTCATATATATATATATATATAGATATATATTATATATATATATATATATTATATATATATATATTATATATAGATATATATATATATATATATATATAATATATATATATATTATATATAGATATATATATATATATATAATATATATATATATATAATATATATATATATATATATATATAATATATATATATATATATATATATATAGTATATATATATATAGTGAGTGACCTCGGAATATACGTGAAGCCCTAGGCAACAAAATTCGGCCTCTGTCGATAACCATCTCCATGCGTCCTGGACAAACATGTATATTATTTTTTTTTTTTTTTCGTTAACAGCTTGATTGCTTCTCGTCAATACACCCGGTTTCAATTTGGCCGCCAATCAATTACAATCGCATAGATCTCAAAACAGTGTGTTCATATTTATCCCTCCACTGATAATGACCTCGGGCATCCGATGTTGTGACGCGAATCACAGTTTATGAGACCGATTGGAGCTTATTACAACAGGATCGAAGCGCGGGCGTCTAATTAAATGGTGTTATCCTGACACAAGTCACAAGTGTTTAGTTTTATTAGGACTTCGTTAAACTGCCTCCATACTGTACACAGTGAGTGAATCGTTACATTTATTACATAATCGGACAGGTGCAATGACGTGATCTTATTCACATAATTCCCGAGTAGTGTTTTGGGTTATGACTGCGGGGAGTTCAAATACCATTCCGCTCTATAAGCTCGAGAGAGGGCCAGTTCAGCCAATACCAAAAGTTAAACCGTCTTGTCAACAACCTGGCCATTCAGGTCATTTACAAATCAGTTTAATATCAGCTTGCATTCACGGCGACCCAAGTGAAGGGCGATTCCAAAACCAACCGGCTAACATAACCAATAGTAAAATTAACTTCAGGATGTTAGCTGCGGGTAGGCAGTTAAAGAAACCAATCGATTCCTTCCCGCCTGTTCATTCGGCCTATCCCTCTCGTTCGCTCTCATTATTCCATCCTTCTTGGTGACATGCGCGTCAACAGGTGGGGAACGGGGGGACATGTCCCCCCCACTTTTTAAGTGGGGGGACATAATATAAAAAAAACCTTTCCCCCCCCCACTTTTCCGGACCGTAATAAAAATAATAGGCACATGCTCAATTTTGTATCACTCTAAACTGATTCAATTTTGTCTAACCGAACATATCGAGTGGGAAATCTGCAAGTCTCAAGTCGCCTCTAATTCCAGGTGCGGACCCCAGGGGAAGTCTGGCCCGACTAGGGCCGAAGTTGAATGATTACCCATGTTTCATTCCGAGTTCTCGAATCTTAAATCAAATAGCCAAAAGCTAGTGCAGAATTTTCAAGTCTCCGCGCGCAATGACGTTTTTCTTCCAGGCGTTGTAGGCTAAATCTGCGATGTCAGTAATGCTTCGAATCATTTTGTTCAATCGATTATTTCAGAAGCCTTGGGGAAGACCTGCCTCCTCTCCAATTTTTCTGAGATGAAAAGTTCGGGCGAAATTCGTGGAAAAAGTTAAAAAAAAAATGCCGGAAATTTGCAGATCTTTCGATAAAATGCCCGGAAAACATGCAAAACTTCGCGCGACTCGCGCGCGCTGGTAGTTTTCAATTACTGACTTGTAAACTTCGGGTACACATTTCCCGTCCCAAATTGGAGTGGTCCCGTACGCCATGGCTTTCCTCTTCGACCCCACCAGAGACCGTTCGGTTAACCCCTGCATCCCACGCAAACAAAGCCAGAGTAGAAAAGGTAATACAAAAATTTAAAAATACAATGGTGATACTCGGTAAATCATCTTATTATACACAATGACAACTTCTTTGTCTGTCTTCTACTCAAATCACACATGTAGATGTTTGCTATTGAGCCTGGCAGATGCCGTTTCCGTCGATCTGGGGGTATGATAATCTGAAATTCTCTTGTACGCTTCGCGCCAACCGATGGTGCCGCTCCGCTAGATGGTAATTTGCATTCGATTTGTCCCCCCACTTTTCAAAACGCTCTGACGCACCTGCTTGGTGATATTTAGGCTGGAATCTTTTGAAATCGGTGAAGATATTGAGCACTGAAAAAGCTGCTGTGAATAACCTAAGCAATATCACGTGGTCATTTTCTCAAATCCAAACAACATCCAACGAATTTTATCCTATTACCTCTAAAGTGCTATTTTTGCTTTGTCAATTGCGACATAATCCAGGAACGGGGGCAGCGCCCAATGCCTTGAAAAGTATGCAACGAATGGACACGCAAAGATTCCAAACCGCCGAATGTGATGTGTGCGCGTGTGTATACACATGGGTGCGCACGTTCATGTGTGCAAGCGTGTCTGGTTGTGAATCAGTTTGACCGATGCAGATCTGAGTAGCCCTGGGAGTCCGTCATTACTAGTGCCGGTCCGTTGAATTCATTCTCAAACGGAGCCTCCAGTAAGCCACTTACGGCCAAGAGCAATACTGTTATACACGTCTGAGTGAATTTTATGGGAATTGGTTGCTATACCATAGGGCACTACCTTTAGCCTCTCCATAGAACTAGCAGGATGCATAGACCATACTATAGCTCAAACAAACACTTTCACACTGCTGATCAGATTTTCTGATAACTGCGCCTAGGCTGATTCGCATCAATATCACTCCGATGTTCTTTCCACCGTGTTCACCATCGCTCGGGCGAGTCTCGTCTCGCGGTTCGTCACGCGATCTCTCCAATAAGTTCTTCATTGTTCAATGAATCAAAAATAGAGGAATTTAGCAAAAACTGCCGCGAGTCAGTCCCAACACGAAAATGGACCATAACTAATGTCGTGGATAGTCCTGCAAAAGGCCAAAATAATCTTAATGACAGGTTATGGTGTATGTAGGTTCGAGGACACTTGGGTAGTGCCATTCAGATTAGGAAGGTTTGGAGTGCAGATATGAACGAAGAGAAGCGCTTGCTTTAGACGTTGAAACGGGATCATCCAAAGTCAAACCTTGAAAGTTCGTCAGTACAGCATCTGAAGACCAAGCAGGCCGTGAAAGTTCGGATCAAGTAGGCCTGTGTTCTAACCTTGTTCCGGAGTTTGACCATTCAGGAGGACGAATGAATCTGCGGTCGACTGTTGTGGCAAAAAATTTGGAACAAAAGTGATTGTGACATTAGTTGATGTGTAGTAACAAAAATCCGACCAGTCACAGCTCAAGAATCATAATATTCAGAAACAAATCATAACCGTTTTATATTAATAGTTATAGCCTCATTAAAAAAAGATTATAATATCATAATAATGAGAATAATAATATATGGACGGTTCCGTGTCAAAATTGGTTATCTAAAAAGTTGTGACGGAAGGTGTTCTTAAGGGCATTGACAAAACAGGGAACCTAGAACAGTGCAACGTAGTTGGTAGTTGTGACAAAAGTTGTGACGCCTGTCAATTCCGCTGTGACAAAAGTGGGAGGGATCGTTGTACGAACTCCGTTGCTTGCTGCGGCTATAAACAACGTTTTTCCCGTTATTAGGCCTATACAAACAATGTGGCAACAAATCTCCACATCGAATATTGAAGAAATGTCAGCGCAAGTAAGCTAGTTGGTCATATAAAGTTGGTCATCGCTAGGACAAATGGAAGGTGAACTATTACACGAACTGGGCATGCCACAAATTCACAAGTGCTGCATAACCACTACATCCTTGCTGCAACGCATTCAATTTCCCAACCCACCGAGTCTACTTTTTGAAAATCGAGGCGAGGACGCAACGAGGCAACGGTTGAAGCAGTCAGAGCAGCGGTTTATGTGTGCGAACCGCATTATCATGATGTGCCGCGATCCGCAATCAAACCGGTGGCTCTCCTTGTTTCAAGGATAGGTGCATCGAATGGCCGGTGAAAACTGCATTCGAAAAGAAACCGAACAATGCGAGGATTCTCCACGGATAGCGGGAACCTTGATACCTCAGCTACATGTCCGACAATTACTTAGCCCAGATGAATAAAAAAAAACAAATAAAAAAATAGGGAAAAAATAAATTAGCCAGCCCACGTTTCCATCGACATATAACGAATGACTAATGGATAACAATAGTAATGATAATCCAGGAAAGTCTCCTGCTGGGTAAATTAACCTGAAATATCTAGTTTAGCTCAAAAACAGGACATACGGACAATTAATGGTTGTTGCTCCGATCTGGAATATTGAACGATGATCGTCCGTTGTTGTTGTCTGTAATTGCGTTAATGGGCCAGGCGAAGCGCGATAGGTAGGACGCACGAACGAGATTAGAAGCTACCACACAAGCGGGACTGCGGGACGTGCTCACACCAAATGCCAACATTTGTGAAACAGGTGTAAACTAACTATGACCAATTGGAGGTAGTTTCGGTCTAATGAAGAACTCACAGATAGAAACATTCCTCCGCTTCTCGGTCTTCATGGTGGATTTTTTTACTCACTGTGCCGGGATCAATTTTTTTCTGTTTGGATCCCGCGTAGGAACATCCGCAGTGCATCTTTGCAACGGTGCTTATTGAAGCTTTCATTTCCTCCGCATGCTTTTTTCATTTGAATCTTCTCGAAACTAGGCTCATTATAACGACTGGCATGGTATGTGTTTTCCCCGGCCAGTAAAAATAAAATAAGAAGCCTCAGCATGATACGAACAACATGGAGACATAGGCTGAATCGGGGCTATCACATTTCAGAAGGCCATGTTTCTAAATGAGGGAAACTGTAACACCGCAGTGGATCTAAACTCTTAAGGCCAATAGTTATTAATTATGGACTGGTATTTTGGTCACTTCTATGTATCACAACAATATGACCCGAAACGCCAACTCCGAATTTCAGCCGATTCGAGTGTAAGGATAAGACACCATCAGCTAGTACACATTTGCCTTGTGACATCACCGGGGGATCCGCAGTTTTCCACTAATAATCAGCGTCAATGTAAACATGTACTTTTACAAATCTTGTCCCAACAAATTATGTATTGGATTCGAATAAAAACCCCACAACTTAATACCAATAATATAATTAAATTTCATATAGCGCAATATCCACCAGTGGCTGCCTCAATTGCGCTTTTACGGGTGACGAAAAAAAACAACCATCAATAATAAGAAACATGATAGAAGCAAAGTCCTTACTGAGAGAAAGAAAGGTCTTACACAACCCCTGAATCGATCGAGGGAATCCAATGATCTGAGTCAGTGGAAGCGATTTCCAGAGCCGAGTGATACACTGGAAACTTCTGAAGTCCCCAAACATCCTAGTTCGAGATTGTAGGTACTTTGTGTTGGAACTTGTATTGCGTGCGAGTTGGCCTGTTTGTATGCTTTCGCACAACATGCTAGTCACGTACCTAGGGCTACCATTTTAAGCGCCCCGAAACTAAACAAGTATCCTTATAAATTAAACGCTATGTCAGTCGCCATTGCAACTACTCACGGAGAATAAGTGTCACTGGCGTGAATTTTCCTGCCCTACGGACGATTCGAGCAGCTGAATTCTGAATTCTTTGTAACCTGTTTAGTTGGATAAGCAGGCCTAACCGTAAGTAGGGCGTTGCATAATCCAGACGGCTAGATATAACAGCATGAATCAGCATATCTACTACAGGCGCATCCAGATTTTTCGTAGTTGCCCCCTCTCGTTAATGTGATGCCAAGCAGATTTACATATGTGATAACCTCTCATCCATCGCACATGAGAATCCATCTGAACCCCAAGATTGTCTAACAGAGAAGATCCTGTATAACCTCCCCACCTATTTTTTAAATGACAGATTTCTAGTCAGCACATCACATCACTCGATTTACTGTAAAAGACAATTACTTCTGTCTTAGCATCATTAAGTTTAAAGAAATTTGTACACCTCCATTTGTTCATTACCTCGCGGACACAATCCTCTTTGATACAGATTATCAACATCTCATATCAAAGGCATATTACAGTTGGGTATCATCAGCAGATAACATAGTACCTTGATAGCATCGAGAGTTGATGAGTGTTTTTCCCAGAGATGAAGTGTAAAGAAAACAGAACGGGACCCAGAATAGATCCTTGTGGAACACCATACTTAAACGGCATGAGGTTTGAACCATTATCCTAAACTTTGATTATTTTGTCACGAAATCTGAAGAATGATTTCATTCATTCCTTAGTGAATTCGTCTTTCTGTTATCATGGCGCAAAAATGCGTATTGCCTATGGACGGCCTTTGCCTCATCCCCCTGTTATGTCATAGATTCCTCAGATTTCCAAAGGTAAATGAAATATCTCAACAAGGCACCAAGCTAGAACCTCCATTTGGGGTGTGGGGTTCTGATATATCCCCTTTTCACCTGTCTTAGTTTAAAGCAAATCTGTTCACAGGACCATTGGCCTTTCACAGATCAATACTTGGATATTACGTAGCGCAGCACGATCCAGGCACCACTGTCTTCATCACGAATTCCGGGTCGATACGCCTCCTCTCATAAGAATTTCTGCGGTTGGCTACGCTGAACCTAATCCCTAATATCCTAAACCCCAACAATGGGTATACTAGCTACAACACAATACCACTGGTCAATCGGAGAAATACCTTCTGAGCAGTGCGCATCAGCTAGGAATTTCTGACAAGTGGCATAACCATGCGGTCATTAAATTGTCTGGGTAGTCCATGGTATTAAGAAAGAGTCTTATAAGATGACATAATGCTTAGCTTCGCAGCATAACAGACAAAGAAACCAAATGTCACAATAACAACAATCAAACACGGAGTTGGTAATTGGTAATCTATTCTGATGTTCCCACAAAATAACACAGCCATAACTCTGCTCACCCCTGGAGTCAGTAACTCAGTCCTGGGAAGATCCCAAAGCCAGGATACCTCAAAATAACATAAAAACACCCACATGTGGTCATCTGTGGAATTAAACCCCAAAATCACGCAACACAAATAAGCACAGCTAAAGGACAATGGCGTTGAACACACTTTCGCCAGAGGCTTATTCACGGGCCCTTGGAGCTCCCACCTGGAATGTGAAAGTGACTACAATCTGCAATGGACAAAGAACAAACAATGAAACATGGCCTAATAAGGTTATCTCACCCACCGGGTTGTAGCATACAACGAACTTCCAACGTAACACCTGTTACAAATGTCAGAACTTTTGTCCTACACCTACAAAGGATGTACCAACCAAGATATGGCCTACTGTGTGGGGGGGGGTGGGTCACCAAGTGAAAAACTGTCCAGTTAATAAAGAAGAAAACTGTGCGAACTGTGGGGAGTCCATGTGGCCCTATAGGGATGCCCACACATTCAGGAAGCCAGGGGAAAAAAGGAAGTTATAACTAAAGCATGAAGGGGCCTAACACTCAAAAAAACCTATGCTCGGCCGCCACAACAGTAGTGGAATCACCAAAAAAAATGGACAATAAGACAAGGTTAATATAATCCCTTTGTTACTGAATGGTCTTGACTTCCTTAAGAAGGGCCAATTGGCCCAGATCAGTTTCAGCAACATTAATTCCACTGCCTCTCTATCTCAGTCCAATATTTTATCTAGCGGTCCTGGAGAAGAAAGGACAAAAGTTATCAAGAAAAAGAAGTAGGTGACTCTTGGTACTCCCCCCAGGGGTTACTAATGGATAGGGATGGTACCCTCCTCCTAATGCACTTTAACAACATCAATCAAGAGTGCTCGGCACAAGGTTGACTTACTAAATGGACACATATAATTACCTACAGGCCTCCTCATCCTCTTACAACGAAAAACAAAAACTGAATGAAAATATTAAAACTGGACATCCAAAATTATAAAATATTTAGGAGGATTGGACCCAAATAGGGGTGGGGTGGCCATAGCTGTCCTTAACATAATATATAAGCTATTGAAAATATACAAGGCAATAGCCAGGACCAACTTTTCGATTTTTAAATACTCATGGACCATAAGAAATTCATCAAATAGTTAGTTATTACAACCCCCACACAACTATGGTAATCATAACTGATGCAAGGACTGGCTGGGGTCAAATATCATAAGTATGGGGGATTAAACTTGTCCTAATAAACATATTGGGCCCAATAGGACTACTCCCCATGGCAGGCACCTACTGGAGACTCTTCACTATAACACCGTCAAGTTGGAAATAGAAATACCAAACCGGAGGAATCCCCAGGATGGCTAAGAAGAATTACTAGACCTGGTAATAGCCTCTAGGGTTATTATGCCTCGTCACTTGTCCACAAGAAGAAAGTTGGAGGAGAGCACTATACTGTGACATATCTAATTCTTTCCAGATTAAACTTTCAAATAACCCAAACTAACATAAATAAAACCTTCTATAACCTGAATAAAACTGAATGGCATCTTATAGGGAGCTGAATGCTTCTGACTTTTATACCCTTGCCGAGGAATCTGAAGGCGTAGTACGGGGGAGTTATCCTTAGATAATTTTTCTATAAAGATATCTAAGACCATTTATGGAGAACTTACAAACAGCTGTCCAATAAGCACAAGAAAAGGACTAAATGGAACTTGAAATCTGAAATCATCGGTAATAGAGGACAAAAAGGAATAGACGGGAGGGAATATATCAAAACTAGAGACGTAATGACGGACTGCAAGTTAAATCGCTTCAATATGAAATTCAAAAGGCGGTCGGAAACAGAGATTAATACATGAGAAGGGCATCGTTTTACGACATAGAACAGAACTAAACCTCAAATTTTGGAAGTAGGGGTCAAAGTTATTTAATAACAAAACCTCTAGAATCTTAATACCAGCTTAAGACTGCCGAGGGGACCCTTCTCTCTGACCCTTGTCAAGTAATTGTAACATCATTGGAGACTCGGAAACCAAAAAACGTGAAGGAAACGAACATCTTGAATGGATTTTAATATCCCAGAGCATCCACATTGGTGTATCAGTTTAACGATAAGGACTTTAATGAAGCCATGGAGAACTCCTCTAACAACTCCTCCGCTCCGGGTTAGATGGAGTCCGGAATGTTCATATTAAAAATTTGCCAAAGAATGCCAAAGCTGTTATTCTTGCCCTTTTTAATCTACTCTTGGAGGTGAACTGGCCGTGTGGGGGTATTTTCCTACCCCTTGAAAAAGCTACAACGTTTTCTGCTTCTGCTTCCCAACCTGGGAAAAGTCTCTCAAACCCAAACAACTATCGCCCCATACGCCTTCTCTCCGGGTGTGGGGAAACTTTTTGAGCGAACCTGGTCATTTTAAACTAAGGAGTTTTCTGGACAATAAATAATAACTCAGTAAAAATCAGGTTGGTTTCCGGAAGGTTAGGGCCTTTTAAAAATACCGTACCCCTTTTGGCGACTTTGCATTCAGAAAATCTTAAAAATAGGCTTTTCAAAAAAGGAAAATTACCACACAGTTTTTCCTAGTTCGGCAACGGCATTCGACCAACCTGGTTTTAAAATGGCCTGAAATATAATTAAATCATCCATCATCGGCCTAAGCAATAATATAGTCAGGCTCCTTTTTCCCTCCTTCCTTTCAATCGCAGTCTGGTTATATTTCGTGGACCGTACTCTGGACTATTGAACGGGTGCCGTCACCCCACAGGGCATACTAAGCCCGCTGCTGTCACCATCTATGTTGAAAAAAAACGATATACCTAACACCGGTGGTATCAATATCTCTCAATTCGCGGATGAGATATCTATGATTTGGTGTACCTCGGGAAGCCCCTAGCTTTAACGTGAAAAGGATCAAGGGCTTTCTTAAAGACTCAAGTATACACCATGGTGCTGCCTCGGAGAATTAAAAATAAACCCAACAAAATCAAACTTAAAATTCATTTCGAGAAACAACTTAAGTCAATAGGAGATTCTCATGAACAGGTGATTCTTTTCAATACCCCAATACCGAGTGGTAAACGAACCCCACAAACCCTCCTAGGGATCACCTTTCTTTTACTACATAAAGTTTCAAACCTCACATAGGACACGTTGTAAGCTAAGGTACAATAAAATCATTACCCTCAGAAGATCTTTGCTCGAAACAACTTTATTTTCTATCAAACTGGGTTAATAATATTCCAACATATCTACCGGGGTTTTTTTTCCATACTGGAATTGGTGAATTGGTGATCCTCACTGCCAGTACCGCCGACTTCAGCCGGGCTGGAACGGATTTTACTAACCTTTACAAGCCCTGAGAGCCTAACAAGCTCCGAGTTAAACGCCCAGAACACTGTCACGTTAAAGGAAAGAATGTTTAACTGTAAATAATACGCACATACGTAACAAAAAAGATACAGATCCCCATTCAGGAAATTAATCCAACAGCAGGTATTAACCAACCCATCTAATAAAATATAAACTTCGTTGGGGCTGTTGTTTCAGGAGGAGGAGTATCGGGGAATGGTTGCGGAATTGGCTTGAGTAGTTTACGGGGGATGGGGATGGGGAGGCGGCTTATTTTGGGGAGAGTCTTTTCTCTCCTGGTCGCCACCTCCCCTCATAGCCCCCCTTTCTTAGCGTATGCCTCCCATTTGCCCCCTGCCCGGGTTTGGTTGGATTCAGAATTTGTTTTTTTTCCTGGCATCCTGCCCCTGTCAACTGGGGATAATAAAATTTGTAGGGGGTTTTTTCTCGGTTTGTTCCTCCCAAAGTTTTTCCTCACCTTTTCATTATCATTTAACGTATTTATGAGAACCTACTCCCTAAACCACGTCAAATATTTATAAAGGAGAATTTCTATTATAGGGAAAAAGAGAGGGCACATCCCGTGTCTGCCGCTCCTTACACACCTATTTACAATATTATGTGGTCATTGAGGTAGGTTGTTTCTTATCAAGTCTCGTATACGAGATCACAACCATTGTCCTTTTAAACCTGTTAGGCGCAAGACCGTTGTTTTTTCGTATCCCAATATACAGGGGAATGTTTAATGTAATAGTAACGTTTAATTGGACCTATTGTGTTACTGTCACTCAGGAAGGCCCAGCTCGTTTGTCTAATAGGGTGGCGCCGGATTAAAAAAATCTATATCATGGACGACCTGGAAACCACAGTGAACAGCCCGGAGAGAAGGAAAACAGACTTGAGAAATTTCCCGCAATCCAGCGAACAAGTCATTCGTTCGTAGGCATTAATTAACACTCCAAGACCAAACACATCTTCATAAAGGCTATTCTATTCACTCTTTTACCCGAAAATAAATAAATAAATAGATAAATAAATGATAAATCATGAAGAGAAAGTATAATCTGCAAGTCCCTATAATTCGAATCTGCTCCACTTTAAATGAAGGGAGCTGACCAGGCAAATCTCGGACCATCGCGTATATATTACTGCTCAGGATTAGTTTCAGGTCACACGTCTAATATTGACTGATTGCGGGGTTTTCTCACGAAAATTGAACCTAAAAACGCCGTTGAATGTTCTGTTCCTATCCGCGTCCTGCACACAACCAGTTTTACGGAAACATTAGAGATGATGTACAATTGGTTTCCCGGTAGGTGATCAAACAGCTTGAAAACAACTGTCTCCCGCTGAAAAAGTGTGAAAGTCGCAAAAGTACCAAGAAACTGAACAACGCTCAAACCATGCCAAGGAATGCAATTAATTACCCATGTCATTGACCACTCTGCACTTCCACTTACCACTTCATACACGTCTGCTTCTGATGGTTTGATTGTAATCACTACCGAACCAGGATACAGTGGTTGCATTGCGGACGTAGTATGGTAATATTCAGAGCAGCCATAACCTAAGAAATCTAGTCTAGCACAATGGTGTAACGGGTGGGCAAGATTCGGTCAAGCGATCGCGCAATTCAGATTTTCCTCTGGCAGAGATCAAGCATACCTACAAGAAATGAGCCGACATTCCCACCATCTCAAATTCAAATAGATGTGCGCGGAAAAAGAAAAAAAAAAACCTCTGCATGCAGATCCAGACCCGCAGAATGCGTGTGTCCCATGCGTTGATGCCCGTACCTACGCGGCAGAAAAAAAGGACTACTCCGGTGCTTTTGGTCATATCACCTTTGGCGTATAATTTATGAGCCTTTATTACAGGCTCGTTGCTGCTGATACTATAATGCTAAAGATTGTCTGCAGCCCTCATCGCGATCGTTAGCCGAATCTCGCCACAGGCTGTGATTCGTATTCAAAATGTCCTGCGGGCGTTCAAAATTTGTGATGCACGTCAAAATTCGGCGACTATGCGAGACATTAGGTGGGATTCCATAGATGCGTATGCGTATGTGGAAAATCGACCCCGCCACATTACGTGAACTGAGCGGGGGTAGTGTTTGAATATGTTCTATTCAGTTTTCAAAGACAGTTACTGGTTCCACCGAAGCAAAAATTCATGAATAAAGGCAAACAACGCTTGAAAAGGCGCAATAAGCATCTATGGAAACCCAGCCTTAGAATGAGGTCTCTGGGCTCAGTGCTCTACATGAACGTTGCTATCCCGACAACTTGAAGTCAAAATTTTTCATTCATTTTAGCCCATGTGCTGGGTGGGCTATTGCGATCGTGCATGTCTATTGACTTATCTGCCGATCTGTGAACAATTGATTTAATTGCTACTCCTCCTACATTCTCTGAGGATCGTGATTAAACTGTCACATGATGAACAAGTGAGGGTCATCTAGGGTTACCCAATGGGGACTAGATTAGATAGTTATGAGAATAATTATCCATATGGGTTCGGGAATTTGAAGCAACGTCATTTAGGGTCAATTCGGCCAGTTGTTCAAACGTTCAAGCGACCTTTACTCCTATTGGGGATGTTAGGAGCCATGAGAGTTGGTAAACAATTATAACCAATGGATGTTTAGATTTGTTTTGTTAAATATTTTTTAGTAATTTTTATCGAGATGGTTTAAATATGTATGTAGGCCTACATCAAATGCTTGTTAACTTAGTACGCAGTGAAGGAATAGCTAACAGTTATAAAAGTATATATCAAACCAGGAAAGGTGCACCGACATGATCTTAAGCACATAACTCGAAAGCATGTTAACAATTTTTCAATGATGAGTCATATAGGGCACCTATTAGCGACCACTGACAAGGCGCCTTTGTACAACAATTACCCCTGCTCATTGAAACTGTACGCCACTCCGACATTCAGGAGAGTAGGTGCAGCAGCTCTAAATCAGCGCAGTTGTACTCTGAATCCTCACAAGGTTCATGCATTAAAATTGTGAGTACGGTAAAGTCTCTGGAGTGTATTTAGGTCAACGAAGGTCAATGTTTGTATTTTTTCAGCCGCCTCAGCCATGGGACTGGGTGAGGTAATCATGGGGTCAATTTGAGGCTTTCGTGAGAATAGCCAGAATGATTCTCGCCTGCTGTCTAAGTCGAATAATAATGAAGGTTGGCCAGTATACTGGGGACCAATGCTATACATACGGAAAAATCAGGGATTTGAGGTCAAATGTAATTAGGTGTCATTCTGGCCAGAATGGGCCGTTCATATGAAAACGGCAACATTACTAGAGCAAGGGTTTCACCTGGGGGACGCGTCCCACGGGGGACCTCTTGCAATTTCGGTGGGACGTGAGATTCCCTGTCCCAAGTCCACAAAAACAATATGGCCCAAAATGATACATTTTTATTAAATTCTATTTTTAATATATCAGAATATTTGACGGTACCTAAACATAGGTCGTGTGCAGTGATATGTGATTCAACAAAACAAGGCAATACTGGCGACGCGGTTAACTTTACGCTGTGTGTGGTATTTGTAAATGGGGAAATTCCGACCCCGTCCGTCCGGCAACCGTGGAGGCAGGGCCGTAGCAAGCGTGGCGTGTGGGGGTTGTCACAACCCCAATAATTTCGTCGCCGTCGGCAAATTTTCGGTTCGTCGGCCAAAAGGCCGGGGAGAGGACAGGAAAAAACAAGGGGAAAGGGGAGATGGAGGAGGGAAAAGATATGAAAGAGGGGACGGGAAAGGGGAACCAGGGAAGTAAGGGAGTGGCGGGGGTGGAAGACAGGGAAGGGAAAAGTGGAATATAAAAAAAGGAAGCCAGACTTTATTCTCCACTAATTGCGACTTTTGGCTCTTCCTCTAATGACCCATTCTCGTTGGCAAGATGCACGTCTGCAAAAATTAGATCAGTTGACCGCCCGTCGCCGTCGGTGTATTTGACGACTGACCTAGTCGTCGGCAATTCGGTTAGCGTTTTGACAATTCATTTTCCATGAGTTCACAGTTTTTTTGTTATTGGTCCTATATTCCATAGATCCAAACTTTTTCAAGAAACCAATTTGGCTGAAAACAATTAAGAAAAACAATCCACGAACTTATCAATGGAACAGTCCGGTCAGGCGAAATCATTGCGAGCGGCATGCTTAGGGACACGACGAGAGATAAAGGCCACCGCCCCCCTTTTTTGTTTTTTTACCGAGATCGAATTCGGGCAGGAAACTTCCAAACTATTCTGCACAAAGTTAAAATCTGGTTTGAGATATCCCAATCTGAACGTGTAAATCTTCTTGAATTTGTAAACTAATAGCCGAATTTGAATAATTGCCCCATTGAAGTTTGTCAAATTTTTGCGCGCATTTCGCGCGCGTTGTAACGATGTCCTGTTTCATACTCACGAGCTGCAATCACATTCGGGCATTGTTTAGGATTCGGGCAGAATTTTCGGTGTTCCCAATTTAAGGGTCCCGCGTACGTGGTGAGCGGGGCGAGTAATTACTGAACGCCCATTTTTACTGAAAATATTGCACCAATCGCTCTGACGCACATTTCCAATGTTCAAAAATTTTCCCAAAGGGAAGGGAACACCTCCTCCCCTTAACCACTACCCCATATCGGTATCAATTGCCAGATCCGTCGGCAAACAATCTCTAACACCCCCAATTATCAACCCTTTTGCTACGCCCCTGCTTGACGAGTGCCGTGCGTGAATCTATAGGGGACGTGCTCCTAACAAATCATACAACTCTGCAACCATTTCAAGTGTTTTGTCATTTTTTCTACTTATACGCTTCATTTCATAATGGTGGGACGTGATACATTTATAAATGCCAATTTGGGGACGACACCCAAAAAAGGTTGAAACCCTGTACTAGAGCCTCCAAATGTAGGGTGTGAGATTTAAATATGTTCCTCGTCTTCCCATGTGATAGTGTCACGGGAGACTGTTTTTCAGACCATCGTGTAGTATTGGAAGTATAGTATTATTGACTAGGTATTACACCATGCCGTATATATTAGAAAGCGACAGTTGGTTTAATTAATAATGTCAATTTGCTGAGTCTGTATGGAGACGATACTAAACAAATACCAACATGATTATTACTGCAGACTGCACTACACTTCGTCCAAGTTTGATCAAATGACGGAACGAATGGAAATTTTCTCACCGTCTTATGGTTAAATGTACATCGACTTTCTCTGCATATTGAGCGTGGAAGTTGTGTGAACAAAAAAAAAAACAACAATTTCGGCCAGTTTGTTCAAACGTTCAAGCTACCTTCACTCCTATTGGGGGGTGAGAAGGAGACCATGAGAGTGGTCATTATTATTATAATTAATCAACCAATGGTACATAGGGGATTTCAAGATTTTTGTTTAAATCATTTCAAGTCATTTATACGATAATGGGTTTAAATATGTATGTACAATCAAAGCTCAACTTCGTACGCAGTGAGTGAATAGTAACAGTGACAGTTATAATAAACCGACCGGTGTACAAACCGCATGATCTTACATCACTAACTCGCAAGCATGTTAACAATTTTTCTAATGATGTAGTCCTATAAGCGCACACAAATCCAGCTGACAGCTGATCAAGGCGCTTTTTACAAATTACCCCTGCTCATTTGAAACCTGGTTACGCACTCCGACAATCCCGGATTGTAGTTGCACACTAAATCAGCGCCGTTGGTAACTCTGAAATCCCACATTTTTCTGTCTGCATTAAAATGGTGAGTGAGCCTCTGGGAGGTCTAGGAGTCAACGAAGGTCAATGTGTTGTATTTTTTCCAGCTCGCCTCAGCCATGGTGGCTGGGTGAACTATCGCGCACGTGTATGGCAGGCCATGTTGGAGAGGACAAAAATACGAGCTTTTATGGTAACATATATTCCAATTTATGGTAGCATTAGTTCTAATTTCCCACATGGTACGGGAGTTACGGGTGTGGTCCGGGTATGGGGGGTATGCTAGCATTAATTCCTAACCAATCAAAGACAGGATATATGCCAGCATAAATTCGAATTTAATGATACCATATATTCGAATTAATGTAGCATATATTCGAGTTAATGCTAGCATATGTTTTCGATTTAATGGTACCATATATTTAAATTTATGCATTATTTAATGCTACCATAACGCAGAAATAATGCTAACCATAAATAGGAATATATGTTTACCATAAATACTGTATTTTTGGTCCAACATTGCCTGCCCTAAACGTGCATGACTTTATTTAATACTCGTCTATTCACATGGATCAAAAGGCTACTCCACCTATCAATGCCTACATACATCTCTGATGGATCATGGTGAAACTTGGTCACATTACGAACAAGTAAAATGTCATCTAGGGTGATCGAAAAGTTGAGGGCGAAGGTAATCTAGGGGTTAATTTCAGCCACTTTCGTGAAAATATCCAAATGCTTCTCCGCCTACTATCCAAGTCGAATAATAATGAAGGTTGGCCAGTATTACTGGGGACAATGCTATACATACGGAGAAATCAGGGATTTGGGGTCAAATGTAATCTAGGTGTCATTCTGGCCAGAATGGCCGTTCATATGAACAAGGCAACATACTAGAGCCTCCAAATGTAGGGTGTGAGATTCAAATATGTCCTCTCTTCCCATGTGATCGTGTCACGGAAGACTGTTACAAGACCATCGGGTAGTATTAGAAGTATAGTATTATTTGACCAGGGATTACACCATGCCGGTATATATTAGAAAGCGACAGTTGGTTTTAGGAAGAAGGTCATTGCTGAGTCTGTAAATGAGACGATACTAAGCAAATACCAACAAATGATTATTACTGCAAGACTGCAACTATACTGCGCCAAGTTTGTTCGAATGACGGAACGAATGGAATTTTCTCGGCTCTATGGCACTGTACATCGAACTTGCTCTGCTATACTGGAGCGTGGAAGTTGTGTTAATAAAAAAACATACAGTAAGGGAATTGTCCGTGGGCAGCAGAGAGCAGAACTTGATACTGTGATTTTTCCACCTATTTGTCTACTCGGTAAGCTGTGTCGATGTAATTAAAAATGGGTTTGAATTACCGGCGCGATACAGTACCTATACTCGCCTGTTCGTAAGACCGTGGAAAAGTCTCATCCTGGAATAAAAATAGCCTCCTATCAGGGCGCTAAATTAGTTCACGGAATACTGAACATGTTCAATACCGTCCGAAACGTATCTCCTTCAGGTGGTGGCTATTTTCAAACAAGAAGACGATCACCGTGACTCAAGACTTGCCTATTCCCAATAGCCAGCGCCTGGAAACGGTTGGTGTTTATCAGGCTATCTATGTGCTATATACAAGGATTTTTTTGAGAGCGATTATCAAACGTTGCTTCGGAGTCGTGTTGATTGCTTACAGGGTTTGCGATCAAACTGTGGATACGAGGTGCCTCTAAAGCGAGAGACGCGTAGGTCACGCCATTTAAACGCGGTTTATGAAAATAATAGACACCTCAAAATAGTTCAATCAATCAAAATGGAATCTCAATTATTTGGTATTTCAGCCATTCTTCTCGTTTTGGTAGTTCTAATGTTCACAAAATAAAAGCGTGTCGGGATTCTCTTTTTTTTTTTTTTTTTTTTTCCATTTTTGTGAAGTTGCAACATGCGACGTCGTATTTGAGGTGGACAATTGGCAAAATCGTTTGTCTTTGTTATTAATCAGTGTTAGCCAATCGCTTTCGCGGTGGATAAGTGGCTATTCTTGCCCCCTATATTGGTGGAATTTGTATTTCTTCTCACTTGGATAAGACGAAATGAACGCACTGACGGAGAGCTCCTTAATCTGTGTGTATTTCTGGTGGATTACGTCATGAATTACTATCCAAATAATTGTGAAGACGAACACTCTATTGAACTGTCGTTAACCAAGCTTTATAACGTTTCTTTTCAACTTTAGCTCCCGGGGACTGCCTAGAAAATTGAACTGTCGTTGAAAGTAATAATCTCATTTCACCAATAACTAGAACAGGTCATTCAATGGAGATTAGTCAATAATTGCAATAATTGCGGTACGTTCTGATCAATATTGCGAGTAGTCATGGACAGACGGATCACCCCGCCTTTAATCCATCGAACCGAATGGCAACAAATGAGCAAAAAATTCGAGCAATGTGGACGCGCGTCGGGGGATCTGAAGAAGAATCTAGGTCGTCTGCGGCTTGCCCGGGATACTAAACTCCAGTTAACGGACAGAGGCCGCTCAATAATTGTTAACTCTGTTCAAGGAGGGGTATCGTGTCAATCTCTATACGAAATGATTCTGCAAGCATCGCACCCCTCAATACGACTCTGCAGAAGTCCACCTCTCTTGAACGATTCGTGTCCCCCGGTAGAACCCAGATCTGTGATCCCGAATTTAGTCTTAAGTTACCTGCGATTCAATCGTTAAATCCGAAAGTAAAACATACGTCAACAATTCGCATTTTCAGAGTCCCACATCTAAACGTCGATTCAGTGAGATGACGCACTTGCAAAATCGATCGAGGGGTTCAACGCACTGCGTATCGAGGGGCGAGAGGCAGTACATGGAATCGCTGATTCAGCCCCGATACTAGACCACGCTGATGCCCCGGGTTCTTTATCGATCAAAGACATAGGTATATTTGCAATGATTTATGCAGACGTCGCTTTAGTGAGAATGACGCTCTGGCGAAGTCACTCAGGAAATTCAACCAACTGCGGGTACAGGCTTCATATAAGAAGTCAGAGCCTGGCCATGTGAGAAGATATACCTACTTGATTGCCAAATCAATATCTACAAGTCCAGAATTCACTGGAAGTTGGAGGACGAGCCAACTCGGCTCATCCGAGATAGAGGCCGATTTCAGTGAAAAATGATGATCCAACAAATTTATCGACAAGATTCAACACATTGCGGGACGAGCGTCTTCGAATCAGTTCCAGTTATCGAAAACCACACCGGGAGGGAGAAAACGAACACAAAATGAAAATATTCGGCCACTTCCCGAGAGGGCGACCATTTCAGCGAAACGATGTTCTCGCATTCTATCAATAAATCTAGAGAACTGCGAAATCAAGGACCGAATGAAGTAATCACACCTGAGTTTGTAAGCCGAGCGTGACACATACTCAGTTCAGGCCATCACCACCAAGGACCACCGATAAGTAACTCGTTTGAATACGGTCGTGCTTTCGGAATAAACGAGGTTCAGCGAAAATGATGTTCTGGAGGAGTCGGTCAGCAAATTTGTCGCAAATACGAGCCAAACGCGAAACACAGCCCAGGGGTGAGAACATGAACCATGGTCCGGTCGGACGGAACCCAGACACCAAAACCGCAAACTAGCCAGTGGCATGCGGGAAATTGAATTAAACAACTCGGCCTCCCATAAACGCCGATCTAGTGAAACGGCGCATTGAAAAAACCTTAGGAACTTGACTGGATGGGCATGCGAGCCGCTCCGTCTAAGGGAATAGGGGACAGAATGCCAATCGATCGCCCATCCCAACAAGGGAGAAGTCCGGGTCATGTCTAGGACTTCATTGAATAAGCATTTGGGTCGTCGGTGAATCTGAAGATCATAGGCGGAGCGCCCACCCCGTGGACAATGCCTTCTAATGATATGCGGAGCACGTTCAAGTCGTTGATGAAATGAAACGTGGACCCAAAAGCCGGAAAACCAGGAGCAAGGAAGGCCAGTCAAGATGGTGACGTTCTTGACCAGGAGTCAGTCGATCTCCGAATGACCGATGGCGATTCGTGTCGTTCTAGGATTATACCAGACTAGTCATTACAGATTAACTCAGGACTACGACAAACAACCAGAGTTGACTCTCCAAGACAATATCGCCCGTCCGGGCCACGATCCACGTTTGGGGATCAGTGCATCTTAAACGAGAGAACGCACCAATCGACAGAAAGTCCGCAAAGGGAGGGGAACTCGACCGCCCGTCACAAATTACCTCCAATTCTGACGAGGCTCTTGACGGGAAGGCCGTTTTTCCAGTCCCGAAGCTCTCGGAAAATCACCGATAATAAAGCTGTCCGTTCGCATCTGAAAGTCACGACGGGGAAGCGAAAATGCTGAGATGAATCGGAGGGGTAGTGAGTTCTGGAAAGGATTGAATTACATAGTCCAGTTCACTATCGGGTGAAGAATGATGATGAGTATTAAAGGTGGGAAATTCGTTATTCGTCAGAGAAACACCACGAACGAAACTGGACAATCCAATTTCGTTGTATAAAATTACCCACTGACGTAATCAAAGGTGGGTACGCAATTGGTCCGCTCCAAAGGTCTGAACAAGTCTTGTTTTTTGCTTCCATGGTATTCCAATGGTATTCGCAGCAACGAATTATTAGTCCGTGCTCAATACTTTGGAGGGTCATTACTCCCAAGGGTTTGATTTCTGAATAATTTTTATTTTATTTTTTCGAAGCTTTCTGGTGATTTATAACGACGGGTTGGTTCCTTCCCGAAGGAGGAATTGCTATTGTTTTTTTTTTTTTCTTGTTGTTTTTTCTCGAATAGAGCCTAAGATCGTGAAAATAGTTATAGGGTCGTTTCTTGGAAAGGGCTTGTGTAAGGCACTGGTCTGGTTGTCTAAAGTTCGTGGTCCGGGATATAGGCCCCACCACAGTGTCCTTCGGCAAGGCAGTTTTATCTTTTTTTCTCAAAGCATTTACAAAATGTATACTGTCTAGGCTTATGAAATGAAGACATTAATTATAATACAGTGAAACGAAGCAACGAAATAGTTAATTAATTCTGAGGACGGTCAGGGTGCCACTTTTTAACATATAATCTTCAATCTAATTCGAAAGGTAATAAAGTATACTAGAAGCTGCGGGCCAGGGACGTTTTTATTTTTCATTACTTTGACTCCCGTAGTTGAACAGTGGCATGAAGAATAGGCAATTCATCAGGATGATATGTTTTCTAGTGATGACGATGATCGAAACAATTGGGATGCAATTTATTTAATATCAAACCCCAATGAACATTAGTGATTACAATTTTCGCGATACAGAGGGGAGGTTATAAATAGATTGAATTAAGTGATTATAAATATTCTTTTGTAATATTTAGCTCTCGAACAAAATTTTAAGAATACTTTCAATAGTCGAAATAATATTGTCAACTTGGTGATCCCGGCAATGTTAGCGAATTGTGTTGAAATTAGGCCAAAATAAAAGGTGGTGAAGGGTGAATGGGAACATTGTGTAATCGCCTGAATGGTGGTGAGGAGATTGCCGATGTCACCCAGCAGCAATATAGTCATCATGTAAAATTAGATCGGTTTCCACTAGACCCTAATGATAAACCGAATAACTATTCATCTTTAAATGCAGGTCCAGTATGAGAAAACTGGCCATTAAGGAATAGCTCAACCAGGTTATAGATGCAATTGAGCAATGAAGAAAAGCAGTTCAGATTCAGGTTCGCATACTTGCTTTCAGGAATACGGACCAGTGCCGCCATTCAAAAGAACAAGCCGTGGCCCAACTTCGATTCACAAGACCGAAGCTGCTCCCTAAACTCTACGAGGCAACATCTCGGCTTTGTCCATCATCATCAGTGAATGAGATCATTATAGACCATATGGTTGTTTATTATACCGATGTATTCAGGGTCGTCTTTTGTTCTTTTGGCAAAGAACAATTCCAGATCGAGGAGAGCCCTAATTTTACTAAGCAGAATTCAGGTAGTCCGGCGGGGTGGGGGGTCTTCCGAGGTGTATATCTCTTCAAGTTACATCAACTCTTTGTTAAACGTGAACCTGTTGGTGTTGCAAGTACCAGACAAGTCAGGACAGGACGAAGAACCGTCCTCTATTAGCAATACGAATTGGCAATCTCGTGGATCTTCGTAGGAACGATACTCATCACTAAGAATGATTTGACCCCTATATTTCTTCACGTGACTATTTGTTGGATTTTTTGGTAAGAAAACTCTTTGGGTTTTTTTTCAGAAGGAATCTGAGTGTGCTCGAAAAGTTCCCGAAAAAGGACGGGCTCACCCCAGTCCTTATACCCCAGGGACTGTAATCTATATCCACGCCTACCTCCTTCCCAGAATGCTAGAATTATATATAAATAAATTCCTAAGAATCCTAGTTTGATATCAGAGCGTGTTCAGCTTGATAAGGTCATCTTCCAGCAACAGCTTAAAGTCATGGTTCGATTCATCCACCAAGTTTCTACAGGACAGTCATTTGCCTCTGCTGCTCCTTCACTTGTGGAATACTCTTCGGACTCTATAAGTCTGGCTCCGACTGTAGCTCTTCTTCAGCCTTTATTTCATGTCCACCCTTCCAGCCCCTTTCCCACCATACTGTGGTAAGTTATTGTATTGATGAATAACAAGGAAATACAATTAAAAAATCCGTTGAAACTTATATGATACTAAGTTTTTTGTTTTTTTTTTTTTTTTTTTTTTTTTTTTTTTTTTTTTTTTTTTTTTTTTTTGTTTTTTTTTTTTTTTTTTTTTTTTTTTTTTTTTTTTTTTTTTTTTTTTTTTTTTTTTTTTTTTTTTTTTTTTTTTTTTGTTGGTGCAAAATTCGTAATTTTTTCAGGAGTAGGTTCATGTGGCGGAGCCGTGAAACAAACATTTGTTGCAGCCGGCCATTTTTTCCTTTTTTCGAATCCGCGACTGATCACCATTTTTTCCAAGAATTTGAAAATGATTGGAGCCAGTGATGTAAAACTTGACTGAAATTCTTGGAGATGAGGTATCCAACGATGGCTGGCATTCTTTTTCAATATCATTGGTGCTTCATTTTGCTCGAATATTCAAAGGGCTAATGGAATTTGAAAAAATCTGGGAACAACTGAAACTGCCCAAGCAAACATGTGATTTCCATAAATTCTAAGAGTTTAGGAGTAGTATTTTGTAAGTTTCACACATTGACCTATGATGCCCCATTAAGGACTATGATCTTGACATTTACAATGGTGCCCACCAGGACCAATGAACATGTGTGAAAGTGAAGTTTGTCAACTTCAGAAAGTGTGTCTATCCAGCAGCCCCGGGATGGAACCTATGTGTGAACAAATTGCTGACCTATCCACAGGCTTATGCAGGGACCATCCCAACTTTGAGGAAGGTCACCAAAAATTTCGAATGCAAACATGTCATATTACTTGCGGTCATATCACCCCCTACATGGCCTCCACCGAAATCCCTGCTGAACAACGTTAGGCAGCAATAGTCGATAATCGTATAGCCAACGGACCCATTTAATGACTATGACCAGTTTGAGTTTCCCATATACGTCTCTTTCTATTCTGTCTAATCAATCCTAAAGAGGGGATGATTTGTCCATACATGATTTCCAGAAACAAAAGCAGGCTGCTTCAGTACACCCAAGGGGAAGAGAGGAGGTGGAAAAATATAGTTTGCAAACAAAGAAGTCCTCTAGTTTCTTCTTATATGGACACGATTCCGCCTCTGGCATGGACCATTTGCACATTCATTCACCGTGACCTTAACCTTGAAGAAGTCAAATATGTCTATGGGTCAAGGAACATTGTGTGAATATTTGATCAACATCAGCCGAAGAAGAAAAGAACGAACATTGGGAGCCCCAAAAAGGCCAATTGTCACAGGACAGGACACTCGACAGGACAAACCAACAGATAGTTGCTTAGTATACCATGGGAAAATGCACAAATCCACTGACCTCAAGTACATCTAAAGGACTGTATGATCTTATTGGTTAATGACTATCTGTTAATATTGATTAAATTCCCCACCTACAGTGCCAATGGGACGTCTTTCAAATGTCAATATAGGAAAATCAATCGTGTTTGTGTAATTTTGCATGAGAGCAGTGGCAGTTTGCAGTTGCAGTTGTACAGTGGGCGGCCGGGGCCAAGACTTATTCAAAAATAATAAATGCCCCGATTTAGGACATTAATGCCCGTTTGCAGCTAGGTGGTAAACTTTATTCTTCAGGGGAGCTGAGAGGGCCCCCTGTTTCAACATTTCATTCCAGCATACTAAATAAAATCACGCCCTCCCCCCCACACAAAGAAAATCCCCCCCCCCACAGAAAAAAAAAACAAAATCACCAAACCACCACTGTCTGTTAGTTGCAATAGATGTAAACAGGCATGTTAATTGTAATCGATCATGGTTGTCTAATAAAAGAAAGATTTTGAATCCAACCTCACTTGGCTCAATTCCGCTGTATCTAAGAGACAACTATTGATAACTGACCACTATCGCCTGGAATATTACCCCCCCCCCACCCTCCACGGGTTGATTCTAGTCTAGCTAGTATATCTTTTAATACAAATATGAACAGATGTTAAGGTGTTACCACTCGAAGTGAGACCGAAGAAAAACATTTTCAATCCGTCACGCCCACTATGAACAGGTCACCCAAGAAG
The DNA here is from genome assembly GCA_026419785.1 of Sclerodactyla briareus. Lineage (NCBI taxonomy): Eukaryota > Metazoa > Echinodermata > Holothuroidea > Dendrochirotida > Sclerodactylidae > Sclerodactyla > Sclerodactyla briareus. Next base: position 185,576 of record JAODTK010003333.1, on the reverse strand, counting down.
AGTGGCAACACAATATCTGTTAGATGTTAACCTTGGAGCCAAGAGTCTTGAGACAAAATCCTAAAACAAGGATTGTGACCAGGGTGAAACCCATAATGTTGATGTAAAAGTATAAACTCCTCAAAAGTTCGCATTAGTATTATTTTCGTCTTTAGAAAAATGTCACCAACTACTATTCTACAGCAGTGTCGGAAGATTTCAAATGAGTATATGGGAATGTCCCTACATGGTTCGCTGCTTTATTTTTTATAGCCCTCTAATTGTAGATCAATGACTCCCTGATGTCCCATTCGGGGAGGGGCACAGTAATGCCCAGCTATCCTCTCGGAACATTGTTCACCTCAAACACCTCACCCACTCAGGCGCGGGTTAGATGGGGAATGGGGTGTTTCCCTTCCAGAAATGTCTGAGTAGTTGGTGTTGCAACTGTCTACATTTGTTATCTTCTGCTGCAAAGTTAGTGTAGGTATACGTGTTTTTTTTTTGGTGGGGGGTGGGGGCATCCCACATTCCAATTGAATTACCCTTAGAAAGAGGGGGTCAACTTTACTCGGAAGGGCACTGATTTAGATTTTTGTATACAATCTGGATGAAGAGTACAGACTCCCTTTAGCAACAACCGAACTTGCGTGAAAAGTTTCAGGACTGAAAGTAAGATCATATTCACCAAGTTTCGCGGAAATCCGATGAACTTTGAATTATTACCTCATAAATTAATGGGCCAAATTAAACGACTCAGTTAGCCTATTTACGTTAAAATCTATTCAGTTCATCTACCCTCATAACTTGGAGACCTATGTTGCTAAACCATGTCACCACAGCACCTCCCGGTTCATTCGTAATCTTGCTACCGATCCGAACATAATTCAGCATAAAATAGGCTTATTACTCTACTCATTTTAGTGACTTTCGTGACCAAAATCGATCAGATTTTGTTTCACCAACCCCGATACTACATACAAATTTCACATCAAATCGGTTCTTAACCCGTTAAAGAGATTCCTGCTACCGAAATGTGGACACCATACATACATAACCGTACAACCACACACACCGTACACGCACTGACCGCACACTTTAATTACACACCCACTACAAAGTTGATCGCTAATCTCTTTCTTCTTTTTCTGAACTTTGTTGAAAAAAAAACCGGTCGAGACTAAAAAGTCTTACATATCCGCCGAAACTTCTAAGGTGTTGGGGCAGTGAACTGATGATTATAACGGTCGAATACGTCCAATTTATCTTGGACTGTCCGACCAGCATCGCTTGAATCGTTGTTACTTTCACGCTGCGTCCACAGTCGCATTGTCACTCGATCCATTGAAGGCCGGAATTCAACGCTCAACCGCTCGAGGACAGGAATGTTTTGTTTTGTTTTCTCATTGAGATACGGCTCGTCAGTGAACTTGGAAACCACAACTGAATATAAACAGGATTTCTTTGTTTATTTCAGGGAGTATAGAATTTCAATGCATTCACGTTTCGGAAATAATTGAAGACTATCAACTGGATGATTCGTTCTACTTAATAGGGTTTAATAGTACTAAAAGCAAACAACACCTTAATTACTGTTGGCGTGAGCCACCCATGTGATTGTAAGTAGTGCCGGCGCGATTGAGCGGTTAAGCGTGGTGACGGAGGATAACCTATGTGTTACATGCAGTATAGTCCTTTGGGATGCTATTTACGGAACAGTACCTGATTTTTTGGACCATCAATTGTAAAATTTGTCAGTATATAAATGCCCTCGTCTGAAACATATTCCCAAGATCATTCTCCCAAGGGGCCCACCCCCCCCCCCAATCGAAATGGCGTCTTCGAGTGGCTTATCATGCAATAATCGAGAAATGGTTGTTTCTATTTGTTCCAGGGAAGCGAAACGGGGAGGGGGTCACTGGAGGGGTGATGAGTTCCCTCTGGATAAGATACAGATACAATTGGACTTGGGAAGCAAGTTGGACGATCTGGTCGAAACAAATCAGTCATTTCGTCAACCTTAACTATTTTTTGCAGTTGCACACAAATTATCACCCATATATGGCCTGAAAAAACCATTCCTCCCTCTCAGAAAATATATGCGCGGTAACTTTTAACAAAACCTCTGCGTCTTGGTGCATTTTACTTATTTTTTTGAATGAAACCATTCAGTCCTTCCAGTCTCTAAATTCGTCAAGTGTCATGTTTCCCCAGAAAAATCCACGTCAGTTTTGCCTGATTGCAGATGAAAAGTGTAATTTGTGCCAAGATTGTTGAATTATTCTGTCATTGGAATCCGCAAATATCTGGAAAATCGGCGGAATGATGAACATTTAAAAAACTGCCCCAAAATGTCCCCCCCCCCCCCCGGAAAAACGGGATGAGTCAGACTAGCCCGATTTCCGGAAAATGAAAATGGGTGTTTTGTGACAATTCAGGCTTGTTTAAAATTGACTATGATCGGCCACTCCAAATTGGAGATACCGTAGTTGCAAAAAACGGACCCCATCTTTCAAATTAAATGTAGATCAGATTAAACTGTAGTAATTTGCATAATTATGCAAATTGACCCACACCTAATGACTTAGAACCTGCCGTTACCTGAGAATCTCACACAACCAAAGATAAACCAGCAGCTATAAGAGCAAAACAATTGCCCTGAATTATGCAAATGTGTCAAATTGAATGATTCCCATTGACCTGAACAACTGTGAGATCATCAGGATTGGACGGTAAGACTATCACCAAGCTCCATGAAGATCAAAGAATGCATAAATTGTGCAATTTAGAATCACCTAATTAGATGTTATACTATGACAGAAATAGAAATCATAAAGTTCAGGTACACTTCGGAGGTACACATATACAACAAACATGAATCACTAATACCTCTACTGGTCAGGAGGTGTATCTTGTACACAAGCTTTCAAGCTAATTTTCTTATATATTTGCTAATCAGTATAGTAGTTTTGGTTGCAAATTGGACCTGCGCAAGAACATTGGACCATGCACCACCACACCATTTTTTTTTCAGCAAAAGTGTAGACTGTGGTTCAGGAGATCATTGATGCAAATACATACAGGACATCAACAGACAGACACACACAGCAATGTGACCACTATGTCTCCTTGAACAAAATTCATACAAGACAAAAACAATAGAAAAGAACATCAGCTCATTAAGGGATCAGGATTATTCATAAAACACATTTCCAAAATGTCATATGGATTATAAGGCTTGAGAAAGGACACAGAACAATTTGAGCTGCATGAGTGAATTTCAAAACATTACACTTTTCAACAGTTTCATAAAGAAATATAGAAGTTGATTGGCACAGGAACAATAATCAGCTGATTTCAAAATAGTGTTTCACAAAAAGCAATTAATTGAGAACCAAACTCCTAACAAACAAGGTCAAATGCAAAAGGAAAATGAAAAGAAACACACACACATAAATCACAGCCTCCTAATTTTAGAAAACTCACAGCCTCCAAACATCCTAATGCACAATATGAAGTCTTAAGGAGTACTAGTTTGTTCTAATTTAGAGTTTTCCTGACTCGAGTGGACTGGAGATGGAATGCCTGACTCTTCACAAGTTGGTTGATCAATGGTTGCTCATATTCTTACTAAGAGCGCAAATCCTATAGACTTTTAGAAGGGCATCGGGCAATTACAGAGACTTTAGCCACTTACAGTTGGTTGGTATAAATAAATGTTAGGTATATGATATTGCAGCTTTGCAGGGTCTGAGAACCAAATCTTCGGACTCACTCTCTAGAAATTACCCACTGTCGTAAAATCCGACCACGCTGACCGACTTAGCTACAGGGTAGGAGGGAGAGCGCGTGTTTGATTGGCTGAGTGAGTCATAACTAATTGGAACCAGCTGGGAGAGCTGACTTTGTGACCGCAGAATATCTGGATGGAAAAGGTCAGGCTATTATGTGCAGTCGTCATAGCATGAAGAATATTCATGGTTTTGGGAGAGAAAAAATTTCCACAAACATGGTCAACACCTCCCATCAGTCTGCACAAGTCTCATTAAATAATTCCCCATTCTAAAATATCGGTCAGGATGATTCGCATCTGAAATTTTAGTAAAAAAGTTCTCAATGCATTTCCAAATGAAAACCATATAATTTTTAGTTTAGTTTAGGAAGGTCAGGTTGGAACCAACTCCTCATATACGGCCCTGAAACCACAACAACCCAAGAAGGAAAGCATGTCTTTCCTTGAAGGCATTCACACTCTAGACCAAACAACCTCTGCAGAGAGGCTATTCCACTCAATATTCACTCTTTGCGGGAAGGAAAATACCACCGAATGTGAGAAAAAAAGTATAAAGTATAAACATTACACATGCCACGCAATGTCTTCTGCATAACTGCTAAGCGTTTGAAGCCTACCAAAAAAGTACATGAAAAACATTGCTACATGGCGACTTATTACCGAGAGAAAGGAATAGAATAATATCAGTCACATTGGGTGGTGAATATGACCAATGAATGTTAAACCAAATTGCAACAGCGACTGTGCTCGGATTCCCAGTTGACCTACACGAGCCCACCAGCCATGCATGAATGGTGCTTCCAGAACAGCAGATGAATTGTGAAAATTTGCCGAGGCATAGTTTCCCTAGGCATGAATAGCAAGAGTACCGGGACTCACAGACTCACAGCGAAAAGTGAATTGAGTCCCACTCAAATTTTTGAGGGCCTCACAACTGGGTTTTATTATTTATACACAAATGAGGAAAAAGGATGCAGTGACAGGCATATTGTAAACATTAACATGTTAAGCGCTTTGCTTACAGTGCAAGTGCAACATGTCACTCCCTCACCCCCCTGCAAGTAACTAAAATCTGAATTGACTAGCAACTACTACGTCCTGGTTAGCGGTTCTAGGAATCATCAAAGCTTGTTGCTGCCACTCTGAATAAAACACTGCCCTCTCCGATCAGCCTCTAACTTGTTTTATCCACACACAGACAGGTTTCAAAACAAAAAGCTGTGTTGTTGTGTAGCTTCCTAACCGTATCGTCCTTACTGTGTATAACATACGGTCATTGATTCATTGTGAATTTAGCAGAGGAGTTTCGATCAATGGGCGTGAATGACCAGTAGGTCTCAATACCCTGCACATAGTGCACTAGCTCAGACTCGCATAATGTATACAGCTCGCTCTGATGTACTGCCTTGTATCTGCGGAATACCCACCCTGTTTACAGTGCAAGTGCAACATGTCACTTCCTCCCCCCCCCCCCCTCTGGTAGTAATCAAAATCTGAATTGACTAGCAACTACTACGTCCTGGTTAGCGGTTCTAGGAATCATCAAAGCTTGTTGCTGCCACTCTGAATAAAACACTGCCCTGTCTGATCAGCCCCTGAGTCGTTTCGTCCACACACACACAAGAAGCTGTGTTATTGTGTAGCCTCCTAACCATATCATTCATGAATTCCGTATCACATCACATACGGTTATTACCATATTACCCATTGTCACCATAGCAACATGGAAATGGAGTAGTTTCATGGAACTAATAAAAGGGGGAATAATTATCCTGCAAAATGAGCTGCTTACTAGTCAGTACTTATACAAGACATGGTCGATTGAAGTATTTGTAAATCTTGTATCACTGTGAGAATGATAGATTTCAAATAGGCTTCAATACTGAACTCCACTCCAGCGACGTAGTATTACAAATGTATGATTTAGGCTAGGTTAGGCTACTTATTGGCTAACTTCTTGTGTGGTGGGCGTGGCACCTAAATTCAATTTAAAGGGTCGTGTTTTCTCATTCTCTATTTCTTTTGAAAGGTCTAATTATGTGAACTCGCGATAGTATGAAGCGGCATATGGATGCATGCATGGGCTAATCGCACTGCATCAGTTCTTTCAGTGTGGAAAAAGTGTCAGAGCAATAGGCTGGTTCTTATTCCCGATATCACCGATGTGACGGCCTGGGAAAACCTTGAAATCTTTGTTTGACTTCATCATTCTGGAAGGTGATCGATCTATAATATACTTTTACACACCTTACTGTACCATTTGGGTGTGCTTTTTGTGTGTTGTTATTTGAAACCCTTCGAAAATCGAAAAATTCTCCCAGGTGTCCGGTAGCTACAGGGTACCAGTATACAACATAAATCCAATGGTGTTGATGACACCACTAGCATTCCAATTTTCAATGGAAGACCAAGCCCTAACTTGCAGCATAGACTCCATGGCCGGTTGCTACTCCAGAAACAAAATTTCAATAATATTTTAAACCAGTATGTTCCCTTTCATGTTTCATATTTAGGTTTGAAAGGATTTATAGTGAAGAGATTAGGCCAAAGAAACATGGCTTCCATAATCTGGAATTTGAAATGTTGAGGCAGTATTGAGTAAAGTACTGAATGTTCCCTAATTTGACAAGGGGAGGAATATAGCCTTAGTTATCTGGTCCGAGGGTTGATGTTACCTTATCATATTTTGTAGCCAATTGCCAGCAGATGGTTTGTTCATACGCTCGTAATTAATAATGTCAAATACACGTATACCAATAACTATTTATGGCATCTCGCTTTGCCTAGGTTTCATTTCTCTATTCGGACACAGGCGATGAAATAGATTGACTTGTCCTGTCCTCAGTTACGTGTCTTCATTTTGAGTCTGAAAATACTTTGTTGAGCAGACCGATATAGCAGTCCAATCATGAGAATAACCACAATAGGAATCGTGCATACATGGGGAATCAGTTAACTTTACCAGTAATGTCAGAAAAGAATGACCATGAGTGGCCGTTTGTGGCCCAAAACGGTAATGCTTGGCATTGGAAGGGCTCTGTGAATACTAACCACCTAAACCACCTATGACCAAAGAGGGCCTTGAGTGGGACCGAGCTCATCCAAATCACCCATACATATGACTTATGAGCATCACATGAACACCAACCACCGTGGGAATGTGGTCAGGTTTCTATCAGGCCATCACTGCCGAGGGAGTAATGAACCTGATATAGTACCCTGTTATCAATCGAAAGAAACAAACTACGACCACTCGAACAATGAAGAAAGGATCATCAGTAAATTATTGAATGTTCCCTAATTTGACAATGGAAATAGAGCGACTTCCATGTGTCCTCATTGTGAGTCTGAAGACATACTTTGTTGAGCAGCCTGACATAGCAGTCCAATCCCGAGGATAACCACATATGGAATCGTGCAGGATATGAAGAGATTAGTTTAGAGTACGTTGAAGAATGAATGACCATGAGTGGCCGTTTGTGGCCCAAAACGGTAATGCTTGGCATTGGAAGGGCTCTGTGAATACTAACCACCTATGACCAAAGAGGGCCTTGAGTGGGACCGAGCTCATCCAAATCACCCATACATATGACTTATGAGCATCACATGAACACCAACCACTGTGGGAATGTGGTCAGGTCTCTATCAGGCCATCATTGCCCAGGGAGTAATGAACCTGATATAGTACCCTGTTATCAATCGAAAGAAACAAACTACGACCACTCGTTCAATGAAGAAAGGATCGTCCCCCGTATCGCTCAGTGGTGAAACAATCTGGTGTTGGTGTGTACCATGGCGATGTTATGGCTGTCGCAGGCCTCGATTATGTCCAGGTCTCTTGTTGCAAACCAGCAGGGCTGGCGATGAACTCAACTCCACTCTGATGAATGAACAAACATACATTACTTCGAACGACCATTCTGTAAATTTCTTGTACAATGCACTCCACACCCTTTTAACGTGTCCCAATGCTGTCCAAACTTTGTCTCACGGGAATAAAATAGACCCTCATCAATGGAGATAATCACACTGCCCAGGTGCATGGTGCATGCTGCATAGCCCAATTGCACCAGTGACTGGATATCATTCATTACTAAGCAAAAAAATATTCATTATTTGCCACACAATGTCACAAAGATTTCATTAGATTCCATTTCTTTGCACTATTTAGGCCTCAGTATGCTCTCTCTCGGCCAGATTGGATTTTGTGGGCACAGTGGCAGGAGAATTGAAATCTCAACCACCATGGAAATGGAAAACTCAGCGTAATTAACAGCTCAGGGAGGCCAAATGATGTACTGATTTAGAACTGGAGCACTCCATGTTGTTGCAACGATTGTCGTTCACTACGTTTTACCTAGCATTCACCTTACAAAAACTCATCAAAACATCACCGACCCATGAGATGTATCACATACCCAATAGTTGGATCAATCAAACCATAAGACTAAAAGTTCCGAAGAGACTTCCCAATCACTTTGGCGTGTGTGTGTATGTGAGTGTGTGTATGTGAGTGTGTGTCACACTTTCTCATTAGCAGGATTCTGCAAAATGGTAGGACCAATTTTTATGAACTTTGTATGCCCAGGATCTGATTAGATCCTGGGCACGGAAGTCACTAACTAAGTAGGGTGATTAGCCTATTTACATAATTTATTGTTTAAGCTTGTTAGCAAGATTACGGACAAAGCATGGAAACTATGGTTCTAGATGGGGGTTAGATATTGTGTTACAAGCTAAATTCAGCAATTCCCATTTATCACAAAATGTCTATTACTGACCAAAAATTCCCTCCGATCTAAAAACGCAAAAACATAGGTTTCCTGTATTCCTGTATATACACAAACTTTCAACTTGATCGTACCCACCAGTCTGGACTCTGCATGTTGCAAGGTTTCCAGTCGTTGACTTCTGGCGACTTCAGATGACCCCCAACCCCCCAACCACAAACCCTAAAACAATAGGGTTCATGTACTCATCATGGGAAAACAACAACCAAAGATGATCTTCATCCATCTCGGGTGGATTCGATTTAATAGCCAGGTCTCACAAACACACCAAAATACTGACATGACTGCTAATACTCTGACTTTGTCAAGGGACAACAAGGCCAATGTAACATGAGTAACACATGCATGTGGCAATGTTCGCAGTATAGGTTCCAAAGATTTGCTGATCTGATTTCTAGGATTTGCCCACCCTGATTTAAAAATTCCATTCCCCCCAAGTAAAATTGTGAGGGTGATGGAAACACTGTTCTCACCCCACCTACTCTCGAGTTGGAAGCAGTACCACCCACCCTTCTAGTCCATCCTTGTATGAAGCTGGGAATAACCACGAGATGTTTTCTACTGTTACAACAACCCAAGCGCTGGAAAATGGATGATTATTAATGAATGCCTATTCCATCAGTGCTGAAGGACTCGAGTCCGGTCTCGTCTCGAGACCGGTCTCAAGTCCTTTTTTTTCAGGTGCCTCGTACTCGAAGTTCAATTCCTCGGACTCGACCCAAAGGACTCGGTCCCGAGTCCCCCTCCTCATTTTACAAAACCGAACTTGATTTTATAACGATTGTACAATCAGACAATCAAATAATACGCACGAGGCCTAACCAAAAGTACCAAAGTGTAATCCCACGTACTTTTCCCCGACTGCCCGATGTCTAAATCAGGAGAGAAATTACATCATTTCTCATACATTCTCACAACAGCGCTCGCATGTTTTAAACGGTCCGTAATCAATTAACGAGATAACAATAAATGCTAACAAAAAACTACACATTGTGCCGAAAAGTTTTCTCGTTAGAAAAAAATGTTCGCATTATAAATCAGCAATGGACAAATAGATCCATAATTTTTTTGAATCCAATCACATGATGTGATACCTGCTAACCGCCCAACGTTACAAGATTATTCCTGTTTATAATGATACATAACACGAACATTAACACAACCTGGCAATACTGTTTTTGGGAAATTTTAGCCTGCTCTCACCTCAACTTGTGCTTATATATGTTAGGATACGTTCTTACCATGTGCTTCTCATATTCTGTTATCTTGACTGACAGTGGGTATTCTACTTTTCTGCCTACATGGTAAATCAATTTGACTGATCATGATGGAAGTTACCGGCAGGCGGTGTAGAGTGTTCGGGTTCTCTATACTTCATTGGGCTACAATTGCTTCTGCCCCCGCGAACATTTGCAGTAACACTTTTCATATCTCTTGATTGATATGTGTCAGCTCATTTTATTCATGTGGCACGCCAATATAAATGAATAGTGAGGTAAACCGTATTGAATAGATAATTTACTGTAATTAACAGAGTGATTCACAGGGAGGGGAGAATGGTTCAATGATGACGAAAGCTCCCTAAAAAAAAAGTAGATGAATGTGGAAGAGAGCAATTTCATTCTCTATGCTTTTCAATGATAGTTAATGCATGGCAATTGATATTTTACAAATTTGATTTTCAAATTCATAATGTCATATTTTTCATTGGAATGTGCCTGTACGCTCCAGGGAGTCCAGCCTGCAAGACAACTCATCCACCCAAAGTATGGTCATTATTGGCCCTGACATCTCGCTATCAGAGTAAAATCATTAGACCTCTGATATTCGGCATGAGGTATGACCAGTCCCAGTACTCTTTCAAAGTTCTCGTTATGTCAGTATATTGTCGATCAGTAGCCGCTGCATTCAAAACATTGCCCAATATATAGCATATTTGTTAAGTTTTGCCCTAAATTTGTAAAATGTAGTACAAGTCAAATTTGCATAAGGACTCGAGGACTCAGACTCGGAAGCCGATGACTCGGACTCGGAACTGATGACTCGGACTCGGTGGGAGGAATCGACTCCAGCACTGCTATTCACATCTGTCCTACCTGTCTGGCCCGATCTATGTTATCTCGGAATGGGAAGAATGCATCTGAACTCAGTGAGACACCCTCAAGCTTCTTGATCCAGTCTTTCCTCTGATCCTGTAGGTCAAACGAGAGAAGTGAAGACACTGAGTTAAGGATAGTCATGAATGTTATGAATTTGAGACATTTTGTGTTTGTTTGTTTTTTTTGCCTTTTTCATCGTTTCGCTTTTTCATCTTGTAAAGCGCTCTGAGACTTGGGTGTAGGGCCACTACGCATAAAGCGAATAGTTGTTATAGTACATGAGAGACAAAAGCAGAGCTGGTTGTTAATGGAATTAACATTGTAGAGAATGGAATACTAGATGTATAGGTACGAACCCCACCTCTTTATTACAATCAACTGAAAAGATGTATCAAGGTCAAGGATGCCAGAGAAATTTAGTGGTAATAGGCAACATACTCTCAGACAACAAGGGAAATCATGACTACTAGTGTAAAGGAACTGCGCCGTCAGCATAATATTTTGACAGTATTTATCTCTATTTACCTAGTTATCACCACAGTCGGGTTAACCCTTTCAATGCCAGCTTTTTTTTTTTTTACATCGGGTGCACCCCAGTGCAGGTTCCTGCAGATTCTGGGCAATCAATTTCCATGCCTTTTCCAAGACTTTTCCATGACCAAATGAAGAACTTCCATGACCTTTTGCATGACGTATCTCGCATAGCATTTTCCACTGAACATCCAACAAAACGCCAAAACAACAACAGCAACCAGCTGTGAGAAACTAACAACATCACTTCATGAAAATTTCCATGACTTTTCATGACTCAACAACTTACTCACTGAATTAAAAATTTATCCTGGCCTGGATTTCTATTGACAGAATTCCATGACTTTCCCAGGTTTTCCATGACCACGAACCCTTTTGAAGTGTTGTCCCAGAGCCAGGAGAATTGTAAAATTCATGTCAACAAATTCAGGTCAATGATATTTTGTTTGAAGGAGTTCTGAAAAACATTCTTGTGCACATTCACCTATGTATCCCGGTGCTCACTGACTTATAACGAACATACCGACATCGGCCGATGTTCCGTCCGATCCGATGATGGACGAACAATTACGTCGCTAGGGACCAGTTGATTTTGTCCCATTGGGTTAGTGTATGCCTATAATTCTTTGGGAACCTCTTATGAATAAGTGGGCACCCACACCCTTCAATTGTGAGCTATTCTAAACGAATTATTGCCAAAACAATTTTATTGCATATCAGCTGAACCTTTCTCATCAAGAAAACCCCCAAAACGGAAGTGATTTGATCACTGGTTTGTGTTTCACTAGAGTATATGCGCTAAAGCTAACAATTATTCACGTAATAGAAAACTGAACGTAATGAAACTGGTTGTCACATGTGCTGCGCTGTTATAATTACATTCCGAGTGCTCCAAATATATTGCAATGTTTTGCACTACACAGTACTGCCTATACACGTGCTGCTCTGAATTAATTTCATATATATATGTGCTTCAAAAATATAGCAATATATAACAACTTCCATTGTAGGATAAGGCACGCCAAGAAGACTCTAAAGTGTTGAATTGATGTAAAAATGAAAAAAAATAATTGATTTAGGCCGGATTTATTTATATTAGGTTCAACCCTAATTTGTGCTAGCTGGCTCGTACTGCAACGGTGCAAGCCTGCACCTCTCTTCATTACAGTTACAAGTGTCTGTGTGGTGACTTAGGTTATTCAGTATCAAACATTGTAAATTCAGTGAATTGCTCTGCCGATCAGATGTTTAACCAGTAGTGTTATTATCGGCCCGATACAATATCCGATCCGAATTATTGGTAGAGCCCTACTCTTCCACTATGCAATAGCTCACCATAAAACACCTTATGGGTAGCTTTGGTGAGTTTTCTAACAAACTCTCCCACACCTTCTGAGGTTGAAGAGTTACTCTTTAACTAAGAACTAGTTCATCATAAACATACCTTGTGAGTTGTGAGTAGCTTTGGTGAGTTTTCTAACAAACTCCCCCACATCTTCTGAGGTTAAAGAGTGACTCTTCCACTATGAACTAGTTCATCATAAACATATCTTGTGCGTAGCTTTGGTGAGTTTTCTAACGGACTCTCCCACATCTTCTGAGTTGAAGAGTGACTCTTTAACTATGAACTAGGTCATCATAAACATACCTGTGAGTAGCTTTGGTGAGTTTTCTAACGGACTCTCCCACATCTTCTGAGGTTAAAGAGTGACTCTTCCACTATGAACTAGTTCATCATAAACATATCTTGTGCGTAGCGTTGGTGAGTTGACTAACAACTCTCCCACACCTTCTGAGGTTGAAGAGTGACTCTTTAACTATGAACTAGTTCATCATAAACATACCTTGTGAGTAGCTTTGGTGAGTTTTCTAACGGACTCTCCCACATCTTCTGAGTTAAAGAGTGACTCTTCCACTATGAACTAGTTCATCATAACATACCTTGTGAGTAGCTTTGGTGAGTTGACTAACAAACTCTCCCACACCTTCTGAGGTTGAAGAGTGACTCTTTAACTATGAACTAAAAAAAACAAAGTTTTTTTTTTAACCCCCCCAATCCCCCCCATACAACATACCTTGTGAGTAGCTTTGGTGAGTTGACTAACAAACTCTCCCACAACATCTGAGGTTGAAGAGTGACTCTTTAGTCTTTAACTATGAACTAGCTCATCATAAACATACCTTGTGAGTAGCTTTGGTGAGTTGACTAACAAACTCCCCCACATCTTCTGAGGTTAAAGAGTGACTCTTCCACTATGACTAGTTCATCATAAACATATCTTGTGAGTAGCTTGGTGAGTTGACTAACAAACTCTCCCACACTTCTGAAGTTGAAGAGTGACTCTTTAACTATGAACTAGCTAATCATAAACATACCTGTGAGTAGCTTTGGTGAGTTTCAAACTCCCACATCTTCTGAGGTAAAGAGTGACTCTTCCACTATGAATTAGTTCATCATAGACATATCTTGTGAGTAGCTTTGGTGAGTTTTCTAACAAACTCTTGCACATCTTCTGAGGTTGAAGAGTGACTCTTTAACTAAGAACTAGCTCATCATAACATATCTTGTTAGTAGCTTTGGTGGTTTTCTAACGGACTCTCCCACATCTTCTGAGGTTAAAGAGTGCCTCTTTCTTCACTTGCACAGGGCTATCATAAACATACCTTGTGAGTGTTCGGTGAGCTTGACTAACAAACTCCCCCACATCTTCTGAGGTTAAAGAGTGATCTTCACTATGAACTAGTTAATCATAAACATACTCGTGTGCGTTAGCTTTGAGTGAGTTGACTAAAAACTCTCCCACACCTCTGAAAGTTGAAGAGGGACTCTGTAACTATGGAACTAGCTAATCATAAAACATTCCCTTGTGAGTAGCGGTGGTGAGTTTTTCAAACTCCACCACATCTTCTGAGTTAAAGAGTGACTCTTCCACTAGGAATTAGCATCATAGACATATCTTGTTGAGTAGCTTTGTGAGTTTTACTAACAAAAATCTGCACATCTTCTAGGGTTGAAGAGTGACTCTTAACTAAGAACTTAGCTCATCATAAACATATCTTGTGAGTAGCTTTGGTGAGTTTTCTAACGGACTCTCCCACATCTTCTGGGTTTTAAAGAGTGATCGCTTCAACTATGAACTAGCTCATCATAAAACCATACCTTGTGAGTTGAGTAGTTTTGGAGTGTACTAACAAATCACCCCTCCCCCATCTTCTCAGGTTGAAGATAACTCTTCAACTATGAACCTAACTCCTCAACAAACATCAGTCTTGATGAGTTACTCTGTAAGTTTGACAAGCAAACAATCGCACATCTCCTGCGGAGATCATGAAGGGGCTTTGCCTCTTAAACTATGGACTAGTTATCATACACATTACCTGTCTTGAGGGATTAGCTGTTAACGGGAACAAGCTGCATACAATTGTACCTCAGTCAGAAACTTTGTGAGTCTATTTGCCGAACCCACATTCCCTGAGAGATATTTGTCTTGAGTGTATGTGAGGGCAATTAGTTCATGAGTCAATTAGATCGTGAGGTCAATAGTTAATCATGAGTCGATCACAATATTGTTTGCCCAAGTAGAAACCTATGAAGTGCACTTTGACACATGTGTAAACATTGTCTCTTAAATTTTGATGAGAATTTGCGATAGAAAGAAGAAATGATCACAACATCCATCAGCGTCGATACTTTGCAACGGTAAAATAATAGTCGTGCATCCCAACGGAAATTGTGAGGAAGGAATATATGAGAGGGGATCAACCTTTGATACCGATTCGGAGCGATTCCTACCCAGAAAGCACAAGAGGATTAGGTGATCCTTGACTCTTTCAGGAAACAACATATAGGCACAAGGAAAAATGGAAGATTGTACCAGTTCATTATGGAAACATATCGTTATGGACAAATTAACCCCCCTTCTTTAAGGGGGGCTACTTACGAGGGGTAACTTACCTTCTGGACTTACACAAATTGCAATTTTCGGCCAAACGGCCGCTTTAAAAACACCCTATACCACTAAAAAAGACTTAAGCACAGCCCCGGTACCGAACGCAGCCGGAACTAGCGGGGGGGAGGGTTAAACGGGGAAAGAACTATCATTCAACTAGCAACGAGGGTCCCCGGCTTAGTGGGGAGGACGGGCGGGTGTCCGAAGGTAGTTTGCCCCTCGTAAGTAGCCCCCCTTAACGAAGGGGGTTCAACTTAATTCAGGGCACTTACCTTCCGGACTTACTACAAAGTGCAGCCTCCTCAACCGCAAGGAGGTGGGAAGCCGGTGAGCGAATTAATCCAACTAGAATAAGATCTCACTCACCATAAGAAAGATGTCTGAGTACCGCCTCCGCCGTCAACAACTACCGACCTCCGGCGGGGCACCATCCCGGCACAGGCAGTGATGTCCCCGAGCCAGCCACCGCCCAACACCACACGCGCCACGAGCGAGTTGTGCCGGGGTTGGGTCGGGTGGGGTAAGGTGGGAGGCACAAAGCCTACGCTTACCGAGAGGCCAATGACCCCCCCCCCCCCACCTAGGAGCCCCAGACGCTACCCGAACCCGGCGACCCCCGCGGGAGGGAGGCGGTGGCCATGCGGGATGCACTCCGCAGGGGTCCCGAAGGTAGAGCGATAAAGGTATTCGGAGAATCCATCTCCGCGCCTTTAGAAACTCCTCCACGGCACAACCTTTATAGAGCGCGAGGAGGAGCAACCCCCCCGCACATCGAGAGCGCGCGGCGCTGCGAACGGACCACGCCGGTGGGGGGGGTGGGGGGGGGGCCGGGGGTTTAGGGGCGTATCACGCTGAGATACAGTGATAGATCGGATCCCTGGGGCCGTGTATGGAGGTCCGCTGCGTGGAAAACAAACAGCGCCCTACACGGACCACGGAGGGGACGGGTCCCGATCCGGTAACCCGAAGGGCCCTAACCGGACACCACACCTCGTCCCCCTCCACTCCCCAAAAGCCCGATGAAAATCGGAGCCGGGGAGATGATTGACCGACTGCGTCTTAGTGAGAAACCGACGTGTCCCCGTAACCAGGCGGAATGACCCCTTGCTCCGAAACGCATATGGCCCGTGGGATGAAACGAGGCAGCAAAGGCACACACGCGCCGAGCCGTGCCGCCGCACGAAGGAACGCTGTCTCAACCCACAGCTTCGCAGAGAGCAGTACCGCTACATTCATTGGATGCTCTCGGTATCCGCAGGACGTCCCCCCTGCCCCATGGCGGAACTAGAGTGCGAACCCTACACATCCAGCACAGGCACGCAGGAGAAGGTCAGTGGCTTCGCAAAGACACCGTGAACCCATTCCCGAACCGTATGTATGATCCGCACAGCGGAGCGGTAACCTCGCGGATCGTGTTCACTTTGCCGCCCAAACGGAACAACGTAGATGAGGAAATTCCACCTCCCCGACAGTGGACCGGCCGTAGAAACCTGGCGATCCGCACACCACCCTCGGTACTATCCGCTTCGCGATCACAACAGGCGAAGGGTGGAAACTCTCCGACCCCCAGCCGCCCTCTCGCGGCAGCCTCCTTTGAAAGGCCCGACGCTCGGAGGAAATCCCTGACACACCAGACACTCAAAACCAGCCCAGACCTCGCGATTCGGACCGGCGGTTCCCAGACCGAAGCACCAATGTCCTAGAGCCTTGGAGATTCGCGCGCCCCCGCCACAACGTCGAATTGGCAGGAACCACGCTCTGTCGGCCAAACTCCCAGTCATTTGGACCCAACACGGGCTCCCTGCCAACCTTTCGACTAGGCCGAACTGCGGGAAGGCGTACGCAATGCGAGAAGGCCCATACCATACCAGCATCACCACCACGCTCCCCTCGAGACGAGGACCTCGTGGGCAGGAAGATATCCGCTTTGCGTTGCGATGCGATGCGAAAAAGGGTGTCCACCCGGACGATAACGCCTCCACACGCTTGCACAACTCTCGACGTGAAGCGACCACTCCGTCGGAGAATGAGTGATGCGCGAGAGCCTGTCCGCGATGAGTTCTTTGAACCCGGAGGCGAAACCGCCTGAAAACGCACACCCGTTCGTTCGGCACCCACAGGAACAGATCCTATGTCACTGACCATAGACGCCGCGAATGCTCCCCCTGCTGCTGGTTATGTAACGATCCCGGCGCTGTACTTGTCGCAACGGACCAGTACGAGACGCCCTCCACTCTCGGTTGCATGATTTCAAGGCGTGGAACAGCCCAACTCCTGAGCCAATTATGTCGGTTCCCCGTAACTCCCGAATCCCACACTCGCCCACTTCACTCCATGGAGGGCGTCCGACGTAAGGCAAAGGTGTCGGAAAGGCCGGAACCGTACCCCCTGCAGCGTGTCCCTATTCACAGCCACCACCGGATTATCGGTCAGGTGTGGCGGCCACTGCCCTGCCTTCGCATCTCCCGACACGGGCGCAAACACTCCAAGAGGTGGATCTGGAGGTGGCGCATGTACAGCCCTGCAAAGGGTGGACCAGTCCACTTGTCGCCACGAAAGCCTCTAAACCAGCCACGCCCGACGCATGCGAGTTCTGCCGAAGCAGCGACACTCGCTTTCAGGCCTCCATACCCCAGGTGGGGTGTCCACCCCTCCGCTAATCGATCTGCGCACCCAGATAAACGATCCGTGTGACGTCCGGTTCCCCGACTTGGCGAAAGTTGACGACCCTCCCCGGCTCCGCGCCAAGTCCAAGAAACCATTCGGGTGCTCCTCGACCTCCGCCCAGGTCCCCCACATCACCATGCGTCCAATAAGTGAAACTGGACCCCCTGACGACCCAGATGGGCCACCATGGCTCTTGGACCCGTGTAAACACACGGCGCCGTCGACCAACTCAAACGAACCTGGTAAGTCGGTAGGAGGAAGCGCGGTCGCGGAAGCATAGGAAAAGAATCCTCCCGCTTACGGGAGATTGCAAGTAATGCATCCGCTAGTCCCCGACGTCGCTCAATACCCCTCCGCATGTGTTTGAAACTCACCGCTGGGGTTTCCATGCGGAAGTGGATGGGAACCGAAAGGTTGAGAGGACGCAGATTCAATAGCGTGCTGCCGCCACGAACCTTCCCACTAGTGCAGGAAGAAGTACGCCACACCGTGGCACTTCCTGTGGGAGGGGGAGTAATGTCCCCCTTGGCCAAAGGGTTTTTCAACTCCCTCTCCCCCCGACAGCCTGGAGCGGTCCCGCGGGACCGTCGTAGCCCTAACAAAACGCCCGCGCGCTTCATCACACCTAGAGGCTCGGTGATGCGCCGTAAACTCCAACCTAACCCCTGGGAGAGCGCGGCCAGGATTCCCCTGTCCGTGACAGTGGCCCGCCACCCCACCGCAAAGTCCCGGAGACGACACCCCACAGGTGGGGTCCTCCTGGGTTCCGGGACAGGGGAATCCGTAGTCACTTGCCCCCGGGGCTGGCTGGGGGCATCGCCTCCTCTGCCACGGCGGGAGAACGACGCGCCCCTGGCTTGCCGGGACCCTTGGCCGGGTTCCCCTCCTTCTTACGGGGGTGTAAACCCTCCGCCCTCCGGGAGGGCCAGACGCCTAGGGCTCCCCCGAGCGCGCGGCTTCTGAGCCAAAGATGTTCCTCTACGGGCAGACACGCCTGCCGGCTTCCAGTACGGTTCCACTCGGAAGCGTCCTGTTCCAGAACCCGGGGAAAACAGCCTCCGAGGAGGTTGGGGACCAAAATAAGGGCGCTCTGGACTTCGCCCGCGCGAGCGATAGAGGTGTCAAGTCCGGTATAACACATCTCCGACGCAAGACTTGCCCTCCCGGCGAATCTTGCAACTGATCGCAGGCCATCTATTACCCGCCACGCCTGGACTATCGCCATCACCTCCCGCAAGGAGGGGCGCCGACAGTCGCACCTGGGCGACCTACTTCCGCATACAGAAAAGCTGGAGAGCCGGACTTGATACCGAATCTCGTATGCACGGTCATCAAGAAACCGGAGATCTCGTCTCGCCCCTTTGGGTCAGATCCTTCAAACGAAAGGAAGACCTTCCCCCTTCCTTGCCGGGAGCAACGAACGTCCTCCCCCACATGAACCACTGTCCCCCCTCCGACGGCAGGAGGGTAACAGCATGTCATCGCCTGTGCCTGGTACTCGAATGAGGCGTCCTCCCGCTGTAGGGACCGCTCGACGGGACGATCCCGGCCCTAGCCTGGAAAATCTTGAACCGTCCAACGCCTGAGGAAGTACAGCATGGCGGAAGGCGATCCCAGTGTGGTCCAAACGCCACATCCTGTCCGATCCTCCGTCGCGGCCTCCTTGTCCTTTGACAGTCCCGGGAAAAAGCCCAGCCTACCGTCACCAGCCGCAGCGGGAGTCCCGGCCTAACGGGCCCTAACGGTCGGCTTCTTTTCCGTCACCGACGACTCCTGCCCGACGGCCCCCCTCAACGAGGGGCAGGAGATTCAGCCGGCGAAGACGGATCTCGTCCGACCCTGACCAACGTTCGGATGCGTGCACGTCGTTCTCCGGTTCGAGGACCGCGGGAAGATCGACTCTGGTCTCCCTCCGACGGCTCCATCGCCCGAAGCAACGCCAGCGGAGACTACGGTTAGAAAACCTGACCCAGAAAACCATCCCGGCTCGCGGGAGTGTCCTTTTTTTTCGAGAGGGGAGATGGACCATCCGACCCCCCTTCCCCGGCGAGCGGCTCGTCAAACGCCGGCGTGCAGCCCCTTGACCCAACCCGTCGTCAGGACTGAAGAGCCTCCAACGTGGAAGCTAATTGCCAGCCTGAAGCATCCCTCGCTTCTTTCTTAGCGTACGGGACATTACGAGGATGGGGGTTCTCCTTTTTCCTCCTCATCCGAGACGAATGCAGAGGAACTCCGTTTCCCCCGTCGCCCTGACGGGCCTTGCAGTCTGGGGCGGATCGGAGGACAACAAACTCCGACCCGTCCCGAAGTCCCTGCCGGGAAGTTCCAGCATCCGCCAGGAGGGGGGTGGGGCATCCCCGAGAGAACCAACGAACCCGTCGCGAGGTTTGTTTGGGCATGCAGCCCCGGTGGCCGCCCCCAAAACCCCGGTGTCGCCCAATGACGTGCCCCTCGGGACGCCGACGTGAGATCCCACTGGTGGTCGCAACTAACAGTGGACTACGTCACGACAGCCCCTGTGGACGCCCGCCCCTAACACGTTTCCCAGGGCCTGACGTACCGAACAGAATCGGGAGAACGCCATAAACATGGCTGTGGTGCTCCGGAACCCGTCCCCCACTGGAGGAACTGTCCCGGACCCTGCGCCCCCGGCGCAGTGACTTCCACCACCCTGGTCAGGCCAACGTCCTTTGGGGTGGCTGAGGCCGGAAACACTACACTCGTGAACCCCTGCCCTAACGCCGTTAGGACATGGACTACGGAAAAGGTGACGGCAGCGCGCCGACCCCCGTAGTCGTCTGCAAAACGCGTCCCCTCGGACCTCATTCCCCCCCAACCCAGGCCCGCAGCCCGTCCGCCTTAGGTGAGTGGAGAAGGAGGGGAGTTGAGACACGAGTGCCCACAGGGGATCGCAATGTCCCTGAAAGACCCGTGTGACTGGGTATTATGCCCGTGGCCCTTCAACGAGGACCGTCACCAACGAGTCTCGCCCCCCCACGCATGGGGCCTCTTCCCCCCATTACTGCGGACCCAACAAGTGACCCGCGTGAGGGAGCAGGAAGACA
Source organism: Sclerodactyla briareus (assembly GCA_026419785.1). Classification (NCBI taxonomy): domain Eukaryota; kingdom Metazoa; phylum Echinodermata; class Holothuroidea; order Dendrochirotida; family Sclerodactylidae; genus Sclerodactyla; species Sclerodactyla briareus. Next base: position 164,702 of record JAODTK010003333.1, on the reverse strand, counting down.
TGGAACTCAATGCCCTACGCCGAAGACTGTGGGACCCGGATGGAGCCCACCAAGCGTGGATTTTGAGCGCACGCAAGCTGCCGACCCGCCGTAAAAACGGGAGACCTCTATCCTTGCGGTAGTGCGCTGGTCTCGAGGCACTGGGTAACGTACTGCTCTTCATCTTACGTAAACTGTAAAAAGCAACGAAACCAAGTTATAAATCCGTTTATGTACTCAAACTAAGTCTCTACATAGACAATGTACTCGAAATAGTTCAAAGGACCCGGAGAAGCCCGCCCGAGTGGTTCCCACATGGCCCCCCGCGGCCCTACTCTGAGAATCAAAGTTGCAACTTTGGACCTCCCTAGGGCTTAACCGTTTACGAGATATAGGCAAAACGTCAACTGCACTAAACGTGAAAGGGCCCACACCCCCCCACTTACCGAGGCGGGTGGGGAGGGACAAGCCAATGACCTTGTCAGAGGGCGCCCCTTCGGAGGAACCCAAAGACACCCAAACCCCTGAGTCATCCTATTCTAACGGCCCCCCGGCCACCAGGGAGGGAAAAAGCCCCCGACGGGCGAAATAAGATGGCCTCCAAACTCTGGCGGTGACGTCACCGCTCTCCCGATGGCTCATCGAAAATGAACACAAATCTACAGGCATGACCTGAAGAAAATTTTTTGCCCCTACCCCAGCTACAGCCCTCAACCAAACAGCGGCCAACATATGCGTGACATATTAATAAAAATAGACTACAGACCACAACAAATATGGCCCCAGGCTCCTACGAAGGCTAAAAAGGACGAGGGTCCCTAATGAGATGCAAATAGGCAACGGCCTGAGAGCCAAGCCGCGACCCTAGAGCCTTCCACACCGACACGGGGGGGAAACCCCACAAAGTCACCGCCAAACCCCACATAATCCACATTGTGTACAAGTCCTAGGGCAAAGCTAGCGATAGGCGACGGAGGGAAAACACCTCTACGAACAGTGCGGGAAAACACCCCCTCCCGCATCCCAGAGGGTGCGTACAGCCCAGAAAGGTCTCAAAAACCACCGAAAACAAGATCGGGAAGTGAATACGCACCACCCGGCGGGAGGCTGAGAAAACCCCAGCCCCCCACGGACAAGAAAACAAACACGTCGGTGTCCCTAACTAAGCCCAAAACAAAGACCCGGACAAACAAGACCGCACTGGCCCGCTATCGAAGTAACGCTCCCAAGAATGGGCCGAATGAGTGAATTATTCGAAAATCACCCACAACCCCAAAAAGAATTATCCCCTGATAGTTGTTGTGGATATGCAGAAAGTGGCGTGAGAGGCGTAAACTCAACGAGATAAAGATACAGTAGTCCCTGTGGTTGCTGTGCAACAACACAGACAAGAATGATAGTGCTTCCCCGTCCCCGCTCCCAGCTTTAGTTACGGCTGCGTTCGTACCGGGCTGTGCTTAACTCTTTTTAGTGGTATAGGGTGTTTGAAGGGGGCCGTTTGGCCGAAAAGGCATTTGGATAAGTCCCCGAAGGTATTCCCTGAAAAGTTTCACACATTTTCCCCCACACCAAGCAATGATGTTCCTATACTCGTGATAAGATAGCGCTACCCTAATTTCAGATTCATTCATGGCCTCGGGTGACCTCCCAAGCATGATGGTTCATGACTCCATCATGACCGCTGACTTGACCCTAAATGATAGGGTTCATGTACTCATCCTTTAGAACCAATATCCCAAGTATGAGCTTTCATCCATTCAGGGTTGGGTTGAGTCATCGTGTTTACTAGCCAAATTTGGCCAAAAGATTGTCTTTTCCACATTTTTCCATTTTTGACCAAAATTCCTCACCGATTATACCAGCAACATAGTTCCTGTACCCTCCCCCCAAAGAAACTCCACACCACCCAGAAAAAAAAATTTGAACCCGATCCAGACCAATTCATTCTGACCTTATCCGATCACAAGGGTGTCAGACTTTTACCACTGTGACGCTCAGATGAATCTCTGACCGACCCACAACACTAGGGCGTCTGTAACGCATCAATGGTGAACACACATACCAAGTATGAGCTTCATGCAGTCCAGGTGGGGTCGAGTTATCGTGTTCACGACCAAAATTGGCCCAATATTGAACTTGTCACACAATTTCCTATTTTGAGACCAAAATTCCCCATCTTACCTATACCAGAACAATATGGTCCCGTACTCCATCAGAAATGCTAAACACATACCAAATTTGACCCATCAGACAACCATCTCTGGACTTATCTGAACTTAATCGGTTCACAAGTTTTTCAGACCTTTGACCTCTTGTGACCCCTCTCAGATGACCTTTGACCTGACCCCAAAGAAACAATAGTATCATGTACCATTATGGAAATGTTGTCGCTATGAATTACTCGTGGTCCCCACCGTTTTTGAAACAGCATAATACATCTACCTCCTTAGGATCTCCGGTGGGTCTACGAGCATAATACCCTCCCACTCTCCCAGCAGTCTTCTCCTACAGTCCCGCTCACGAAGACTCGACAACGTTGCCTTCTCGCCCGCTCACTCCTTTTGCAAACTTCAATTGAGGGACGTTGAGGGTGCTCTGTCGAGCCACCTGTTTTAGCAGGCGCAGGTGTAAACATAAATAAGAATCAGTGGGGAGTCACATGCTCAAATTGGCCGAACGTGCAAAAGTGTTTCAAGAGAGAGGTTGGCTATTTGACTTCAGCAAAGTCGTCAATCAGTAAACTACAATTTTAAGACTTTTGTATGCGATGGTCTTGTCTGTACTGTGCCCTGGCCTGATGACATAACATGGTGCATCGAAACTTCACATTTCTTGGGAAGAGTACCAGGTTATTGACCAATACATTAATGCATGGAACTAAAACATTGTGACTCAGCTTCACCTAGGTACGAAAGAGTCCCCTTCTTTCCCTTGTCCAGCCGGCATAGATTCTAGTGGAGTCCCCGACCTTCTTGTACTCTACATACTATTTGTCAACGTCTGTGATTCCTGTTCCAATGTGCTCCGCCTTCCAAACACATCTATCCCCAGCCAGACCACACAATAATACCCTTCCCCCTGCGGAATCCTCGTGACAACCTCATTCCGATTTTGAACTATACTTTCAGAAACAAAGCGAAATCCCAGTCATGCTGGCTGCAACAAACCACCTCCAACTTATATTTCTCTACACACAACCGAACACAAATCTCGCCTCCAGAACAAATTTTACCAATGTTGTAACAATACTACTGATCACCTATCAGATTTTTCAATTCTGCCAAAATGCCCCTACAAATGTCTGATGAGAGACGGGCGAACAGAAAACAACACAGATGTGGAACGTAAAACAATAGCTCAACTGGTCTTGGCTCAACAGACTGAGATCTCCCGGTATTTTCTCTCAATATATATATTTTATTTATTTGCTCTTACCATTATTTGCTTTGTCTCCTGCTAGTTTCGTACTTGGATGCTGGACTGTTGGGCCCCAGATACCGATACTGGCCTGTCCTTGGCAAAAAATAGTCAGACGAATTTGACTGTGGGGTACTTGAGTGCGATCTTTCGACCATAGGGTCCCGGACAGCGCCCTCGGTACTGATAGTCAGAGGGGACGAAGGAACGTTTTTTTCAAATATAAATGAGTGTCCTTCAGTACTGCATTTGAACTACACTTTCACCAATATCTCTCCTTAGTGACCAGATTAATGGTTACAAGTTGACTGAAATGTGACCAATGCACCGTTCTTCGATTATTTTGGTTTAATATGAACAGTCCACTTTAAAAACAAGATGACATACTAACCTCATTCAAGCAAGCCGCTTGGATCTACACTGTAATGCTTCATTGTGCAGGAAGATGATGGGAAATATACCAACAGAGAATTATTCAATTGATTTTATATACATTCCCCAGGTGTTATGCACCATAAACAAACATGTTTTCTTCTCCAACCTTATCAGCGTGTATTCAGTTTCTGTCCTGTATGAAACAAAAGGCCCGATCATACATGCATCCATGGCTTACAATACTATTGTACAAGGCAAGTAGACCATCATTATTATGACTGCAACGGCAACCAAGTATTGTTTCTTCTGGCAACCTTGTGACAACGGGGCTGAGATTATACAATCTGCGAATTTTTGACATATCTTTTTACAATCTTATGGATTATATCTTTCTATCCTATACAGTACATGGGTCCACAAAGAAGCTAAATCCAAAGAAAAATTATTCAAGCACTCCTTCCTCCAATTGATGACATGATTTTACTTCCCATGTAATTAATTTGACAATGCAATGGTATACGCAATACCTACTTATCAGTCACATAAATACCTCGTTACGTTTGGTACAAAAATCGTTTTCCAAAGTGGCTTTGTTGATCACAGCATCGTTTCTCCTCTCTGATTGGAGCCCAACAAGCGTCCGGTTTCAGTTTCATTCTGGCTCAAAACTGGATCAATCTGTGATCAAGAGAAGCCACTGGTTTGTGATCTGACCTAATCAGTGCCTACTCGATAAAAGAATTAATAACTGGTACGTTTTTGAATACTTTTCCCACTTGCCTACGTTTCTGGGGAATTGGCACTGTTGAAAAACGAATTGTCTATGGGGGATATGAAAGTGTAATCTCTTGATTGGATTCAATCCCAACCCTTACGAAGAAAATAACCGATTCTATATGTATGAGTCCACTCATGAACACCCATCGTTGAGGAGCAGTGGAACCTCATGTTGAGATTCCCGCAGCTACCATCACGGCAGCATAGTGGCACAAGTCGACTGCTCCAACCCCACCGCACTTTCTTCAGTGTTGTACATAACATCCTCAACCCCACCGGGTCGCTAGTAAACCGCAGTTTTTACACAAGATCATAAACTCCTTCAGACCAGATCCAGAGTCCACCGCCCCGACATCTTGTTTACAAACCCAGCAGGGTGTTGTCGGTGATGAACCGTTTTATTAGCGAACTAACTTCCCTCACTTACATTATTTTTCATCCGTAGAATTCTGGACAAGCAGAAACTCACGGCAGCTTTCTGATTCCAAGCGTGTATTGCAGTCACGCCCACTGTAATTGTTCCCTGATCAACCTGGCGGGCGTCTCAATTGCGTTTATCATCTTGAGGACTCCCCAGAGGGAGTGGAGGCGGATTCTCTCTGGGGCTAAAACTTTGTGCGCCTCGATAAAGCTTTTGTCCTTCTCTGGGCTGACACTCACCTAAATGGATTATTGCGAGATGAACGATTCGGTAAAAGTGAGACAATTGGATATTTTCTTGAATGTTCTGTTCAGCAACCGACCTTGGGTATCGAGCAGGCATACAAAGCGAGTCTGAAGTAATCCAGAACAACACAAAAAAAAACTCCAAAAAAACATGTTCACACATATACTAATAAAAATCTCATGTAATTTCAAGAACTAAATCCGGAAACTGCTATGAGTGTTCCCCCCCCTACATATAGGGAGAAGGATAATAAGTCACATAGAAGCCTAACCTACCTACCTCTACCTCCAGAACCTCTACCTCCAGAACCCGTATTTGCCACCTCTTCTTCTTGACATCTCGTCAAGCTGTTCCCCATAGCCCGGGCTATACCCAGCTAGACCTGTAAAATAGATTGAGTCAAATCTTTTGAAGAATTGGTGCCTGTATAGCAATTATACGCGAACACCACTCCACACTCACACAAAGCCAGCACCTTCAGAAAACAAGGAATCCGATGTCACCAACTAAATTAAAGGTAAATGGTTCATAGATCCATTTCTGTTCAGGCACTGATTATTCTGCCTCTTTTTTATTTTAATATTCTTATAAATTACCGTACCAGAACGGCGTCTTTGGATCGTGTGGTCATCCAAAGATCTTGTGATAATTTAGGTAGACCGAGTTTTCCCCATTCAGGCTCAGTTGAGTGGAATGATCAACCTAGCCCAGCTCAGTTGTTTACTTCCGACACAGTTGTTTACTTCTGACACAGGTGTTTACTTCCAATTCTCGAGAACTATTTGTTTCATACTCCCGGAACTCTTGGGCTTCCTCATCCTGCATGATTCTTTGTTTTATACATTGGCTCACATATTTGTGAGGACTTGTCTTTGTCTTTTGTGTTTGCATAGCCTTTCTGCTAGCGAAACAGTGTAAAATCACTGGCAAAGCGAAGGAACGAACGAACCGAATAAACAAACAAACAAAGAATGAATGAATGAATAAAAATAAATAAAAACAAAAAAAACAAACAAACCAACAAAGCAAAAAGGCTTGTGATTCCTTGACTCTTTCTGACAACTATAGCGGGGACACAAGGACAAATGGGAGATTGTACAGCTCATTTCGCGGCAACATGAAGTATGAAAATTTCCCTAGAATTGTAGGACAATTTGTTAGATAAATCATCATATTAGATATATGAACGAGTGTGTCAGTCCGAATTTCAGACATAAGTTTGAGCCTTATCATATATGCTGCCATCAAGATCAAAATCATCACGCATTAACGTGTGTCTAATGAATCCTGCAAAATTATTTTTCCCTATGACAAGTACACATTAATTTCACGTTGACGTAAAAAGTCAATAGCTCCACATAGGAACATCAATTGACAGGGGTTTGGACTTGAGAGCATTTCATCTGCCAAACTTTTGAACATGAATGAAACAGTCACTCATGGGTATGACCATGGATCTATCATATTAACTGGAGAAACAATGGCAGGCAAAGGCATGTGACTATATGAATTGGAGATAGAAGTCAATGTGAAATATGTCCTTTCGAAAATCTTGTTCTAAACATACTGTAAAAACCGCTCACCCGGGGTCCAGATAGAAACTTACAGAATTCTTCACAGAATACCCCTTCCTGTCATCCCATTGGCTGCATTTACGTGTAGGATCTATGAGCAATCCATGCGTTATCTCAGTGTTGTAACAGTCAAGTCGGACTAGGACTCAAGTCGAATCGAGTCGCATAACCGACTTGACTTGATAAGAAAATTAATGACTCGACTCAAGTCGCTATCCTGTAAGTACTTGACTTGACTCAAGTCTCAACCTTATTGATTTGACTTGACTTGATTTGGACTTGGAACCATTCTCGACTCAAGTTTAATAAAAAGACTGAAGTCTTTGGAGCGACTCAAGTCGCAGTTCGTTTTTTGAATTGATGTTACGGTACGCCTCGGAGTATAGGCCCTATAGTGTATAGTTGCACTACCTGCAGTCTGCTGCCATATCGATATCAAGAATCGCATGCACAGCTTACTGTTTTTTTATTTTTTTATACAGATCGTTACACTTACAGCGCATACAACATGCATTGTATGTGACAGAATGACAGTAAGTGTTAGGAAGGGTTGGCGCTGGGTCACCATCTAGTGTTGCACTGGAACCGGTGAGCATGATTAGTTGATTGTTATGGGAAGCAGCCCGAGACCTTAAAATTTGATACCCCGAATCTGTGGGCAAGGACGATAGCAAAAATCACTTTAGTATTTTGTGGCATGGTGGCATTAGTTGAATGCCAGACGGGGATTACTTGTGCAATCCCAACTCCGTGCCTGGGGGGGGGGGGGGGGGGGGGGGGGGGGGTTGTCCCGTGCATGATTAATGCTCCGGGTAGGGGTGGGGGGTTTTCAGGTTGAGTGAGGGCGAAAACTGGGTGTTCGCTACTTCGTTTGGCCCCTTACCCAGGGCGACCAGCTCTATAATTGAGGGCGGTCTGATAGGTTCTTGACGTACTCTTTCGTTTATGCGCCTCCCGAGTTGTAGGTTGCGGGTTATAAATTGGCTACGTATAGCCGCGCACTCATGAGAGGTGGTTGATTAAACGATTATTTTATATTCTACTTTTGAGAAGCTCTGTTAAGTTTACGCCCCTTGCGAGACATAATGTATGAGAGTCGTTATTATCTTATTACAGTAGTGGAGGAAAGAAATAGACAGAGACAAGTGCTTGTTTGAGGATGCAGACATACACTTTCTGGGGTAGTTGGTGGCCCTAATGAGAGTCGGTGTTGAATAGCCTGAAGCCCCTAAGGTGGGAGATTCCTTACAGTATAGGTTGTGAGCCTATCTGCGCTTGCTGTAACGGATGGTGACCTCCGCCTTTGCTGTGCTTCTAATGGCCGGAGGTGGAGCCGATCTTGTTTTCTGTTCTGTCCATCGAAGTCCTCCTAAGAGTTTGGCCAGTAGTCTCTTCGATTCAACACAATCAATGAAAGTGCCAATCTCTTGGAGAGCTCTCTGTGTGCTTCTCTTGTAAAATCGATCCTTTAGCGTTGGCCGGGTTCGGGAGAGTTCAAGCGCGCCCAAGTCTCACTCCGTTTACGACCTGCTGACGGAGTGACGACTTCCAAGACTCTGATCCCTCGTCGGTACCAGTTAACTGAACCAGGTTAAATCTCGTAGAATTTTTTGTTGACTCGTAGTGGTTCGCTACGTTGCCTTCCGAATTGGGGGTTTTTTCAACACAAACTCACTGACAAATACTGCGTAGCCAGAGTACTTAAAATAGGATAAACAACCTTCTGACACAATTGCTATGGAAACCACGAATCGTCATCATCATTAGATCATATCCATGTTAGTGACTTTAATTGAACTTGAGAAAAACATTGTGACTTGACTTGACTTGGCTTTTGCTGTGCCTTGACTTGACTTGGTGGTTGGCCTGACTTGACTTGAGTTGACTACCCATGATGTCATAGATTCTTTGAATTGCCCAGTAAAGTAAATTGAAATATCTGAACAAGGCAACATGCTAGAAACTTGAAATTTGGGGTGTGGGGTTTTTGAAATGTCCTCTTTTCATTACTGCCAGTTCAAAGTAAATTTGTTTCATGACGCATCGGCTTTAATTGCAGAGAAGCTGCGGAGATGTGTAGGGGACAATTTTTCCTTCTAGGATTATCGGAGGGGACTGATGCCCACCATCGGTTGTACATGCCCCGTACATATACATACCAATAGTTTTCACTTTTATTCCAACCTGGCAGCGTCGATCAAGTATTGACGCATCACCTTTGGATTGCCAAGGGTTAGTGTGACAGAGAACAGTGCGCGGGGGTGTGTCCACTGACCTAGCGACAGAGAGCAGTACTCAGGAGGTTGCCCACTCATCACTCAGTGTAACCTCCAAACAAACGCAAAGCATACATACAGTTCAGACATGATCGCAGGTGATCCCTGACCAGCAGTTTTTATTATCCCATTGGCAGCGGAAAAAATAGAAAAACAAAGATTTTGAAATGAAATGGAATCGGCAAACTCTGATAAACAGGATGACAAATCTTTCCCGTGTTTGACCACTGCCCAACATCTCGTCCAAATGAAGCCAAACAGCAACAATTACTCTATTCGCTATTATATTCATATTTCTCACTGAATAATTGACATTTCAGTTCATTTGCCACCTTTCTGCACTTCCGAGAAGCAGTCTACCATAGGCCAGCCAGAAAGGGACTCAGCAGCTGACACACAAATTTTTCTGAGTTCAGGCGACCATGTGGCAACCAGGCCATAAAAGTTAATGTTTTTCCTGTGTACTGATGGATCACACGACCACCTCTCTCGAGATTACTTTTGCTGTGGGGACGTCACATTTGTCGGAGAGTGATATGAAGTCACCATAGGAGGACATCCGATCAGCACCTGCATAGAAAATAAAAACTAATGAATGCTGAGAAGTGATACACAAGTGGGAAGTAGTGCAACACTTGGGTAGCGGGAGAAAAAGTCTCGACACAATTGTAGCAATTAGTATGGCATCCACTGTATTTTGCAATCGTGAGCGGAACTCCATCTCCCCTTGAGGGTCCCACGGTTTGTTCTAATTATTATGTAACAAAGCATCGATGAAGGCCGATAACCAGCCAGGAAAGGCAAAATATAATAGCTTAGGATTTTGGTAATGATAATAGTTAGCCTGGTGGCAAGAGAGGCAGGATATCTAACGTAGGTCCCAGAGACACCAGTTTTCCGAATTTATACACTTTGCAAGAGGAGTGGACATGTGCGCACAACCTCTTAAAAATCAAATTCCTGGAGGAAACCACTATAACTTGGGGTAAATATAGATACAATAAGACTATTCCACTTGCTAGCGAGGAACAAAAATTTAATTACAAATGAATGAAAATGAATGACTCCATTCTACTAACAGGGGATGGAAACTACTACTAGTTTCACTACAGTACTCAAAACATCTACACACGGTTCACTACTATGAACGCCTTGATTATTGGGAATACAATATGGTTGGTAACAACCACTTGATTTCGAACATGGTTGAGGTGCCTGTGGTCATTGAAGCCTCATAATCAGAGCCAATTTGTCACACTCCTCTCACTATAAACAGTGGAACTCACTGCCAGCAATCAACTGGAATGAAGTCTCCCCCCCTCCCCCCTTTTTAGGAAACTCATAGGACAGGTAGGAAATACCACAATCCTATACAGTCAGCCACAGCCTGCCCAACCGCTGGTACAAACTGTGTCAATGTATCGACAAGCAGAGACTGTGTTATAAGGAACCTCTTAAGACAGGTAGGAAATACCACAATCCTATACAGTCAGCCACAGCTGGCCAACCGGCTGGTACAAACTGTGTCAATGTATCAACAAGCAGGGACTGTTATAAGGAACCTCTTAAGACAGGTAGGAAATACCACAATCCTATACAGTCAGCCACGCCTGGTCACCTAGCTGTACAAACTGTGTCAATGTATCCACAAGTCTCTCTTGTGGCTGTGTAATCTCATTCACACACAATTCAGAATGTCCAACCACATTGCGCTTTCTCCTTCTCTCTCTCCTCCATTTGTCAGGACTTTAATTGTCTCACATGTGGGTTTCAGAGAGAAGAACTGTTTCGAGTATTTTGTAAGAGGTCAAAAAGGAGGGGAATGGCCACCTGAGACATTATTGCCATTCTCCTTTGATTTATATAAATGCCTTGATCCTAGCTTTTAAAATGATACTCCGAACGTTTTAGAACTTACCTCGAGCCCGGGCGTAGGCAGTGCGAGTGGAGAGAGGCTCTCCACCATATCGCTGACCATACAGACCTTGGCATGCTCTTGACTAAGTGTTACCCCCGCGCTGCGCCTAAAGAGGTAAGACAAGAAGATGAAGCTGCAATTCATCTCTGGCATTCCTCCAGCACACAATTTCCTTTGGTGGGAACCAGTGGTTCAGTTCATAGTACCATTCAAAACCAAAACTAACATTCTATGACAGACCAAATAATCCTGCATGACCAGTATTCTTAATTGAGACCACTGCATGAATGAACACATAAAGCTTCAGGCAATCCCTATTGGTCCCAGGTCAGGGCTGGGGGCAGGCAGGACCTACAATTTGTCTGCCGCCAAGAGAGATAGTTGTTTGATTTATAAACCATACCAAGTACAGAGAGGTCCTCACAAGGCGCAATCATGGATATGGTCTTGCTTCATGACCGGATTGTACTGAGACAGGACCGCACAGGGCTCACAAATAATACCCATGATATTACTGACTTGTCACACCGTATGGTGAAATACGAACCTCTCGCCGTTCACTCTGGACACACCATTCTCACATGTCACTGCATCATATTCTATGGAGGACGCCTTAATGGTCTGCCACGTATGGCACTCTTGCCGTTCACACTCACCTCAAGGTCCCCACTTACATATGGGTAGCCCAAAATATCATGGGGACATGCCCTGCATTAGATTCTGGGATCAATCCTGAGCTGACAAATGAAGCTGATCACGCCTGCCTTCTTGTGTGTACAGTGCTCATTATATACACCCATTGAACCGGAATAAACCGCACTGCACCTGAAACCAAGTTTTGTCCGAAAATAGCAGTGTCGGAAAAACCTTGACACTGCTTGCAAGCAAACAAATAATAAGCCAGACTTGTCAGGTTATCCTAATGCAATCGTGTTGGCTCCAGATACCTATGAGGCAGAGGGCCAAATGTCAGGAGCCCAGTTCTGGTTTGCCCAATCTCTCTGCATTCAATGATGATTTTTCGCTGTGATACTTTGTAAGATATTAAACAGACAACAGGACAATAAGGTGCAGCATCCAGGTCCGCACCCGCTGGGCGTGGAATAGGGTTGAACCCTTTGATCGGCGGGTACGAGTTATACCATGAAAACAAAAAATCAAAGGATTTTGTTAACATCATTATGTAGTGATAACAGTTATGCTAAGACAGCTTTTGAGGTGTACCATTTGCCACATTTTTTGAAGCGGCTGTTTTGGTGCTCAAACCAGAAAAAGCAAAGGTTAGTGATTCATTGACTGTCTGACTGATCAAGCTAGCACTGTCAAGATGTTAAAATGGGAGGATCATTGTAGGTAAAACCCATATGAGGAAACTACATACCAAGTAGAACACTACCATCCATGAGATGCAGGTCCTTGTTAACAAGCAAAGTTAGACCCAAATATCAATTGTTCAAATATATTTTTTCCATTTCCTCTCAAACTGGCTCCAGTACACCAAAACGATAGGTTCCTGTTTTCCCATAAGGAAGCTGCATACCGAAATTCAACCGGATCAGACCAGGCACTTCGGATCTGTTAACAAGATTTTTAGGACTTCGAATTCTCTTGAACTAGATGACCTCCAAACCTGGACCCCAAAAAATAGGGATCATGGATCATTTTGGAACCCATATACTATATAAGTTCATCCATTAGGTGGGAGCGAATTTTAACAAGCTAAAATTTGTCGAACTATCAATTTTTAACCAATTCCCTTTTTTCCCAAATATGGACCCCGATTTACACCAAAAACAATAGTAGGTTCCTGTCCACTCATGAGAAAGCGGCATACCGAAGTTCAACCTGATTGGACAGGCATTCTGGACTTAATCATCGTGTTTTTGTAACACGATTTTTCTGACGTTGACCCTCTGTTGACCTCAGATGACTTTTGACCTGACCCCAAAAACAAGGATCATGTACACATTATGGGAAAACCATATACCGAGTATTAACTTGATCCATCCAAGTAGAGGTGAGTTATCATGTTAACGAGCTGAAATTTGTCAATTATCAATTTTTCACAATTTCCCAATTTTTCCCAAATCTGACCCCCCGATTTACCCCAAAACCAAAAGGATTCCGGTACTGCCTCATAGAAGCTCATACCCAATTGCAACCTGATTGGACCAGGCATTCTGGACTTATCGTGTTGATAAGATTTTCAGACTTTGACCTCTGTTGACCTCAGATCACCTTTTACCTGACCCTCCATAGGGATCATGTACTCATTATGGGAACCCATATACCGAGTATGAACTTGATCCCTCCAAGTGAGTGTGAGGTGTCGGTTTTAAAAACGAGGTAACATTTCCATTGGTCAATTTATCAACCTTTCCCATTTTTCCCAAATCTGACCCCCGATTTAACACCAAAAACAATAGGATTCCTGTTCACCTCATGAGAAGCTGCATACCGGATTTCAACTGATGGACCAGGCATTCTGGACTTATCATCGTGTTAACAATCATTTTTGGACTTGACCTCTCTTGACCTCAGATGACCTTTGACCTGACCCCAAAACAATAGGGATCATGTACTCATTAGGGGGAACCATATCCAAGAATGAACTTACCTATCCAGGTGAGATCGAGTTATGGGTGTTAAGCAGGCGAAGGGCGTCACACACACACACCCACTGTCATGACTGCATAGATTCCTCTGCTTGTCAAGGCATCAAAAACAATCATGTTTGCGGTGCACAAGCAGGGACTTGCTGATTCACTCCAAGAACTTACTTATTACATCCTAACAACTACAGACTCATTTTCCTGCATGACATCTGATGTGGGCCATCGACCTGGCATTTTGTTTGAGTCTCTCTCTCTTTCGACAGGCAGTGAATACTGCGGGCTTGCTCTATCATCCTACACACCAGGGGGCTCCATGTGTACCAAACCATTATCCAGCTTTACCTTCATCACTCCCAGAACAGCCAAGATTGGTGGGTCAATGGTCCATGTGTGAAATTTGGGAATGTATGCTGGCCGAGAGACCCTATATTTGTAGAGCATTTTAGGTGCATCTAAATGCAAAAACACAATAGCCAGCGTTTGAAATAGTGCTTTACACTTGGTAACAATCAGGGATGGATTGTAGAAATTCTGCAAAGCGTGTCCATGAGATTTTGGTACAAGCTGACTGCTTTACACTTCCAAAAAAAGTGTTGTAGCAAAGTCTTGCTCATTCGAGGAGTATTTTGCGTTGCTACACCAGCAATGCTACACTAGCTATTTTGAACGCTGACAATAGCACTCATTTTTCGCATTTGGACATCCAAAAGCATACCGATTCACAAGTCACCAAGAGTGTTTGACCAACAGACAGCTTCAATCCATTCTGAATTTCAAATATCTATTCAAGTGTTTCAATCTGGATGCATACTAAAGAGGATGACAGAGAAATGTCAAATTGGTTTTGTACAAGGTCCCCTACAGGTAACAGTGACACATCCATTACTGTTCTGGCAGTGCAACAGCTACCGGTTGGCGTGAGCAACAGGACATTTTGGGGGCTGAAAGGACCGCTTCATATATCGGCTGAAATCAGCTCCTAATAAACTTTCAACAAAGACGAAATGGAAGACAGGACTATTATGACATTTTTCTAGTGCTCTCCTTTCTTTGAAACCCCATGTTTTTTCTACAATCACGAAAACCAACCAAAATTTGCAGGGAGGTACACGAATGGGCCAGGGCTACTAGTTGCCGGCCCCTGCTGTGGAACATTGCTACAGGAACTAGGAACAATGGCATGAGCTGTAGGGGCATTAGTACCTGCGACGACGTGTTGAGGAAGTAGCAGCGGGCAGTCCCAGGCCCTCTTCAGGTCCTTCACCAGATGCCAGCAGTTGAAAGATCCCACAGAGGTTGATGAACCCCGGGGAACCGTTTAGCACCTTCATGGAGGGGCGGGGCTCGTACTGGGAACAGCCTGAGCGGGCTTCTGGTGGGGGTTAGCACCGTAGCGGAGCTTCAGCTGCGAGACCCCGGCAGAGAACTGCTGCCGGAAGTAATCTGAGATGGCGGGGTTGTGTCATACTGGGCAGTGTGGTTGAATGCCTAGATGTGAGGAGACAGGAGAGATGTGGATGAGCAATGTCTGATGAAACGAACCCATGTGGATCATACAGCCTCTCTTTGAAGAGGTTTTAGAACCTCTTAAAAGCCAGTTCATAGTTGTAAGTGCGCATGTCACCACTGAACAGTTTGGGTGACGTTACAACTTATTTTGAAACGGTCACCATTGTTTGAAAATTGCAACCAATTTCATCAATGTTTTGATGTTATGTTGATAGGTATGGGAGAAAAATCTGTGAGTTTGTGTTTGCAGGATCGAAAATTTTAAGGGCGCAGGGGCAGGGGAGTTTCGAAACAACGTTTGCCACATGTACGTTAACGTTGAACTGCCTTCGACATCACATCATTATCATCTCAATAAAACTGTAACTCCGAACTGGCCTATTACATGTTCACAGGCCATCAGATGAGATGCCAAAGATGTTCAAACTGCTAACAATTCAAATGCACCTAATTGGTTTACATGGGCTAGACATTAGCCATCCACAATTTTTTTTTCACTACCAAAACGGGACCAAGGATTGATCAGAAAAGCCTGACAATGTCACAATGGCTCATCAGCAGATAGAGATATAAATACAGCAGGTATAATTCCAGCCACTGGGGAGGAAGGCATACAGGATGAGAGGCTGGTGGATAAAGATTGATTACTTCACCAGGCCTGCTCCATATATAGTGCATGCTTCCCGAAATTGAAGTGTTGAGGTTAAAGCCTCCACCTGAAAACCCAGAGGCCAAGCGATTTGTAGTCTTAGCTCAAACCAAGGATGATATCAACTAGGGGGGAAAATGCGTAGGTGGCAAAAGAGCACATTTCAAATTCGCAGTGAAATGATATGATGATGATATGGTTTGTCAAAGGTCATTCGGGTATACTCGCAATCTAAGGCTACACACACGGTGTGCAGGACGATTCCTTTGAAACTCACATGACAAAATTACACATTCTACTAGGACAAATCCCACTAGGACAGATATCTCCTCTTATGCATCAAACAAAACATAGTGAAACATGGGAGGAAGTGGTCTTATTTTTCAAAGAGTGGCAATAGTCGTAAACAGGCTTATAAATGAACAAGAGTTGCCAATGACACAGTAGCTCACCATAAATCCCTAGTACAAATTCGATGCAAAGGTTACTCAGAATTTGTTCAAATGATATCCATCAGGTTTTTGAATATTTGAACTTGCACTTGAATCATACAGGAATGCAGTTTGCATCGTGTATGTTTGGCTTGCCTTTGATTACCCAAATTGAAACAGTGTAAATGCCTTGACCTCCCACATTGGAAAGTGTTATAACTCATTCAAATGGACCAGGAGCATATTGGGGAAAGGGGTGGGGGGGGGGGGGGGGGGGGAAGCTAATGTACACCACATCAACACTTGAATGCTTGTGTATGTGTATGTTGGGTCCTGGGGCAATGCTCCTGTCGTTGCATTTCTCAAAGTACAAAGGTCATGCAGAAACAATGAATAATTCTGTTGGAAATGTTATGATTACCCAGGTATGGTCCATGGAATTGGGACAAATTGTATTCATTGGCAGTGAAAATCATGGAGATATTATATTAACTGGGGAGGCAATGGCAGCCTCATGCTTGTAACTATTTGAAGAGAAAAATGTCCCTGTGCGACGAACACTGGGAAACAAGCAATTGCATTTGTCTCTGATACTGATACGTTCATCAGCAAAATACAGTTTGTGTTTATTCTAACTATAGATTGCAGGAAAGCTGCGGAGACAATTCTAGTTAGTGCAACACTGCAACATTGACGTGGAGAGTGCCAGTAAGTGGGCATGTAGTATCAATGCAAGGAGTGCGATCGCCTCCCAGCATGGGTAGGGGAATATTTTTCCTTCTAGGCCATAGCTAGGCGACTGATGCCAAAAGTGGGTTGTACAGCTCGCACGTAGACATAGCAGAGTTACAAAAACATGGCGTGTTGTGTAGATTTCATTTCCATATTCTACATAGCACGTCAATTCAGTATAGGTTATCGTTGGATTTCGGCTAAAATATATATTTTTTCCAGAGGGTAGTCATAACATCAAAATCTGCTAGATTATTCTGTAGATTGTTCTTGTGAACGTAATTGCTGAGAATAGAGCTGGAAATTGGATGTCTAGAGATAAGGTAAAGACGTGTTTTCCCAGGAGCCCAGAGCTGCGTCTGCCTTTCGATAATTCTTGCGCGCGTAAAAAATGACGGATTGTTCTTCATGGAACTACGTGCGAAATAACGCAATCACGAGCAAGCACCTCTATAGAGCCGAGTTCTCTGGCGAATGGATGTGGAAACATAATTCTTGTGCACATCAAAAATGACGGATTAGTCTTCATGGAACTACGCACGAAATAACGCAATCACGTGCAAGCACCTCTATAGAGCCGAGTTCTCTGGTGAATGGAATGTGGGAAACATAATTTTGCGCGCATCAAAAATGACGGATTGGTCTTCATGGAACTACACACGAAATAACGCGATCACGTGCAAGCATCCCTATAGAGCCGAGTTCTCTCGTGAATGGAATGTGGGAAACATGTTGTTTGTACTCTGTAGTTATATCAGTATATCGGTCATGCAATATTCTGGCCAGTGGCCAGAATTATTCCACTCTGTGACATATATTTCATTTTTTTGGTAGCTGCGTTAATGGGGTGTACAGTGACATTCCACCAACCCTCTAACCATCATGTGTTGTTGACATCTCCTGAAGGAGTAATGTGATATGCAGACGAGAGACCATTGCTACTAACCTTGACAGCTAAAGCCTGTCGCAGCTCCAGTGATGTATCCGAGTCAGGACTCGCCCTCATCTCGTCCAATATCCTGCCAATCAAGGAAGATAAGAATTCATTCTCTTAGAGATTTATGTTACGAAGAGAGATTAAGGCGTCTCGGTTTAACTTCGATGGAACTGAGACAAATTGTGGTGATCTGATTCAGGTTTTTAAAATTGTTCATGGTTTTGAGGCCTTTCCTTCGGCTATTTCTTTGAGTTTTCCAAAGTTACCACCAATAGGGGTCATTGTCTCAAGCTCCCTGGTAAACGCTGTAGATTGGACATTCTGAAATATTTCTTCTCCCAGAGAGTTATTAATGGAGTGGAATAGCCTTCCTGAAGAGTTGTTCTGTCTAACAGTGTGAATGCATTCAAGAACAGATCTTGTTTTATTTTTCAAGAATTGTGGGCAAATTCTTTGAGCATCTGGGTTGTTCTACTCTTTTGGGATGTTGTGGCTTCGGGGTCTCTCATGAAGATGGTTCCTTCTTGACCCTTTTTCACTAAACTAAACTAGAATATGATTTTGTGGGAGTCAAGACCTGTTACCTTCACAGCCTTCCATCCAGGCATGCAGGATGAATTATGAAGTGGCTAATATATTAGCTGGAGAAAAACTGAATACGTCAGTCCAAACCTGAAGTTCATACGACTTTCCATTACGGGGTTACAGTCGTTGAAGTTTGTGCAAGATCGAAAAGCATCCCATCATGCAATAATATTTGATGTCATACTTGCACAACCCTACAAACATCTTTGTTCTCTTTAAATTCACACATTATTTTCACTTTGAAAAGCATCTAGCCTATGGGGGAGGATTGCTTAGTGAGTTGGTCGGTGTGATGGTACTTTGGTGAGGGAAAGACAACAGAATTTCTACCGAATGTTGATATTCAACAAAATGAAACAAGAAGACAACATGACTTCCCCGAGTTGTCCAATACAGCTTTCTATTCTCCACAATAGCCTCTGGTGTATTCAAGCCCGCAGTTGTCCTTTAATAATCACACAACTATTGGCCATGCAACATTGTTTAACATGCACTCTCTGACCAAATAAAAAGTTTTATTCCCTGAATTTTACACTATAACAATTTTCTTTGATCCCAAATTTCAGGCCAAATTCCAGGTGAGAGGGGGGGGGATTATTTGTGTTGAAAGTCATAAATACTAGTTATAAAGCTCACACAATATTATTCTCATCGCAAGTGATGGAAACATACTACGATCATAAGTAATGTCATATCAAAGAAACATTGGAAATCCTACAATGAATCATTCAGCTCAATGATGAACACACAAAATGTAATTAACAAAACATAGCGAACAGCTGTAATTTCACAATGGGATGATCTGGCAAAGAGCAATTGGGTGGGAGGGTGTTGAAGCCATAATGATAAAGGACTCGTCTGTTCAGAGTACACTAAAGAAAAGGTAGCATGACACAATATTGATGTAGTGTAGTTTGGAGATCGGATTAGCTCATTCGGTAGAGCTTCAGACCGGGTTGATCGTAAGTGTGAGTTCGAAACGCACAGACCGATCAGCTTTTCCGTGGTGTCCTTGGGCAAGGCACTCCATCTCCATACCTCTCTCCACCCAGGTGCTAATTGGGGACCTGTGAGGAACTTGAGCAACCGGCGCGTGTAGCTGCTGCCACATACTCTCCGGGTTGTCGGAGTGCGAACCCGTTTCCTATGAACAGGGTATATCTGTAAAGCGCGGTGGAAAGGCGCTATATAAGCACTGAATATTATTATATTATAGTGTGATTGACACTTTAGAATGATGTTGCTATGTCAGTTACAGGTTGGAAAGTGTTAGGTTTGCTCACTTGATGTCGAAGCGATATCAGTAGCATCCATAGGCCAGGCCAATATCCCATTCAACTGAGCAGCCGGAAAGACTCACCTAGTATAGTCATCAGGGTTACAGACAACAGTCACCCGCTCATGGTTCTTGGCAGCAGCTCGTAACAATGTGACTCCACCTAGTAACAAAATATCAAGAAATCATGTACATGGAATGAGTAAACACCATCATAATAATAGCATCGAAGTACACTGTCTGTAAACCTAATATGCATAATGGTACTACCTATTCTTTACATCAAGCTGGGACAAGTGTGAAAAACAAGGCACAATGTGCTCTTGTGAAATACTCCTTGTCACGTCGTAGGGTTAAGGGTGGGGAAACCATTGTAATACTAGACTGTGTGCAAACTAGTACATCTACCATGGCTGCAGCTTAAGCAGCAGCTGCCTCAGCCTGGATGCAGCTGCCTCAGCCTGAATGCAGCTACTGATACAGCTGTCACAGCCTGGATGCAGCTGAGCAATAGCTGTCTTTGCCTGGATACAGCTAATGATGCAGCTGCTACAGCCTGGATGTAGCTAAGCAGTAGCTGTGCCAGCCTGGATGTAGCTAAGCAGCAGCTGCCTCAGTCTGGATGCAGCTGAGCAGTAGCTGCCTCAGCCTGGATGCAGCAACTGATGCAGCTGTCTTAGCCTGGATGTAGCTAAGCAGCAGCTGCCTCAGTCTGGATGCAGCAACTGATGCAGCTGTCTTAGCCTGGATGCAGCTGAGCAGTAGCTGCCTCAGCTGAGCTGCACTAACCATGGCATCAGCTCATCACAGCTGATATGCACAATGGGCTGATATGCACCATAGCAGCCAGCATTAACTGGCGCTATAACCAATAGTTAGAGTTCACGCCAATTGAACTTTCCGGATAATTCAGAGTACCTGGCAGCGAATTTGATTCTTCTTGCTTAGAGAAGAAATCAACACACTTCCCCTGGGATCCGAACCCACAACTTTCCAAGCCTAATCACCAGACCACTAAACCATGTTAACTCATTGCAACTACTGAGCTGCCCTGGCCATGGCATCAGCTAAATTGCAGCTGCCTCAGTCTGAATGTAGCAAAGCTGCAACTACCTGAGCTACCTCAGCCATGGCATGCAGCAGCTAACAGCAGCTACCTTAATAATGGTGCAAATGAACTGCAGCTGCCCTGATAATGATTGCAGCTCCGTACCACACAAGGTACCAAAGTGCCAAGGAAGTGTACACTATGTATATGTTCAGTGCTGCACATTCTGCAGTGTGACCCACAGCTTGGTTGCTGCTAGGACTCATTACTGTAAAACAATACAAGTTTCTCCCCTCTTGGAACATGGAGACATGGTCTCCCAAGTTTATTGCACCTCTAAGCACAAATTTCTGATATTGGCAGACAGTAATTCTAATCCTTATCCCAGACAAGGAGCAAGGTCAATTCTAGAAACACCAGGAAACATATCATTGAAGGTGCAACCTAACTCAACAAATCTTACTCACCAATATCAATGTTCTCCACAGCATCTGGTACCGTCACTTCAGGTTTGTTAATGGTCTGGATGAATGGATAGAGATTACAGGCGACAACTCTGCAAAAAGAAGATTAACAAAGACATGTTATGATGTGCTCATCAGGCACTGACTATGGCAAGAAAGTGAATGAGGACAAATTTTACAGCCCACAGTCTACAGCAGTGTTCTCCGCAGCCAATTTTTTGTAAGGGTGGTGTGACTTGAGTTGGTCCGGGTTGAAGTCTAACGCCGTCCGTGGGGAGGGTATGAAGGAAGGGGGGGGGATGTTCTCTCATCAGTAAAAATGCTTGCTTCTGAGAGATGGAAGATTGCATATGGGCCTACTGTGCAGATATCTCTATTTTAGTGTGTTTCATTCAGTTTCTTGGTACCATTTGTCCGGTTGTCAAGCATTATGTCCGGTGGAAAACACGTTTTTGCAAATTTAGTCCGGGTGGGCCACTCTGACAAAATGGCTAGTGGAGAACACTGTATAGGGTGGTGATCATAGAGCTTGTTAGGCTTGCGTTAGCCAGATCAGATCTTGTCCTGCTACAAATAGCCTCAATGGAAAAAGAAAATTAGGTTTGTGGGGGTAGAAGCATCTTTCATTTTTCACAAAATGGTTATACTGAACCCCATATGGACACACCAACCCAATATGAAGCACACTATATGCATCAATGGAGAGTGATAACACTGACCACATACCATGATGACCAAATTCATACTTAGAAGGACCCTTCAGGATCAATGAATCCCTAACTGATTTTGGATCCAAAATCTCTACCACTCTCCAATAATACTACAGGCCATATAGTCAGATGGGGTAAAAAAAAAAAAAAAAAAAAAAAAAAAACACCCCCTAATTCTCAGGGGGATATTCAGCAAAAGTATGATTATTCGGTGATAGCGATATGGGTCTCGTTATTATATTCAAATATCTGGAACTCTGAGTCACTCCAGTGCCGATCACCACTGCATCGAAAATAAGCAATAGCGATATTAGCAAAATTTGAAGTTTGTACTAATTTGGGAAACTTTCTCATGTATCCCCATGTAATGATGTGAAGTTATTTCCAGCAGTATCAGCATACTAAATAGTGACCTTACACAAACCTAAGTTGGAATTGCTTCAACATCGTTCATGCTTCATGGAACACCCTGTTTTTTTTTACCTTAAAATAGAATTGGAGGGGAAGGAGGCAAAGTGAGGAAAGGAATGAGGCCTAAAAAGGTGATACTCATGCCACGCAAGGCTTTCCCCGCATTGTGGAAACAATTCACCCGCGTCCGAACCCTAGCCCGCCTCAGGGAACCTATACAGCTTTAGAAGTTTTCCAAAAGATTTATAGTGAGTATACAGAGCCTACACTTATCAACAGTACTATGCTTTACATAAACACAACAAGACAACGGAGAGTTTTGATTCTTAAGTTGTGAGGATAGGGTTGCAATAGTTCATATCCGAATCTGCTATCAGGAATTCAAAGTTGGGTGAATTTGAATATTTTGTAATCCATACCTGATAAACTTGTAATTATTTTTGGTCAGATCTGCTGGTCCTCTTCGGTCTTCCTGCTCAATATACCTGTACACAGGGGATTAAAATGAAAAATGTTAATAGAAAAGTGACAGAATGAGTACCTCATACCACATCACCCCTGCACATCCAAAACTGTTATCTTTGTTGCTCTTTTGGCGTTTCTCATGGACCGTACCGATTTTGTCATCCTCACCAGCGCCAATGCTGCGCCATCTTGTTTGTAGATTCAGCATTGTATGTTTACTACAGCGGATATGCTTGAAATTGATACTAGGGTTCACAAGCAGGGGGGTGAAAAGGGGTGAAATGACTCCTAATCGACCAATCACCTAAAAGACAGGAAGATCGGATTAGCTCAGTCAGTAGAGCTTTTGATCGTAAGATTGCGAGTTTGATTGTGAGTTCGAACCGACAGACCGATCAGCTTTTCTTGATGTACTTGGGCAAGGCACTCTATCTCCATGCCCCTCTCCACCCAGGTGCTAAATGGGGACCTGTGAGGAACTGAGTACAACCGGCACTGTTGAACCAAGGTAATATTTGTAAAGCGCTCTGAGCACTTCAGTGGAGAAGTTATATTTATAAACACTCGGATATTATTATTTTATTCCAAAAATACACAGGTTTTCCCTAGTCCAGCGATATCATCTACACACCTATCCCAGGATTTGTTCTGTAAGTAGAGTAGGCGGATCACCCTACATACCATTGATCGTTGATCACATCATCACCCAGTACCCAAATATTGTGATTCTTCTCATTCAATCTATAGAAGCAAGATCATTTTTACCATTTGCCCCCCCCCCCCACAATAACCCACTGGAGTCAAACTGAGCCCTAGGTAAACTCCATCTTAAACTCATGCATGCACTAAGGCTGCAAATGACATTGACCCTAAAACTGACTGTTTGCGGTTGAAGCAATGCTGAATGACCTCTGACCCTACATAGTTATAGGGCCAGTTCCACACAAAAAATAGCATAATTAAAAATTTCAAGTGACTTTCAAAAATGTTCGAGGGCAAGTTTCAGAAATTTTGAACAAATTTAGCAGTAGTCCAGAGTGGTCCAAGACTCCCAAAATACCATAGGACAACAGAACTTCCTATTAGAGGCAGGAGTCCTGATTGAGGGATTTCTGGATGTGGGCTACCAGACAAAATGCCTAAATTTGTTACCTGAAGTGGGTTCATGAACCGAGAGACAGATAGATTGGAAGGTAGAATATGCAGTCACAAAAGCACCAGTTTCATTTGGTTGCAGCCCAAAATGGACAGTTACAGTACTTTAGGACGGACGAACGGAGCCCTTGAAATGTCACTTGTCAAAAATATTCCGGGGTGGAGGAAGGAGGGGATAGCACCGACCAGCATACAATACTGAGGTTGTTGTAACAGTCATGACAATAAATAACTTGTGCGTTAAGCCTAGACACACCAATGTGTGCAATGCCTGGAATTCCTACAAAGTGCTTGCCTCCTCCTTCTCTTCAAATGGAATTCTCTTTGAGCTTGAGGCAAGAGGTACTTTTTGATTGGCCCCCTGATTCTTATTAATCTCTCAAGGCTGAAAAATTGAGCATTTGCACCTAAGATAGGAAGATTCCCCCCCCCCCCTTCGCCCCTATGGACTATTATCTCCAGAACAACTTTTCTTGCCTGAGGCGGGAAATTGATGTAATCAGAGGGAGAATGTTCACTCACCTCCATGTAACAGCACGGATGGGAGTCCTTCACTCCTCCCTCCCAGCATCTCGGAGACTCCAGTGTAAACATCCCCTCCACTTCACTGCCAAATGAGAATGGAAATTGAGACCTGTATTCCTCCTCACGGTCAATTTATGGCATATATATATATATACAGGGAAACTACAAATTATGAGATAAGTCCATAATTCACATCTCCCTCCCTCCCCCGCCACCCCCCACCTCGTCCCAAGCAACGGCCAGGCCTTGAGGGTAACCGCAGAGCTGCTACCACCATGCAAGGCCTACCTGGTTGCCATCCCAAGCCCCGTAGTCCCATGCTAAGAGATGATTCAAGCTGAAAACGACCCTATTTACAGGATGGACCAATGAATCCAAGAAATTACTCCTCGCTGTCAATTTGGCATATACACGTGAATCCACAAAGTAAGAGTTCATGTCCTATAGACAACCCCTCCCCCATTGGCCTCCTACCTGCAGGCAAGGCCCCACTCTGATGACCAGCCCCAACCCACCAAGGTCCCATGCTAATGAGATGACTCAAGCTAAAAGAACTACTCAATGACATGGGGGACCAATGAGCCCAGAGATTGTGAGGTGGACCCTCAAAGTATTCCTCATAGGCTTTCATTCAGTATTCACCAGAAATGTAACTGATCTCCTTTCTTGTACATACTGACATGCGGAAATTTATCCAATAAAAAAATGCAAATTTTTTGGGTAAACAATTTGTCCCTTGTCATAGGGTTCTTAAACTCATAATACACTTTCACTCAAAAAATATGTAGCACATTCCAGCTGAATAAACCCATTCTAGGGTTGTTGCCTGTTGTTGGGTTTTCAGAATTCATTATTGGCCTAGCGACCTTTGACCTCACCACCATAAAAAAAGGTCCCCATGCTCCAACCTCTCAAGGGTTTTTAATGGAACAAGGGACAGTTTTGAAACGTCGACACATTTTCTCACTCATGGCAATTCCTACTTCCAAGCAGCAGTTGGGTGGGACTCAATCATGATAAACATCAGGTCAGGCCACAGATTGTATGCCACTACCAACTGGATTGCCAGCAGCTCTGATTGCCTTCGCTGTCCCCACCAGAGGCTATCACTTTCAGCCAACACTGGTGAGGCCAGACCAACTGGACCATTCCCTCTTGTTTTACCTCAGGAGTGAATCATAACAAAAATATCTAGGTCATATCCTTGTTTATAGACATGTGGCTACTGACAATTCCTGATCACATCTTATTAAAATCTCGATCAGATGACTGGCCCAGTTATGTAACCGTTTTCCCTTTCCTCGAACATAAACAATTTGAACAGTATTGCGATTCAGGGAAAACCTCAATACCGAATATCCCTCACCTTTCTTTTGAATACCACATACATACTACAAGATAAAACTGAAGAGTGGCAGAGCAGTATTAGATATGCTTCGCAAGCAAACATTTTGTGAGCTCCAGTTCCAGCAGTCACCAGACATTTCTCCATAGTGGCTGTACTTGCGGTTGTCTCGGTATCCACTTTGTAGACCTCCATGGTCTGCTGTGATGCAGTAGACTTGTGGTGTCTGTGGTTTGTTCCGGAATATTTTGCAAAAAAAGACTGGTCAGTTCGGCGTAGGCAGTCACTGTGGAATGGACATGAATCTTCTGCTCCCCCAGGTTCAGAAAAAGTGATCAGGGCCTGGAATTCACTGATCGTCCTTCAAGGTTGATCTTGAAAGGTGACCTGGGAGCAGCGTTACAGTAGGAATGGTTACGCTCCTGCCTCGATATCATCTGAGCACTAGTCAAGAAGAGGAGGCAAGTTACGCTGGTGTTAATCCATTTTCAATATGGACAGAGTTCTTTCATATAGTTTAAAGCCGCCAATTAGGATTCTTGAACAAAGTAGGATAACAAATAAATTTGTCCCATCAACTTGCAGTGTGTACGATGAATAGCGAAGAGGTACAGGTCGAACTTTTGAACGAACAGATCACTCACCGAGTTCCTGGGTTGCCATTGTTCGTATTAGTCAGAAGAACTGATGATGAAAGATCCTCTCGTAACTGACAGTTCAACTGAAATCAATCACAAAACAGAAAAATAGTGTTTCAACAGATGTCAGATATCAACAGATCCATAGCAGGTAAGTTAGCCTTATTGTTTACACCAGAGACGGTTACATCGAATCAGAAAGTACACGACTACAATAATATATCTGTACAACCAGGCAGTAATGTGAAGCCAACAGAGAGAATGGAATGCCAAGAGGCAATTATATCTTCCATCACCCGGTGTTCGGCAATCTTATGTTTTGTGGCTGTGTTACCGCCACCACTAATAAAAACTTCAGGTGTTAGTGGCCCTAACCTTTAACACTTTATCAGATTGATCTGAAACTTGGTACAACATTCACTGCCCTGGTAAAATCTTAGATGGTCAAAAGTGGCATGTAATGCATGTCTGCTGCATTCTATTTCGCCGGTTTTACGCTGAAAATACAGAGTTAGCCCGATTCATACGATATATACCTGGTGGGTGCGGATGAAAGTTGGGTCCGAAAAACATGACAGAGATTTCAGTTCACCAAATGTCAAATTGTGGGATTTTTTGTTATTTTCTGACTCTGTTGAATTTGAACAAACTTGGTGAATGCAGACTGTTGTAAGTCCCAAACAACATGGAGGTCATTCCAAGGACACAGGAGATCAAATTTGCATAATTCATGCGATTTGTCGTATTTCAACAAACTTGGGGAATGTGGGACTACAGTTGGTCCTGAACAACAGGTGTTCCTTTCAAAGTCACAGGAAGTTAATGAGGTCATAAGGTACTTAGGAGTACAATGCTCAGTCATATCAGTTACAACAGTTCAACTCTTGAGTACAATGCCTAGTCAACTGTGAGTACAATAGTTCGGTTAACATTGTAGCAAGCACGGTTAGCAATGTGTCCTGCTTTACTTAGTGATACAATGCTCTGGTCCATATGAGCTCAACAATTCAGACTCATTGAGTACAATGCTCTATCATGTGAGTACAATAGCTTGGTTAACAATTGGAGCTGAAGCACGGTTAGCAATGTGTCCTGCTTATAACTTAGTGAGTACAATGGCTCTAGTCATGATGAGTACAAACAGTTCTACTCTTGAGTACAATGCTCTAGTCATTGATTACAATAGTTTTGTTAACAATTGGACTAAAGCACTGTTAAGCTGTGTCCTGCTTAAGCTTATGAGTACAATGCTTTAGGTCATGTGAGTACACAGTTCCCATCCTCCTTGAGTACAATAGTTTAGGTTAACAATTGGAGCTGAAGCACGGTTATCAATGTTGTTCTGCTTATACTTGTGAGTACAATGCTCTAGTCATGTGAGTACAAACAGTTTCAACCATTGAGTACAATGCTCTAGTCATTTAGTTCAACAGTTCAGTTGGCATCTTGGGCTGGTCCCTTTTAGGCATGCGTCCGCTCGTACTCACTGAGTACAATGCTCTGGACTTGGGTACAATATATAGTTCAGTTGGCAATCTGAGCTGATGGCCATTGGAAAATTTTCCGAAAGAGACCATATATGATTCTTATGTCTCTAGAGGGAAGGAATTTGCCCTCCATTGATCAAACCCCATCTTTCATATGCAACATTCCCATTGCAGGAGTTATAAAAACTTAAACAGTATTGAGTTTCATGTATCCTTGCAAACTTGTGCCCCTGACATTTCATGACGAAAGTGACATCACGACAATAGCACACCAGGAATTATTCTTTGTTTTATGCAGGTTCTGTCTATTCGAGTGGTACATTATGCCACTTATTCTCATGAAGAGAAACATGTCAATCACTTTAGCAATTGAATTAAACTTAAGACTTAAAACAAATGAAACATAACACCAATAAAATATATGTTACATAAGGATTGTTTCATTTGTTCACTGATGTCATAAATTAAATTGCACATTCGGTTTCGGTGATATGTGCATCTACATGAGATCCCGAATTATGTGGCTTGGAGTGCCAGATCCCGAATTAGGTGCTTGGAGTGAAATAACTTTTGCATGGAATGTTGTATCAAGACAGGGTGCGGAAACATTGTTTCAACTTGCCTTCCTCTATATTATCTCCACATGACCTTAAAACTCCTGTAGTCGTGTGTCCTACTCACTATGTTTCCCCTCTACAAATTGCAAGGACAACCCAGATTTAACAATTCCGGCCCGGAAAAAATTTGTGGATGAATAATCTTCACGGTTCTTCATAGCCCACAGATTCAGCAATGTTCATTGCATATTTCAGTGAACGGGTGAAAATATGAACAGAGTCCGCGTTCAATGTACCTGTTATCCGCAACTGCAAGATGTGTCACTTTTCTTGCAGATTTGCGATGGTTGGTCTCAAATCGTATAACAGAATCATACCCATGTCAATAATTCACAAACCCTTCTTAAACCCTGTCTTCATCTGTGTTACGATCAAGGGTGGAATTCAGTGAAAATGGGACCCATGGCTCCTTTGAGAGGAAGATGAGAGATTAAGTGTGTCTTTTGCCAACATGGTCCATGTATTAGACATCTTCACATCTCATGGGCCGCAAGCAGCTGCTCACTGGCGCCAAACAGAGCCTGGCTCTGGTTACGATGCCAATCACTCCATGAAATTTTCAGAATCATGATCGAGAGTTTGTGGCATCCTAAAATCAGCAAAATTTTATGAGTGATCGCCTCACTTGTATCATTGGTGTTCTTGTTCAACAGTCTTGGATTAACCACGTCGCCCTTCATACGTCTACACTATTAACCCACCATCTTAGAGGCCCTCGATACAAGCAATCACTGTCAGCCGTCATCAAGCTGGGATCGGGGGCGGGTGGGATCTCATAATAAGTGAACATCCGGAGAGAACTCTCCCATCCTGCAACCATTCCCATTATTATTATGGAGTTTTTTGGGTAGCAAACAAGAGGATAAAGTACTCACAGGGTTAGTGTCAGGGCTATGATGTGACATCACTGCATGTACTTGCGTGCCCAGTTGGAAACGTATCCGGAACTTACACATGTGAAAACATCCATGGAACTATTTCGTATTTAACTGTACCTATATAAGAGAGTAATGTGAGTCACTTTCAGTTTGACATTGTATACCCACATCATGACACCTGTCTGGGGTAGCCTAGGCCAGTAGGCTACTAGGGTGCACCCATTGCATCAACTTCATACTGTCGCACAGTGGTTAGCCGAGGCCGCAGCCATCGAGGCCGAGGCCGCACCCATCTAGCCGAGGCTGCACCCTCAAGGCTGACGGCCCACCTTCCGCGGCCGAGGCCGGGCAATAATTGTTTACAGCATAAAATTTTTAAATTACCAGTGTTTTAATACTGAATAATTTTTGCTTTGGCTTCCTCATTAGCTAACAGCTAGTCTTTCATGATTAATATTATGGAGACAAAAGGTTTAAAGTCCAAAATGAGGATTGAACAAGCACAGAAAGCCCGAAGCCAAGAGGTTTATTGATTCCATACTGGTCTCGACGTTCGTTGACCTAAGATGACTTTGGACCTGACCCCAAAACAATAGGACTATGTATTCATTATGGGGAACCCACCTACTTTACCAAGGTGGGGTTGAGTTATCGTGTTCGCAAGCCTGGGCGTCACACACCAACACACACATGCCCACTACAACACACACTGTCAGACTCCTAGATTCCCTTGACTGAAGTCAAAGAATATAAAAACTAATTAGCGTGCTTTTGTTATGACAACTACCTACTACACTGTCAGACAGGTAATTTTGACATATAATCCTAAATAGTTGTCATAAATAATATTTTTAAAATACTGAATTGCAATTCACGCACTGCAGATTGCAGTAACTTTTTAGCCTAGGACCTGTGCCAACGTCCCCGACAAAATATAACTTTATATCAAGTACACTTTCAATATGAATAAATGGGCTAATATATTAGCTAGAGACAAACTGAATGCGTCGATCAGTCCAAACCTGGAGTTTCATACGACCTTCCGTACGGAGTTAGAGTCCTTTGACGTTTCTTCTGCATATGTATTGCGCAATATCGAAAAACATCCCATAGTTCAATAATAAATGATGTTATATACTTGCACAACCCGGCAAAAAACCTTTGTTGTTCTATTGACATTCATCACACTTATTTTCACTTAGAAAAACATCAGTCCCTATGGGAGAGGAGTGCTATAGTGGGTTGGTTGGTGTCATGGTTTACTTTTGATGAGAAAAGCAACATACCTCGGCTAAATGTTGACTTATTCCACAAAGAAACAATGAAATACTTAACATAACTTCCTGGGTTGCCCATGTGTGACATCATGCCGTTATTGGATTGCTCCAATGAGGACGATCTTTGCTCACTTTGCTTTGTCCACTTGCTGGAAGTGACGGGCAAAATTGTTGTTCTTTGAACGGGGGACAAAACTCCTTTCCTTTTCTTACGAACTCCTTGTGTTCGTTTATAAACCATACCTAATAATCCGATGAGTCAGCAGACTCGTCGTAACTGTTGTCTGTTGATGTTATTATGATGGTGCCCCAATGATATGAAGTATTGAGTGTTTCACATGTGGCCGCGCCGGTGCCGGGATTCCCTCTTTGTACCCAAAGCTTCATATTCGTCTTTTGTGGCGCTGTGGTAGTGCAAGTGCATTCAGTCAGCACTGTAAGTTGTCTATTACCATCTAGCGCTGGTAGCCCGCACTGTACACTGCAACTTGGTCAGACTTGCATGGCGCATGTCGGGCCGAGTGCAGCGCTAATTACCGTTTATATTGGCAGTCTTTTGGGTGATCCGAGTAAATGCCACGTTAGTCCCAAGTTGTCGCGGTACTTCAAACAAATCCCCCAGAGTAATCATCATTAGTGACAGATAAACACAGTGTTTTTGTAATTTACCGTAAAATATAAATGTCGGTAATTACCGGTAAAAATACCGTAACTTACCGGTAAAAAAAGGTAAATTAAGGTAATAAGGTACAAATAAAATAGCTAATATGATCTCATAAGTTTTAATAGTTTTATAACCAGAGTGTGGTACTTAGTTTCCACAATGAATTATTTGCGGTGGCAAAACCTTCTCAGATGCATATTAGCTTTGAAAATTTAATTGGGAGTCTGAGAAATGAAGAAAAACCATGTTGTATTTTTATATGATCTCGCTATTTATTGTTACTCTTTAAAGAAGATATATCCCAGAGTGATATGGCAATTTGTTTTACACACATGGTGTCGACCAGTGCCAACCATTTTAGATGGATATTAGCTTGAAAAATGTAATTGGAAGTGTGAGAAATGAAGGGAAACCATGTCGCATCTCCATATGCTCACACTATTTATTCTTAATTCTTTAAAGATATACCCAGAGTGACATGACAACTTGTCGTACACACATGATGTGGACTCCTGTCCACTTCTTTATTATCCATACAAGAGTGTTCTGCTCTTTGACTGTTAAAAGAAAATCAAATGTTCTTAGCCTCTATCTATTGTTATATCAACCACACTATTTATTATTGACTCTTTAAAGAAGATATACCCAGAGTGATATGGCAATGGTGGGCGCTATTTACCAGACAGTAAAGTATAGTAATAGTGAGCTGCATACATTGGTGCATTTGAGAACGACCATACTATTGTGTTTTGCATACTGTGTACGGAGCCACTACCTCGGGCAATTTGTCGTACACACAGAGATGGACCACTGTTCCACTTCATATATCCATGCAAGGGTGATTGGCTCTTCGCACTACGCAAAAAAACAAATATTCTCAGCCTACGAGTGATTACTAACAGGGAACAGGGGAGGGGGGTACCTGTTGCATAAAGAGAGGCAGATTACAAAATGGTACAATGGGGCAATGTATGATTTGTCTGCACAGTAATTCAGTGATAATTGTAATGACTTCAAAATCCCACACATTCTTTTCTTTTCCTGATTCCTTGTATAGGGGAGTTGTTGATGGGGGAGGGGGTAGGGGGGGTTGAATCAATGAACCAACCTACCTATGTTCCTGCTATAATAGCCTCAGTGGGGCAGAAGCTCTGTAGAATATTGTTTTTGATGCCCACAAAGAATTGTGGTTCGAGGTATGGACAAACTGTATACAGTACCCCAGTCAAGTATGTCAAATAGTGCATATAGGGTATACCTAGGCCTAGAGAGAGGGAGATTGCTTCCCTGAGAGGAAGATTATTAGTGTTCCATACTGAAAACTCATTTACCTTTATAACTGCATCAAATGTTCATGAAAAACTGCTGTATTCCATATTTTACCATATTTTACCCTATTTTACCACGGTAAATTATGATGGCGGTAAATTACCGGTATTTACCATGTAAATTTACCGGTAAATTACCAACCACAACAACTGCATAAACATATATATTTCTTATTTATCCTACTTCAATAGCCAAAAAATAATGTCCAGCCTCGCCGCCTCAACCCGAAACCCGAGGCCGAAGCTACGAGGCCGAGGCCGCAGCCTCTGAGGGCCGAGGCCGCCAACACTGACTGTCCATATAATTAACAATTGCATCATTACTAACTGTGAACTAGCTTAGCCTTTTAAGGCTCACTTACTGTTAAGGCTTAGCCTAGTCTTTGAACTTTTGACTGCTTGAGACTTTGCTCTACGCACATGTATTTAGAGGTCCAACCCCATTTCATACAATGGTTCCTCTTAGAGTTATTTGCCTTCAAGTTTGGGCCATTAAACAGGAACTTGGGGAGATCTCCAATTGGTGCAATATGCATTATGTCACACATGAACACACAAAAATTATGTTATGTATTTGATTGTTTCATTTTGTGATAAGTCAACATTAGCAGAAGTTACGTTGTCTTTCTCTTCACAAAGTAACCATCAACACCTACCAACCCACTACAACAATCCTCTCCTTTTCAAATGAAATTTAAATGTTGAATTTCATAGGAAACAATGGCTGGCATTTTAGAGTCGTCTGTTAATGATGATAATTACTTCCTTAGACCTCATTAAAGGGACCTGATTGGCTGACGATTCTGTGCAACACCATACATCATCTAACAGAGCATACAGTCTCAAGAGACTGATGTTAGCCACGCCTACTGCTAGCACTGATTCTGTATACAAGATTAAGCCACCCTTGACAACACAGCTGATTGCTGGTCACGTGACCATTTGCGTACGCTGAGTCGTCGTGCAAATAATCTATCATACAGTCGACAAAAATGCACCCAAAGACTGTTTCAGGGTTTGTGCAAGCTACATCATTTATTATTGCATGATGGGGATGCATTTTGTTCACAATCCCAAACTTGCCAAATGACTAATAACCCCGTACAAAAGTCTGGAGGCATTGCAGAATACCAACCACCTCAACCCTCCCCTCCGCCATCATTCAAATCACACACAGTGAAGGCTTCGAGCATTGCACCCCATTGAGAACGATGCAGTGATGGCCCACCTGGTTGCGGAGTAATTCTGCAATGATCTGAAAAGTCCTATTAACTTCCGGTTTGAAACTTACCATTCAGTTTTATCCGCCAGCTATTAAATTAGCCCTGTATAAATCATCCTGCAGTAGTCCTTTAACTGAGCATACAACTAGTAACTTAACCGTATACTGGTATCATTATAATGACATTTGTCAGGAACCATTCTAATCTCTAATCGCCAAAGCGCAAACAAGTGTACGTATCACAATTTGTGTCCTACTCCTCGCTAGAATAGTAGTAAGTAGAAGCCATGCGCTGACAAAGGTGCAAATCATGCATATGACGATTTCTCTGGTTGGATATGAAAGACCAACTAGGGAATACTCTAAGCCCTGGCCCATAATGCTTTAGCACAGACTGCTCCCTGTTATGGGAATGAATTGCATAATGTAATACCCTGTGTTTAGTGTTATGGATTAGGGGTAAGGTTAGGGTCATTCCACTTCCAGATGTACTCTCACATCTTATTGTCACCAAAACCTAACTGTTCCCACTAGGGCCTAGGCTAACCCTAACCCAATCTCTAATCGTATCCAGAAAACTAATTCTCATACAATAAACATCCCATTCCAGGTAAACATCCTGACATGGGTATACATCTACCTGTTATGTCTCCCTATCCTAGTCCCTACGATCAGCCAAGGTTTAAGGTCAAGATGTTACTAGCCTGCTGTACTACTTTAGGCTTAGCATGTTACTGTTAGTTGTTATACCCTAGGCCTTACTCGTTAGGCTACATATATAAACTTAGCGCAGCTTAGTACCACGTACATGTACCATGTAGGCCACCGTATCATTTCACAGTTATCACTATCCACTCCGACAGAAAATGACAACAGTACTCCAACTGCAGTGTAAGACTCGCACAGCACAGTAGAGTGGAATCACTTTTCTAAAGCCAATTAATATTGTCTGAATATGAAGCAGGAGAAATTTTTCATCAGCGAGAGAACGTGAAAACCGGATAGCATGAAAATTTAAACGCACCCTGTATCACGAAGTTACGAACAACCACAAACTCAGTGCATGCATCACATATATCATATTCATACTGCGTGCACACATTTATGGCTCGCTCCATGCATGCATGGCACTCGTGCATGCATGAAAAGTTTCGCGCCACCAACGGGTTGCTCAAACGTCACTTCCGATGTAAACAAACTAGGCGTAGCAAAATGGGGGAAATCCCGAATGATGTAGGGGATTCCCCCATTCTGCTACGCGAAGGATGAATTCTGGCCGTAACAGCTCCTCGTGAGTATGATCGACGTGTAATAATTAGCTAGGCAAGGTCTAAGGCATAGCAATTATACACATTCTTTTCATCAGTGGCTCCTCTTGAAGATTGTCATGGATGAATATCTAACGTAACGCAGATTGGTCCCGATTTTTTTTCGAACGTGATTGTGGTGCGGGGCTGGGTACTCAGGCCTGCAGCCGCACGGCTAATTCTGCGCAGTTTAGCTCACCATTCTCGAAAAAATCAACCTTGAAGATTCTATAAAACAATCATAAGGAAACTTTTAGGGGATCTCCCCCAATGCTATTAGACTAATTATCCAAATAATCCAGTGAATTTGGGGCCATATTTTGTTTGTTTTTATTCAGTTGCTCAAAGACACTAAATAACAACTACGCAGCCAGCTGATCGAAAACTGGGATACCGTGACAGAAATCGTGCAGATTTTGATACAAGCATGACAGCCTTCAACTGTCATTTTCAGCTCAAACCAGCTGTGCTATCTATCTATCATCTATCTATCTATCATCTATCTATCTATCTATCTATATATCTATCTATCTATCTATCTATCTATCTATCCATCCATCTGTCCATCAATCAGGGTCAGTGAGCACTGTCAGGCAGAACAGCCAGTGCTATCCATGATCACATAAGCAGTGTGCAGACTGAAATAACTCCAACTTAGAAAATTCTCATATCCTAACCATTGGTAACACAGATTCATCATTGAATCAAAATCAAGCTCTTATATAAAGAAGGTCAAACCAAGTGTGGACCACCCACCACCCCGCCAGAGTCTACCAACATGGATCTCCCTTTCTACTTAGTGTATTTTGATGTATTTTGATGTTGCATTTGATAATAATAATGTGTAATATTTATATAGCGCAATATCACAAGGAGTGCCAATGCGCTTCACAGAAAGAAGAAAACGAAGAGGCATAAAGCAACAATAGAAACACCAAACCAGAGTGAAAAAAAAACGAGAGGAAGCCACAAGGCTACAAGTGTGAAAAGGCCCTAAAGAAGAGAAGCGTTACAAGCCTTGATTTGAAAACATTCACATTATCATCCGCTGACCTTACAGAAATAGGAAGGCATGAATAAACGAGCAGCAGCATGAGAAAAGATATTTCACCATAGCTGCAAGAATAACAGGAGGTACACGTAGTGAGAAGCTGGGTAGAGGAACGAAGAGAACGGCCAGGGACATACTTGGTCAATTTGTCGCTGATATACTCAGGACAGTCATTGACCTTGTCGGAATATGCTTTATAAGCAAAGAGCAACAATTTGAATTCGATTCTCTCTTTAATAGGGAGCCAGTGCAAGTCTTGAAGAGTCGGGTGATATTGTCGAATTTCCTTGCACGAGTGATGACGCGCGCCACATAATTGTGTACAGTTTGCAAGCGTTTAATTTGACTATCGGGAACACCGAACAGAAGGCTATTACAATAACCCAACCGAGATGAGATGGACGCATGGACAAGATATTCCGTAGCAGACTTCGTAAGGAATTTCCTAGAACGACCAATGTTCCTCAAATGATAGTTTGCAGATTGACAAATAGAAGAAATGTGCTTATTCATATTAAGTTGAGAATCGGAGTAAACATGCACCCAAGTCCTTAACAGAAACAGAGGGAGTGATGACAGAATCACCAATTTAGATTTTCGAAATATGATCAGGAACAGGCATAGACCTGGAGGAAAACAAAGTCGCTGTCGTTTTCGCGTCATTAAGCTTAAGTTTGTTTGAACGCATGAAGATCCTGATATCTTCAATGCACAACTCAGGTTTACCTGTAGCTCTCAGGGCGTCCTTGGATATCATGGATTGAAACTATCATAGAGCTGTGTGTCATCAGTATATGTAGGCATATTACTTAAGTGGACGGCAGAATGTCTCCCAAAGCTGTAAATAAATTAAACAATTTCGGTCCCAAGACAGATCCCTGTGGAACACCATACCGAAGAGCGACGTTAGGTGCGGATGCGCCTTGAGAGTAACACACTGAGTCCTGTTACTCAAGTAACAGAACCAGTTCAAGGCAACATCGCAAACCCCGTAGGTTGCCAATCTGTGTTTTAATACGTTGTGATCTATGGTATCGAATGCTGCTGAGAGATCATGCAGCACCAGCATATGACGGAATGACGATTTTGATGTAATTGGAGACTCAAGAGAATAATCGCAATTTTGTACTTCATTACCTGAAGAGGGAGATGGGAATCTCCGAAAACGTTCGTAATTGAACGTGGTCTCTTTAAAACTTGTTTGTTCTTATTTGCTCTTTTATTTGGTTCTGACTAACTGCAGTAGTTTCCGCCTTCCCGGGAACGCCTACAGGGGTGTAAAAGGGGACATAACATGATGGTGCACAGCGGAGTACTAGCCAGAATATCGGGGAGGTGTGAATCGACACGATTGCAGGGTAAAGTTATGGGAGCTAGTAAATATTAGAAGATCAGCGGAGCGCCACCATCTGTTGACGAGTAGCGCATGCGAACATTTGGAAAAAAGGTGCCTCTCAAGATCACTAGAGTAGGCCTTCTCCGGCTCTACGAAGGGCCTTGTTCATTGTTTTCTTCATCTGTTTGGTTTGTTCATCTGTTCCCTGATTTTTTTTAAGGACAACATGCAGGATGATTTATACAGGGGCTAATTTAATAGCTGGATAAAACTGAATGCGTAAGTCCAAACCTGAAGTTCATGGGACTTTCCGTTACGGAATTATAGTCATTGAAGTTTGTGTATTGTGAAGCATGTGTATTGCGGCAAGATCGAAAAATGCATCCCATCATGCAATAATAATGATGTCATACTTGCACAACCCTGCAAACGTTCTGTTTTCTATTGAAATTCGAACATTAATTTCACTTCGCAAAGAATTTAGTCTATGGGAGAGGATTGATGTGTGGGGGTTGGTAGGTGTTGATGGTTACTTTGGTGAGAGAAAGACAACAGAACTTCTGCTAAATGTTACTTATTCAATAAAATGAAACAATGAAATACATAACATAATTTCCAGTGTTTTCCATGTGTGATGTCGTGCGTTATTGCGTAATTGGGATTCTCCCTGATTCCTCTGCTTAATGGCCCAAATTTTGAGGCCAATAACTCCACATAGAACATCATATTGAAATGGGGTTTGGACCCATAGATAACCGTTTTCCAGGTTCTCTACAAATCTAACATCTGTTGTAATCCAAGCCTGCAATTGTCCTTTGAGTAAAGAATTCTGCCGGCAAACGTTGGCTTCAAACCCCATTTTCTTACAAATCAAGTAAATTACAAAGCTTTCATAAACCATTTAAATCCAACCATTCAAATGGTTGTGAACTCATAAGAATTTTATATGTTTACTGATCGGGCTGGAATGCGGCTAAAGTCTCCCTCGCTTTGTCAGTGAAACTGTGTGGGTTATAAGCGGGCGAATTGTGATAACTTTTACAAGGGCATTTACATGCTCTGACGCTTTGCGCCTCCAGCCCCCCTATTCGGGTCCAGGGGCTTAACCCGGGAAGCTAAGCATTATAGAGGACACAAATCGAATATTTTTAATTGCCAGAAGCCCATTTCTTTGAAACTAATTTCAAAAGCCTTGGTGCTATATGAGTTAATGAACTGGGGTACGAAAATTGCATGGACACTTATTCAACCAGAGAATCCAGGAACTTACAGAAAAGAAGGCGCTTGTGGACCTTCTCTCATGGTGCTTCCAGCTTGGCCGGGGTCACACTAGGGCTATTGCTAGAGATATTGCACTGTCAGCCAGGAGTACAGGAGACTACCGAAGGTCCCAGTTGGGGTACAGGGGAAAAGCAATTTGGGTATGCCACGTGCCTGATACTCCTAAACAATTCTCTAAATCGTTAGAGCCATAGTTTTACAGGAAAGGAAGGAGCTGGATTCTTAGAGGTAAACGGCTCTCCAAATGTGCCATTAGCTCGGCCAATCGGTTGTCTAATGAGACGGGGTGCAGAGGTGGTGCACCCAGAACCCTCACTGAAATTATTAACAGAATGGCAAATTGCATCTGAATATTTTTTTTTTTTTTCAATGAAACTGTATATGCATAGCACAACCGGAATGACGTCAAAATGTTTTAAGATCAGGGTTCGATGTCATGATTAGTTGGACGTCTTTAGTCTATCGGCATGGACTTGAGTGAAGCAGAGGAAATTTGCCACAAGCAGTAACAATGGAACCGCACACTTGGTCATGATATGTCCCCATTTTATCTGATTTTTCTAATATGTTGAGCTCCGAAGACAGCGGTGAATGCAATAACAGCTATTGCATGGCGCTAAATGCAGAAACCTCGACTAAAGTGGCATAAGGAAAATCATTAATTCGGGTCAATTCTTTCTGGGTTTGTTATGGCTTATCTCAATTTTCTTGTAAACTGATAAATGAACTTGAGACCTCATGCGTATACGGGATATTTGGTGGTATTGAAGAATATGTTCCCGAAATTAATTGAGAATTTGTTGTGTATGATACAAGCGACAAAATAAATACTGCGCGCGGAATGCTGCCTAGCATTTTATCAGAATTCCGACTCATCAGCACAAGTTGTTGGGCCAAATCGATTAGGAAAATATGTGTCAGGAACTCAGGGTAATTCCAGAATGTTTAATTTTGTCAACAATCCTCCAAATATCGGAAGAGGGCATTTGATTATTATGTAGCCCCATGAAACAAAAATAACCTTAAAATCCCTGCAGTCCTCCTCTTTCATGGTAAAGTGTTCGTTGAAATTCTCAAGGAAAACTTGTTTTTTTTGACTCAGTCGAAACTTGTGTCGTCAAATATTAAACCTAATTCTATTTCTAATTAATTACTATCTATATCCCCCTGTATACCTTTAAAAAAAAGCTGTAATTGGATTTTTCAACTGATGTTGGAACTATCGTCAAATTTCCAAGTACCACTTAACAAGCACTGCGCCGAGCACAGTGGGCAATGCAAATCTTTGCAAAAAGATCAAATTCTGTTTCATGCTAACGATTGTCCGCATTTTGTTGGACTTTCAAGCAAGTAAGTTTTTTAGTTTCTTTAGAGTAATACCATTCTTAGTTTAGGGTGAATTATCCAGATCTGCCTTTCAAAAAACTCCAATCGGAAACCGAAATTGTTACCTAACCCCAGCACCATTTGAATCACTGAGTTTCAAACAGCCCCGGTGCGAACGCAATTTTTTGTAGAAATTAGATGTCATGTCTTATTCGTTCGTCAGGTTCCGAATGGTGGCAATTCAACTAGAAACTCTTGGAATAAATAAACTGTTTTGTCTTAGTTTGGAAATTCTTGAATATTAATTATGTCACTCTGGGCAAATAGCCTGATCTGCCGTTTCAAACATTCCGACTGGTCTCTGGAATTTACTTCTATCTTTATTTTTTTATTGACAAATATTTTTGACAGTTGACAAGTTTTTTGTTTTTTTTTTTTTTTTTTTGGGGGGGGGGGGGTGGGGGGGTTGGGGTTGATAAAACCCCCCCCCCCTTCCTCGCTAAAGACAAAAACCCTGGGTTCTAGTTTCCCTATGGGTAGGGAGTGGAGGTAGCGCAGGGTTTGTGGGTAGGAGAATGTTGAGGGGGGAAGTTTCCTACAATAAGGGGATTCGTGTTGGTCAGTAGGTATAATATCGTGAATTTAGGCTTCAGGCGTGATAATTCGAAGTGAATTCATAAGTTTACCTGTTGCTCGGCTGGAGGACGTCAGTCAAAGGGGTAAAGGATGGTTTGGGCGAGGAATTTGTAAGTTGTCGTGGTGGATGCCTAATAACCCAGGAGTGACTACTCCGTGCAGTTCAGTCCCGGTTACGAAAGCTGATTGTAGGCCTGACGTCCGACTTGTAAAAAAAAAAATCGCGGATTTGCGCGCCAATATTGATTGTTTGCAAATCAGGCAATAATCCATTGCGTGGGGAATGAGAACATTTCTCATTTTAATTTAGTATAACTGGGTAAGTTCGCTAACTGGAGTGACTGAAAACATCGCTCCCTTAATCGATCATATTATAAATGCATCCGACGAAAATCACATTTGTGAGGTAGGAGTTCCGAATATACGGCGGTGACCAATTTTCCAATATATTTAATTGAATAACAAACCACGGACTTCGAGCCAACTGTTCGAAACCCCATAATTCTATAACAATAGACCAATTGATAACTTACTATATACCAGTCTTTAGAGATTCTAATAGTGCAGCTGTGATATTGGACATTGACTCTTCCTGGGAACCAATCACAAATATTGTCATTAATCATTAACTCGACATGCACCTAACAAAACGGAAGCATAACCAGAAGCCAAAAGGCTTAGAGTTAGAGATTCCTCTGACTGATCCTGACCGCGACACAGGCCCCTGCGAACGATTTTATACTGAAGGTGGCTGAGTCTTTCTGACACAAGACCCCTCAACCCTACCCCCTACAGGAAACCTATAGTTTCGTCATTTCATTTTTAGATTTTTTTTTTCTTCTCTGCGTTTTTTTTTTTTAGTTATTTCATAGCTAAATCGTGATTACGATTAGACGTACAGTACACCCTGATGTACCGGTACCCGCGGCAAACGATCCCTAAGCTTTTTTTTTTTAAAAAATTAGTCAGCACGAGGCAAGGGCCGAACCCATGAGCAAAAGTACATAACAGTGAACAGGCAGGAGCGGGCGTAATAGCCAGGTTTCCAGTGTAAGGGAAAGTTAACTCAGAGTCCCCATTAGGGACCGCCGTCAGTGAGGGTATCAGGGAAGGGAGTTTCCTGCTTTTCATATTAAATTCACTTGTTAAATAATACTTTCACTGTCTTCAGTTGGTATTGATCGGGACGGCGATCTGTGTTGAATATTGCCGCGGCATAATGAGGTAGCACCATCTAGCGGAGCGCCACCATGGGTTGGCGCGTTGGCGAACAAAGGGAAGTTTCAGTTTTCCAGACACCACATATTGCCGGAAACGGCACTTCTTGTGTCATAAGGCAGTAAGCATGCAACAACCCTAAAATCGTCATGAATCCCGATTTTTTTTCATTTCAAAAACATTTCTTGAAGATTGATCACATGCTTATTCCCTACAATTCGGGCCAATCGCCCCGTCGGTTGTGGACGCGTAGGGTACACGATTTGTTTTGTTTACAAAACCATCCCCCCCCCCCCCCCAGTTGAAAGGGGGGAAACGAATTCCCGGACCCGTATGGCAGAAAGCAATGTCCCTAACTTGGCAATAAATTTCAGGAATTCATGCTTCTAGAAACGTTCTGATCTTGAGGGGATACTGGCCAACGTTCCCGGTGGAACCAAGCAGTCAGGAATAGGTTGTGCATGTCGTTAAAAATGAAAAAAAACAGAATCTACATGATTACTAGCCATTGGGTAAACACCCAAGTAGGCAGTGCTCTTAGGTCTATTGCCAGAAGGAAGGCATGTAGCGTATAGCCAAAAAATCTTGGCATCTCTAGCATGGGGTTAGACGACGCATAACAAAACACTTTTAGCATGAGGCTCATCTGCCATTTATTTCGCCAGCTTACTAGCGTGTGAAGCTCCTCTGGGAGGGTTATGTGATCACTATTGTTATGAATTCTCGGACAACACAGTGGGTTAGAACGAAATTGTGAGGTGGGGGGGGGGGCTGGATTTGGATGACGGATCTGGGGAAGAGGTTTAAGGGGAGGGGGTGTTTGTATTTGTTAGCCATCCCGTTTGGAGAATTTTTGCATTTAGATGACCTAGAGCAATTGGTTTGCATGATCGCACGCAACACTTTTGCTCCTTCCAGAAATATTTTTGCAATTTAACATGTCTAGATGCGATTTGCTGCGATGAAATCTTGTGATTTTTTCTGCCAAATGGACGGGCAGTGAGGTTTTTTCCCTTTTTTGGAGTTGGTCTAATCTACACCTTTCCGGGGACGCGGAAGTTCCCTATACACGCTGCTCGGGAAAATTTTTGCATTTTCAGTGACTCTAAGATGCAATTTGGTGCATTATATCACTCCAAACCCTTGCTTCCTTCCAGAAATATTTTTGCAATTTCACATGTTCTTATATGCGATTTGCTGCTATGCATCTTGTGATTTTTTCTTTTCTGCCAATTGAGGGCAGTGAGTTTTCCTTCTTTTGAGTTGGTCTAAATCTATCTCACCTTTCCTGGGAATGCCGAAGTTCCCCTATCCCGCTTCGGGAAATTTTTGCATTTCAAGTGCATGAGATCATTTGGGTGCAATAAGGGACTCCGAAACACACTTCTTTCCAGAAATAAATGTGCATTTCCGCATGCCTTTAGATGCCTATTGCTCTTCAATCTTGTGGATTTTTGCTAACCAATCAGGGCAGTAGGTTCCCTTCTTTGTGAGTTGATCTATTTCTCACCTTTCAGGGGAACACCAAGTCCCCCTCCTCCCACCTTTGTGAAAATGTTTGCCATTTTTTCTGATGGCCTCAGGGCTCAGGTGCAATTTGGTGCAATTAGCACTCCAAAACACTCCCACTGTCGTTCGAGAAATGAGTGTGCATTTTCACATGTCTTAGATGGGAAGTTTGCTGCTCTGAATCTTGTAGTTTTTTTTTTCTGCCAATCGAGGGTGGAAGGGAACTCCTTCTTTGGGAATTGGTCTAAACCTCACCTTTAAGGGGACCCGCGAATCCCCCTTTTCTTTGTTTCTCCACTTTAAGATTTTTTACATATTCAAGTGGCCTTAGAGGCAATTTGTGCAGTAATGTCACTCCAAAACACTAACTTCGTTCCAGAAATACTTTTGGCATTTTCACATGTCCGTAGACTCAGCGATTGCCAATTTGCTACTACTCTGGATCTGTGATCTTTTTCTGCAAAACTGAACTTATCACCTGGCGCAGTAAAGTTCCATTTTTCGGGAGTTTGTCTAAATCTGATATGTTGGGACTGCCAAATCCCACCTTTCCCCACTTTGAAAAATTTTAGCATTTTCCGGTGGCCTTAGATGCGATTTGCTGCTCTGAACTTATATTTTTTTCTCTGCCAATATGTGCTGATCACTAATGCAGTAAGTGCCTTTCTTTGGAAGCTGTCGAAATCACACTTTTCCCTCAGTTAGTGCATCTGGATGACCCAGGTATAATATATATTTCCTTTAACCCACGTTCCCGTTTCTTTCGACGCAAATCTTTAAAAAAAGATTGTCTAATATCATAAGGCGCTCGAATTTCATTGCAGTTTACGGGTGACGGAATACATAAAATACGCTTCGCACACGCCAAACCTTTGTCTTCAGTGATATTTTATTTAAAAACACGATTGTGCCTCATCTTTGCCGGAATTTAGAAGTTTGATCGATTTCTGCCTAAACTCTCTCTCTCTCTCATCTCTCGTGTTTTTCATATCTATTTCGCTGTCTCATTTTGGAACCCATGCGTGGTAAACTGCTTTGCTCCAAAATAGAGAGCCTGGGAAGGGGCGGCGCTTCCTCTTCCTATGTCCACGCCTTCAGCAGATTATCCAGGACACATCTGTAAATATGCAGTCCCGTTTCAACTTAGTCTAAGAGAAAAATA
Source organism: Sclerodactyla briareus (assembly GCA_026419785.1). Classification (NCBI taxonomy): domain Eukaryota; kingdom Metazoa; phylum Echinodermata; class Holothuroidea; order Dendrochirotida; family Sclerodactylidae; genus Sclerodactyla; species Sclerodactyla briareus. The sequence goes on along the minus strand of JAODTK010003333.1, from coordinate 119,925 downwards.
GCATCGAAATAATCATACCTTACAATACATGCACACGATACTCTGTCACCATTGCGCGCGAAGCGCGCGAAATTTTTGCCCATTTTGTGATATTGATTCGAAAATTTGACTATCAGCAGAAAATTCAAGCAATCTTACTGAAATGAGGAAAGTGGGAAAAAAGCATGAATGACAAATTCTATTTTGAAAATCAAAAAGGGGTTTTCGGACCTGTCGAGTGGGGGGGGGGGGGGGGCTGAAATGCCCTTCCTGCCCTCCACATTTTTCACTGGGGTGCGCCCCCGGCCCCCCCCCCCCCCCGGTTTTCGTCCGCCCTTGGTACAGACACACAGTCATCGGCAAATATCTAACTTCTTGAAGGAACTAATTCATGTTTATTCCTTACAATTCGAGCCATCCGTCCCGCCACATCGTGGACGCGTAGGGTACATGGTAAATTTCGTTTTATAGACCCTCAGATTGCAGGGGACGGCAATTCCCGCACTGTATGGCAGTTAGCAACGTCTCAAAATGGGCAAATAATTTCAAGAACGTTTCTTGAAGGAACTAATGTTTATCCTTACAATTTGGGGCTAGCATCATCAGTGGTCTCGTATAGGTACAAAGGAATTTGAGGCCTCATGAATCCCCCAGATTGCCGGAAACGGTGCTACCCATGTTTTATGGCAGTGAGCCAACTCCCCAAATTGAACAATAAAATTTCTGAAATGTATATCTCAAGAACACTCTTGAAGGAACGATCTACTTTTTATTCATTTCATTCGCGCCACCATCAGTTTTCGCGTACCGTTGCAAGAAATAGCCTTACAGAGTCCCCCCCCCCCCCCATCAGATTGCAGGGATGCGGGCACTTCTCGCGACTTATGGCAGTACGCAATCACTGAAATTGAACAGTAAATTGCGAAAACTGATCGATGTTAATATCCTGACATTTCTGCACCATGGTGTCCATTCCTACCATGCCATGTCTTTAGAGATATCATCGAGACCTTCCAATGTGGGTTGGGGGTGCGGCAGATTGAACATTTGCTTGAACATCACTGTCATGGCATGTGTGCATTTTTCGGGCATTTGCTTGAAAGGAGTTGAGCCAGTCAGCAGACATTTGGTCAATTTTTCGATATATCCCTCAAATTTTCTTCCAAATTTCACAATTCCTCAGAATTGTTTCGCCCCGCCTCCGAGCCTGTACAGTTCCATACTCAATCACGTAAACCCCAAAAAATTTGTCAACACAAAATTTTAAACAATCTAATAAGAAATATAGTCGACAGCCAGCTGATCGAAAACCGGGATACCAATTTCTGGCAAATCTTGATCATGAACATAGCCTTTAAGCCCTCAGAAAAATCGGGGTGCTGCGCACCCCCCCCCCCCACCCCTTCGCAAGGGGGCCGCGCGATCAAGCTAAGCCTTTGTCGACTTGACATGCTTACAAGATTTTCATATTTATAAATGACCCCCAAAAAAAAGAGTTTAATTTGCTCATTATGAGGAACCAACGTACCTGGTATGAGTGGATCCATTCAGGTGGGGTGGTGTTACACTGTGTTTACAACTCCAAACTGTGCCCGATCTACAACACCAAAAAATATGGTTTTTCGTATTCCCCATAAAACCAATACAATATGGTTCTTGTATTACGAAGCTACACACCAATATCAACCCGATCACATTCAAAAGTCTAAATTGGCCAAAATATCGGGACTTTTCACAAATTTCCGAATTGCTGACCAATTCACCCCTATACCAAACAATGGGTTCCTGACGACTAATGAGGAAGCTACAACCACCAATATCAACTTGATCAGACAATCCTTCTGGACTTATCGTGTTTACAATTTTCACAGACTTTGACCTCTGGTGACCTCAGATAACTGTTGACCTGACCCCAAAACAATAGGTTCATGTCTCACCATTGAACACACATCCATTATGAGCTTCATCCCTCTTGGTGGGGTAGTTGTGGGTCCAGTTTTCGTGTTCACAAGTCAAAATTGCCCAGAATATTGACTTTTTCAGTTTTTCTATTTTGACTCAAATTCACCCCCGACCTGAACCAAATTCATTTGACCTCTGTTGACTGCAAAATTAACCTTCGCCCAGACCCCAAACAAGAGGGTTACTGTACTCATTCATGGGGACCCACATAACCAGTATGAGCTTTATCCATCCATTTGTGGTCGATAATTATCGTTTCACAATCAAAAATTGCCAAAATATCCCTTTTTTAAATTTCCTAGAAACAATACCAACAAGTGTCTCGCCTGGATTCGCGATCGGTGGTTTCTACTATTCACTACACAAACACCAACTAGTCATTGCAGACCATTTCATTTCACGAACATTACAACATTTTCACATAAAAATTCCTACATTTCCTAATAACTGAATGATAAGTTGACTCTTTATATTAAAAGTCCCTCTTCATGGCCCCCCCCCCCCCCCCGCCACTTCTTCTCTTCCATAAATACCCCAATTTGAATGAAGTTTTTATCGCTCAGTCAACTCACTTCTTTGACGCAAAAATCCAACTTGGAATGTTTTCTAAATCCCCTTAGGCACCTTAGTCTTATATATTCAATACTCGATGACTCATCTTGGCGATCCAGCAACCATTCGCACTTTTAGCTACTCACCCCCTACAGATCCATTGGTCTCACCCCGACATCGGTCTTGTTTAGAACTGTAGAAAGCTTTCCTACGGTAGTTTGAGAAGACACAAGAGGCGAGTAAAACTAACACAAAAAATTCTCCGTTAATTCGCTTCTTATCTAGCAACTTATCAAACTAGTAATTCGTCCTCCATACCCGCTGTACCACGCTATCCATGTAACAGGGAAACCATAACGGCCGAACTCCACGAGGCCCGGGTATATGTACTGCAGGGCGTTCTACAGTTACCATTGACAACGCGGAGAAATTACGTGATTGGTCGCTTCACAAATATGAAGCAAGGTTCACAATGTATTAGACCTTGTGCTGAAGGTTACACCACTGATACAAGATGTAGAACAACTAGAGGGTGTAAATCCGCGGCGTATGCCAGGGCGGTTAAAATACACAATCGTCTAAACATTATGCTGAGTGTGATGAAGGGTTACCTCACTGATACTATTAACACCAACTAAGGGTGTAATCGCGTATGCCACGGCGATTAAAAGACACAATCGTCTAAACATTAGACTGATTGTGATGAGGGTTACAACACCACGATACATATGTAAAACCACTAGAAGGTGTAATACGCGTATGCCCGGGGCGATTAAGAGACACATGCGTCGTAAACATTAGACACGACCTGTGCTTCTTTGCCTTTAAAATCAAAATTTCGTTCATTATTCATTGCCTTTTTTTTCTTCTTTCCAAGCAAGGCCATGACCCTGCCATCCAGCCCCCTGCCAGGCCAGCATAACCATAACCCCCACCCTACCCCCCCCCACCCCCCCCCCCCCCCCACCCCAACCCTCCCCTCCTCCACCACACACACCAACAACCTATCCCCATTCAGTCATCACATCAGCAAAGGGATTTTCTCCAAAAAAAACAATACTCTTTAGGAAACCTGCAAATTTGTCTTCTATTAATTGCCTATTTTGACATGAAGTGACATATCATAGCAACACAATGCAGCTACCAGTTCCAGGTCAGCCTTCAATAAACAAACATAGGTGATGACAGATTAATAGGCTATCTCTTGGTGGTAGCACGTCGCTACAGAAAATTACTTTTGGTTGTCAGTGAGAAGAGAAGAATGTGGCTTTCATGACTTATGGCATTGTATGCACAATAATTTGGAATGGTGCAATTCCAGGCACATACCGGGGGGTGTGGGTAGGTGCCAGCACAACGCGTCCACAAGTAGACGAGAGGAAAGGAAAATGATTACTTACACAGTATTTTTGATTCCTTGACGAAGTGGAGGAATCTATGGCATCATGACCAGTGTTTGTGTGTAGGTAATGTGTGGTGTGTGTGTGGTGTGTGAGATGTGTGTATGTTGTGTGACCCTGGCTTGTGAACACATACGTGACCCCACCTGGATGGTTAGCGCATACTTGGTATAATGGTGGTTTCCCACATATGATACATGAACCCTATGTTGTTGGGGTCAGGTCAGAGAGTCCATCTGAAAAGTCACCATAGGTCAAAGTTCGGAAACCGCTTGTGAAACACGATAAGTCCAGATATGTTGGTCTGATCGGGTCAAATTTGGTGTTTAAGCTTTCTTACAGGGGTACAGATCAGGAAACCGTAGTTTTTTGGTATAGGTCGGGGGTGATTTTGGGGCAAAATAGAAAATGTTTGAAAAGTCAATAATTCGTCACGGGCTGTTTCTCGGTTCGGCCAATTTTGGCTTTTGGTGAACACATTAATCTACCCAACCTGGATTTATTAAGCTCAACTTTGGTATGTGTGTTCCCTATGAATGAGTTATCTAACCCTACTTGTTTTGTTGGGGCATGTCCTAGGTCATCGAGGTCACAATAGTTCAAGTCTGAAAACCATTGTACACGATAGTCAAGAATGGTTGGTCTGAATCGGGTTCAAACTCGTCACTGTAGCGTTCTTATGGGGAGTCGGAACCTAGTGTTTTTTTGGAATAGCTCCGGGTGAATTTTTGGGTCAAAAATAGAAAATTTGTGAAAAGTCAATAATTTGGCCCGTGTATATTTTTAGACTTGTACGAAACACGTTAATTCGACCCCACTGGATGGATGAAAGGCTCATACTTGGTATGTGTGGTTCCCCATGAAGATGTACAGAACCCTACATTGTGTTTGGCGGTCAGGTCCGAGGTCATCGAGGTTACCAGAGTTCAGTCTTAAAACCTTGTTAACTGAATAAGTCCAGAATGGTTGGTCTGATGGGTACAAATATGGTGTGTAGCTTTCTTATGGGGAGTACAGGATCCCTATTGTTTTAGTTATAGGTCGGTGGTGAAACTTGGGTCAAAATAAAAATTGTGAAAAGTCAATAATTTGGCCAATTTTGTGGCTGTAACACGATAACTCGACCCACCTGGATGGATGAAGCCTCATACTTGTGTGTTTGTTCCCCATGATGAGACTGAACCCTATGTTTTGGGGTCAGGTCCAGTGGCATCTGACGGTCACCATAGACCCATCAAATCATCAGAAACCACCATGTGATACACGGTAAGTCCAGCATGGTTTGGTCTGATCAAGGTTCAAATTTGGTGTGTAGCTTTCTTGTGGGGAGTACAGGACCCTATTTTTTGGTATACCGGTCCGGGGTACTTTTGGTAGAAATATAAAATTTGTGAAAAGTCAATAATTTGGCCAATTTGTGCTTGTGAACACGATAACTCACCCCACCTTAGGATTGGGATGAACTTTCATACTTGGTGTGTTTTCCCATGTGATACATGAACCCTCATTGTTCTGGGGGTCCGGTCCTAGGTCATCTGAGGTCATACAACTGGTACAATCTCCCTTTGTCCCTTTGTGTCCGGCTATAGGTTGTAGGAAGAGTCAAGGGGTCACATCACTAAGCCTTTTGCTTTCTGGTTGTAGTCTATCAACCTAATCAAACTGATTGGGAAAGAGAGGGTTTGCTTGTCAGAATAAATTCTGCAATTATGCACATACAAATACCCTACTGCGCCCAGCTGTACCTTTGAAATGATCAGGACTCCAAGGTGATCACCTCTCCATCGTTTTCTGGAATCCAACCAACTTCTTTCAAAAATTGCATAAATTATGCAAATTATATAGACACACTACATGACCTCCAGTTACCCCGACTTCACTTTGAATTTCTCGGGAACCATGTAGACCACATCCACCACGTTTCCGTGACAATCCGTAAATCCAACTGAAAAATTCCCATAAATTATTGCAATTAGACCCCTTAATTTCTATTTTAGCTGAAAATCTAATCAGTTCATTTACCTGTCATCCAGTCCTACATGCCAAACTCTACATACTGTAGCACATACAGATCTTGCGTACCTCGCTAACGAGCTTAAACAATCAATTACCTCAATACGAGCTAATTACCCAACGTAATGACTTGCTGCCTCCAAATCCAGATTGTTACACCCAACCCTGTGCTACACACAAAAATTTCGTCATAATCGGCCTCACGGGTTTGTGAGAAATCCTGCTAACAAGAGTGGACATACACACAGCCAGCACATACACGCACACCCACATACACATTCCGAGTGACCACTAAGTCTCTTCCGAATTTCATTCAGGCGAGACAAAACCAATAAATGAGATGGAAAACAAAATATCGTTCCAACAGTGTTACCAGGGCTTCATCAGTTCAGAGATACCTCCTGACAGGCAAGCGTGAAACCCAAAGGGCAAAAACATACACACAACGCGTGATCGCAAATTATCTCTCTAAACTGTTCAGGCGAGACAAAATTACGATAACGAGATAACAGTGGAAGTTTGGCATCCCTGTATTCTGTCTTAAACTTGAACTGCTACAGCTTGTGATTTGGCTTAGATCAGTTTTCCCATATCAGTGGGTACTATTTGAACCTCCAAGCACATGCCAGTGTCACACTCACACAAGTTCACAACCAATGTAAAGTACCAGAGTATGCGCTGGTCCCCGACGAACCAGTATGACTGCATGTGGCCGACAGCCCTCCTGCAGAATCACCTATAAGATGGTCTCTGTGTTCATTCTTGGGCTTGCTTTTTATTCATTCTGATTAGAGCGCACTGCAGGAATGCAGACACTCTGGCCTATTTATCAAACATATCTCAAAAACCAACCCCCAAGCTATCATCGTATTGCGAATACAGGAGTCTGATTGGCTAATCCCAATCACGTAGCTATCCGTTATTTTTTGCAATAACATTCCAGTGTTTTTGCAATAACATGCAGCTGGTCAGGTAACACAACATCGAATACTTGCGCGATTTGCCTTTTCTGCGTCTTAATAAACGCAGTACTTTTGAACACGAATGTAGGGTGCGTGAGCCTTGGGACGTTCATGTTTAAACGCGCAGATCCGGCTTCAGTATAACAACAGACACACATTCATAGGCGCGTACTACTGCCTCAACGGAGTACGAACGGTCGAAATGACGCTTCCTCGTTGCCTTGGTGAATGCCATGTTCACACACGCAGAACCCTCCGGTTCGGCAACGCATGGTTTGTATTGCCGTCTCCATGGAAGTACAGGCACAGCAACGCACTGCTCCATCTTTTTTGTATGGTACTTCAATGCAATTTACTTCGAATCGAACTAACGCAATATTTGCCCTAGCTGCTTATTTAACTGTTTAGAGATCACATTATAAATCTAGAGATATATATATCTCTAATCATTTGGGTAATTCTGGATTCGCGGGTTGTAGAATAGGAATAATCTACAGCAGGTCGACTTTACTGTGGTTCATCAACAGTCTCGACTGTTATTTACTTAAATTCAGAGTCTCGACGGTTTATTCCCAGTACAAGTCTCCCAGTTGCAGTTTATTCCTTATTTATTGGCCGAACTAAGTACTTGTATCGAATATACGCCAACACCCAACGCACAATGTGCCAACAAAATATCACATCAACAGAACTCTCGAAAGGGGCTTACTTCAGACCGAGACCATCTGCGTTGAAAGCTAGTCACTCAACATTTTCAGGTTTGTCTTGGCAGTATGCACTCATTGCAGCGCAGTGCCATCCACGGTTTTGCACCTCAGCCCTACCCACCTATTTGTACCAACAGCCCTAATTTCGAACTCAGACCTGCTGGGTTACATGCATCAGTTGGTCAGCACACTGAGCTCAGTAGGCGCGGGCTGGACGACAGCTGTTATAATCTTGTTACAATCCAAACCCCTTTTTTGATTCCTTGCTGAAGCAAAAGTAATCTATGCAGTCATGTCCATGCGTATGTGTGCGCATGTGTGTCGTGTTGTGTGTCACGCTCTTGTCAGCACGACATCTAATATCTAACAAATGCAAACAGGTATAATGGGGTTGCTCATGTGGAGATGATGAACCCTATTGTTTTAAGTGCCAGTTCAAGGTCATACAGTCACAACAGGGCAAAGTTTCAAAACCTTGTCAGCATGACATCTAATGGAAGGAAGTATCTATTAAGTCCATATTAGGTATGTGGTTGGCCATCTGATGAGGATGAGCCCTATTGTTTTGGTGTCAGGCAAGGCAAATCCTTCGTTATCTTTGCAACGAAACATTCAGAAAATTTTGTAATGGAAAGTTTTGTTCGTCAAGGTGAACTACTCTGGTGACCTACTTTGACCTCATTAGACGCTTTGACCTCATTTTTGACCCCTTGATGACCTTGTGACTTCAGGTCAACTTTTTTTGTGACTACCGGACTCGTCTTGTTGCAACAAACCAATAAATCAATTACACTGACATACTGAAACACTTCTATCACAACATGTCCAGTTATGCCCTCTGTAGAAGGGTGAAACAGCTTTAAAACACGGATAATTTCATGTTCTACCATTGACTTCTTGGCACTGAAACATCACAGAGGGATAGTGTAAAGGGAAGTTCTGTTCCTTGTGTGGCTACTAAAGGACACAATGTTTCATGTACCCACTCATATATGGCCTTGGTAGTGACAGAGCACAATCATTACCTTTGGTCCATATTGTTTTGATACTGGAGTGAACCAAGCTTTCGGTTAATACATATAATACCAACAGTGTAGTGTGACTTGCTCATACCGTATAAAGCAGATACCCTCTATCGGTAAAGTAGGATTATAGGCACACCCAGTCTTATTTGAATTTGCATGTAGTTACTGACCAGTAGGAATGTGTTACGAAACTTAATAACAGCACAATCTTGACGTGTTGGTGTGTGGAGAGTTAATTATTCTGCTACGTACTTGCTGCTAACTCATAGTCAAATTTTTAGGTGTCTTCAAGTCTTCTTCTGGAACAGAATTTGGGTAATTGGCAAATAATCACTATGCATAGTTGCTATGCACATGTTGAACAACATTTCAGGTTCACTCCCTGAGGTTTATTCTGCCATCTGATAGTTGTTTAGGCATGGATGATGCCCTAACACATTTACATTTACACTACTGTATAGTGCGTCTCGACTGATGGTGACTTCAAAATGGCCTTCTTGGCTTCTTCCACCCTTATCGCCTGTGTTGGGATCCATCACAACACGCCCCCCCTGGGAACTGTGAGTTAGAATCCTCGACCTGACCAACCACCTTCTGAATGTCAGTTCCCTAGAGCTCCACATTTGAACATATCAATTCTTCCTTCCATATCATCTGTGACCTCCACAGAGACCTACTTCAAACCCAACCCTAAGTTCATCAGTTAAAGGCCTCATAGATCTTGCAGAGGGGACCTGTTAACCCAACCAGACACATGACCGACCACCCTAAAGCTAGATCACATTCTTGTTCACGCCACATTTATCATCCGTGACTTAAAGATGCCTACTAATCAAACCCATACCTCCTGAGTTGAAGGCATCATGTCTTTGGAGAGCTGCCTAACCCAACCCCACCAGACACTTGAACCAGCCCTATAACTCACAGCCTGCACATCAGCCCACCTCCTCCTTCCATATACCATCTGTGCCCCCTCAACGAATGCATATCTCCGATTGAAGCACAGTCTTCAGAGGAGATGCTAGCCCAACCAGACACCTGAACGCGTCGTAAAACTCTCAGTCTTGTACATCAGCTACATTCTTCCTTCACCATCAGTGACCTCAACACAAGCATACGTCAGATTCGAAGGCAACAGTCTTTCAGAATCGCTGCTAACCCTCACCAGACACTGTTCGCAGCCCTAAAACTCTCAGTTCTTGTACTCGCTACATTCTTCTGCCATACCATCAGTTGACCTCAACGAGGGGCCTACTTCGAACCCAGACCTCCTGAGTAAAGGTCGTCAGTCTTTCAAGAGCTGGACTGTCCCTCAGACTCCTTCTACCCCCCAACACCCTTTGAACAGACGTCTTCATTCACTCTCTTGTATTTACTCTGCTCGCGGCTATGATGGATTCATTTGCGCAGCTCGTGTCTGCACCAGCTTACAACCTCAACCATATCCTCCCATTCATGCCAACTGTGACCTCAATGGGACCTTTTGCTTTTTTCTTCCCGAGAATTTTTAGCAGCGACACTCCGTTGATAAAAATTCCTGAAGGGATGCACAAAGATTAGATTAGTTAGTTTTCAGAGTGAGCAATGTACAACAAGACATTGGCACCTACAGTATGGGGTACTGTACCCAATGTGAGTGGCTTCATGAAAAAAATACCAGACAGTCTGCACAAACTAAAAGTGGTTCTGAATCTGTGACGACGACTACTACCCCTTAAATCGACCCCGCATCCCACCTGATAAGCATATGTCGAGCATCTGGCAATTTCCGAATCAACGATACCGGTCCTGACAACCCCATCGCTCTGCTCTTTTTGCCAGACAAAGTGTCTGTGCTTGTCGAGCATTTTGGCTAACAAACTCTCAAATTTTCATCTTCAACTCCACTCAAATTGAGCTAGACCACCTCTTCAATTTGGGGGTGCGGGGTCGATAAGGGGTAAGTAAGAGGCATGAAATAGATATCTCTTTTCCATCTCCTATGGTTAGTAAGTCAGATATGGTTTCATAGCCAACTTTTTAAAACACAGAGGGCATGTACGATTGACTTGACTTTTTGTCCTGTCTATCCATTACATCACTGTAGGGAAGCCACACCCCCAGTCTGAGTTTCGTTGCTCTGATGTGACAGTTAGCAAACCTTCTACTGGTGCGCTCGCGCGGTGTGGTCCTCTCATGCATGGCATAACGAGGGTTTCCGTGGGATTCTCTGTTATTTGTGAAACTTGTTTTCTGAAAGCTATATATTACAAACTGAAGAGGGAAGATGGAATTCAAATGAAACCACAGAAATGAGAGGATATTTTATTTTTTACCATCTTCCTTATGAGGCGCAAAATTGTAACATCTGCTTATCACATCTTATGAGTGGCCATTTGGCAATATCCTACTGTGAGATCAGAAGTTTGTTCAAAAAGACATCATGTACCTCAATAGGGCAACACAGTATAACCCCAAATGTTAGAGTATGGGCTTTTGCTGTTCTCTCTTGTCACCTAGTGCTAGTTCAAAATAAATCTTTACAGAGATGCTGGGCTTTAACCTTGACTTTTAACTAGGCACAACCTCAGATTTCGCTAAAACACAAGGCACTGGGATGTTTTCTTTGTCCGCTGGAGAGGAATGTAGATGTTATGGTTAACCTTCCACCTTATCACCCCTTTGCAGGTCTTTACAATTATAGCACAATCCAGTTGGCAACCCTTATATCTAAAGCAGGTCAGTAGATTGAACACTGCCCACCCCAGGCACAAACTACCAGCAGGGGCCGGATCTTTTGAAATCCTGACTTTTTTCACAGCAATTTAGGGAAAATGCAATTGAATGCATTCAAACATCATGATGTTATTCAAACTGTGACTACATGTGATTCAATCAGTGTATTATTTTCTTTATATTCTTTCATAGCCCACAAGCAGTTTATTCTGTGATTGTTTACTATCACTATTGAAGGTATTCAATTACTATTTATCCATGCTGGTATCATTGATTCTAGATATAGCTGTAATTTTTTTTTCTTTTTGTTTTTTTTTTGAATGGGGGGGTGGGGTGGGGGGGAGGTTCGCTGTCATAGAACTTCCTTCCATGGGAATTCTTGTTTAATATGTGTTCTGTGGTCCCCATCGACTTGATTCGTTGAGCAGGTTTGAGGTATTCCTTCATCTGTTGATCGGGGGTCCCACGGACATGACGCAACCCATCCCTTGCCTATCCGCCATGTAAGAATGTAGTTTTCATTGCAACTACCCTAAGCCATTGATTGTGTGACTCACCAGGCTATTTTTAAGACTGAATTCTTGGTCACCTCAATATTCCCACTTTTTTTTTTAACTGACAAGAGTGCCCCCGATTACCTTCCTATTATAATTTGAATTTTCGAAAGGGGAGCCGGATCCCCTCTCCTTGAGCACCCTCTTCCAGGACGACGATTCGTCATTCCCCATCTACCCCCCCCTATCACGAACCTGGATCCGCCAGTTTTTTGTTTTTTTTTTTTTTTTTGTGTTTTTTTTTTTTTTTTTTTTTTTTTTTTTGTTTTTTTTTTTTTTGTTTTTTTTTTTTTTTTTGCAAAGGGCATTGATATCATCACGTTTAGTCTTCTTCCTTTAACCCTCAATCTTGTTGCTTGCCGGGGTTCTTCCGAGCTTAATTTTATTCAACCAGCTCATCTTGACTCTCAGATATTATGACCAAGTCATCAACATGAAAGCATTTCCCAAGGACAGCCTCTTCAGGTCTCTGCAGATGAAGGCCTCCGCACAATGATGAGCAGGGAATGGCTTTGATACGTACCAATAAGGGCACCAACATGACTCAGAAGATCACATAGGTGTTGGTTTGTGTAAACGCTAATCCTCCCCCCTTCGTTTCAATGCTCTCCCCACTCGCATCCAATAACGAATGTTAGCTACATGATACTGTATGGAAGCCTGAAGGCCATAACGCTTGTGGTCACTGTGGCTGTTTGCGTACGCTTATGGTAAGTTTTGTGTTGGTGACAACAGCATTCATTTGGACCACTAAAAGCATGAAAGGTTCTTCTATTCATAAGTCCCTACGGCACATGCCTAATAATATAATTGCTCTTACAAAACTCTGTAGGCCCTGCGGATCTCTACATTTTGTACTCGTTCAAATCTGTGCATCAGTCTAGTTCTAGGGTTTGCAGTGAATGGACCTCCACCTTGCTGTCAAGGGAGACCCTGAGCATGACCATAAGCTGTCACTTAAGCCTTGCGGTCCACAATTCATAAGTATGATGCAGGCTTTTGCATGTATTTCATTGCTAAATGCAAAGCACCATGCGTCTTCGTCAAGGTTTTTAGGCTTGTGTCTCTCGCCAAAGAAAAAACCCCCCCCCGGCAGCTAGGTAGGCCTACTTCACATGATGAGGAATCTCTGGCCTACTTCATGCTTCATTTATTAACTAAAGAATTGCAATACCCTTTATGCTATGCACATGCGAGCGCTTACACTTACGCGACCAGCGATAAAAAAAGAGAGAGAAAATCCACCAACATCCACACGATTGGAGGATACCTTCAAAGTGCAAGCACGCCAGGCGGAGAAACTTGAAGAAGTTGGTTTAGCTCAATTTGGTGAAGTAAGTTGAAAATTTGAGTTTGTTTTTATAGCAAATGCTGACGAAGCAGACACTTTGTCTGCGAAATGAGCAGACATGGGTTGCCAGACCGGTACGCTGTCAAATTGCCAGATGCCGTTTATGGCATAATTGGGGTGCGGGGTCATAAAGGGGTAAGTCCAGGCAGTGAACAAGATTACTCCCTTTTCGCAGAGATGGATAGAGCCCCTAACCATGTAAGCCATCTGTCGAGAGCACCCCGAGACCATTGCTCTGCCCAGAGCCCTCTACGACCACTCGGCTCCATTCCTCGGTAGAGCCACCAAATCTGGCATATACAAGATCCCAACCTAAATTGCAATCAAGTCCAATGAGAGTAGCAAATGCAAATAGTTTTAAAGGGTGTTTGACCAGGTGGCATTAACCATCATTCTGCATGAAAACTAGTACCCATTTTTATACGGACTAGAAACTGAAGCTTGCCAGTGCCACACACCAGAAAAATATACTAATGGAGCCTCTCGACCAGAGGGTCCTATTATTGCTTGAATGTAAAAAATCTATGGAATGACGTAGGAGGAAGAATTATAAAATTCCAGTAAAATCCTGACACATTTTCATGTGTTTATGAATCAAAATTCATGTCAGGCACACATTCAACAGTAGTGTCAACATTTAATGTTGCCTTCAATATCTGCAGGGTTTCAACTTGTTTTAATTCTCCGGATTTGGCGTCTATTTGTCCAATAATTTCAACAATACCTCAGCGATCCAGCGAGTGCTAACACCCCCCTCCCTTGTCTGCAATTGTTTAAAACATAAAAGAGAGAGACTTGCACAACTTTGGACCTAGTGGACAATTTAACCACATATTCACATTTTTTTTGTCAAAGACATAATCAAACCAACAATTGATCACTTGAATGGCTGTTCATTCAATTTCATATCCCAGGTAGAGGGCGTTGTTCGTTATGTAAGCAAGTCTCATACTGTGCAGTCTAACCCCTCATAACCTCTTACATGCACCAGTGTGCATTTTGGCAGGGTTAACTAGAAGGTTTTTTGGAGGGTTCAATGAGGCAAAATCATATTTTGTATGGCAACCTTAGAGGACTTGTTGACACTGACTGACATTGCAGGGCAAAAGTCTCCTACCCCAAAAACATATATCAAGTTGTGCCCCCTCACCTACTCCCCTTTAAGTAGTCACAATCAATTATGGCAATTTGCCTTGTGACATCACATTGGGAACCCAGGATCCCCTATACTTACACAGCCTATGTGAAACGTGTACTTCTAAAATCTTTGTACAGAACAGTATGGATGGTATCCAAATTGAAACCTACCAATCGTTCACAAAATACTGAAGATAATCACGTCTTAAGTGCATACGCGTCTCTTGTCTTCCTGTTACCATGGTAAGAAAATGCGCATTCACTGTGTATGGTCGCATAGACAGCCTTTGTATTCACCCCCCATGATATAATGACTCCAAAATTTTCGAGTCAAAAAGTGGAGATCTCAACAAGGCATGTTCTAGGACCTCCAAATTTAGGTTGTGGAGTTTTGATCCGTCCTCTTTTCCACACCTTTTCCACTATAACGCTTGGCCCTTTCACTTGATTGGAGTACCAGTGATAACAGATTAAGTCATTGGACTACTATCTCCATTGAATATTCCTATCTGTGAATCCTTGGTAGTAAAGTTGAACAACCTCTGAACTACCTTTGTGTTAAAAAACTGAGTTACCATGAATGACACAGAATAGATATTCTAAACTGAGTTGGCAGGATTAGTGAATGGAAGGACCTGGCAACAATGGTACCTGGACATTTGTTCGGTTTCGTTTTGTTGCCCTCAGGAGAGGTAGATAGGGCAAGCAGGCATGTAGAACCGCTGTCAACCCTGTATACTCCCAGCCTTCATGCAAGCGTCCCGATAACACATGTTCACCCTTGGCAGGCACATACTGGTGGAGGAAAAGAAATGGTAGTGAAATGCTATGCCTGCAGTTATTTGGCCATTAAATTCATGCCAACTTTGGAGGATTTTGTCTACAGTTGGTGCATGACTGGGGTTGTATCCAAGAGATGAAGGAGGGCATAGTACCATTGCCAGCTAATAATGACCAATGAGAGTGCAGGTACGAAGTCATTTATTATATATACATATTAACAAGATCCAACTAATCGTGCTGTAGCTCAACCGCACCAAGCGGTGTCAATTATTGGTGTTAAATGTTCAAGATCACGTAGGCCAAGAGGCAGTTCCATTTCCAAGCAATGGCCTATTGTGCCCCCCGTACAACCTTTGACCATGATCTTCATATGGCCAGAAAAATGTCTCAGCAGTCATTGAACACATTGTTACTGCATTGAGTTAACATCCATCGAAGAATGTGTCCAATTGAGAGAGAATGGAATTTCACACAATAGCCTATTGCACCCCTTCAATGACCTCTGACCTTGACCTTCCCATCACAAAAGCAATGAACATTGGGTCCAGATTGGTCAACATCCATCAAGAATAACTGGTTTTGCTTCTTTTCAACATCAGATTTACTGCTTTTAATGTAACACACGATATGATGTTTGTATCCAAAATCTTGCACACGAGCTGAAAATAGCACCTCCAAAGGAACATTTGACACATTTTCAGGAAAATCTAATGTCTTTTAGAGGATATACATTTCAGTCATAATGGGTTCTGTTATATTGCCCCTTGACCTTTGAACCCGAACCTTCACGAAGTCAAACATGTCTCTGGGTAATTAACAATGTATCCCTTTTGGTTAACATCCTCACAGAATGACTATGTGGGGGCCAAAAGGCAATGTTGATGCACTGATAGAGTAAATCGGCTGTTTGGTCCAAAAGGTATGAATAGTCCTCTTTTTCAACTGAATCAACCAAACCTTCTGACTTATCGTGTTTTACAACAAACAAGGTTTTCAGCCTTTGGACCCTGGTGACCTCAGATGACCTCTGACCTGACCCCAACAATAGGGTTCAATGTACTCATCATGGGAACACAACTACCAAGAATGAGCCTGACCTAATCAGACCTGATCAAGTTATCGTGTTCACAAGCGGGCATCACACGCCACAAACACACACACACACACACCACATACACCGACGACTGCATAGATTCCTCTGCTGTCGTCAAGGGATCAAAACGCATGAGCTCAACACATTATGCCTTTTTGCTATTCGATATTAAAAAAAATTCGAGAATCGGTATGAAACATGGTATCCTTCGAATTCCGCCCTAGTCTGGTCCAGACCTTCACCTGGTGTCCGCACTGGAACATTCAAAAGCGGTCGGCCGCTCTAACTTGGGGAAATCACCACAAATGTCGTCGGAAATCATATAGCCCTGGCATCGACAACGACCTCCTAAACTCTTAACTTATAAGTGTGCCGTGGCCTAGATACGCGCTAGCTTCTGAGGGCTAAATACCTCTCAATAACACCCATCCGCATCGTGGTGCTTCTTTGACTGTGGGACAGATGCAGATGGGGCTTGTGTCAACTTTAACACTCACGGCTCAGTGCCCCGAAAAAAAAAAAACACTTTGGCACTTTGGGGGGGGGGGGGATTTTTAGGGGGGGGGGGCGCGTGCCGGGGCGCCCCCCTCTGGATCCTCGCTTGCCAATTTAACTTCGAAAATCGATTGGTACGTCAAGTACCATGTGTGAACTTCCATGAAATTTCCTACAATGGCCCTTGGATCAACAATCCCTGAAAACACCTCCCCCAAAGGTTAACTGTTTAAGACCAACCATTAGACCGAATGTCAGTACTGTCCACCAAAAACCTTTTAAGAGGAGAAGCTTTTTCTTAATTCCACATGGTGGGCCCACACTAGGCCTTGGGTCCTAAACCCTGGGCCCCTTAAGATACGGCTATTAGACCATCATTATAACCAAACATCAGCATGGTACAAATAGATTAATAGGAGATACAAGATTTAACACTATTTCATATAATGGCCCTAGGCCCAACGGGCCCCATGGCCCTCTACCCCACGAGCATTACAATGTAACTTTGAAGAATAATTGAGCCGTCGGGAGGAGATGAATTTCAGCACCATTGTGTGAATATCCATAAAAATGGTGGGCCTTCGGGCTAAGTCTGGAACCTTGGCGAAAAATCCTGAAACCCCAAAGGTACCGTCATATTAACCTCATTATGACCAACATCCGCCTGTCAACAAATTTTGTAGGAGAGTAGCGATTTTGCAGTTTTTCCACCTATGGTCCCTTGTGCCCTCCCACTGCATCACCATGGACCCTCAGTCCTAAACATTGTGACCAAGACCTGGTCGAGATTCATCAAAGCACGAACATTTTTAGGGCCCAAAAAGCCAAAGTTACAGACTGGATAGACAGACCGATCGATGGATTGATAGATAGATGACATGGGCATCACATAGCTCAACCAGCAATAGCTGGTTTGAGCTAAAAAATGGAAACAGAAGCCCAGAATTTACCACATGCAAAATATTCCCTTCCTATTGAATGCGAGAAGTCCTGCATATGTTCAAAATGAACCATAACATGGCATGTGAATGCCCCTCATTTATACCAACGAGAATATACGTACATGTACTGTATGTAGGAGCCTACAATTGCTACATTTTTCCCGCAGCAATCCTTGGGAAAGGGTCAGGCATGGGCAGGGTGATAGTCAGTGCTTATCTCCTGTTGCCACTGCTATCTTGCTCCAATGTTGCCTACTGCAACCCCCTTCATATCGTCTCTTTCCTCTTCTTATCCCATTCCCCATATCACAACTTTCCCAATATTTTTCAGATTCCCTTCCTGGTAAGCTTATCACTAGCCTGATCCCCCCCCCCCACCACCCCTCAGATATGCTAATATCAACAGGCTTATGAGCACTGAACAGTCACCTGACTCCATTGAACCAATACATCTCAAAACAAGATGCTTCCCTCAAACGTAGCTCACCTATAAAGTTGTAGACTCAATGGTGAGGGTTATACTTATTTGCAATTTGTTTCCTCTTCTTTCAGACTTGAACAGAGCTATGCAAATTAGAGCAATCGTTAGTGTGGAGCAAACGCCAACACCACCCCTCTAGCAGGCCACACCAGCGATGTCATCCTCCCACATCATTCGCGGGCCCAGGAAATGCATGGGTTATGCATCTAGAGTGTAGTGAACTACTTGCCAGAATCCTGGAAGGTTGTAATACTCGTATCGGGAACCAACCTACAGAATCCACAAACAAATACCCCAGGACCGGGCATTATCGGGATTCTAATAACGGTGTCCATTTGTCACATGATGACTCCCAACGAACACGGCGTGCTCTGCTAATGCATTGAACACTCTAAAGCAGTGTTTAGGGAAGCAACACTTTGAACCAGCTCTTCACATGTTTATTATTACCCCTGTGAATTGATAATTTTTTTCTTAGTGTTGAGCATTTAAACCCATGAAACTGATGCATTAATTTTAAGACGAAGGCGATCGGCCAAGAATGTCTCGCATGGTTGCTCGATCGGTGGTTTGTATTAACTCAATCCACAAACACCCAACTAGTTTCATGCAGATCATCGTCATGGGTCGAACGAACATCACATTTTTTCACATATAACACATAAAAATTCTAAAAATTCCTAAAATAACTGAACCATATGTTTTACACCTCCTCATACAAGTCCCTTGGTTTGAGCACGGTCCCCAGGTAAGAAGAGAGGAAAGAAAAATGTTGCAGTATTTTTTAAGGTCTTATCAACCTAATAAAATTATTGGTGTTGGTAACAGAGGGTTTGCTTGTGGGGCACTTATAACATCATTAAAATTGTCACATAGCTATGGTTTTTCCCTCGTTCCTCAGTGCTTTATTCTAACAGGAGCTATTATCATATGAATTCAATTTATCAATCAAATTTCCAATGAACATCAAATACTCAATCCAGAAAATGTTAACAGACCATACCTACTGAGTTTGGCGAAATTCTTACCAAGTTTGGAAAAGTTATGCAAATATGGCACATACAATAACCTCTTGACCCAGCTGTACCTTTTTAAAATGATCAGGATGAAAGGTGGATCACATCTACCAAGTTTTGTTGAAAATTCAACAAACTTCAGAAATTGCAAAATGATGCAAATTAGACACATGACTGAACCCAGTGACCCTGACTTCACTCTTAAATTTCTCGGGAAACCATGGTAGACTATATTCGCTAAGTTTCGTGAAAATCCGACAAAACTTGAAAAATTCGCAAATTATGCAAATTAGACCACTTAATCAGATAATTTAGGCTGAAAATCTTATCATCTAACAGTCATCAGTCCTTACATTGCCAAATTAATCACTGTAGCACACCACGGTTCTTGTGTAATCTG
Source organism: Sclerodactyla briareus (assembly GCA_026419785.1). Classification (NCBI taxonomy): domain Eukaryota; kingdom Metazoa; phylum Echinodermata; class Holothuroidea; order Dendrochirotida; family Sclerodactylidae; genus Sclerodactyla; species Sclerodactyla briareus. Next base: position 100,359 of record JAODTK010003333.1, on the reverse strand, counting down.
GCTAAAAAGCTTTGAAACAAATAAATTACATTGAAATCAGCTATTACCCAAATTTAAATTAATGACTGTGCCCGAAATCAGATCGTTACGCCCAACCCCGGTGCTACACACAAAATGTTGTCATAATCGGCCTCCGGTTGTGCGAAATCTGCTAACCAGAAAGTGTGACATAACCAGGCCCAAAGTGACCACTAAGTTCTTCCTGAATTCATCAGACAAGACAAAAAGTGTTCAATTCCACTTAAAACGCTTCAGAAGGTGTAGGGTTTTATAATCCAAAACACTACATGTGCAAGAGTCCACTCAAATTATGGCTGTAACCTACTTTGAAGGATCATTACCACATTACCACTGGTGACTGGTTGCTAATTCGAGAGTAAAGGGAACTCCAGGCAGGGGATCAATACGGAGGGGGGGGGGGGGTGTGGAAGGTGTGACACCCCCCTGTGAAAATCAGAAGTCTGGCTCTTGGGCCGACAAAAAGTCGGTTATCCCGCTCGAAGAGGTGGAAAATAATTGATTTATAGCCATGACCTAGTATTTTTTCTAAATAGGAGGGTGCCCTGCATGATGATGACTGTACCAATAATTTGGCATCGGAGGTGAGAGAAGTTTCTCTAAGGCTAATAGTGAAGACGTTCTTAGTTCTGTCATGGGCCAGACCGACTACGGACCTATTGACACTGGCTTGTGAGCGTGCTCTCACAAATGCATTGACTTGATGCAAGTTTGATCGGTGGGCAGACTTGCCTAGTTTGGTTTCGGCTTATCAGTGTTGATCTGGGGTCACCGAATATGGAGGTAGGCCGTAAATAGGCAAGTTTTTCCACATATGATGTGGATATATACGTGAGTGCATTGGGTTTGTGTTCCAATGGCAGGCTCCAACTGCATGTTTAATCGTGAGGTAGATGGTCAAAAATCTAAATGTAGTGTATGTTGCGATGTGCCTTCTGGAATTCCTGGTAGTAAAGACAAGAGTAAATAAAAAAAAAAGGAATCGATTCCTCCTCACATTGAATCATAATTACGATATATTCGTACCCACCTGTAAACAAACAGAGGCGCGCCAGCGGGAGCAGTGCCCCCGTCGTCGGGGAGCAAGCGGAGAAACGGCCGGTGAGAAAGTAAGAAAAAATAGGTGCGTTGCCACACGTTCGAGGGAGTGCAGGAAGGGAAAATTGATTGCCTATGAGGGACATGTGTGCCAAGTTTCAGCCCCATCGGACCAGCGTCCGAAAAACACGGGGGCGGAGGGCGAATTCGCCCCCGAAAGTTAAGAAAGAGTCTCGAAAATCACATTTAGGTGGGCGAAAAAATACCAAATATTGGGAAAAATTGCCCCTGGAAAATTCTTCATTTGGCATGTGGTATGTACAAGCAACAAGAGATTCTGATTTTGTGCCAAAACCAATCGAAAATGTTTCTGATTTCTGTGAATCACGATGTTTAGTAATTAAGGACCACTGTTTCATAGAAATCAAGGACATCAATAAAATATTCCATGAGTCACAACATTGAGTATGCGCTGAACCTCCCACCTGCACCCAGCACATGTTTATAACAGTACGGCATATATATACACGACAAAGTACGTACGGACCACTCGCAAGCGATGCAGCGGTGGTTGGTGGCCGCGCGCTCAGGATCTATCTAGGATCGATCGCGATATCGACGACGCGACAGTCATGAAATACCCAATCACCAGAAACAAAGTGTTTCGCAGGAAAATTCTCAAATTAAGTTGGGATTTCTTAGGAAGCATTATCATTTAATCGTCCCCTGGCCGAACACATGTGAAATTAATAGAATTCCTTGCAAGAAGGTATGAAGCAGGAAACAAGCTGATTTGTTCCAAATCAAACCTAAAAACCCCCAAATGAATGAAATATTACCCCAATTGCGAAAGCTTGCTTGGGTGGCCTACTGTTAAATTTGCCTATGCTACAGCGTGTAGTTAGGATACCAGTTTTTCAAACTCGAATTTGTGATCGTAGCTATCAACTCCCTCACTTGTACTCCAACGACATGTAAAATATGACAGGAATACACATGACATGCTACTGGCCTTTTTTTTCCTGAACACTATACCCAAATCGAGAAAGTATTTCGACCCTTACAAGAAACACATAATTCCATTGTTTTTTACTGTGCGAATCATAGTGTAACATTGCCGGTTGCAGCCTAACGAGAGGACACATGATTGCCGGAATCCATATCCACCCTCTGCAGGCTCCGCTTTCAATCACCAGCCTCTAGGCAAGAGACAAATCCCTTACCCCCCTCACTGAAGCGCCCTCATTCTAAGTGACCGCACCACAGTGGCATTATACATTCAATTCATGTAGTTTTCATAGTCCATTTTGAGGGTTATTCAAGTAGCCCCCGAAAGCTCTCAAGTAGCCCCCGAAAATAGTTAGGGGGGCGATTTTTTGTTTCAAAATAGCCTCCAGCCCGAGAACCCCGAAATTGAAAAGGATTTCGTGACCCTGCCTCGGACCATTCATTAAATATCGGTATCAGCTCGGGGCTATGCAAGACCATGATGTGAATTCTAATTCTCCTCCAGTCCTCAATGTACCAGTCATCATTATTTGAATTTAGTTCAATCACTTTGAAAATCACGTGTCTCACTCCTTACCACGTACCTGCAATCTAGTAAGCTTAATATGATAACCAATTTGAGTGGCAAGTTAGTCATGATACTAGGTTCCGACCGTTTGACACACTTATCTTAACCAGTGTACATAGTCGGAAAATATGTTGGGCAAAAATGAATATTTTAATAGTAATTCATGCTATAATATCGTTCTCGGATAGCACCATTTTGCTCTGAGGTTCAGGTTTGAAAAATTCTCAAAAAAGGGGAGTGGGGGGCACCCCCTCCCCTTAGACCCCTCCCCACATCAGTCCCTATCACCAGATCACTAACAAAACATTGGCCACCCATCAGGATCCCGGGACCCTCCACGCTGCCCCAAGCCCCGCCCCGTGCCGCCGCCTCTGGTACAATACCGATACAAGAATCGTTCTCACAGAAATCTGTCGGTCTAAAAATGATTCACACCCCCCCCCCCTGGAAATTTATGTATTACGCCCCTGACCCAGGCAGAGACATGTTTCCCTACTTTTCTTCATCTTTTCAAACCATTTCCATCCGTATTTTATCGCTCCGAACGCCCCTCCAAGATCAAACACTGAGTTCAAACTCCCCGCCTTTGGCTACGACCATAACACAGCGCTTTTGTGCACAGCGCCATCTTAGCGTGACTATTGAGAAGCCTCCTTAATTGTGACGTCAGGGGGCTACCCAGACTGCTGTTTTATAACCGCATAACACGATAACAATGTTTACCCAGTCCAACATGAACTTTTTTTGATCACATCAGTCCAAAGTTTTAGCATGGCTCGTCGAAACAATCATACTTTAGAATCTGTCTCTCCTCCCCTTTCTAAATTAGCATTTTCACTCCCATTTCTAGTCGAAAATTGCGACAAAATGAACTGGATTTCGCCGACATAATCCAATCTGACCAAAACAGCCAGTCACATGAAAAATGGACCAATCAGATAGGTGCTCTACGACCTGTCTATGGGAAATTTGTACAGTGGCATCTCCACATACACTTAACTCAATGTTCATCTTTAATAGACGTTGTGTGTAACGTCGCATCGGCGGTTTCGAAAGATTGTTTGGCGAGTGGGCAATTTATTGCTTCTGTGATGATTTCTAATCGGTTGTAGGCCATAATTTCATCCAGCATGAGTTGGCGACTCCCCCCCAACCCGTGTAATTATGCATCCAATTTGTTCAATCAACAGTAGTCCTATTCTTGTTTGAAAGAAGGATGATAGGAACTGGTGTTCTACTACTTCTTCTGGGCGCCGAGCACTAACTCACGTACGTACATGCACACCCTGAGGCTAGAGCCTGGAGTATCCCCCTTCAAGGCCTACTCTTAGGTCTACATCAGGGAGCCACTCGCCTACCCCTGTGCATACTACTGTATTTGGGTAATTTAAAATGACATTGATTGATGATCCATTTCCAGTCACCTTTGATGGTCTCAAATACTTTGTTAGCATTTAGGAACCAAATAAATAGCTAACTTGTTACTGTTGTGGAAAACTTGGCCATCTCAATTTGATTGATAGCCGTTCAAAAGACTGCGACGGGTCCCTCATCTTCATATTCATGAAATCCTCCATCGCTTCCATATGGCATTTGATGGTGGATAGTTGGTGTGCGGGAAGACATACTGTTGAATACCAAGTGTCGACTTGCCTCTTGATTTACAGTTTCGCTAACCAGACCATGATGCTTGGGGGGGGGGGGGGGGTTGTTCCATTTGCAGGCTCTTGGAAAATCGGCTCTACATTTACAAGCTCATCTTCCAGCAGAATCATCGTGTTGACTGGCCCATGAGATTGAGCATATAACAACACTGTTTACACTCGAGATCACTCTATATACACTCATGGCAATAATAATGTCACTGTATACCTGGATGTATGAGATTCTGGGAAATGATGCCATAATTTACCCATCCTGTGTACCTGGTGGTATGACTAGGGATTAGGGTTAGGGATTAGGGTAGGGTTAGGGTCAGTGCGGGTTAGGGTAACTGTAGGTTTATAGAAAGGGAGTGGGTACAATAAGATTTGGGATCTGGTCATTGTGAATCCCTAACCCCACCCCTAGGCCTAATCAGAGACAAAATTTACGTTTCTCTAAATGTGCCAATTCCGTTGTGTGATATGGTTTTTTTTTTTTTCAGGTTTGCTCCCATTGAAATAGTGTAGGGGATATTGATCAAATTCTTTTTTCTAATTTAACAAAACGACACCTCTTGTCCCTAGCCTAATCCCTAACACCATGTTCGATTTTAAACTGGGTAAGCTAGCAGTTTGCTAGCCAAATTGGCATTGATTGCTAATCATAGCCTCAATTGATCAGCATTTTTGTGAATAGGCAACATACACTAGGCTTGAAGTCTGCCATTTTCATTGAAAGTGCTAAATTGAAAACGATCACTAAATTGAACCTGCCAAATAACACTGGCCTCATACTGTACATCCAGTTCCACATGGTTTAACGGTATACATTATGCACTCAGCCCAGATCAGTGTTAGGGTGGATAGGGGTTATGGGTCCGGTTTGTGTACTTGGTGTTTTGGGTAAAGGTTTGGGATTAGCCTAGGCTAGCCACGTATCGAAGAATTACTGTAGCCACTTCCCATTGAGTGACAAAACCGTCACCTCATGCCGCCAACTCCTCCCTCCGATTACACATCCCTTATAACTTTCAAAACATCATCAAGGACATTCCATTCCACTACAATGTTAAAATTCTCTAGTAACGTTGATGCTTAACAACTCATTTTGACTGTTAAGCTGCTTTTACTGAGGTACGCGAAATGCGACGAAAAGGCGAATCATGCGATTCGCCTGGCGAAGAGGAATGCTGTCGCGGGGGTATTTACTAGGCACGCAAGCGCGACTTCGCGAAATAAAATCGCTATTTAGCGCGAAAACGACCAGAAACTGGCGCTGCAAAGCACATCAATTTAGGCAAGATGTAATTATTTCCACAGGATATACTTCCTCATTGAAGAAAATACAGAGGAAGATGCAGTTCACCCATTGACGACAGGACTGTGCTATGGGCCTATAGGCCTATGGGCCGGTATGTCCCCTTCGAGAATTTCCAACGAAATGGGCTACACACTCTTAAAACAAAAACAGGATGTACACTCCCATGAAGTTCGGTGTGATCATCACTCCATTTCCACTCCATTTCACTCCATTGTAGAAAATCTTCGCCCATTATGGAGCATACTTCACTCTTCTAGAGTGGACTTCGAAGTGTGCTGACTGAACCAAGTCCAATGTTCCATAGATAGCACGATTACGAATCTTCGCCTTTTATAGATCGACATTTCACCCTATTAGAGTGAATTTCCACTCTACATTCGAGGTTTTTGCTGATGACTACTCATTAGAGTGAAATTCACTCTTTGCTTTTAGAGAGCATGCATGAGTGACATGGTTAGAATAGAAATGGCATGACATTTTCCGGTTGAACGTTGTTCAGTAGTTTTGGTTCTTTCATGCCAGGGTGGTCAGAAAAGGCCTAATATTACATTCCCTGGGGCTTGGGTTCGATTCCCCGAGTAGCTCTATCCAACCCGTTGCGGAAGATTCCTAGACCTTGGGGTGAATTCCCACCGATCAGGTTATAAAACGCTCCACAATCCATCATGCCATCTATTCGAAGGGGGGGGGGGGGGGGGGGGGAGGAGGGGGGGGGGGGGGGGGGGGGGGGGGGCGGGGGGGGGGGGGGGGGGATGGCACAGTTGAATAATGCAATAGACCATGTAGGCCTATTTAACAGTAGAAATGAAGGGAATTGCACGTTGTATGTGACCCGCTATGCCTATTTTGCAGCATAATACTGAAATTCTCAGTCTACGGTGTCCCATTCGGCGTTCCATATCGGTCATAAATTGTGAGCTGTCGCGCCGACACGCGATTTGAATGGTCACCGGAAATTCGGTTTTTGTCGCGACCCGCGACAAAAAAATTGCACATTCCGGATCACGTGCCTAATGATAGACCCATATAAATACCCAGAGGAATCGTCATTGTTTTTTCCGCTAATTCGCACATTCGCGTGCCTATGTAAAAGCACCTTTATGATTGGTGAAAATGTCAACACCTGAGTGTGGCCACTAAGGGTTCATTTTGGCGCTCCATATTCATTTTGGGCCACAGCAGGACTTATAATAGACATGCATGATGATTAATCTTAGCAGATGGCAATGTAATACAAGCAAACAACTTGTCAGAAACTGACGTTGAAACAGAAAGCTGCATGATAACTCAAATGAGCAGTGATGACGATTTGGGATTTATAGTTTGGGGTGGAAAAATTCCCCCCCTTCGTGAAAAATTTGGGGGGGGTCTGAAAAAAGTGGAGGGGATTTCTAGAATGTGTTGATTGGCTGTCAGCTACCCTTAATGCAGTGCCATCGCAGTTTGCGATTGATATTCTTCAGCATGGTATAGTCAGCCCAACATAAGCCCAGTTTCGATGAACAATTGTATGCATGTCTGGTTTTCCCAGGATTTTAGTAAACAACAGCAATACAGCATAATGCATTGTATGTTGATTAAAAAAAATCAGTGAGCCTAGGACATTCCCCTCCCCCGTCCATCCACAAAATCTGCCACTCTATGCACCGCTCACCCATCCACTCTATGCACCCTCTTTGAGACAGCATCATTTGCAACTGACTCAAAAAAATTGAGCCTATGGTCGTGCTCGATCCGTGAAAAATACTGTTGAGGATTCTAGTGGCTCTCAGCTCCAAATTAGTTCATAGTGCATAAGCAGTATCCTCACTACATCTTGAGCGAGGGCGGCTGAGCCAATTTCCCCAAAACAGCCAAACCCTGTCCTCCACCGGAGCTATTATCTCCTTTACCCACCAAGTTCTAGAATGAAATCCCATCACAGGTATAATACAATTAGTTTGAATACTTTTAATTCAGCTGGGGCCTGGTGCAAAATCGTAACAATACACCAAAACACACACATGTGGCCTAGGCCTAGCTTTTGTTCCCCAACACCATATAGTATAACTTATGCACATGATGTGTAGGGCTATTGGAAGGCTGAGATCGTGAATTAGCCTTTCGACAAATAGGCAGTTGCCAGTTTTACTGTTGCGATAGTTTGATGCATTATGGGCTACTTCAGGCAGTTTTGTGTTAGAATGGTATTGAAAAAATTGTGATCTCGATTGTCTTCCCATTCTCTGGCATATGCTCTCAAATTTAGTTGTTGTCCCGGATCATTTTTTAAATCTTTATGTGTGACAAATCCGGATAAAATGTGATTAATTCTCGACATGAAATCGATTTTATCCACTAAAATTCCTATTTGGCTTCCTAGATGGCCTAGTTTGCCCCTGGCGTAGACACACGCATTGAGAGAGGCTATTGCTGAAAAGGATCTTATGACAAACATGGGTCATTACTCTGAAAATCTTACACCTAGCTTGAAGGTAGAGATAGTAAAATAGGAATATTTTAGTAGTATTTAAGTATTTCTAATGATTGGTCTGCGATTTACACAGACCTTTGCAGGAAGTAACGTTAGCCAATCCAATACAGCAGTATATGATTAGGCCTAATCAAGCCTAGCTGATCCAACCCAAAACGGCAGTGAGTACAAGATAGTACTACATGTGAGTGCCATGTAACATCTCTTGGCCCATAGACATCCAATAAAACTAGGAGCAGCTAAAGATTTGTTAACTTGCAGCAAAATTGGGTTGCGTGAGCCGGTCACTGAGGTGAATTGGGTTACCGGTGGGGCTAGACTGTTGGTTCCAGGAACTGAGGCGTCATATGTTACGAAGGCTCTCTGTGTTTAGCATATGACTTCAGTGATATTATGAATGAAAGGATATATTTGTATGTGTCATAAATAAGTACTGAGCTTCATGTGTGCTGTTTTTGTGTGATGTGCCAATCTATCAGTCGCAAACAACAAGAGTGCAGGAATTTTCCGGCATATGACATTCTTTTGAGGAATCCTGAGAAGACTGCGCGAATCCCGCAAACCGCGACCTTAGCGCGAACAATGACAATGAGTGGCTGTTTATCATAAACATACAGGCCTCCCAGATAAACAGGGAAGGCCAACCAAAATTAAATTTGGAAAAAAAAAATCAGATTGCATATCAGAATTTCTAGCCAATTTTTATTTGAAGTAGAATAACAAGAACAAACCTTCAGGCGATACCCTGCATATGAGTGAAATATTGTGATTTCTGGCTTGCTCTATTGAATGCTAAGTGCTAACACAAAGTGCCCCTATGAAATGAGTTTCGCACATTGCTATTCCCATGTGTACTGTGGTACCGAGATTAGTGTTAGGGAATGGTGGTTGCATTACAGAGTTAGGGGTTGACTTAGTTGAGGTGTTTGTATAACGATAGATCGGATACATGTAACTGGAATCTGACCTAACCCCATCTCTAGACATAATCTTTAACACTAATCCCATACATCAAAGTACACGTGGGTACTATAATTATGCAATCATGCCCAGAAGTTTGTCCACTTGGCGCTAGCCTAAATAACAGCCTAGGCCTCGGTTGTGAACGCAGGCTTTCGTACAGGTACTAAAGCCGGCGAGCGGCATCTTGATTACCGAGTATTGTAGTTAAAGAAAAGGCTTAGACATGATTATTCCTATATTGAGTTCCTTGGCGGTTGAGGATTACCAAACCTATAGCCCGTGAATCCGGCAGGAAATCTCGGTTCAGACCTTCACTGAATACGGAACGTTGATCAAGACCGTTATTAAGTTGTTGTTCGCGTTGTGCATCTAAGTTATTGAAACAATCATGAGATTTTATAGGTCCATGTCCTGATGAGCCCAATATCCAATAATGGATAGCCAAAAATGAGCATGAGCGGCAACCATTCTGTTTACAAAACTATGTTACCAAACAAAACAGGCTGTGAAAAAAGTGGTGATTTTTCCCCAATTATTAGTCAAATTAAGCTTGTAAGTATCATCACCTTTATACTAATGACTTTTAACTGTGCCGGTATTGGAATGATCTTGAATGATGTTTTGAAGTTATAGAGGCTGTGTAATCCGGAGGGAGAAGTTGGACTTTTGAGGCATGAGGTGACTAATTTCGTCACCTTCAATAGGAAGTGGGCTCATAAACTTTCTTCTGATAGTGACTATCCTGGCCTACATCTGGAAGTGGAAGGGGGTTTCCAGACAGTATGTTTATTGGTTGCCTAGAGGGTAATCTGACTAATATGGGAAAGGTATATATTCATAATGTCCACTCTGTCAGGATGTGTCCTTGGTGTATTGCATGAGTCAGTTTTAGGTATCCATTAACTAGTTCTGATTTAGACCAAAAGGGCAAATTTAATCCCGGCCGTGAAAACTTCGTCAACCGGATTACTCCGCCCATAGGACTCTCATTCTCGTTGAATTAAACACTAAAAAGTGTGCAATGGCTCTGTTAAAACAGCCTGAATTAGACAAATAAACACGAAAAACTATTTAATCTTACCATGCACACTAATTAATATCCGCAGAAACATCAGCCCACCCAAAATAAACAGCATTATTTAGAAAACCTACAGAAACGGACTGATCGAGAGCCGACCACGTCCCGCCGACATGCAGCAATCAGCATCGAGTAGTACGCCGATGCACTAACAGTTAAGATGAATATGTCCATGATACTGTCGGGTACTGCGGGAAGCCAGAAGTCAGGATATACACGCGTGCACTGCGAGTGAAAAAGCAACGTGCATTTATAGAATTTCTGACGAAATTGGCACATAGTAATCACTGGAATCCTAATATACACTGTCTCATCCATGTACTAAATTTGAGAATTCTTTTTACAAACGAGGGAGTAATAAAGACAAAGTTTTCTCACAGATCCTGCTTCTCCTTCTCCTTGACTTAACTGTGCCAGCTACCTCTTAGTAAGAAATTTATCCGAAAGCCATTGATGAACCCATGACGCATGCGCAGGAGCTATCTCTGAACAGGCCTTCGAAATTAAAGTTGGAAGGGAAAAGGCAATTTTCTGAGGGCAATGCAAATTGCCTCGGTTACATTCAAAATGGCAGTGCACAAGGCAATTTAGAACAATTTCAAGTGCAGAGCAAGCAATCTGGAAAAGACCAAGGGCAAGAAGCAAATTTGAAAATTAAACCGTAAAATGTTTTATTGCAACCATGTAACTCTCTCATCATACTACGTAACATTATAAGCGAGTCCAGTGTATTCAGTGTATTCGACATGATTTTTCAACTCGTAATTAATTTTCTCTAGATATTCAAAGAGCTCGTTTTGTATATTTCCATGGAAAACAAATGCAGGCTTTCTGGCAATATAATTCATTCATGCGTATCAGTAGGACTACTGTATATTCAATTTTAAATGTGAATGTGAAAAAAGTTTGGTCGCTGCGAATGACCTTGGCAAGCAACTAAATCTATTACCGGACCGGCCTATCACCTAAATCCCACAATCCAACACACACAACGCCCGCCTCACATCGCTAGCGCTGTCCTGCATTCTGCCGCAAACCGGTTCAACCAGTTCAAACAACCAGGTGTGCAGTCCGCATGCACTAGCAGTAATTACTCAGAATGAATGTACACTTATGGACTTTACGTAGTCCGTCGCAGTGCATTCGTACAGCTTTTTTAATTCTTATGTAATGTGTGGGCAGCGTGGGCGGGGACGGCCAGGCCTGGGTTAACGTTAAGTATGCACTTTATCATTTCTCCCACGTACCAATTCCTACCAGAGAAATGTAGAGCATGATGGCTGAAGGATAATCTGATTAATGTGCGATGCGGAGCAGATTCGTAGGCCGACCGATAATTGTACAGTCCGGTGTCGGTTAATATAATAGCTCCATGTGTTGCGTACATCATCAAGTTTTTACTTCACTATTCAATAGTACGGTCCATTGGACCTACCCTGATATACGGGGATGTATGGTGCACAAACATACATGAATGAAAGAAAAAACTCTAATCCAATGCAGAATTGGTAAAATGAAACGCGGAAATTCATGACATTTTTACATGTAATGGGCCTGATGACTCAATGGAAACTTTCAAAATTGCCGTAGGTGTATTTCACTATTTTTGCAGGAGGAGGGCACGCGACTGCAATGGCACTTAGGGCACGGCAGTCGCTGCCGTCGGTGAAGCATGAAATGTAAGGGCATCACGGCCAATTGGCAGGGCACCGACGGTCGGTTGGTTAATTCGAGGCCTGTCTCTAACTATTAATTATAGATGGAGTTAGGTTAGTGTGGTAAAGTTTAGCCTTGAGGCGCCTTGGCCTTAGCTTAGGTTGAGGTGACCATAAAACTTGAGATTAATCTGGAATTGGCGGCGACCACTAACACTAACCCTACCAAAAAACCCCCCCCTCCCTAACACTGATAAACACATGGGTAATACATTATTCAATCAGGCCAAATGGTATACATTAACACGAATACCCCACTGACACTGCCTGAGCCTGACTATACAATACGCAGTTTGTAGTGTTAGTTACTGTGTTATGATAGTCACCCTTTTCTGGTGATTGTCAATCCAGAAGTACTGCCACTTTCGACTTCCAGAACACCGACACATTTTGAAGCAAAAGCGTCTTTCGGACTGGAGTCGCAGCCCTGGCCCTAATTTACATTTCGAACTATTCGTTTCCTTGATTCTTTGTGTCCAAACATCTCCTGGCAATACAACAACTTTTTGATCTATGGAAGTCGCCATTTTTTGAAAAAGTGGAACATAGCAGTATTCCACCGATCGTGCTATGTCGGTGCACAATTGGCTGCTCGGAATACGTCACGGATCGGAATAGACGGCTTTAAATCACGTGAAATACGCCTGTTTGACGTTTGTGTATAGACGGGAGTCTCCCCTTTGGTGACAGCCTATATTCAAAAGATTCTATTCTGGAGGTTAAATGATTGTTTTATATACGGCGTCAATATTCATATAAGGCTCATTATTCATAAGGTTCCGCCTACTCAAAATGAGAAATGGTTCATTGTTAACAATGGTCGTACCATATAAGCTAAGGTGTATAATGCATAATATTAAGAATGCTGATATTCATAATGACGGAAGTTCTATATCAAAATAGAGTCAAGCCCAGGAAGAAAAGGAAACAGTGAAATTTCCACCTTGGGCTTGCATATTTAACCAGTTGAAATGGTATGTGGGTCCTGATTTGAAGTCATTCTTCGCGTGTTTTCTGATCTGATTTTTCCAACTGGGATTGATCATTTTCCAGCGGGGTTTCAAATCACATTATGATTTACTGGAAATTAATATGTGCCATTCAAATGAACTTCGAACTGTACCGCTTCGAAGAAACCGTGATCCCCCCAGAGCCGCACAGGTGGTCGCCCACATGTGACTCGTGGGGATCATATATGGGCGGCCATGAGAAACCATATGTTGCCATCGTCTATGTTTCCTCGTTCCGGGCTTCACATGGGTCCTACATGGAAGCCCATATGACAACTAGGGCCATACATGGGCCCCACGAAAAATCCCACATGGGGTCTGCATGGGACTCACATAGGAAGCCAATATGGGACCAACATGGGCCCCATAAAATATGGCCTACATGGGGTATACGTGGTACCCACATGGTTAAGCCCATATGGGACAAACTGGGCCCTACATGGCCCCAGAAAATATTACCTACATGGGGCATGCGTGGTACGTGGTTGCGTTGTACCCACATGAGAAGCCGTATGGGACAACGGTGGCCCTACATGCCCCATAAAAATATTACCTACATGCGCATGCGTTGCACGTACCAATACGGACCAACATAATGTCTGACCCCATCTTGGCCGTCACACTTAAACTCACATGGTATATCAAGAGGGTCATAGTCCTGCAATACTCCAGTAGAATGAACGGGTACGTGCACTGGCCATTAATGGGCCATCTTCATACAGAAACAATTAACCAGTTGCTCCAAGATTAATGGCAAAGCGTTGATGAACTGAGTACTCCGAATGTGGGATTCACGCACCCATGGCAAGTAAATAATGATTGTATCATAGAATGGAAGTCCCAGAATATTATGTTTGTAGGCTGTAGATTCTCGCGGGGGGATGGCCTGATTACAAGATCCCCCAATATTTGATGTTGGGGGATGGCCTATGTTACAATCCCTCCCCCCCCCCCCCCTCCATCAATGATCCAGGCATGCAATCTCCCAAAATATGTTTAAATGAAATTGGGTAAAAGCATGAAGTACCCTACGCCAACACTGACAAAGGCATAGACAGCTATATTTCTATCAATTGCCTAAATTTTCATGTTATTGGGCGCCAAAAGCTAACAATTTCTCGCGGCGCGCGCTGTTTCCCCCCCTGTTTTTTTTTTTTTTTTCCGTTACTTTGTAGAATTTAGTAGGCCCGGCACAATAACTTGTCATCAAATATGTTTTTTTTCTTCTACATGTCATGTAAAGTGCGTTGAACATGATTATGGGAAGGCCACAGGGAGAATTTCATGGGTTGAAGCCCACTTAATTCTTGCCCCACCCCGTCAATGCGGAATAACTGGTATTTTTCCTAACTTTTCCTAACACTGCAATAACTAATGGCTAGAGTTTTCGTATACTTCTCTCCTTATTGTTTATATATAACAACTGGCTTTGCAGCCTGACGTGCTGCATTGGGCAATATGCAACGAAAAAAAAAAACTGGTCAGGGGATCGTGAACATTATCAGTTTTGAAGGTTTACGCGATTGAGGTTTGGCACTGATGAGCGCGCGAGGCGGGCAAAACAATTTCTGAGACGGTAAAATTTTAACAACACTTTGAACGTTCCCCATTAAATTCAGAAAAATCTCGATCTTTTTTAAAACGAAGTACCGAAAAATGCACACATTCTCCACTATGGGATGTTCGAGCAATTTCCAAGAGCAGGCAACTTCCTACCTCATTGGAAGGTCCTCTATGCGCACGATAATATAAAAAAATTAAAGAAAAAGAGGTATGTATAATGAAGGCCACGATGAAAAATGTAAGTTTTCGGTGAATTTATTGTCAATTTCATTGATTGTTTCTCACGGCCCTAAGGCACGTGAATTGCCGTTTCCGGCAATCTGGGGGTCTAAAACGATTATTTTCTTAAATGCTACGCGCCAACCGACGGTGGCACTCGTCTTAGATGGCCCTAGCCACATTTGCCCCCTCCCATCTAATTCAACCTACATCGCCCGCACTGAGATGTACAACGATGTCCAGTTTCAGCAAATCAGTGCGTTCTACTATGATTTAGCGGACACAGATCTGGGACAATGTAGGCCTATGTATGAATGGCTGATGGACAATTTACTTGCGATATAAGGGCTAGTACGGAATATGGCCAGATGGAAGATGAAAGGACTCATGGTAGATGGGTTATTCCTTTTATCATTTTTACGATCATCGGATATGTAGTACATTTTCTGTAATGGATTATTTATCATTATTAGAAATTGCAGACAGATGAGATACTATTTCATACCGTTGAATGGCAGCTGCTCAAACAACCCCGCCATCGAGAGTGACCTAAATCCAAAATTTTCTACGCGCCAACCGAACCGATGGTGGCGCTCCCCTTAATATTATTCCTACCATCATCCACCCGCCCCCCCCCCCCCCTCAGCCTGAAAACAAATCTACGCCACTGACTGTGTGTAACTTAGTATAGACACGGCATAGACTTCAATGTATTGGTGGAAACAAAATTGTTAGGAATAAAAAATTTTAAAGTACATAGTCGCATTATTTTCTACACAATTACTAGGCCTACAAATCAAGAAAATATCTTGAAAATAAAAGATCGACATACTCCCCTATTTCAAACAATCAAATGTATCATTACTGCTAGACCTCATTACCCAGTTCAACTGGGCTTCTCCTGGACCATTCAACTGCTAAATTCTAATTGTGTCAAAGACTCACGGTGTTTGACCCTGAGAAATGCGTGGGACTGGATTATTTCTGTGTTCCAATTAGTCCCAACTATTTCGCAACTGGACTGTAGAACATCACACTGTTTTTTTGTATCTTGAACTGGTTTGGCGAATACACAGCTGTGCTCAGATCGATGGAACACAGTTGTAGGCGTATGAAAAAACAGTTACCCAGTTCAGGCCAGTTGGTAATTTCAAATGGGTCACTGCTATTTTTCTCATGGGAATTGGGGTTCGAAATTCATAATAAGGTCGTTTATTCGTGATAGAACAAATGGTTCGTATTTCGTAATCCGATGTAGAAACCGAGTTTCTAAAGGACTCGAACGAGATTTGGTTGTTCATTTGTGCCATGTTACGTTTCCGGGATCTGGGGTGTTCGGATGCACATTTTATGTACGCTACTGACGCCAATTAACTCGTGGTGGCGTTCTTTCAATTGCCCCCCCCCGGTAAGAAAATCCTGCATACGCTCCTGCCTACCACCACCACTAAATTATTTTTTCTCATTCCTCCCCCCCACGCTTTCCTTCCCGTCCCGCCGCCCCCCCCCCCCCCTCGCTCGAAGTAAAACTTCTCCATGACATGCACTTACGGCCCTTCCCTCAAACACAAAACGTTTTACAACGTTTTCAAACAGTTCTAAAATATGTTTCGCCAATGTTTTCTGAAAACGTTTTTTGTTAGTACATGATGTTGCAAAAAACGTTTATGAAACTTGTACAAAACGTTTTGAGAAAATGTTTCTTAACATTTTTGTTTTATTTGATATTATGAGTAACAGCGGACAAATGGAAGCTGAGCGATACGAACACACTCCGTCCCATCACTAGCCAACTACCTGAACCTGTTTTGGAGTAACTGTTTTGTCGCTAAAGGTTTTATGGAGCAATTTACAAAAAAACTTAAAACGTTCTAAACTTGTTTTTAAACGTTTTGTTTAACGTTTTAAAAACATTTTCCGAACATCTTGTTACTCAACAAAAACATTTTCGAACATTTGTTGAAAATTTTTTGAAACGTTGCTTGTGTTTGTAGGAATTGGATTGAGACATGGGGAACCCCGGTTATATGACCCTTTTTGCCTATATGAATATCGAACCCGTGTTCTCTTATGATAACGAACCTTCTTGAACCTAAACTTTTAATTCGATGTCAGCCATTGCTTGGTATATCGGTCACACAGTCCTCAAACCGTTTGCCAGGGCCAGGCATTCGGCATCAGTGGAGTTTAGCTGAAAAGGGACAAGATACAACTGTGTATCGTTGACATACAAGCGAATATGACAATATGCCGTGCTTGTGGCCAATTTTATGAACAGGACTCGTGTATATTAAATGGAACAGTGAGCCTAGAACAGAACCGGAGGAACGCCAATATTTAACGCAGTAGGGTCAGACATGGTCCCGCCGAAAACCTTAGCCAAAGTGGCATGGAGAAAGTTAATATTTTCCTTTCTTCGTTGCTATTGCCATTACCTTAGACCTCTTGGGCGTGACCCCATGGACGTGGATACTTTGGTGCGAAAAAAGAATTGATTGTGTATGATATAGGCAATAAAATTAATTGGAATTACAGTAGAATTTCTCGAGGCAAACTTGTTTTTCGACTAATTGGAACTTGAGGCCTAAATGTAACAAGAATCTTAGGTAAACTAGCTATCTAAATCGCCCGATACTTCTTTTCTAACTTGTAATTGGATATTTCAACCACAGTTGGTACTAGTCTCAATCATAATTCTATCTGATAACAAAGCTCTGCATTCCAGGGTACACGTGAGAGGCGCTGCGCAACTTTCCGCTGTCATTCCGTTGTTCGACTCCGAGCTGTTCACATCCCTGATCCGACTGTTGTTGTGCCCGATTAGTCCTGCACAATAGGCTGACCTCGTACTATCACCCGGTGTATAGGTGAGACCGTCCACTTGTATTTTGTTGAGTCGTATTATGCAGTCACGCACAAGGTGACGAAGTTCTGCGGCTCGTTTGAAAGTTTTAGAAACAAGCAATTATTTCATTTATAGTGAAAATTCACTACCAAGCCCGCACATGGTTGCGGTGCTGAAATTTAACTTGTTTGAAATTAGGCTGTACAGGCCTTCGGGCCATAGGAATAATAATAGTGTACCTCTTTAAAAAGGCTGACACAGAAAACATTCGGACTGAATTGTCCGTTTTCAGTAACAGGTTATTCTTGAAATTGGAAACAGTGCCCAGCCAGGAGATGTTGAAAACCTCTGGAGTGACTTTAAAAATACACTCCAGCGGGTGATGAATCAGCACATCCCTACAAAGTTTATCACCAGTAAGAACAAATTACCATGGCTGAACGAAATAGTGCAAAGGTCTTGAGGCGCAAACAAAGGGCCTACAGTACAATAAGGCAAGGGCTAGTCAGAGGGCAGAGGTCTGGGAACATTTCAGGGAACTTAGGAAGACCTCTCACAAAATCACTAGATATGCACATAGAAGATACATCAAAAAAAATTGTATGGACTCCATGAGAAAAATTCTGGTCTTTCGTGGCTCAAAAAGGACGCAACTGGAATTCCTACCCTTAGGGACCAGGGCGTTCTGATATCTGATAATGTCAAAAAGGCCGAGTTGCTCAACATGCAGTTCAAGTCTGTTTTCAATAAAGAAAAACAGGGAACCCCGCCTGCGCCTAGGGGTGTCCAAATCTCCATCGATACCGGATATCACAATTGATGCTAGTGGAGAAACTGTTCCAAAACTTGAACCCAAACAAGGCAACTGGCCCAGATGGCATTCCCCCTGGATCCTCAAAGAGTTCGCAACCGAAATTGCCCCGGTACTGACCATCATTTTCCAAGCCTCGTTGGACCCTGGGCGCTTGCCTTACAGTTATGGTAAACGGTGAGAAATCAGGGTGGGCAAAGGTCATCTCGGGTGTAACACAGGGAACAGTACTGGGCCCTCTTCTTTTATATTGTATATAAATGATCTTCCAGATGGCATCAGCTCCTCTGTGCGTCTCTTTGCTGACGACTGTGTTTTGTATCGTGAAGTGAGGAGTGAAGATGATTCGAATATGCTCCAGGATGATCTAAATAAGTTACATGAATGGTCAGATAAATGGCAAATGAAATTAACCTGATAAATGTTTTATCATGACATTTACTCATGCCAGATCTCGTAAGCTCCACCCGTACACACTGGGTGGCAAAGAATTGTCTGTGGTGGACCACCATCCTTATTTAGGGATTCTTTCAAACAACCTCAGTGGAATACTCACATACGAAACATTTGTGGTAAAGCTAACAGATCCTTGGGATTTATCCGTAGGAACCTTTACTCCTGTAATCAAACAACAAATCTTGAGGCCTACAGATCACTTGTCAGACCGCTGTTGGAGTACGCTTCCTCAGCCTGGATCCTTATACAAAAAAGAATATAGACCTATTAGAATCTGTCCAGAAAAGAGCGGCTCGCTTTATCACACTCGACTATATATCTAGACCACTGGGTGTGCTACCCAGATGGTTAATAGCCTCGGTTTGAATCCCCTTGAAGTCCGCAGAAAAACAAGACGACTTTGTATTTTTAAACAAGCACGCTTAGGTCAATTGTCCCTGCCCATAAGTCACCGCTTACAACCTGTCTGCGTCAATCACGGAACACGCACCGCAATTCATACACCACCATTGCGGCAAACAAAGATTGCTACAAATACTCGTTCGTACCAAGAACTGTACGAGACTGGAACGCACTGCCATTCAGCAGTAATCCATTGAGGATATAGACAGTTTCAAGACAGCTGTGGGCGACCATCTACACTTGGCTTGGAGACGGGACTAATTTGTTTATGTTGGGCTGCCAACCCCATCCTGGTCGTCTTGCTCCTCGTGGGCGCTGTTGGCCAGTATCTGTACCAAGTACCAAGTACTATGACTGGAAAGTGGCCAATATTTCACCTATACATAAGAAAAGGCCACGCCTGAAGGCAAGTAACAATCGACCAATCTCTTTGACCTCCGTTATCAGTAAACTTTTGGAACACAAAGTTCATTCGCACATACTGGGGCATTAGGAAACACATAATATCTTGAAACCACAGCAGCATGGTTTTTAGAGCCAAAAATTCTTGTGAGACCCCGCTGATCCAAGCCATTCACGACTTGACTTTCTCCCTAAATAACAGTAAGCCGACTGCTGTCATCAGTATGGACTTTTCGAAGGCTTTTGACACTGTCCCCATAACCGGCTCCTTTGTAAATTAACACAATTACGGAGTGGATGGGAGACTAAACATGGATTTCAAACTTCCTTAAGAATCATAAGCAACGGGATGTTTCAGGTGGCCAGTTTTTCCATTGGGCCGACGTTTGACTCTGTGTTCCACAGGGATCAGTTTCTGGGACCATGCTGTTTAACACCTAAATCAATGACTTGCCAGGCCATCTACACTGCTCGACTGTCCGACTCCTTGCTGATACTGTGTCCTTCATAAGAATATTCAATCAGCACAGGACGCCAATCTCTTACAAAGCGACCTGAACTCCATATCCTCTTGGGCTGAAACGTGGCAAATGAAATTTAACACCAAAGTGTTATGTGGTCGTCATACCTTCCTGCGTGTTCCAGTAAATACCAATTATACTCTAAGTGGTTACCAATCTTAGAGAACACAACCTCTCATACCTACTTGTGTTGATGTCCAGAACGATCTGAAATGGAACACCCACGTAAAAAACCGGATAACTCTCGTAGCAATTAAAACGCTTGGTTTTGCTAGCAGAAACCTAAATCAATCAAACGGAAACAAATAGCCAGTTACAGACTCTCAATCGTTCCTCCGTCGAGTATTGCACTCGGGTCAGGGACCCGCATACAAAGTAACTCATCCGAAAGGTAGAAAAAAATCAGAGGCGCGCGCCAGAAGGGCTCTAGCGACAATGACTGCCAGACTGGGAACATAGTGCATCCACTCTTGTCCAAAAGCTTGACTGGGAGAAACTTTCTACCAGAAGGGAGATAAATAGGCTCTCATCTTTCATAAGCCATAGTGGGGCACTATAGCTACCGATCCTTAACTAACTACCTTCAGCCGACCCAACGAAGAACCCGCCGTTCAAACGATAATAATTACATTGAACATCATACACGTCGGGACTGTTATAAATATCATTCCATCTCGCGAACCACAAGAGAGTGGGACACTCTTCCATCAGCATTACAGCATGAGAAGACCAAGCTCTCTTCAATCTGCTGTCCTCTCCCGACATACGAGACATCTTTGACTGAATCTAACCTATTTTCACCACGCACACCCTATCTCTGCTCGTTTTGTCCCTCGTGGATTTTGGTCATTATTAACAGAAGAAGAAGAATTGGGTTTCCTTTTGTTCATCCTGACACTATGTATTTTTTGTATGTACTGTATATTTGTATATCCCGGATCAAATATAATAATGAAACGAAATTATGGAGACAGGTTAGTCTATTTGTTTGCACATGGGCGCAATTCTAAACATTTTTTTGCCTTTCTCAAAACATGCTAATTCAGAAGAGGAACACTTGACTACACAGAGGCCGCTGATATGCACCAACCCGGTCCATCCTGCTCTGCTCAGACCATGGGCGTCGATCCGTTTCGAAAAGTGTGGGGACGCAATCGAATGCATACGCCAATCTGAGGCGGAGCGCCAGCATCGGTTGTCGCGGATCGTACAAGAAATTTTTAGCTTTTCATACCCTCCAGATCGCCGGAAACGGCACTTGCCAGATAGCACCCATCTACATGTGTGATCTGAGTACGATACAGACGAAAGTTGTAATTGGTGGTGCATACAAATGATTTACGCATATCACACATGTATTTTTATTACCTTTTCTACTCTGGCCCCGTTTTGCGGTTGATCAAGGGGTCTGCCCAGCGGTCCCAGGTGGGATCGAAGGGAAAAGCCTGGCTTACGGACCATTCACTTGGGGAGCAATGAATATTTGGCCAGTCATCGAAGACTACCAGCGCGGAATTTTTTTTGCATGTTTTCCGGGCATTTTAATCGAACAAAAGTCAGAAGGAAAATTCATCGGCATTTTCTTGTTTTTTCAATTTTTCCTTTGCCTTTTTCCTTTCCGAAATTTCTAACGATTTTCGCCCAAATTTTTCATCTCAGGAAATGGGGGTGGGGGCAGCCTGCCCCAAGACTTCTGAAATTATTCGCGTGAACAATGATTCGAGCATTACTCGCATATTCACCACGCCTGGTAGAAAAACGCCATTGAAAATTGAATCAGTTTAGACGATCATCAAATTATGATTATCACTGTGAACCACCCGCACACCCACTGTAATAAAATGACCAGGTGCACGGTACACGTTCACATGTTTAGTAAATTTGGCCGAACAACTTGTCCCAACTGAAAAAAGGTTAGTGTATTCATTGCAGTTAATATGCACAACTTATATCAGTACTGTTGCGCGCGAAAATTCGGCTACCAAATCCATATTAAACAAGGCGAATCGCCAAAAAGTATCTCGCCTGGTTGCGCGATCGGTGGTTTCTACTATTCACTACACTACACAACATATACCAACCAACTAGTTCATGCAGACCATCGTCCGTCAAACGAACATCACATATTTTGAATTATTTCACATATAACACATAAAAATTCCTAAAATAACTGACCAATAGTTTGACTCTCATTACAAAAGTCCCTAATTGTTTTTTTTTTTTTCATGCCCCCCCCCCAATCTTTTCTCCTTAAATACCCAAATTTGAATAGTGTTATCGCTCAGTCAACTCACTTCTTTGACCCAAAATCCAAACTTGAAATGTTTCTGAATCCATCACAGCCCCGGCTTTCTTTGCCTTTTAAAATTATTTCCTTCATTATTCATTGCCTTTTATTTTCCAAGCGCCAGGACATGCCACCCCCCTGCCAGGCCAGCCAGAAAACACCCTCCCCGCCTCCCCCAACACCCAACAAAACTATCCCCATGCAGCAGTCAAAGATGTCCCAAAATATATCTTTAGGAAACCTCCACATTTTTCCCCAGTCCCCAGGCAGAAGAGAGGAAAGAAAAAAAGTTACAGTATTTTTGAAGGTATAATCAACCTAATCAAATGGTTGGGTAAGAGAGGGTTTGCTTGTGGGCAGCTTATAACAGCACAATTGTCACAGGAGTTATGGTTACTCGTCTCAGTGCTTTATTCTAACGGAGGCTATATTATGATGGAATTCAATACACCTCCTGAACATCGACAACATCAGATCCAAAAATGTTAACGGACCATACCTACTGAGTTTGGCGAAATTCTTACAAGTTGGAAATTGGAATATATTATGCAAATAGGCACTACCAAGGACCTCTACTGACCCCAGCTGTACCTTCAAATTGATCAGGATCAAAGGTGGATCACATCTACCAAGTTTTGTGGAAATCCAACGAACTTTCAAAAATTGCATAAATTAGCAATAAAACACATTAAATGGCCTCCAGTGACCCCGACATCTTTTTTAAATTTCTCGGGAACCATGGGAGACCACATCCACCGAGTTCGTGAGAATCCGTCAAACTTGAAAAATTCGCAAATTATGCAAAATTTTAGCTGAAAAATCAATCAATTCTCTACCTGTCATCCAGGTCCTACAAGCCGAACTACATCACTGTAGACAATACGGTTCTTGCGTAATCCTGCTAACGAGCTGAACAAGTAATGTACATTAAAATGAGCTAATTACCCAATTAATTAATGACTGTGCTGCCCAAAATCTAATCAGATCGTTGTATGTAATTGGTTGTAAAAAGAAAAACCCAGTGCTACACACAAAATTCGTCATAGTCGGCCTCACGGTTTGTGGAGAAAATCTGCGAACGAGAAGAACGTGGACCACACACACATGAACACAATACACACACGCACATAGTGACCACTATGTCTCATTTTTACTTTGCCCAAATTTCTTCCATTATTTCTCCGAATTCTCGCGGGTCTTTTCGTTCGTGTTTTCAATCTCGAAATTATTATTGCCAACCAGGCCCCGACCCAGTGCGGATAACATGGCTGATTTGCCCTAAGTTGGTTCTGTACATATCCGTGATATACTTTACTATCTTACTATGTTGGGCATAGATTTACAAGTCACTTAACTTGGGGTTGACAAATTGAATGAAAAAATGTTGCACTTAGCATATACGGGGTATTGCTAGGACTATTGCCAATCCATAGGGCGCAGTCTTTGTGTGCATGGTCGTGACCCCGAAATTTTGGAAGTCCTCCGTACATACGTGTTTTTACTCTTGACCTCCTGGGACCCTCAACTTTTAGCCAGGAGAATTGCCCCATTGACTATCACGCAAAGCCAATGATGCCTACGTGACAGGCTGTTGGCACATCAAGAACAATTTTGTCCTCATGCATCGTAGACGACGTGCAGAATAATAAATTCAGAAAGGGAAAAAGTGCCCGATGAGTGGCCTGGCGTAGGGACCCTTCTGTTTTTAGAGACAATTTTGCCCTAACGACAGAAACAAGCCGCCCCGTGTGCTGAGCGCACGGAAATGTTTTGCATGTTTTTCGGGCGTTGGATTGAAAAATTCAGGCTGGTCAGCAGACATTTTTGGGCATTTATCATTTGCCCTTTTTCTATCCAGATTTTCTCCGAATTATTGTCAAACTTGTTGCCTCGAATGTTTCATCTCAGAATAACGTTGCGCTCTGCAAAGGGCTACGCCAATTTGGGAAGTCTGAGCCAGAACTAAGAAGTTGGATTTACAATTAATGAATGGGAACAATAGGTAGCTGTTCTTGTTTTCCCCAGACTTTGGGCCGTACTCAAATTGATTAAATATTGGGAAGGTATTGTCGCCCTGCTGAAAATTATAATTGCCATGTGATTTCATGTTGCAGGAACAAAGGAAAACTTAAATCCGTCAACTGAGGTCTAGATTTATTTCACTCGTCCGCAGCAGTGACGTAGAACTTTTTGACTAGGCAAGGGGCTAACATTTTTAGGGCCCTGTGAGAGGGGTCTCAGGCAGTCAGGGTTTACCCGTCCTCGGAAAAGTTTAAGCTTTACTTAACTGGGTGCAAATCAATGCTCTGAAATGTGCATTTTTTTTTGTGCGAAAATTTGCTGACTACCAAGGGCAGCGAGTTTCCTTCTTTTGGTTTATTGGGCTGAATCCTACCTTCCCATGGGACCACCTCAGTTGGGGTCTTGGGGAAGGCTTGGAAGTCCAGACCGATTAGCCGATTCTAGAAACCCAGGTTATAAATTTTTCGTTTTGGCCTCATACCCAGTTTTCTTCGACGGAATATGACTGAATATCCCAAAGTTGTTCGAATTTTGTTGCAATTCATGAACTGGTAGAATACACAAAATTCGAAGATGCTAATTTTCTGCACGTTTCCTGTATAAGTTATGATTTAAAAAATGCTTCTCATCTTTGCTAGAATTACATTTCTTGCCTGGGTTTTTTTTTACATAACCTATCATTCCTAAATAGCGCATTGCAATGTAGGAATATATCGACGCGCTCCCAATTGTTTGGCTGTCTTACGTTTCGGATCATAGGGCCCCCACGGACTGGTTGTGTTGAAGTTGAAGAGCAGAATATATATTTTCAAATTAGTAGTGCATCGTCTATCGATTCCTTCAGCTGACAAAGATTGACACATTTTTTGCTCATCATCGGGCTTCCGACAAGTGAAATCGGCCAATCTGCTGACAGTGGGGGGCCATTTACCACTTTGGCATGTTTGTATTGCCTGAATTGGTGCTATTCTTGTTTGCCCAAGCAGTGGTTCCTCGGTCTGCAAACTTGCTTTTACTTCCATACTGTGTTGGAGCAGTCCCTGACTCCTCATCCGCCTCGTATGCCAACGCCGCTTCGTGTTATAATCACTTGACATTTATTGTTCCTCTACCTTTGTTTAAAAAAAAAAAATAGATATAATCTCACTTATGTTCTGAGTGAGAACACCTCTGCATAAAAGCTTCATATCGCCAGAATATGCTTCAATGCACCGCTCACGACACTATAGAAGCAGCAGTTACAGTCCGTTCTCGCGCGCAAATACGCGCGGAAATTTTTTGACAATCGGGGTCCGGAATAAAGGTCATTGTGGTCTTTTTGTGAGGCCTGTGCTTTCCCTCAAATATTTTTTTCAGCCCACACATCCACTCAAACGATACGTGTGTACGGCATGTACTTTCGTCTTCATCGAGGATCAAAAAGTGGGGGGGGGGGGCATTTTGATATGTCATCTCCCCCCCACTTCGAAAAGTGGGGGGGGGGGCGGTCCCCCTTCCCCCCCCCCCCCCCAGGATCGACGGCCCATGCTCCAGAACTTAGAAACCCCTACCCCGAGCATATACCTGCTGACATGTCAAATGTCCGAGGCATCGGGCAAATGGCCCCTATATATGTGTGCATTGACACTTCACTTGAGCCTACCTAGCCCCCAAGCGAGTAAAGACAGATTGTGACGATGACATCTCAAGTATTTTTCAATGCCTGCTGTGGGCAAATGTTGATCCAATGTGAACTTTGAGCTGACTCTTGTGTTCCGATTTCATTAATTTGAGACGGATACCAAATTCGCCCCTCACTGCTAAGATGGCTGGTTTCATTAGGAAAATGCAAATACAAGAATTAACAGAAGAAAAACTCAAAGAGAAACCCGATATTTACAAACAGCTAGAACTGTCGAGTTATTACAAGTAGCACGAATCAATCAGTTTGCTTGGATCTGACCAACTTCCATGAACATCCGATTTGACCTATAGGAGGAGAAGCCGCTCGACCGCTTGCAGGCAGGCAGGCAGGCAGACAGAGAGATAACAGACAGGAAGAGAACAGGCATGCAGATCAACAGAATCGATCGATAGATTCGATGAATGGATAGAGGTTATGACATGCAGGAACACAATAGCTTCACCCAGCATCTCAGGGTGGAGGTTTAAAGATACAAAACTGAGTGCGGTAATAAAGTGAAAGATCAACTCCAGTGACAGCCCAGAGGATGCATGGCGTCCCCACATGGCGTGTAACCGAAAGGTGTAAATGATGGACAGTAAAAAGGAACTGTAGTTTTTGCACAAATGCTCATAACTGCTAAATGATATTGAATTTTTATGGAGATTTGATGATGACTAACGTCCGGCTTCAGGAGACCAATACTATATAAGCACGGTGGCCGCCATTGATCACCAGAATCATTGTCCAATGGTAGGTTCTTCCTAATTTGAGGATAACTGGAACCAAGTTAGTTAGGACAAATGAAACTATACTGGCCCGGGACGGTACCATTTACCGGTCATGATCCAAAAATGCAGTAGAACCTTTCTTCCATTTACTCTTGCCAGGCAACCACACGCTAGAGATTAACGAGGCGTGGTGGGTACCTTGGAACTCGTATCGACGGCAGCCCTGGTTGGAATGCTCATGCACAGTATGTGAATAAGAAGCATCCCAATGCTTGAATTTCTCCAGAAAATTGAATTAAAGTAGACAGAACAATCATGCAGCTAATTATTCCACCAATCTGTAACTCACATTCCATTCCCTCTTTTGGCATTATGAACAAAAGCTCCATCTGGACTCGGTCTGCAATTCAGCAGAGCCTAATTTAGTCGCTGGGAATCCTACACCAGGTACGTCCATGGAATAACGCAATGCCTCTTTGGCGGTACGTAATGGGGGGGGTTGGGGCGATCACATGCAGACAGCAACATGCCTACTCAATCCCTCGTGCTGAGCGGCTGACGGGAAGACAGCAGGTTCCATTTTCAAGTCTTTAGTATGACCCAACAGGGATTCGGACGCCGAGTTCCCGAGTAGAAGGTCGACGCTCTACAACTTACAACTTATAACACCTACCTCAATATCATTTGAGCACTCAAATCGTGAAGTGATGCAAGTATGGACAGTGCTCATCCACGATCCATACGCCAGGTTCCCTTACGAGTCGAGATCACATTTGGCTCCCTGAATCCAAATGAAAAAAACCAACATATTTACACTGGAAGTCTAACCAGTCTCTAGTAATTGCTATCCTTGTATCAAGATGCCAAACCACATCACCATAGCACCTGCAGGCCGTCCGTAATCCTGCTGATATACTCCAACAACAAATCACATAAATAGACTAATTACCCTACTCAATTGATAACTTTGTATCCCAATACAAAATTTTATGAGGAGGTGTCTTTTGTTCAGCAGGACAAGAAGAAGTTGAGGGGAAGAAGCACACTGTTCCATCATGAGAAAAAGTTTTGCTAGCACATAAAAGTTAGTAACTATCTTTTTTTCAAATGAAGGAAAATTTATGGGACAAAACAGGAAGTTTTTGGAAAGGAAGTCAGTACTGTGATACATTTATTTTCATTCTGAATGCCACTCATTCCAATTCTGCGGGAATAACATATGGAAAATGCTCAGATAATGCTCCCAAATGAAGAAGAAAAAGAATTCATTAGGACATTACCAGTGCCCGGACAGGGAAAGTCCTGAACATGCAAATACAGAAATATGGCCTACTTGCTCAACATTTATCAATTATCAACAAAATCTGAAACGGACTCCAGTATTAATGGAACAAAAAAAAAAAAAAAAAAACAGGCTGCTTCAGAAAATGTAACAAAATAGACAGCAGGCATGCTTAGAACATGTAAAACCAGTAGAATCGACTGTTTTAGTCAGTGTTATAGAATAGTGGTGACTATGCTAGCACGCATGTAATAAATTTCATTTCACTCTCTCAAAGAATTCGGTACAGTTGTAGGCCACCAAATCATTTCCCACACTCCACTACTCACCATGCACTCACACATACAACAAACAGTGATACTGTCTACAGTTGTTGGGCACTAGAATATTTTTCCACATTTCCACTCTGCCCACCCTGCTATCACACACACAGATGTACGGGGTCTAGAGTGTAGGGCCCCAGAATCATTTCCCATTCCACTGCCACCCTGCCATCACACAATACAACAACAGTAGTGCTGTACTCCGTTGGGGGGGGCATCAATCATTTTCTCATCAACTCCCACCCTGACATCACCATACATCACAGTATCTGTACTAGAAGTTGTGGGGCACCAGTTGTTTCCATATTCCCCTGCCGCCCGCCCTTTGCATCACACATACAACAACAGTAGGTCTGTGGGCTGGAGTTTGTAATGGCAACCAATCATTGCCACATTCAACTGCCTGCCGCCCCCTGAGCAACACACATACACCACAGTCGGTACTGTGCTAGAGTTGTAGGGCAACGAGATCATTTTCCCCATATCCCTGCCCACCCTGCGCATCACACATCAACAACATAATAGTTCTAGTTCTAACGTTTGTGTGAGAGAATGGTTTTCCCACATTCCACTGCCACTTCCCACCCTGACATCCACACAAACAACAATAGTAATAATGTACTACAGTTTTGAGGCACTAGATTTTTTGCACATTCAACTGCCCATGATCACACACACCACAGCAGTAGATACTGTATACAGTTGTGGGGCACTAAATCATTTTCCACATCCACTGCTCACCCATGAGCATAACACATACAACCAGGTGATCAGCAGGAATCACTTATTGGGAGGTGGACAGAAAGTTCCGAATACACAAGTGAAAATACCATTCGTGTGTCACACGCAGATGCCCGTAGATAAATTACCACTATGGAACAACCAAATAGAACACTATACTGACAAATCAGTATGTTGCTGCAAAAAGGGATATCGTGTCCCATACATCATACAATTCCCTTTGTCTTGCCTATCATTGCCAGTGTTGTTTTGAACGATTCTCAATGATTTGTAAGATGACATTTGATGTACCCTAGCTCTCATGAACAGTGCCCGCGGCATGTTTCTTGTCCGTTCCCACGCTAAATAGCCGATCATTATGGCTCCCTCACAAATTTTATATGCTATTCGTGTGTATTCGTGTGTTACGCTGGTCTGGGCATTCGTGTGGCTGGTAACAGCGGCTTTCAGCATGCACATTCTTAGAACATGGCAGATACTGTGTTCTTTCTTGCTCGCTCAATACACCAATAGTGTAAATATATATGGAAATAAAAAAAACTTGCTGTTGTTTAGCTATATACATATGTTATATACATACATTTTTACACTGCCCTTTCCAAAGGTCATAGCATTGACTGACTTGATCTCCACGGGTTCCACAGGATTTTATAGAAACAGTGACTACTGATGTGGCCATGACAACCCCAGTGATACTCTACCTCCTCTTTTAGACAGGTGCCAAGGGATTTAGGAGGAAGATTGGGCCTTTCCCATCCAGATCTGGGGACCGTCCTTCATCGTCCCTATCTGACAAACATGGGTATTGCTGTCTTTGAATCACTTTCACAGAGAGAGGAAGAAGTCTGGAGGTTATACAATGCAAGAAATGCCCCAGAATTTACCAGAGAACATGATATTAATGTTCTAGAAGCCAGGAGGATACCCCACAGTGCAACAACATCTCAGTATCCTTACTGGAGAACATGGTATGAAGTGCTAGAAGCCTGGAGGTTACCCCTACAGTGCAACAACATCTCAGTATCCTTACTGGAGAACATGTATTGAAGTGCTAGAAGCCTGGGGGTTACCCCTACAGAGCAACGACATCCCAGTATCCTACTGGAGAACATGGTATTGAAGTGCTAGAAGCCTGGAGGTTACCCCTACAGTGCAACACTGTCTCAGCATACTTACCATAGAACACAATATTAAAGTGCTAGAAGCCTGGAGGTTACCCCTACAGTGCAACAACGTCCCAGTATGCTTACCAGAGAACACAATATTAAAGTGCTAGAGCCTGGAAGTTACCCCTACAAGCAACAATGTCCGAGAATCTTTACCAGAGAACATGATATTAATGTTCTAGAAGCCAGGAGGTTACCCCTACAGTGCAACAACCTCTCAGTATCCTTAACCAGAGATATGCGTATGAGTGCTAGAAGCCTGGGGGTTCCCTACAGAGAAACGACATCCCAGTATCCTCCTGGAGAACATGGTATTGAAGTGCTAGAAGCCTGGAGGTTACCCCTACAGTGCAACAATGTCCCAGTAGATGCTTACCACAGAACACAATATTAGAGTGGCTGGAAGCCTGGAGGTTACCTCTACAGTGCAACAACGTCCCAGTGGCTACAGAGAAACAATGTTAAAGTGATAAAGCTGGAAGTTACCCATGACAGGGCATCAACTGCCCCAGAATCTTACCAGGAGAAATGAATTAATGTGATAGAAGTTGGCGGTTACCCCTATCATGCAAAACATCCCAGTATTTACTAGAGAACACAATTATTCAAGGATGGAAGCCTGAAGGTAGAGTATGGTATTGAAGTGCGGGAGCTGGAGGTTACCCCCATGGTGCAACAACACACACTAATGGTTCTACCAGAGAATCCAATAATTGCAGCAACAAAACAAAAGGAACACCAGAGCCAATGCGGAACAGTTTTTTTTCCTTTGATTGGGGTAGGGTTCACAATTCCCCAGACAGCAGCTTTGAACCCTGTATCTCCCTGCGTGCAGAAACCCACGATATCATTATACCATTTAATACCGCTGCAATCAGCACGCCCAGAGAAATAAATCATCACCTGCAATTCTGCGACTTACCACTCGCAGAGAGGCCTTCAAGATCTCAAAAAATTTTCTTACAATTCTTTGGCAACAGCATACAGAAATGGCATTCCCATGTAACCTGTGTGCCCACTTCCCACCACATTGCCCAATTCATTTGATCTGAAGTTCAACAACTGCGTGCTGCCAACCAAATCAATTACGCGACTTGAATGTCACACAAGGTTGAGTCAAACAACACTGTGTTGTGCTTCTGGAGGGCCGACATGTGTACACGGCTGCGCAAAACTTGGTGGCCTCCTACCAGCAGTTGTAGCCAAATGAATGGGCAGGCAGTGCCCACATTGACACTTCAGGATGCGGGGTTGTTTCCCCCTCGGTCCAGTATGTAAAGAACAAACAAACAGTGGCCAGTACTAGTACTAGGCCCAATTGGCTAAGAATGTCCCAGGAATTGATAAATGAGTTCAAGGTTCGGCATGGCTAGAGGCCCCCAAAATTTCCCAAAAGAGCATGTCAGTTTGAGCAGTCTGACTTGAGTGACAGGCATCTCCCTCGGTTTTCTCAAATGACAAAAGTTCAAATTCCATTAGCCTATGAAATATCCAGCACAATAAGCATCAATGATATTAAGAAATGAGGCCCCAAATTGTTCAATACCCATTTATGAGAAGAAATTCAGTGCAAAATTACCGCATCAAATATTTTAGTTGGAGAAATGCCGGCCAGCCGTAACAATGTATTTGTTTGACACAGGGACTATCCATGAAATTAGTAGTTTGACCGGAATTACTAGTGTTTAGACCTATTGCTTCATCACTAATCAATCTACCTAATCTTGGCCAGGAGTATGTAAGTGCGCACTGGCCCTCAGTTTGTCCTTACCTGTTCCAGGACATCTGAACCATAAGGATTATAGTAAGGTGCTGTTCCAGATACCGCGGCTGATACCCCACACAATGACATGTGCCCATGGCTTGGTATATGACCATCTGCAAGCCAGGAACATTATCGAGAATTAGCAGACTAACGCTTTAGATGTTGAATTTCAGTGTTGCATATAGGGTCCAGTATGCGAAGGTGAATACATGTGAGCTGAGGATGGGGGCCAGTGTCTGCAATTTGTTGCTATTCAGTTTGCCAAAAGATAGTATTGGTTCTACAGAGGCAGGAAAATTCCTGAATGAAAAGCAAACCAACCACTGAAGAGGCAAAATAACCACAAGTATCAATGCATTTATGGATGTTTATCACCGCGGATAATTCGATGTAAAATTTCCTGAACTGAAAAAGCCCACAACGACAACATACATAGGCTGCGCCTTTCATGGTCTTCCCGAGGAACCGATGTGTTCTCTTCGGCAAACAAAAGTGCGTTCTTGTAAATATGTTACTATTATCCATCCGTGGACGGCACATAGGCAACAATGGTGAGTCTTGCAAGGTGTCTCCAGTGACACTGCTGAAAGCGTGGAAGTTTATTGGCTGCAACATCCTGGGCGTTGACCAAATCACCCGCCAGTTTAATGGAGTGTGAGCATCCTCTTGGAAAAGGCGATGCAGAGGTTTCTGGTAGTAGTAGATCACCAAAGCACTTTAGGCACCGTATACCTGGATGAAGATACCGCCCATTCGACGATGAGGGGGGAGATCTCAGAGCTCTAGTGGTCGCAGTTGAATACTCTACATGAAGATCTTGCCGACCTGTGGAAATATGTAATAATAATAATGATAAAATAATAATGTATTGCAACTGATGTTAGGTTCCTGCCTTCCACATTCAAAACCAGGTTTCTGAAGATGTAGAAAAGTTATAAACAGGGCTCCCTAGACCACTTGTGAGGGTAAGATCGGATGCCACCATCTCCCAGAGACAATTAGGTGCCTCAAAGATCACAAATGCAAGTCTGTAACTTGCATTCCATTAGGGAAATACAAAGGCGGATTAGCTCGTCGGGCAGAGCTCCAGAATTGTGATCCGAAAATCGTGAGTTCGGAATCCCACAAAGCCTGCGGGCTTTCTCCGTAGTGCCCATAGACAAGGATGTCTTCTCAACTTCTCATGTTACCCAGGTGTAAATGGGGACCTTGTGAAGGACTTGTAATAGGCATGCGTCGTATGTATGGTTGCTGCCACCCTGTGGGCTGTCCGCCCGGGGGACACGATGGACTGGCGCACTGAAATAGTGTGTCGGGAGTGAACAAGAAAGAGGTGGTACTATAGATAGCTAAGGTTGTGACAAGTCACTGAATATGATCAGGTGGTAATATCTGTTTGAAGCGCTTTGATATGTGAAAGTGCATATATAGGCACGTAGGTATTATTATATTCCCAACATGCACCCAAGACCACCATTCAAGGGCCAGGATTGTTTCATTCGATAAACAATTGTCCTGAATGAGGCCGGAGGAATCACTACCTAATGCCACCCATACTGAAGTCTTGACTCGAGGGCCTTTCAGGTACTCGATCTGACTGAAATATCTCTTTGATACACCAATAGAAGCTTGGGAGATCACTACCTCAATGCAACCATACTATGTCCTGACTTCGAGGGCTCTGCAGTACTCGATTTGCACTGGAATATTCGATACACCAATTTTTTTTTTTTTTTTTTTGTTTTTTTTTAAAAAAATTTTTTTTTTTTTTAATTTTTTTTTTTTTTTTTTTTTTTTTTTTTTTTAATTTTTTTTTTTTTTTTTTTTTTTTTTTTTTTTTTTTTTTTTTTTTTTTTTTTTTTTTTTTTTTTTTTGGTTTTTTTTTTTTTTTTTTTTTTTTTTTTTTTTTTTTTTTTTTTTTTTTTTTTTTTTTTTTTTTTTTTTTAATTTTTTTTTTTTAGAAGCTCAAATCACTACCTTCAATGCAACCATACTGAATGTCCTGACTCAAGGGCTCTTCAGGTACCGATCTCTGGCTGTGATGAAATATCTCTTTGATACACCAGTAGAAGCTTAGGAGATCACAACTTCAATGCATCCCATTTACTGATGTCTTGACTTCGAGGGCCTCTCAGGTACTCGATTCTGGCCTAAAATATCTCTTTGAAACACCAATAGGAACTTAGAGAGCACTCCTCATGCACCCATATGAATGTCGACTCAGGGCTCTTCCGGTCCTCGATCTGGCCAGAAATATCTCTTTGATACACAGTTTTAGAGTTAGAAGCTTAGAGATCACCACTTCAATGCCACCCATACTGAATGTCCTGACTCGAGGGCCCTTCAGGTACACGATCTGGCCTGAAATATCCCTTGGGTACACCAATAGAAGCTAGAATCATACCTCAATGCACCCCAGGTACTAAGTCCTGACCTCAAGGGCCCTTCAGGTATCGATTGTGGCCGAAATATCCCCTGGATACCACAATAGGAACTTAGAGATAACTACCTCATGCACCCATTACTGATGTCCCGACTCAAGGCCCTTCAGGTACACGATCTGGCCTGAAATATCTCTTGGATACACAGTTAGAAGTCTTAGAAAATCACACCTCAATGTGACACCAACGGAATGTCCGGATCAAGGGCCCTTCAGGTATCGATATGTGAAATATCTCTGGGATACACCAATAGAAGCTTAGAGATCACTACCTCAATGCACCCATAATGAATGTCCGGAACTCAAGGGCCCTTCGCGGGACTCGATATGGCATCTGAAAATCTCTTGGATACACCAATAGAAGCTTAGGATATACCTCAGTGCACCCATAGTGATTCCTACTTCAAGTAATCACTGACATCCAATTGCTTCCTGCAAACGAAAAAAGGAACCACAGAGCCAGCCAATAACAACAGTAGTACAGTTTACAATTGGGGGCCTAAATGGCCGGTCCCACAGAGTACCAATTTTGTATCTAACTGCTGAACTAATGGTTTTTTGTGGGAAATGTGCACCTTTTTCATGGTATACTTGCGCTGAGCAGAGAAAGAAAGAAGCGAACCTATCCAAGGGCCCAGCAAGGGTTACAGGACCTGGATACTGCACCTGTGGTCAGCGCGAATCCCCACCAGATACACGGAATATGGCAATGCTTCTTTGGCAGTACCTTGATGAGGGGGTGGGGGTAATCACATGCAAAGGGCAATTGCAAATGCCTACCCTCGTTGGGTCCCGATCCAATCCTGGTGAGACGTCCAGCGAGGAAAGTAACAGGTACCTTTTTCAAAGTCTTTGGTGTGACCCGATCCGGAATCAAACCACAGTATCCAAGGTGGAAGGCCGATGCTCTACACCGTACCAACCACTCGGTTTAGAGTATATATAACACCACTCTATTACCTCCTCAAATCAGAGGGTCTTGCCAAGCTACATTTCTGAGTGAGGTTGTAAAAAAAAAAAGATAAAAATAGGACAATAATTTGGATAGCACTTGGATAAACAGAGTGAGCGGATCTTCGAGGGTGGTAGAATGTTATTCCTCATTGGGTGGGTTGCCCAATTAGGGAACCGAGTCAGTTTCAAGGGCTGGGTTTTTCTGCCATACTGATGAAGAATTGGCATTCATGTGAGGCACACACCCTTCCGCCACAACTCCTTTAACTTCCCACGATAATATTCATAAATTCAGTCCATTCCAACATAAATTTCTGGATATTGACTACTGGACTCCATTTCCCATTGAACTCAATTTCCCTCTTCTATGATGATGTTTTAAAATTAAGATGTTTACTAATTCAAATAAGAACACCCCATCCACTTTTTCCTTGTGCCTACACCTGGCTCATAAAAACATATGGTACCCGCATTACAGACCACCATCCTCGTCTCCAGCCTATCTGCATGTCATCCAACACCTTCACCTCACGACTTCTCATTCTACTTAGGCTGCTGGGCAGTGTCGTCATAGTCCTCCAATCATTCCACCAGACTGCCTCAGACATATCCCCACCTTCAACTGCTTGCCACAGGCCATTCCCCAGTGCTCACCTGTTGCTAGTGGATATCGTTTCCCAGTAGCCCACAGTGGTAAGCTCTGTCCATGTACCTACGGACCTACCTACCTACCCACTAATCTATTCAGCTTGCCCAAATGGCTGTGGTATTCATTTTTCTGGTTGCGGTTACCACATTCCTCTCAGGTTTCTGATACGTAACATTATTTCTCGCTCATTCAGTAAACCGATTTCACTCAACCAAACACCCCCCAGACACCCCTCCCTTTGCCAATCCATCTTTCCTAGAAAGGCTCATATGTGGGGGCTCCTGTGTTGGATGTTACCGATGAGTGTTGCAGTACCTACCATCATCATTGTCCCCAGGTATAGGCTCGCTGAACACTCACAGTTCAACTCCCACTCTATTCGTCTTGATGTCATCCTTCTCAGACTGGTCAGGGTCGGCGTAGTCTGGTTCCAGCTTCCTGAATTCCTCTGTCATCTGTAGAAGCTCCTTGCCTTGTCCCACCACTCCTCTCCCAGGCGCTCCTCCTCTTCGTCCTCTTCGTCCTTACACCTTTCTTCTGGCGGAGGAGCCTCCGCTTGGATCCTCTCCCCGTCGTTTTGTGTCGCCGCGTCTCTCTTGCCCCCATCATCGCCGTCACCTTTCTCGGGCTCTCGGGTTCTGCGTTGTCCATTCTCCTTGTCTTCCACAGGGATGGGGGCAGAGCCCCTCACAGAGACCTGCTTTTTTCTTCCTCCAAGACACTGGTGCCAAATGCCTCTAGAGCAAAACTCCTCCAGCCCGTGAATCAAAGTCTAGATCAACTCCTCAGCAGGCAATGCTCGGGTTCATCGCCAGATTCCGATGAAGGAATTCACAGGGTACCAGCAACCTTCCCGTTCTTCGATTCACTAGCGTTTTGGGGATGGAAGAACCATCTCCAGACCATCCTTGTGTCAGAATCATTCTATGCTAACTATTTGTTGCAACAAACCGTCACAGGTCCTTCGACCATGGATGAGATCAGGCGGAGTGTTACAAACTATAGTTTCAATAATATGAATGTACTGTGCCTTCATCAGTTAATTGAGGTACTGCATTATCACTAGCCTTGGCTTCTGAAGGTGAAGGTGAATATTGTCCTTCTCTGGGTTTTCTCAGGTTCATGTTTGTCACCTTCACCTCGGTTTTACTGTCTATGTTACATGGACGGGTTGGACAGCTTCTGATGTGTCTGTGCTGGGGATGGGAAAACTGCAGAAAACAACTTTTGTCATTTGGCAATTCTCTCCCCAGTACTTGCGGTCATTATTTCGATGGAGGTAGAAAAACAAGAGAATTTTTTATATTTCTGTAAGCAGTGATGAGACATGGTTCACATTTCAAACTGTGCACATTCTAGTTTAACTGCCAGCACCCAGTGTGCGCATGCTCACAGCTAAGTTTGGGTTGCAAGAAGTCTGGGTACAAACAACATTTAATATCCAGTGTCTCAATTGGTAATTTTCACAGTGTCACTGCTTTTGAGCCTTCCTGATTTGTAGAGGGACATTGTGGGGGGGAAGGGGGGGTTGTGCTGGGAGGGTTAATTGCCAAGTTGTGTTTGTATAGCATATGTAATTTCGTATGGGGAGTTGAACGATATTTAGTTGATGTGATGAAGCGTGTGTATGCGTCAGCCACAAAAATGTCTCTGCGAACTTGACTCGATATCATTATCATCCATTTTAATTACAGTGTTGTACAGTGGTAACGGTGGGGCGCCAGATTGTTTTCCCTACTCTCCCGTAGCATTACAAACACAGGTCGAGAGGTATAATTAAAGCGAGCACAACAAAGAAAAGTTACCCTTTACTCACTAGGAGATACCCTACGACAGAGGAGAATTTACCATCCCTCAGTGAGGAGTTACCCAAGACAGAGAGAAGAATTTACCCATCACTCCCTAGGGAGTACCATCCGACGAGGAGATTTAACCCCATCACTCGGTGAGGACGTTACCTTAAGAAAGAGAAGAATTACCCATCACTCGGGGGGGAGTTACCTACGGACAGGAAGAATTATTTACCCTCACTCAGTGAGGAGTTACCCTAAGAACGAGAAGACTTTCCCATCACTCAGTGAGGATTACCTAAGACAGAGAAGAATTACCCCATCAAATCGGAGGGGAGGTACCCTACGACAGAGAAGCATTACCATCACTCAGTGAGGAGTTACCCTAAGACAGAGGAGAATTTACCCATCACTCGGTGAGGAGTTACCCTACGACAGAGAAGAATTTACCCATCACTCACTGGGGAGTTTACCCTACGACAGAGGAGAATTCACCCATCACTCGGTGAGGAGTTACCCTAAGACAGAGACGAATTCACCCATTCCCTCACTGAGAATTCGGTATTGACAGAGAACAATGCGCCCATCCCTCATGAGGAGTTATTCTACAACAAGAAGGATTAGACTCTCAACTCACTGAGGAGTTAACCTATGACAGAGAACACTCTACTATCACTCACTGAGGAGTAACTTATGACAGAGAATGTAATTACCTATCACTCACTGAGGAGTTAACCTATGACAGATGAAAACAATCAACATTCAGTCAGTGAGAAGTTAACTTTGAAGGAGACAATTTAACATATCATCACTGAGGAGTTAATTATGACAGAGAATTAATCTACCATCCCTCACTGAGGAGTTAACTATGACAGAGAACAATCTACCTATCACTCACTGAGGAGTTAAACCTCATGACAGAGAACAATCTACCCCTCACTCACTGCGGAGTTACCTTGACCAGAGAACAATCTACCTATCACCCACTGAGGAGTTAACCTCATGACAGCGAACAATTCTAACCTATCACTCACGGAGGCGTTAACTTATGACCCTACAAATAAATTTTTTTTTACCCATACACTCATGAGGAATTAGGTATACAGAGAAGATTTGCCATCTCTCACAGAACAGTTAACCTATGACCAAAGAACAATTTTCCCTATCAACCACTTAGGAGTTCGTCACCTATGAAGAGAACATCTTACCTATATATTTATATAATTTACCCATCCCTGAGGCTCCCCAAGGAGAAGGCATAGGTATTCATCTCCTAGATATACGCGTCAGTATGTTCGGGTGTACCAATGCTGTGGCACTACATCCACAAAATGGCCATTAGGCTCTGTCAATGACTCTGACCTCAACTTTGGGTGGTCAAATGTCACCCAGAAGTCAAGAATATTGATAATGAGATTTAACTGGCCAAACATGAAAAATTGGATTAATCTACAAGGTGAACAAAAATGCCTAACACCCCTTTTAAATGACCTTCCACCTTCAATTACTGTGGGACCCATAAGGTTATACTATTTAATGCATACTGTTCACATATCATGGCAATCTGAATTAATCTGCAGGAAAAAGAGATTTTGCAGTTTTCTACAAACTGGCCATTATGCCCTGTTATGCATTTGACCTTGATTTTAGGTGGTCAATGATGAACCCATGGTAATTAAATATTGTGACCAAGTGTGGTCAAATCCATCAAATCATGAGTATTCAAGGGCCAAAAACATTGTAATTTGAATATTATTTTTACAATTGAACATAATTGCCCTACACCTCTTAATGACCTTCTACCATCCAATTCCTTGTACAATGCTAAAGAAAATTGAACCCAATCATGAAAAACAGATTGGGGGGAGGAAGCAGCCGTTTCTCTGCAGGGTAGTTTTAGTGCCATAAAAAAGAGCATTCAATTCTGAAATGAACCATGCATA
Organism: Sclerodactyla briareus; assembly: GCA_026419785.1. NCBI lineage: Eukaryota > Metazoa > Echinodermata > Holothuroidea > Dendrochirotida > Sclerodactylidae > Sclerodactyla > Sclerodactyla briareus. Next base: position 60,549 of record JAODTK010003333.1, on the reverse strand, counting down.
TTCTGACTTTTTTTTAAGAACCTTTCATCTCCTCACGGTATAGTAACAGGGAAACTAGATTCGAAGTGGCTCATATATGGAAAATTGCAGGCTGCAAACACCCAATGTGAAAAATTTTTAGCATTAGAAAAATAATAGCCACTAATACAATGCCTGTGTGGTACACCACCTAACATTAGGGCTGTGACCTCGCTATTAACCTAATAATTGATTATCAATTTGGACACGATAATAATCAGATTAGTCAAATTTCTTCTGTATTAATTCTGGTAGGTATGTATTGCAGGGAGGTCGTATCGTATTTCTCCTGGACAGACATGTACAACACATGAATAAGGCTGACTGGCAGAGCTTTCTCTGTTACAATATCAGTGTGTGTCTAGAGTCAGACACTGTCAGAACGGGAGATAGGGCCAAAACATTGCTTATTTTGTATCTGCCGATTAATCGGAACTTTATATTCTCTTGATCGAAAATCATTTGCACTAATAATTCGATTAATCTTAAGTTTGAGCCAGCCCGCCTAACATCCTTTGAAAGTAGGATAGGCCTGCACAATATTCCCTACCTACCCCAAAATTCCAATGGGATTTGTATCTTACACTCAAAGTTATCTTTCAGGCCCCGCCCAAGGTGTCACCGTAACCAATATGGATTGATTTTATGTACACGGCCACTCCATCCAGAGATGGTCAATCTCACCTAGCACATCTACCTCATGCACATCCTGAACACATAGATTCTTCTGCTTCACCGAGGAATGAAACACGTGTAGTTGAATATGCTGCTTCATGGATATTCCCAAGCTCGGAGATGTGCTCCAAGCACTTTATAGGTTTGCAATTTGTACGCCCGGATTTCGACAAAGGTTCTAGCATTTGAGGACTACAACTATGAATTCATCTTTACCGACCTCCTTTCTTTTCCTCAGCGCTCGGACTTTCACATTTTCCTTATTGGGGCGGACTTCTGCTCTTGATAGGTTTTAGCTGTTCCAGGGTCTCTCTGCATGACAAACACCAGCTTCAGTTTGTTGTAACAATACTCCCCTTCTTAGCGCACCTGGTCGCTGTTCTTGTATCTCCTTATCTGGGAATAGGAAAGGGAAACATTGCTTCCACTCTGCCAGCATCAAGTCCTGAATCACACTGTAAACTTAACCAGGAAGCAGCTTACCAAAGTCCTTCAACGTCACGAAGCCCAAAGGCTTAGTGATTCCTTGACCTTTCTGACAACCTATAGCTAGACCCAGGACAAATGGGGAGATTGCACCAGCTCCATTATAGGCAACATAACCTCTGACAAATTTTCCCATTTACCCCACCAACCCAATGGGTTCCATACTCTTGATAAGAAAGCTACAAACTGAATTTTGAGATTTTCCGACTTTGACCTATGGTGACCTCAAATGTACCTCTAACCCACCCCAAAACAATAGGGTTTTTCATGTACTCATTGTGGTGAAACTGCCATACCACGTAGGGTCTCTCACATCCAGTGAATGAGTTACATGTTACAAGCCATAATTGGGCAACATTGACTATTCACAATTTTTCAATTTTGACCGAAATTCACCCTAACCTAAAACCAAAAACATACGGTTCCTGGAATCCCCATAAGAAAGCTACACACCAAATTTCAACTTGATCAACCCCCCCAGGGCCCCCCCATTCCTGGCTTACCGTGTCAACAAAATTTTCAAACTTTGACCTCTCTTGACCTTGCGACATAACCCCAAAACAATAGGAATCTTGTATTCATTATGGGGAACCCATTACCTGTACTGACCTTGATTCATCGCGGGTTGAGTTTATCATGTTACAAGCTAGACGTCACACACCAACGCACTATCATGACTGCATAGATTCCTCTGACGTCATCAAGGAATAAAAAATTATCGCTCACAAGGAACCAATTGCCATTCCCGCTGAAGATAACTATAATGTTCAAAGGCAAATCATACGTGATGATAAGGTTCTGAGAATCCACAATGATAGAACTGCTGACAGACGGACGACGGCGGGACGGACAGACAGACAGAAGACAAACCAGATCACCATAATGTGGCCACTTCAACATTTTCATTGTCGTTAAGTATCGTTGCAATGTACTAGGGTCATAGATGTCCACGGTATTTTCCGTCCTTATGAAGAGGGCGGACTTGATCTGGATTATGCCTTTGGGACACTCAAACATGAGCTACCCTCCACTCGAACCTGTTCATGGTTGCATCATAATTTAGGATAATGATATTCTTAGGTCACTCGGTAGCGTACAGACAGCCCCTAAGCCAGTGGGTAACCGAGTAACTACCAACTAGAACATCTCAGTACCTGAAGGTACAATACACTGTCAGTTAATCCAAACAAGGTTCGAACAGACCATAGGGCCTGACATTAGTTTCTACCAGTAACAGTTGCCACCTATGACCTCCACAATTGGTGCTGTTCTATGTCCAATTCATCTTGCACTCCATCGCATCCATCCATCCATCCATCCAGGGTGTTAACAATTGCCTTTTTGCCCCAAATTCATTCTGTTATGGATGTTCAACAAACTTGGGACCCAATGTCCTGACCCATTGGGACATGTCTGACCCTGTTGCGGTTCAATTTCAAAGGCATTAAAGGGCAATAAGGCTAATATTGTGTAAATTTCAAAATGTATCTCCTCTGAAAATTGTATGTTGTTATGTGCACAGCGCTGATGTTTGGGTCTAATGATGGTCCTATCAGCCGTACCTTCAGGATTTTTCGGTCCAAGGTCCCACTTGGGCCTGAGGCCCATTCTATGAAAATTTCACACAATGGTATTGAAATGCATCTCCTCCTACGGCTCAATTTTATTTCTCAAAGTTGCATGTTTTGTTGTCCTTGGGGAAGGGCATTGGGGGTGTGTTCAGGATTTTGGGCCCAGGGCCCATTTTGGGTTTAGGGCCCATTATGTGAAATTACGCAAAATCTTGTATCTCCTGCCAATGTAATTTTTACATGCTGATTTCAGTCATAATGATTAGTTCTAATATCCATACCTTTGGGGTGTTCGGGTTTTTCTTGGTCCAAGGTCCGACTTGGGCCCGAGGGCCCATTTCTGATATTTCACACATAGTGCTTAAATGCATCTCCTCCCAAAAGCTTTAATTGCTTTTTCTAAGTGACATTTAATGGTACTTGGGTAGAGGGCAATTGGAGAAGTTCGGGAATTTTGTGCTCAGGCCCAGTTCGGACTCAGGGCCCATTATATGAAAATACCGCAAAAATCTTGTTCCTCAAATTTAGTTGCACCATGGTGATTGTTCGTCATAATGATGGTTTAATAGCTTTACCTTCAGGATGCCCAGGACTTCAGGATGCCAGGAATTTAGGACCCAAGACCCCCAGTGTGGGCCCGAGGGCCCATCATGTGGAATTAGCAAATTGCTCTCCTCCTCTTACAAGTTTTCGGTTCACAGTGCTGACATTCGTTCATAAGATGTCTAACAGTTCAACCTCCGGGTTGTTCAGGAATTGTTTATCCAAGGTCCCACTTGGCCTGATGGACCATTTTATGGAATTCTATGGAATTTCACCAGTGCACTCTCTTCCCATCCCACAAGTTCCAATTGATTTTCTTCAAAGTTACATGGAATACTCCTTGGTTAAGTAGTGGTCCCCTCAGGGTGTGTTTGGGAAACATATTGGCTCAAAGCGCCCAATTGTGGGCCCTAGGGCCCATCATGTTAAACTCATACAAATACTTCTACAAACTTTGATGCACGGAGTCAGTGCGGATGTTCTGTCATAATGACGGTCTTATTGCAGTCCATTCCAAGGTTCTCAGGGAATTTTGACTTGAGGACCCAGTCGGGGCCCTATCATGTGCAATCACATAATTAAAAGGCCTCGCCTGCTACATATTTTGGTGCAAAGTTCGATCATAATGTGGTAGCCATAACTACAGACTTTCAAGAATTTGAGGGCTCCGAGGGATCCACTTCGGCCTACAGCTAGATCTACTCTATCCATTGTGTCAAACAACTGTCTTTTTGGCCCCTAAACAGTCATTCTGTGATGGATGTTGACCAAACCTTGAATCAATGTTTTAATGACCCATGCGTACCTGTGTGACTCTGTGAAGGTCAGCGTCAAAGGTCAAGGGGCACTATCGGTCTTATATGTAATCATTTCCAAATGTATCTCCTCCTACTTAGTACTCCTTTTCTGAAACTGTGTCATAATATTCTCTCCTCAGCTGGTTTACAGATTGTGGATGCACTCAGTGCTATTAGAATTAAAAAAGTAACATCTGATGAAAGAGCAAAACAGTCATTTTCGATGAATTGATCAGACTTGGACCCGATGTTATTGACTGCTATTGACATCCGGCATATGAAGAACAATGTCAAAAGTTGTTACAGGGGCCCATAGGCCATTGTTTGAAACTGCCCTTTCTTGGTCTCCATGATCTTGAACATTTAACATACCACGTTAATCTTGGTCGGTTTGAGCTAACAGCACCCTTGGTGCTCTAGTTTAATGATTCCAACCTGAACCATCCAGCGGTAACGGCTGGACCCAAAGTTCCTTAACGGCATCCACATTGAACATTCAGGGGCTGGCAAACTACAACCTTGTGATGAGGATCATGCTACTCTCATCTGCAACTAATCCCCTCCCTCTCGAAACCTCGTCAACAGCAAAAATCAACTGTTCACGACCCGTTGTCTGTTCAAGCATCAACCACCCCTGACTGATCTCCATCAGTCATTCTCTTGAACTGATTAGAAGTGTTGGGATGGGCCATTCCAGTCATAATGCTAATCAATTACCCCTACGTCTTCACATTGCCTTGTTGGCTCTGGATCCACCGATCGTGTGGAGAAAAGATTTGAAAGGGGGGGAAGGGGAACAACCACTACATATTGTGCTGGGGGTTTTTGAAGGTTAAACTCACTCAAGTGTCGTGGCAGTATGTAAAGGTGATGTAGGCCGTCCAGAGTACCTAACCTCAGGTGCTAATTGGAGGTTTATCAGATATCATGTGAAAAATGGGCACATTTGCAATTGGTGTCAAGCTGGTCAATATCAGGAGAGTAAGTGCATTATTAGGCAACATTTTCCACCATTGTACACCCTATCATCCATTTAACCTCCTGATCCTATCCCCCATGCTATGAAGTAGGTCATTTCAATCAATTACGATGAGTTCCAGTGAGCTACATGAACTAATATCTGGTTTTTAACCTTGTCAGGAGATTCTCAATTTATTTTAGTTATCTATAAAAGCATTTGAAATGAGCATGTAATACGAAAGCTCCATTTTGAAAGGCATTTTGAATGATTTGGTTGAAGTCTGCATTTTCTGAAGTTACTAGTCACTTGCAGAATCATACTAGATGACGCAGGTCTTTCCGCAACGCCTATCTTGAGACTTTGTCACCAATTCCGAAGTGACGCCAATTTGTTTTGAATTCAACATATTGCCTGAAATATTTCAAATGCTTTGTAATTATTTTCTTAAATTTGGCATATTCTCCATCTGGAATTTAATGCGCACATTTTCCACAGGAGCCAAATCACATGTTGAATTGTAGGGGTCGGGACTGAAGATATACCACTGAACTGCTTGATAGTACAAACATATCTGAAGTGGCTCTTGATTCATTTTCATTATCACATTCTAGCTTCAGTGGAAGACCAGTCAACAGATTTCCTTCAAGTGGTTAAGAGAGGACATATCAGAACCACAAATTTTGGAGGTGGCTAGCATGTTGCCTCTTCGGGCTATTTTTCAAATTTATCTGAGGCGTTTGAGGAATCTATGTTGCATCTGTGGGAATATGCAAAGACCGCTCACAGACTTCATCAAACAGTAATGGTTCGTTTCCGTGCGCCTATGATAACAGGAAGACGAGAATAGGTATTCACTTGGAAATGAAAAAGATTTTGTCAACGATTTTGTAGGTTTCTCTTGGCTCCCATTTGTAGTTTGTTTGTTACTGGTTTTTCAAGTTACATGTTCTACATTGACTTTGTATTACAGGGGTTCCAGCAGTACTCCCTGTGAGGGTCCAAGGTCACAGCTGCTTGTGTCATATCGGCTCATTTGGATCGGCGGGGAATTCGGCGTTTGGGATTACTGCCATAATGTAATGAATGGAAAGACTGAAAGTCAAGTAAGATAGTTTACATGACTATCAGCCTTCAAGATGCTCCTGTGATCGTTTTGTTTTTTGTAAGTCTGCATGATTTACATTAAAATGCATGCATAAATGAGCAAGTGTAACCAGGGCTTCTACAATGACCTTCTTGATAGCTCTGAACAATTCAGCATGATCCGTCAGAGAACAGGATCAGGATAAGCTGAAGGCATTGGCGATTTCGTCCATCACCCTACAGCACCGTGATGGATCCGCAAAAAAAAAACATTAGGTAACATCTCATTCTCTTGTAAATGCAGGGAGGGAGCTATTACCCTAAGAAGGGGGTGGGGGGGTTTGGAACAGAACCCCCTATGACCGAAGTGGCAGTGATCAATACATTTTTAACCAAAAAAAAAGAATTCCTGCCAGTTCAGTGTTTTGCAGTGTTATTTAGCAAATATTGCAGCAGCCACGTGTCTATGGGCCCATAAATTGTATTGTACTTATTGCCAATGGGAGGGAGGAGGGGGGGGGGGGGGGGGGAGTGAGGCCATTGGCACTTCCCTTTGGTCGGATTATTCATGCATCTCCAATGCAAGGTATGATGGAGTGATCACAGTTCAATCTTTCCCTTTCAAGAATTTTCACATTTTATTGCTGAATAGAAAATGTTAGTCTGGTTAGCTACCGAATATTCTAACGTAATGTTTTTCACGTCGTTGTGTCTGCCCGGAGCGATGAATTGTCCAATCCGTGTGAGTGTGAACTTCCGAGAACGTGCATGCTTTGACACAACGTAGAGGTTAAACAGAGAAAAGGGTTGACGGTACAGGCGCAAAATATAAAGGGGGCCATGGCTGGTGACTGTTATAGCGAGTTGATTATCCTGTTGGGGTTAAGCAGACCGTGACGACAAGCTTTGCTTATTTTGTAATGCTGAATTACATTGATGCAGCACACATGATTATCAACATTTCATATTTGTTTCTGGAAATCCGAAGAAAGTGTGTTTCAACATTTCATAAATCATAGGAGCTGCTTCATCATTATTTAGTTTCTCGTATGTGGAAGTCAAACTTGTTTCTGTGGTCAACAAAGTTGTGGTTTTCCAACCTTCAGAGGAGCCCACAGATGTTGTTGTTTTGTTTTTTCCCTCCTACTGTCGGGCACGGCACCTGGATTGTTCATTCACCTCCAATCATGGAGCTAGATATTAACTGGAGAAGACCATTAGAGCGTTGTTTGGTATGGTGCCTATTGCGTTGTAACATGTTGAAACCATTAGTTTGTTTGTTTACTCCCTATCTGCGAATTTCTTCGACCATAGACCTCCGAAAATACCTTTGTTGCTCATGTTAAAGATGGTATTCATAGTAGTGCAAATTCTGCAACATACGTTCAGTGAGTGTTACTCGTTTCGAAAAAACAAAAAAAAGTTTGTTTTTACGCGGGGAAAGTCATTACAATCTATTACGGAAGCACAGAAACATCATAGTTAATTCGAAATGACGAATCGATTGCGGCTGGCATGAAGAAACACCATCTAGGCGTATAACTATAACATCATGGAGTGAACTAGAGCTTATTGATGTGAAGCTCGAATTAGCCTCAATTAGAGGAGACTGTTAACGGAACATATTCTAATCTTCTGACGAAATGCGAATCATGTAGCACAATCACATGTCACTAGTAACACTACTATGAGTAAGGGCGCTGTCGCGGCTTACAAATACGTTCCACACTGATTTCTGTTCTGTATAGGAACTTCAGTACAGCATGTCCAGGGCTTGCCTCCAATATAACGCTCAACATGCAGAGCACCATGGACGATAGTGGAAAGTTCCATTTTATATATCATCGTCTGAACCAAAATGGGAGCTATTCTGCTGTGATTTGCTAAGCTGCAAGTCAGTTTTGCAACCTAAGCTCTTAGCCATCTATTTCAACAAGCAGTGACCCACTGCCATTTTTCAAACTGTCAGTCCAAGGATGCTTCCCGTACACTCTTTTGCTTTGAGCGTAACACTGCATACAAACAGCAGTAAGAGTGCTAGTAAAATATGCTTGGTTCTGTTTGTCGACAACAGTATTTCCACTTTTCTTGATGTTGCACTGAATCAGAAGAGATTCGTTGTTGTCAATGAGTGACAGGTCATCTGCCGCAAGATATGGATTGAAAGATCTGAGCGTGAAATAGAGTGATAGATCAAATTAGTCAACAAACCAACACTTCTATTTCTTTGTTTTCCAGTGGAAAGAATGACAAGTCCCCCATTCAGTCCACCTCTCACAAAAAGGCTAAATGAAGATACAAACTTACTGGTTTTTCCAAACTAAGAGATTTGCTTGATTCCACATGAAAAAAGAACCTCCAACAGCGCATCGGGATCAGAGTTCTGGAAGTGAGTATGACACACCAAGAATAACTCCTAGTAGCTATCATATATACTGCTGTACAGCATGAAACTTGACAAAATATAATGTCTTCGATTTGCAAAGACCATGCTTGTGAAGTCATCACAACCACTTTCTTCCAGTGACGAGTAAAGCACGGCTCCAGCCATTGGATTTAGAAGTCTCCGCGAGAGTATTAATGTCAATAATAATAATTTTTAATACTCATTAATTTAATAATCCAAATGTAGCAATCATACCCTCACACCACCTACATTGTTTGTCACCATATATTACCAAAACACTTTGTTAAGCCAACAGCGGTTAAGATAGTCTACATTTCTCCCAAACCAATGTCCTCTCGGACTAACGTACAGAGCTTGTTAAGGTAAGGAATCACCAGAACTTTGAAGGCCAATGGTCATGTAAGAGATTTAAACTAGCCCAGTTGAGAGAGACATATCAAAACCCAACACCTGGATTTGTAGGTTCTCGCATGTTTTGCCTTGCTGTGGAATTTCAATCTACTTTGATGAATTTTTAGAAATTTCGACATCGGGGAGGATGAGGCAGAGCGTTACATAGGGAATGCACTGCATTTTAGCGCCCATGATCGAAAAAGGACGAAAAGTTCATGTATGGTTCAATCGAAATCACGGAGACACATTCGTTAGTGTTCTATGGACCCATTTTGCAGGTTCTATTTGGATCAATCTATAATTTGTTTATGTATAAGTTTTGACGACGTATATATTTTACATTGCCTCTGTATAATAGGCGGACCCTGCAGTTCCCACTGTGGATGTCACAAGGCGAGTTTGCTAAGCTGATTGTGCCTTATCGTACATGAATCGGGGCTGAAATTTGGTCTGGAGTTTTGTCTGTATGATGAACTGCAGCAGAAAGCACTAATCGTCCAGTCATATTTACATGACCACTGGCCTTTAAGGACAACAGTGGGCAAGGATACAAGGAGCGTATAATGTGGGGACTGAGAAAACATGATGCTGGAGAGTCATGGGCCTCCTTCCGGTGTGGTCCATTAGGCAGAAAAGTAGGGAGAGGGAGAATCCCTGTGTGCAATAAATGCATCATGTTGTATAGATTGAACAAACAAGTAATGATGGTTATGTATTCGTTGTTCCATTGTGCTGAATAAAATCAATTACACAGAGGTTTTTTGTCTTATCTCACAAAGGAACCATCAACAATAGGTACCAAACCCATTACAGCCAATCATCCCATGGACCAATATTTCCAAAGTGAAATCAATGGGTAATTCTGATGTGAAAACAAGGAACATATATACAGGGTGTGCAGGTATGACATCGCTTTTGAATGCATGCTGGGGTGCTATCTTGTACAACACAGCAAAAACTCACAGGCCTTGACTTCTTGACGGGTGGGGTGATACGTTTCATATTTTCTCCAGCTGTTATATTAGCTTCTTTATAGTTCATCCTGCAATCTTCCTTTAACAACACTGTCAGTGCCTGTCAAATAGCAGGGGAACATAGGTGTTGATAATGGCCACTTTGTCAGCGACCCCGATTATCTTTACAGTGTATAAGTTCCTTCAACCTAGTATCACACTTTAGGTAACACATTCGATTAACTGTTTATATTTGTTTTCAACTCGTCTTGCATGGACATCAGGCTGAATTGAAAATAAACTGGGCGAAGGTACCACACAAAAATAGAACATCAATATAAAGTTTCCATTTGGTAATTCAAGGAAGAAAACATCAATGATAGTGAAACCAGAAAAGCCAAAGGCTTCTTAGTGATTCCTTGACTGTTTCTGTCAAAATCATAGCCAGCCACACAGAGATAGTACCAGACTCATATAGGCAACCTAACAAACTAAACTACAAATTTCCTATCTTACCAACCCACTAATAGGGTTTCTGTACCCTTGGTAAGAAAGATACACACTAAAATTTCAGGTTTTAAGACTTGAACTCTGGGGACGTAGATGACCTTAGATGACCAAGACCAAAATTGGCTAAAATATCAAATTTCACATATTTCTATTTTGATCAAATTTCACCCTGACCTGCAAAAAACAATAGGTCTTGTAATCCCCATAAGAAAGTTACACCTAAATTTCAAACTTGATCAGAACAACCATTCTGGGACTTATCGTGTTACAAGGTTTTCAGGACTTTGACCTCTCGGTTGACTCAGATGACCTCTGACTGACCCAAAACCAATTAAGCATTCATGTAACTCATCATGGGGAATACACAAAACCAAGTATGAGCCCTTTCATTCACCCAGCCTTTTACCAACAACAATAGGGTTCAATGTGACTCCCCGATTAATGGAAGTATACACACCTAATTTCAACCGATCAGGACCAACCTATTCTGGACTACCGTTGTTTGTTTAGGGTTTTCAGGACCTTTGACCTCGGTTGACCTCAGACATGACCCAAAAACAATAGGGTTCACTATAAATCATCATGGGGAACAAACAAACCAAGTATGAGCTTCATCCATCCAGGTGGGGTCAAGTTATCATGTTAACAAGCCAAAAATTGGCTTAACATATCAAATTTTCACAAATTTTCGATCAAATTCACTCCTGACCTGAACCAAAAAACCCAATAGGGTTCCTGTAATCCCCCATAAGAAAGCTTTACCACTAATTTCAATTGACCTGACCAACAATTCTGACTTATCGTGTTTACAAGGGTTCTCAGACTTTGACCCTCTCGGGACCTCTGAACTGACCCAAAACATAGGGAGAATTATACTCCTCATGGGGGGGAACATACAGTAACCCAAGTATGAGCTTCATCATCCAGGTGGGGTCAAGTTATCATGTTTACAAGCCAAAATTGGCCAAAATATCAAATTTCTATTTTGACCAAAATTCACCCTGACCTGAACCAGAAACAATAGGTCCTGTACTTCACCATAAGAAAGCTATACACATGAATTTAAACTGATCAGACCAACCATTCTGGAATTATCGTTTACAAGGTTTTCAGACTTGACCTCCTGGTGACCTCAGACGTTCTCTGACCTGACCCCAAAACAATAGGGTTCATGTTACTCATTCATGGGGGGAAAACACATACAAGTATGAGCTTCATCCATCCGGGGTGGGGCGAGGTCTAGTTATCGTGTTTACAAGCCAACATTGGCCAAAATATCAAATTTTTCTATTTTCGACCAAAATTCACCCGGACCGAACCAGAAACAATAGGGTCCTGTAATCCCCACAAGAAAGGGAAAGCTATAAACATGAATTCAAAAAACTTTGATCAGACCAACCATTCTGGACTTATCGATGTTTACAAGGTTTTCAGAAACTCGACCTCTGGTGACCTACGATGACTTGACCCTGACCCCAAAACGATAGGGTTCATGTACTCACATGCGGAAACCCACATACCAAGTATGAGCTTCATCCATCGGGTGGGGTCGAGTTATCGTGGTACAGCCCAAATTGGCAAAATTATCGAAATTTGCAAAGTTTCTATTTTCGACCAAAATTCACTCCCGACTGAAAACCAAAACAACAAACAATAGGGTTCCCCTGTACTCGCCCATAAGGAGGAAGCTATAACCCATTTCAAACTTGATCAGGACTAACCATCTGGAATTATCGTTTGTTTACAAGGTTGCCAGACTTGTGACCTTGGTTGACCTCAGATGACTCTGACCTGACCCCAAAAACAATTAGGGTTAATGTACTCATCATGGGGAACACAACATAAGAGTATGAAGCTTCTCCATCTAGGTGGGGTCAAGGTTATCTGTTTTACAAGCCAAAATTGGCCAACATACTGAATTTTTGCAAATTTTTCTATTATGACCAAAATTCACAACTCCCGGACCTGAACCCTGTACTCCCCATAAGAAAGCTATACATCTAATTTAAACTTGATCAGACACACCATTCTGGACTTATCGTGTTTACAAGGGATTCAGACTGACTCGGGTGAACTCTGACCTGACCCCAAAACAAGAGGGTTCATTAATCATCATGGGGAACAAAACATACCAAGTATGAGCTTCCATCCATCCAGGGGTGGGGGTCGAGTTATCGTTGTTTACCAAGCCAAAATTGACCAAAAACTATTGAAATTTCACAAATTCTCCATTTCTACAAAAATTCCTACCGACCTGAACCAAAAACAATAGGGTCCTGTTCTCCCCCAGGAGAGCTATACACCATTTTAACTTGATCAGACCAACATTCTGGAACTGATCATGTTAACAGGGTTTTCAGACTTTGACTCTGGTGACCTCAGATGACATCTGACGACCCCAAAAACAATAGGGTCTTGTACTATCATGGGCGAACACACATACAGTATGAGCTTATCCACCAGCTGGGGTCGAGTTATAGTGGATTTACAGCGGGGCGTCACACACACACACACAAACCCCACCACACACGCACTACATAACTGTGTTAGGGCGCCAAAACGGGCGGTTTTTTTACGACGAACAAACGGGACATTGATCTCTCACCCATGGAAATGGGGATCAGTGCAAAACCTAAATTGGGTACCCCTACCACCTACAAGTATATTTTTTAAGCATTTAAGGGGAAACCACAGGAACCGGGGATATCCCCCATTCCGTTTTTTTGTGGATATCCCCCATTCCGTTTTTTGTGGGGCGTTTTCCAATGGAAACGGGGACAAACAAACTGGGATATCCCAGGTTTCGCGCGGCGTATCACCAGTACGTGGAATGGATCCCGTGTGTGTCCCCGTTTTTCTGTATCCACAAAGCAACACCACACACACACACACAAACACACATACTTGTGTAGGGGGCCTCTCCTACACGGGGCACACAAAAGGGACATTGATCTTTCCACCTATGGGAAGGAACTGGGGACACAGTGCAAAAAACCGACATAGCGGGGGTACCCCAACCACTACAAGTATCATTTTTTAAGCAGTTTTAAGGGAAAAATACCGAAACGGGATATCCCCGCATTCCGTTTTTTTGTGGGGGTTTTTTCCTATGGAAACGGGGACAACCAAACGGGGATATCCCCGGTTCGCGGTTGTCTTGTTTGTGTACCCCAGTTACGTGAAAAGGCTCCCGTGTGTGTCCCCGTTTTACTGGAGCCACAAACACACACAACACTTTTCCACACCCACAACACACACAAACACACCCACACACGACGTGGACCTTTCCTGCCATAGATTCCTCTGACTAGTCAAGGAGATCACCATGAATGGCCATCGTTCGATACCTCATCTACACCAGAATAATTTTGTAACCGAAAATTACAAAGCACCTCAATCCTTCATCTTTTGGAGAAAGAAATGGTGATCAGTTCACAAATTTCCAAAAAATGTTACCCGGAAGTAAACAAATATTAGTAGTTGTTCGCCACATAACCTATCAACGAAATGAAAAATTTGCCTAATACTACTCAGTATCAACAATTTATTTTCATTGTAGTTTTTATATCAGGCAATAAGATAGATTACTACAGTATGTTTAGCCTCCATGGTCCGGACAGGAGGACATGAAATAACAGCTGAATGGAACTTTAAGTGAATTCGGATGACTCACCTGCGATAATATAATTCACTATTCTTACACTACAGAACGAAGAGAAAAAATGTGAAACAGTCAGCAAGAGTTGTAAGATATTAGCTGCAACTCAGTGAAATTGAAACTATTGGTTTATATATTTTTCGTAATTTTGAGAAGAGTGTAATTAGTGGCTGGGCCAATCATTGAATGATTCAATCAATGTCTTTACATTGGAGTATAGAAGCCTCTTATATAAGCCCTTCACGGTTTCTACACTTGCCTGCTACTGCCTCTCTAGAATATAATAGCTCCATTGTCTGGGAGAAGGGGCGTTTTTTGACTGGTTGGACCCCAACAAAAAATGACCCTTGCGGCAGAAGACCCCTAGATGACTTTGCCCTCAATTCCTGAACACCCCATTATGTACAATTGGTCGCCTGATAAAACTGACCAAAGTTTAATGAAATCGATTTGAACTGTAGAGAAAACATTTTGCAGTTTTCAGACAAATGGCCGAAATTTACTGCTGATGACCTTTGACCTCACCGTCCTGAACACCCCAGATGCCCCTTCATTCAGTAATCATTGTGACCAAGTTTCCATCATGATCTTGACCAGCACAATGACCAGGAGGAGCGCAATTTGAATCAATTTGGGACAGACTAAACAATAGACAGAACACACACGATCAAAATAGCGGACCCAGCCCATATGGCGGGGGTGAGCCTAAAAATTCAATCAAAAAAACTTCAAGAGTAAATATGCTTGGCACCACCTGATGCAAGAAAAGGAAGACAGTCTTACCTGGCATTATTCTTGCCTTGAGCAATATGTGAAAAACATAAGAAATATACATATAACCTCCACAATGGTTTCCAGGATTCGGCATCTACTACATATGATTCAATAACATTGGGCGTTTTTTTTCTCGAATCCTTCCTGGATTCTGTAATCCACTTCAGAATCTGACAGGCGGAAGGCCGGTATAATCAACCATGCAAAGGAAGCAGCATAATGTCAACAGGAAGGAAGAATTGGATTAGGTACTTTACTCCAAGGTAATAAGTAAATACTTTCAACATAACCTTGCACTTGACCTCACCCAATAGGTCCACCACGCCCCGGATGGAATAACACGTTGGTTTGATCAGCAAGATTGGAACAGTGTGGTGTGGTCCTCTAGGGTGAGGATGTGAACGTCAGTATCGGTAAGTACTTCAGAAAGCAATGCAGCGCACCGGACCACTTAGTTAGATGATACTATTGCCATCCGTAGCGAAAACAGAATCTTAATGGTCAGTTAGGAATAACATAGGCTGTGATTGACTCATGATCCAACTGCCTCACATGTAATACAGGCAAACTTGATTGCCCCTACTCAATTCCCAATCAATACTCTTGAGAGACGGTAAGTTTAGTTACTTTAGCCATACCATGAGATAAATAATCTCGAGAACTATGACACTAGCCTCCACTATATGGAACCTTCACAAAAACAGTATTCATTTTTCATCGCAAAGATGCTTCTTGGATTCAAGTCATCAAATTACCAGAATATATGGTGTTCCACATTTAATAAAATAATGCTTATGCGTCTAGTCGTACAATCTTGTAGTTACATTTATTCTTCAAAATGATCAAGCTTGACCCCCGGGATGGCCCCCTAAAAAAAGGGATAACCAATCTATCAATATTCCACTAAATCCGGCCCATTTGTGGTAGGGGTTGGAAACTGTGCCCAGATGATTTCAATTATGGATGTCAAGTTGATACCACAAGGATGGGTAAAACAACATAACACTATACATTGATTTGTTGTAACCTACCCACCACAAGTGGTCAGGCCAATGAACTGGATATAGTCAAAAAAGGCTTGAACAAACATAACACTCCACATTGAGTGTGTTGACCTACCCCACTAACAGCAGTTTCAGGGCCAATGAACTGCGTACACAGTCATGACCAAGTTGAGCTTCATTGTTGTTGCCCATCCAGTTTACAAGCGGGCGTCAAACACACACACCACCACACACACACACGCACACAGTACCGTGGAGGGCCGCCAAACGGGGACGCACAAACGGGACATTGATCTTTCACCTAGGGGGAAAATGGGGACATCAGTGCAAAACCTACATAGGGGGTTACCCTACACTACAAGTATCATTTTTTAAGCAGTTTTTTTAATGAAAACACAGGAACCGGGGATATCCCCATTCCGTTTTTTGTGGATATCCCCCCATTCCGTTTTTTGTGGGGCGTTTTCCTATGGAGGAACGGGGACAAACAAACAGGGATATCCCCGGTTCGCGGCCGTATCCCCCGTTACGTGGAATGGATCCCGTGTGTGTCCCCGTTTTACTGGAGCCACAAATGCACCACACACACCACACACACACAAACACACATACTTGTGTAGGGGGCCCCCCTAACGGGGACACACAAACGGGAAATTGATCTTTCACCTATGGGAAATGGGGACATCAGGGAAAAACCTACATAGGGGTACCCCTACCCACTACAAGTATCATTTTAAGCAGTCAGTTTTAAGGGAAACATAGGGGAACCGGGGATATCCCCTAATTCCGGTTTTTGTGGGGCGTTTCCTATGGAAACGGTGACAAACAAACGGGGATATCCACGGTTCGCGTTTGTAACCCCAGTTACGTGGAAAAGATCCCGTGTGTGTCCCCGTTTACCGGATTCACCAACGCACCACACACACACACACCACACAACACACACACACCACACACCGACGTGACTGCAAAGACCTCTGACTTCGTCAAGGAATCAAGGATGCCATCGTTCGAACCTCATCTTACAAGAATAATTTCAAGAAAAATTACAGCACTCAATCCTTAATATTTTGGAGAAATGGGGATCAGTTCACAAATTTCCAAAAAAAGTTACCCGGACGTAACAAATATAGTTGGTTTCGCAAACATAACCTATTCAACGAAATGACAAATTTTGACACCTTAATACTATCGTGATCAACAGATTTATTTTTCAAGTGTAGTTTTTATATCAGTCAATTACGATAGATTACTACAAGTATGGTTAGCTCCATGGGCTGGGACGGAGGACATTGAAATGAAACGGCGGAATGGAACTTAAAGTAGAATTTCTGGATGAACTCACCTGCGGATAATATTCATCACTACTATTCTTCCCAATACAGAACGAAGAAGAAAAAAATGTAAACAAGTCAGCAAGAGTTGTAAAGATGCTTATTCTGAACTCATGTTTGAAATGAAATGAACGATTTGTTTTAGATATTTGTCGGTATGTTGAGAAGAAGTGTAATTAGTGGCTTGGCCAATCATTGAATGATTCAATCAATGGTTTTGTCTCTAACATGGAGTATGAAGCCTCTTATATAAGCCCTTCACGGTTTCTACACTTGCCTGCTACTGCCTCTCTGGGTAATATGATAGCTCCATGTCTGTGGAGAAGGGGCGTTTGATGTTTGACCCCAAAAAGAACCTTTCGGCCAGAATGCCCCTAGTGACCTTTTGCCCTCAAATCCGGAACACCCCATAGTACAATTGCGCTGAGAAATGACAAAGTTTCCATGAAAATCCGATTGAACGGTAGAAGAAACATTTTGCAGTTTCAGAAAAGGCCGAACCCCGAAATTTAATCTAGATGAACGTATCATGAAAACCCCCAGATGCCCCTTCACTCAGTGAGCATGTGACCAAGTTTCATCTGATTCGACCAACACTGCAGGAGGAGCAGCAATGTGAATCAAAGTGGGTAGACTCTAACAGATGACGGGACAACACACATCAAAAAATAGCTGACCCAGCCATATGCAGGGGTGGTGAGCTTAAAAAACAATCAAAAAAACTAAGAGTAAATATATATATGCTTGGTATATATAGTTAATGCTTGGCAACCCCCTGAAAGAAAAAGGGAGGACAGTCTTACCTGGCATATCATTATTCTTGCCTTGAGCACTTGTGAAATAAAAATAAGAAATCATACAAATCACCTCAATCAATGGTTCCAGGAGTCTGCATCTACTACAGTTTAGATCAAACATGGGCGTTTGTTTTTTTTCTCGAATCCTTCGTATTCGGTAATCCACTTCAGAATCTGACCAGCGCTGTGAAAGAGGGTATAATCACCATGAGAAGGCGCATCAGTCAAGGAAAAGCAATGGTATTGGCGTACTTTACTCAAGTAAGTAACGTAATACTTTCAACCCAAACCTATGCACTTGACCTCACCCAATAGGGTCCACCAAGCTCCCGGATGATGGAAAACACGTGGTTGATCAGGGCAAGATGGAACAGTGTGGTGTGTCCTCTAGCAGTGAGGAATTTGACACGGTCAGTATCGAGATGTGAGTACTTCAGAAAGCATTCAGTAACTATTGCCGATAGTAAGCTAAAACGCATCTTATTATGGGCAGTTAGGAAATTACCTAGGCTGTAAGATTGACTCATGGAATTCCAAACTCGCTCACATGACTACCAGGCCAAAACGGATTGACTACTTCAATTCATCAATACTCTTGAGAGACGGTAAGTTTAGTGACTTTAAGCCATACCATGAGATACATTATCTTAGAGCAAACTATGACACGAGCTCCACTATATGGAACATCACAAAACAAGCTTCTTCATGTTCATACGCCAAGATGCTTCTATGTATTCAAAGTCTATCAACATAAAAGAAGATATGGTGTTCCAACATTTAAAAATAATGCTTTGATTCGTTTCTGTAGTACAAATCTGTAGTTAATTATCTCAAAATGATTCAGCAGACCCCTGGATGCCCCTTAAAAACAGTGATAAACAATCTATCCAATATTCCACTAACTCAGGCCCAATTTGGGTAGGGGGTTGGAAACTGTTGCCCATGATATTTTCAATTCCTGTGCGATGTCAAAGTTGATACAGAGGATGGGTTGTTAAAAACATACACTCAACAGATGTGTTGTTAACCTACCCACCAAAAGTGGCTAGGCCAATTGAACTGGTAGTAGTCAAAAGATAGCTTGAACAAACACATAACACTCACACATTGATGTGTTGTATCCTAACCACTAACAGCGCAGTTCAGGCCCAATATGAACTGGTACACAGCAAAACAGGATTTGAGCAAAATAACAAGAATTACATTAGTGTACGGGTACTGAGTTCGCGTTTTTCGTTAAAGCCTATTAACTAGACAGCTCTTGCAGGGCCAATGTGAACGGTTGGTGAGGTATCACAAGACAAGTGCAAGAATGGATATGTTTACAATGCATTAAATTACTGCACATTGCAAACATTCGATGAGTTCGGTAACCTATTCCTAATAACAGCACAGTTATTGTTCAGGCCCAGATTGAACGAGCGTTGGGTTACAGTCAATCGTGGTACGTAAGAAAGGGGCTTGGTGAACACATAACACTCATACAACGATGTGTAGTCAGTTGTCTAACCTACTCGACCCCAATAGCAGGACAGTGATTGTTTCTCTTAGTTTCTATATTATATTCGCGTTTCTACTTTCTTAACAATCAAAGGGGCACCCCCCTCCACCCATTGCCCACATTTCTGTTTCTTCATGTGTCCTTCCATACTCCTTTACTTTTATTCATGTGTCCTCTTGTATTTGTACTTCGCCGCCTCAGTCCTGATCTTTCATTAGCCCGCTCTTGCTTTCACTTATTCCGGCCTCCTCAGCTGTTGTTCTCTCATCTCCTAGCTTCCGGTCCACCACCTGGGGGTTCTCTATTGTCTCTTGCTTCGTTCGCTGCTCTTCTACAAACTCACGGTTTTTTTTTTCTTCTCATCCTGTTCTTCTTCAGTATTTTTTTTTCGAGGCTCCTCCGCCTTTGCAGCCTTTCCTTGTGTTTATTTTAATCTTATATCCTTCTAATCAAACCTTATTTTTCCATTCCTACCCGTTTTCATTCTCTTTGATACTTCCTTTGTACGTGGCTTGGTCCTTTGCGCTTCTTTCTTTTATGTTCTTTGTCCACTTCGACCTTTACCGACGTTTCTGTTGATTTGCTCCACCTTGTCCACCACCAACCTTAATCTGCCCTCTACCAAAGATGATGAGATTGACTCTAATTTTTTTCGTTCTTCCTTTTTGTCTCAGCCTGTTCTTCCTTATTTTCTCTTCTCTTCCTTTAAAGCTTCTCACGTCGCCCGCATCTCTCGGATCCGTTCCTCCTCAAGTTCTCGTGGCTTCCTCAGCAAGCTTCTGCGTTGAGCTCGTCTGTTCTGCTTCCAAGTTGAGGACTCACTATCAGAGTCCTTCGAGACACTGCTGAAAGGAAGAAATGTGGATCATGTGAGGGAGGTGGTTATGATTGATCCCCCCCCCCCCCCCCCCCCCCCCCCCCCCCCCATGGTGTGATGGTTAAGGAGATAGATGTCTTGTCAAACTATTATTGAACTATAATACTTATAATTCGAAGGAATCCGCATCTTTGGGTGGACAGATTGTGTGGAATTTCGCTGGTGGATGGGGTCCTGAGGGAAAGACAGAAAGCCACTGTAAGGACCCAGGATATTTCCATCAATATTTATAAATAACTGCATTTCCTGCATGGAGGGCATGGCTGGCCTGAAACCAAAATCAAACAGAGGGCAGTTTGCCATTCATATTTTCAGTTTCAAATGATTGTTTGTCGAAGAAATTCAAATTTTGAACAATGCTGACAACAGGTCAACCTTTCAAAAATTCCGCTAAATACAGCTTGGAAACATGGTTCAACGGAAGCTCTGTGCCAAAACCGACACCTAAAAAACACTGAAACGAAAGGAACTTATGACCACCAATGTTGTAAGATTGCTCTTTTCGTCCTTCTCTTACAACACCTCTCGAAAGCACAGCAAGTCTGAGCAGTACTCAGCTAAAATCTCCCTTACACAATAGGATGTGGCCCCCTGCCAGTGTATTAAAAACAACATGGTCAAAACTTGTTGTGAAGTCTACAAGCTCTGTTGCCCAGCTAGCTATGAATGACAGTGGCCAATGTCCACTAATTCCAGGAGTCACTCTGTTCCTTTGAAGGCTGGTATCAAACCCAATATTAGTCAATACCAATATTATCCTGGAGCACCGGACATTCTCAAGAAGGAAGAGAACTCTGAAATGAGCTGGGGGGGGGGGGGCAATTTCCCTAAAAAAGCACCCAAAATATGGGGTCCTGTGTGAAAGTTTGGGTTAACCATCAGCTCTAAGAGAGGGTGATAAACGCAAGACCATGGCGGAATATCCTATTCCTTTACCTTGAATCTGATACAGGTGATTTCTCTGCCCTTTTTCTTTGGAGGTGTTTTACCTGCTGTTGTCTTCCTTGCAGGCGTCTTCTTCGCAGGGTTGTCCGGTGCTTCTTCTCTTGAGATGGGCAAAATGAAACAAAGATCTGAGACGAGACACGATTTGAAACGCTAACAATCAGGGGACTTTGCAGTTACCTTCATTGATCAATGTTTTTCCGCAACCCAATGCACGATGCGTAAATTTTGTAATGCCCACATTGCACCTGAGGGGAGAAAGAGGGAAAAGAGGAGAAATAGTGATGTTCCCAAAATATGTTTTTTTTTCTTCATAACATACGTTGGCATAATATTACACAGTTGAAGGGTTTAGAGGTAGTTTCTCCACAGGGTTACCCACATGACACACCTCCACATAATAGAATATTGGCACAATTAGCCAAATGTGTTCTACTTTGATAAATGGTTTCGTATAATTCAGATGTGACTAAATCAATTGGCCATTTTGTTCTCAACTTTATTGGATACCAGTAACTAGGGCAGTATCCTAACTACTCCAATAGCCTACCCCGAGGACCACCCTTCTTTTGGTACCAGTACCTCACCCTCAATATCACCCTGTCCCTTACATGGTGAATATAGGGGGTATTCTTCATATTTGGTTGCCAGTACCCTAACAACACTATACCATAGCGGACCACCTTTCTTGTGTAACCGGTTACACTTACCTCACCACCACAACCACTAGTTCTTCCCTCACTGGTAGCCTCAACCAGATTTTTTTCTAGTACCCAACAGTAAGACTTCAACCTCTCATGTCAGTAGCTAAGCCTTCCCAGAGACCAAACCTTCTTCGAGCCAAGTACCCTGTTATCACCACACCACCATCTCACTATTAGCCTGCCTCCCGTTATCCTTGGGGTAACCGGGATCTCATCACCATCCCTACTAGCCCTTACCTCCAGCCTGCTTGGGGGGCATTGTATCAACATCATCACCACCACCAACCACGCATTACCTGGCTAGAAGGTATCCCCTTCCTCTAGGTACCATCTCGACCCTTACTTTGGCCTCTGCCTGGAGGTTCGTCCTGTCTTCTTGCGTTACAACACTTCATCTCTCTGGCTCTCTCCTCTTCCTCCTGGTCTGAGGAGTCCTGCTCCTCAGCCAGACTCCATCCTCCTCCTGCCGTAGTTCAAACTTCTAGGCTTACCCTTCTGGCGCTCGATGTAGAAATGTGATGATTCATGTGAGGGAGGTACTTATGATAATGGTGATGGGTTTAGGAGAGGCTGTCCTTGTAACTATTATTGAACTATAATACTTATAATTTCTAAGAAGCCAGCATATTTTGGGGGTGACCATAATTGTGTGGAATTTCAGCTGTTGGATGGGGTCCCATTGGGGAGAAGCCTCTGTAAGGCCAATAATTTCCATCAATATTATAATCACTTGATTCCTGCAATAGGATTGCATGCTGGCCTGAAACCAAATCAAACAGAGGGCATTTTGATCCTTTTTCAGTTTCACCTAATTTTTGTTTGTCGAATAAATCAAATGTTTTGAAGCAATGCTGAATCATCAAACTTTCAAAATTCCCTACAATACAGCTGGAACCTGGTTCAACGTAGTCTGTGCCAAACCGAACCTAAAACCACTGAAACGAAAGGAATTAATGACCACCAATTTGTGAATATTGCTCTTTAGTCTCTTCCTTAACCACCTCTCTAGCACAGCAGTCTGAGCAGTACTCAGACTAATAATCGCCCTACCCCATAGAGTGGTGGCCCCTGCCAGCTTTAAACCACATGGTCAAAACTTGTTGTGAAGTCTACAGCCTGTTGCCCACATATGTACGACAGTAGGCAGATTCCAACTAATTCCAGAGTCACTCCCTGTCCTTTGAAGGCTGGATTCAACCATATTTATTCAATAACAATATTATATCCTGTAGTCACCCGGACATTCTCAATAAGAACTCGAAAAGAGCTGGGGGGGGGGGCAATTTTTCCCTAAAAATAGCACCAAAATATGGTCCTGTTGTAAGTTGGTTAACCATCAGCTACAGAGAGGTATAAACGCAAGACCATGGGCATATCATTATTCCTCTTACCTTGAATCTG
The DNA here is from genome assembly GCA_026419785.1 of Sclerodactyla briareus. NCBI lineage: Eukaryota > Metazoa > Echinodermata > Holothuroidea > Dendrochirotida > Sclerodactylidae > Sclerodactyla > Sclerodactyla briareus. The sequence goes on along the minus strand of JAODTK010003333.1, from coordinate 37,157 downwards.
ATACAGGTGCCTTTTCTCTGCCTTTTTTCTTGGGAGGGTGTTTTTCCTTGCTGGTGTCTTCCTTGCAGCGTCTTCTTCGCAGGAGTTTTCCGTTGCTTCTTCTCTTGAGCTGGCAAAATGAAACCAAGACTGAGACGATCCACTTAAACTGCTAACATCACTTGGGACTTTGCAGTCTCCTTCAATTGATCAATGTTTTTCAGCAACCCAATGCCCGATGCGTAATTTCTGTAATGTCCCACATTGCACTAATGTGGAGAAAAGAGTAGAATAGTGATGTTTCCCAAAATATGTTATTTTTTCTTCATACATAACTGTTGGCATAATATTCACAGTTGAGGGTTTTCTAGAGGTATTTTTCCACAGGAGTTCCCACAGACACCACCTCCACATCATAGACTTTTTGCACAATTAGCAAATGTGTTCTACTTTGTATAATGGTTCTATAATTCCGATGTACTAATCATTGTCCATTTTTTCTTCTTATTGATACCAGTAACTAGGCAGTACTACTACCTCTCCATGCCTTACCCCTAGGACCCCCTTTTTTCCCCCCCCCCCTTTGGTACCAGTACCTCACCCTCAATATCACCCTGTCCCTTACATAGGTGAATCTAGGGCTATTCTTCTATATTTGTTGCCAGTACCCTAACAACAATACCATAAGCGGAGCCACCTTTCTTGTAACGGTACCTCACCACCACAACACTATTTCTTCCCTCACTGGTAGCCTCAACCAATTTTTTTTCTAGTACGCACCAGTAGTACTTCAACCTCTCATGTTCATTAGCATAAGCCTTCCCAGAGACGCAACCTTCTTCAGAGCCAGTACCCCTTTTATCACCACACCACCATCTCACTATTAGCCTGCCTCCCTTATCCTTGGTACCGTGATCTCATCACCATCCCTACTAGCCCTTACCTCCAGCCTTCTTGGGGGCCTTGTATCCATCATTCACCACCAACCACCCTTACCTTGCTAGAAGGTATCCCTTCTCTTCGGTACCATCTCCTCCCTTACCTTTGGCCTTGCCTGGAGGTCGTCTTCTTCTGGGTACCACACTTCTTCACTGCTGCTCTCCTCCTCTTCCTCCTGGTCTGAGGAGTCCTGCTCCTCAGCAGACTCCTCCTCCTCCTCCGTAGATTTCCACTTCTAGCTTTACCCTTCTGGCGCTCGTGTAGATGCTGATCGTTTTCGAACATTAGTCTTTGGGCTGTGGATTATCAGGTAGTATACTAGGTAAGAATTCAATGTGCGGTTCATTGGTTTGAATTACCCATAAATGACCTTGGATCAAATTTCTGTATGCCCAATACATAACATTGTCACTGTCATATTTTGCTAACTTTGATAGTTATCCGATCTCAATTTAGGAGAGAAGCATTTTGTAATTTTAGGTTGAATGGTCAAAACTTACTTCTAGATTACCATTGACCCTCAGCCTTTTACCACCCCGACTCCACTATTGATCAAATAAATAGTCTGAAATATTTTTCTTCATTGGTTCAGATTTCAACCCCCGACATTAGGCATAAATACCTCAGATAAATTTTCTGTATTCCAATATGTATTATTGTCACTGATAAGGCTGACGACGTTCACAAATCATCTGATTTCCATTTAGGAGAGGAAGCATTTTGTAATTTTAGGTTGAATGGTCAAAACTTACTTCTAGATTACCATGCCCTAAGCCTTTGGACCACCCAGTATACACTATTGATCAAAGACAATTCGAAAATATTTATCAGGTTCAGCATTGTCAACCCGAAATTAGGCATAAATGACTCAGATAAATCTTCTGTATATCAAATATGTATTATTGTCACTGATAATTTTGACTAACTTTGATAGTTATCCGATCTCAATTTAGGAGAGGAAGCATTTTGTAATTTTAGGTAAAACGACAAAACTTACTCAACTGACCTCTGACCTCAATTCCTGACCACTCTGTATGGACTAATTATTATATTATTTACTTCAACGATCTCTCCCGTGAATTTGATACCTTGGGATTGAATTTGAACCACATCAACCATGTTTCATGAGGGAAAATGCACTAAATTTGAAAATTTGCAGCAGCCATGCAAATTAGACACATTGACCACCTCCAACATTCTTGTATTTACCCAAGATTGAAGGTAGACCAAGTATTGTGAACATACGGACAAACTTTAACATCTGCAAATTAGACTACTTGTTCAGCAAATTTCCGAGTGGAAATCGAACCAGGTTCCATCTACATACACCGTACCTACATGCCACACCACATCACCATAGCTTCTAGGGTTCGTCTGTGATCTCGCTAATGTAATGACTGAAACAATAGAATGTAAAGAACAGGCTAATTACATTACCTAATTAGAGACTTTACGCTAATCATATCCTGTTTATCCAACCCTGATACAACATACAAATTTTCAGAGGAATTCTGTTCATGGCCACTGCATGACAACCAACTGCACATGCATGTATACACACCACAGGTTATCGTCTGTCTTCTTCCTGAACATCATGCAAGACACTATATAACAGTCTCAATTGATACCAAAAAGCTCTTCAATTCCTCAAGGACCACATTTGGTTCTGTCCACATTTGACTGAGTATGAAAAAACCCATAAACAACACGAACTTGCACTGGGACTTTGTTGGGACTAAGTGTAGTCTATATACCTCTTCTCAGTTTCATTAAACTTCAGCAACATTTGTAATATAGAATCACATGTGACATCAAATTTACTTCCACTTCCGCCGGAACCAACTGAAGCCCCATCTATCAAGCTTCTGAACCCAACAAACTATTTATGTAAGATGGTAAATGTCATCTTCACATCAAGATGATAACACACAGGGGCCCCCCTTATGATTCCTCCGCTATCTTCAACATGAGCATGGCAGTTAGAGCAACACCTTACCTTGCTCTCTTGAGTTTCCTTCTTGCGAGGCCGCCACGTTTCTTCGTGGCGTCATCCTCCTCGTCCTGAGAGCTGTCCTGGGTCTTCTTTGGCCTTCCTCTCTTCTTAGGCTCAACTTCTTCATCAGAAGTGCCCTCCGCCTTTCTTCGCTCTTTTTCCTCTTTTTCTTCTCCTTCGTCTTACGCTTCTTCTTCTTGGGCCCTTCCACATGTTGTCAACTTCCTCCTCCGACGTCTCGCTTTTCGGCTTCTTGGGCTTCTTAGACCCAGACGTGAAATCCGAAACCGCAGAAGAAAAACACACAAGAGTATACGACCTGATATACTGGTGGATGTTTTTCTCCACAGAATCACCTGTATGCAGTGTGTCCCATATCACAGGATTGTCCCACCTTGGCATGAGTATATCCAGCTCGCTATCTCATTCAAAATAATTTACAAAGAAATCCCCCCCATTGACACCAGACTTATTCATCATGGTGCAATACCTCAGAGACATTTATTGAACAACAGTTGGGCAATACGATCAATCATTACACTACACCCCATCTGTAATTGAATAGAATTGTTAAACGTTCCCTATGCACGCACCTCATCGATTGGTTACACCATGCACATTACTGCATGCGCTATGTCGATTGTTTGATCCTGCACGTTACTATAAGTGCACTGAGCACAAGTTCTCATCTGAGAAATTCTTTAACCACTAGCTCCTATTAAGGATTTGGGTGCTCATCCTATTTTCACTATTTGTCCTATTGGGAGGTTTTAGGCCAAGTTATTTGGGATATTTGAGATGATTCCTGGTGAATTTAGACGTTATAGGTGCTATTGAGATGAATTTAACTGACATATTGAGAAGATTCAATATGATTTGAGATAACCAAATCTCAAGTTTCCATGCAATTTTGTTATACTTAACCTAAGCTTATTCATATTAGACTCAATTACCCCTCTCATATTCCTCTGAATAAACCTAATTACTTGTCAGAGTATTTATGATTATTTTATGATTTATTTAAGATTTATGTTCACCAGGACAGAAGACTAACCTGAAAAAAAGGGTCTACATCAGATGATGAGGGCTTCGAACATTCACACTGTCCGAAGCCTACATCTGACGCTTGCCAAAAAAAATAGGGGCGATGGCTAGGAAATAAAACACATTATCAACAGACAAACGTATTGCTTATCGTAAATTAAAAAACACAAATTATTTCACACACCCAGTTACACAGTAGTCTAGTTTTGAGCTTGATTGACAGGATCAATTATAACCCTGCATGGTGGTAGGCAACAATTTTTTCCAGGTCAATCTGAGGTGGTAAGGGTTTCCCTTTAATTTTCATTGTTGATATCACTCACAAGTATCAAGTATTAGATTGTGTGAGCATTGCAGCCCCCAGATCTACAATATTTGTGGAACTCTCCCTACATCTGTGATGAGAAATCTTGATCATCAAGACAAAGTATATTCAAAGGATAAATGAGAGCCGGGTGGCATCACTCTTTAGGTAATAAATATGAGGGTTCCGAGGGCGTTTGTTGCATTTTAGACCAATGATGACGTCATCGTGTAGGCTTAAAACCCCAGTCTTGAAGGCGAGAGCTTCGCCTCTACCATAGACATCTTCAGAGATCTTAAATGCAATAAAAAAAAACATTGTTGTTCATATAAACATTCTCCTAATCAGGACAGTGACCTCATAATGAGCGAATCCCTAATTTTTAACATAGTCAAGATACCATAAGACAATATAGTTTCATATTCACACACACCAGCGTAATCCACGGTATGAAGTTTTTCTACACTGTTTATGCTTGCGCTTGAACTTAGAACTGAACTATGTACACAATTTAGAGGACATCGAACATGTGAACACTGAAATGCAATAACAATCCTCAGTTGGATATCCAAGACAGTAACAGGTAACCGGATAAAGGTGATGTATTTTTCTGATTTTCTAACATTAACTCATCACAAAACCGACAAGTTGTGTAGCCTATCTTTTTGTAACGTTTGATAGCAACGGTATCGCCTATGCCAAGTCGTTGACCCGGCAAACATCAGTTTTATTTTGAAGGCCACTTGATACAGTTTGAGAGAATTTGGCATGCCGTGTACCTATTGTTCCATTATCTGGGAGTAATTAGTTTTTAGAGTTAGCTGCGTAGTATTCATGTTTTAGACCTAAAAATTAGAGAATATAACCTCCTCTATCATTGTATTTGTGAGCCAGATAGCTGGGTTGTGTGCGGGCACTGTACGAAACGTACACACATGTGTAGTACTCCTAGCAGTACAGTGGTCATTTTGCGTGCTGCGCTATGGAGACTGTACTACTATGCAACAATGATTTCATGACCATACAATGTGTCACCATAGCACCTATCAAACAAGGCTTAATAGGTTCACTTTGTGAGCTGGCCTGGTACTCGTAATTTACAGTTACTATTGGCTTGCGTCACCAGCTGTCCCAATCAATTCCAGATAATTATGACTTCTCGCTCAGACACAAAATATGCAAAGCACTCTACCCTCGATTCGAATCGATACTGTTCTTGATTCAACTCTTCGGCCGATCAGATTTGCAGGAAACCATACGGTATTTATGAATCATGTATAATGATTTAAATCATTTCATTTGCAATCTTCATGTATGCTTGGCTTGATACCCTGTTTGGACCACCCAACTTTCATATTTCCATATGTTCACTTTGGTAAAGCACTTAAAGGCTCTTGGGGCTTTTCCTGTCTGCACTATATTAAGTGACATTTTATTTATTATTATACATTAATTAATTATTATTATTCTGATTGACCCCACTTGTTTAAAGAGTATAGGCAAACTATTAGAATTGTTTCTGACTACGACATCGAGATACATGATGTAAATGTCTGAAAAGACACATTGTGCTTCCAACCCACCTTGACTGAAGGTTGTTAAGGACGCCCAGCCGCCCCACCACGGTTCAACAACCATTTCTCGTCATGGAACACCCCTACCTGTGACAACCGGAACTCATTCTAGCTTCTAAAATTTAATTTTTCGATAATGTCCTGCATGATATGCCATCAGTTGGCATGTTTCACAGACAGCGACTCAATTTATTACTTACAACCTCATCACCCCTCATCGTACTCAAGGGGTAGATATGTCGCATAGTCTTCATCCCACTCATGCCTTCATTACAACGCTTTTGTTCTCGTCTTCTGTCAGGAAATGAGGGGGGAAAACAAAATCTATCACCACGATATTCATCTTGATCATGTACCCATATCAAGTTTCTAACTGATAGGAATAACAAGTAAGAAATTCTGGATTGCCCTACTCTCAGCAATCCATGAATTACTTGTTTAAATTGAATTGGCAAATGTAATCTCTAACTATCTGGAAATTGGCCACCTCTAAATGACATCAATAGAAAGACAGGCTGGTTTGAGCTGAAAACAATAGCTTACAGTAACATCAAATCTCACCTGATTCAGTCCAAGATGATGATTCATCATCTTCAGGTTCTGATATTTGATCTAACAGATTTTTGTAACCCTTTGTAATACGGAACCAACATGCCGATCTGAGCGTCTCCATCCAGGGTCTGGCAGTTATCAGTTAACGAAGTTTCACTATACACACACACTACATAATTGAATGAATTTTCTGGAATTAGAATAAATTTGGAGGGTGAGTGAACTCATGTCCTAACCCAGATTGCACCTTCGCCTATACACACACACTATTCGACTTCACCATCAAGAGCCTCGTGTATGTATGTATGTATGTCTGTTTAGCTTGTGATGATCCCAGAATGAATCACTAAGAAAGAGTCAAATATAATGGGAGTAAGCAAACCCTCACTTAACCTTAGGTTTCAGACACATCAGAGTTATATCAGACACCCCTTCCCTAGTCTTAGAGGCCTACGACACACCAGAGTTATAACAGACTGGGCCACCCAGGCTGCCCCATACCTTATGCTATAACAACTGGGCCACCCAGTCCCCCTAGCTTTAGAGGCTTAGATACACACTCGATGATAACAACTGTGCCCCACCCATGCTGCCCCTAACCTTAGGTTTAAGACACACCAGAGTTACATCGGACTGAGCCACCCAGACCTCCTAGCCTTACGGCCTAAGACCGCTAGATTTTACACCAACTGGTCCACCCAGACTTCTCCTAACCTTGGGTTTAAGACACCACAGAGTTATACTGACTGGGTCCACACAGGCAGCCCCTAACCTTTAAGGCTTGAGGTAACCAGAGTTTCAACAGACTGGGCCACCCCGCTGCCCGACCTAGAGCTTGAGGCCACACACAGATTTTCAATGACTGGGCCACCCAGATTCCCTCCTAGAGTCTTGATGCACCCACAGTTATAACAGACTGTCCACCCGGCTGTCCCTATAACCTTATGAGGCTCGAGGCACACAGAGTTTCAACGACTGCGCCACTCCCCAATCTTCCCTAACCTTATAGGCTTGAGACCACACCATAGTTATAACAGACTGCACCACCCGGCTGCCCCCCCTTGGATTGAGGCACACCATAGTTTTTTAAACAGACTGGGCCACCCAGATCTCCCCTAACCTTAGATGCTTGAGGCCCACTCATTTATAAACATACTGGGCCAACCCAGCTGTCCTAACCTTAGAGGCCGAGGCACACCAGAGGTTCAACAGATGCGCACCCGAATCTCTCCCCTAACCTTAGAGGGCCTTGAGACCACCAGAGTATACAACTCACCAACCACCCAGGCTGCCCCCAACCTTGGATTGATGCCACACCAGAGTTTTTTAACAGACTGGGGCCCACCCAATCTCCCCTAACCTTGAGGCTTGAGTCACACCAGAGGTTTTAACCGACTGACCACCAGACTCTCCCCTAACCTTAGTAGGCTTGGAGGCACACAAAGTTATAAACAGACTGGGCCCAACCCAGAATTCCTCCTAACCTTATAGAGTGTCAAGAAGTTTCTTTTCTTGCTTTTTAAAAGTCAATTCTGCTTTTTTTCTGCTTTTAGGACCAATTCCGCTCTATTCCGCTTTTTAAAATGTCTTGTTTTGAGCGTATGGCCATACACTGACGTTGAGCTAAATTCCTGATGCACAATGTGCCTACAGTAGACTGTGCCTTTCGCAAGTGTTCGTTTCCTTCGGGAAGAATCTACATTGATGCCACTCTGCCCGTTGCAATACCATGATGTATTTAGGTAGTTATAAATTGACAGTAATAATCAAACTGATAACATGTAACACTTAACAATAGAATGTTCTTCTGGATCTCATGGCAGCATTTATCTGTGCATGCGCACAAATTTTCGGCCCAGTTTTCGTTGATCGATGCAAATTCGTAATGTCAATAATGCAAATCCCCCAGTGTTACGAGTTGACGTAGCCTACTACAGTACATGGCCGGTTGCCGATGCTAGTGGCTTGCACTTAGGCACTGTATATCACAACGTGCGTAGCTTTTCGAGATTCGGAAGAAAATGAAAACGATGTTTTCGTTGAATTTTACCATGGAATTAATGGAGTGGTAGGATTACAGCAGCAACGATGTGGCTCGCGTGATTGCCATTTTTGAATTTATCATGATATTTGTGCATTTTTCAGGAATTAAATCGCTAAAATAATTTGAAGGTTTTTTTTTTTCAAGCAGAACAATGCTTTCCGCTTTAAGGGGACTCAACATATACCAGAATAATTTCTGCGATTTCCTCGGATTTTGCCACGATGCGGAAAATTCTTGCCACTACCTTAGAGTTTTGAGACACACTAGAGTTATAACAGACTGAACCACCCATATCTCCCTAACCTTATAGGCCTAAGACACACTAGACTTATAACAAACTGGACCACCCAGACCTCTCCTAACCTTGGTACGAAAGACAACAGAGTTGTACCAGACTGGCCACCTTAGTCTCCCCTAATAACTTTAGGTTCGAGACAACACTCCGAGTTATAACAGGACTGAACCACCCCTCTCCCCCCTAACCTATTAGAGGTCTAAAACACACTAGGAGTTATACAGCTGGGCCCCCGATCTCACCTGAGCTAGGTTTATACACACCAGAGTCAACCTACACCTCTCGTAAAACCAGTCCCAGACTCACCCAGAGTGGTAACAAATTGGAGCACCCAGACCTCCCTCAACTTTAAATGTCTTACCTTTCGGGATTCCTTGCCTTCTTTTCTCTCTAGGACGTGCCAGGTTCCTGAAGAAGAAAAAATAGTGGTTAGGAGCAACAGGTAACGACCTGAAAATCATTTCTAGAATGCCAAAAAAAAAAAGCATTTGTGGACAATACATGATACCCACATTCCTTGAATCATGCAGTAACCTAGGTGAGGATTGAACCAATGCAAGGCCCAGCAAAGGAGCGGACTAGGGCAACTGCATCCCCCTCCCCCACTAGTACTCTAAGCACTCTATGGTAACAATGTGAGGGAGTGTAATCAACATACAGAGAAGCGACTGGCTCAATATTGAACATTGACTCGGACCTACTACCCATTATACTGCTTCTCATGTTTTTCTCCCATCCCACTCCAATTATTCCAGCTCGCCAAGCCCCCCGAGCCCTTTTTTTTTTTTTGTTTTTCAAGTGAAAGATCCAACCAATGTTACTTATATCACTGGGGCAGTGTGAAGAATATATATAAATAAGCTGAACTCAAAATAAATTACACACCTTGAAACCCGAAGTAAATGGGTTCGAATAGTTGTTTGGGAACATACAGTGGTGGGGTGCAAGAAGATACAGAACTAGAGACCTTGGAAAAGAGAAAGATGATTAATTGGCATCCACTATTAGTGATATTCCCCCCCCCCCCTCCCCCATCAACCCACCCCCACCCCCCCTCACATTGCAGCTACTGGTCATCTTCGAAAAATGGGGTAACTCAAAGTAGAGATGATGACGCTGGCCCAACTTGCGAAAGTGAACGCTCCTCATTAATATTCCTCGCTATTCCATGACTTTTCCAGTTCTGCCATAGCCAAGGGAAACCCTGGTCTAGTTAAACCTATGCTTATGTGAAAACGATACGATACATTTTATCGGGGACGTCAAGTTGACATATTTCAACTCTTTCGTACAACAAATTTTATCGGATGTTATAATTGTGCAATGCAGTGATAAACTCGTGCAATTCTGCAAGGAGTATGTAATGTGCCCAACAGGCTATTAGGGGGAATTTGGCATGAAAGTGGGTTTTTATAGTGATACACACCAACCGTCATGTGAAGAAAGAGGCGGAAAAAACGAGAAGGCAGCCCTATCATTACCATGCACTGTTCTATGCAACCATCAACAGTAGATATAGGTGAAATGGTAAGACTGACACAAATCTCATCTGCCCTTCGTGTACCGATGAGATCCATAAATTGCCTGATCAGGCATGGGTGGGGGCCTCGATGTTGATCCAGTAGAAGCGCATTCTCCAGGCCTTTCTCACACCTCTGGTTCTTCATCCTCCTCCTCCTCCTCTTCTTCTTCTTTCTCCGCTTCTTGGAGATGTCTCTTCGTTGTTTGTCTGCTGCTGTAAACAGATAGGGATGTTATTGCCACAATCGACACATGTGTATGTAGTGTCTTGTAGTCAAAACAAGTGATTGAGAATCTCATTCAGGACACTCTCGAAAACAACAACAAAAATACATCAGAGTTCCTTGGTGAGATCCATCTCAGAAATTATCTCAAAGCGAGAGATGTACCAATTTCTTAGAAGAGTTTCATCAGGTTCTTCTATGTAGTAAATACTCACTGTAATTCAGCCATTCCCAATACAGTCATTCTGGGGACTGTCATTCCACCAGGGTCAGAATAAAACAACCTAACTTAACTCTCCCTTAACTCCTCTCTCACAAGTAAGCCACCTTTTCTATTAACCCCTCCATAATCTGAATACTGTATTTCGGAAAGCAAGCATGGCAAGTGCATTACTCCCTATGATGAATTGGCTGAACTTACTTTGAGGAGATTCAAGGAAATTGTCATCAAAGTCATAATTACAAGTGAAATGATTTGGCCCACAAACGATGACTCAACCTGTCACCCTGGGGTAATAGGTGGTGCATCATAAAGTGCCTATTGTTTGACGGTGATAGAATTGATGAGGCAGATAGGCATTGGATAGGTTAGTTACTCTGCCCTCACTTACTGTAACAAAATGTTCCCACACTCACTAGTCCCAGCAGTTATTTGCTTCACTTTAATGTAACTTCTACTGAACAATAGAATACCATACAGGGAATAAAAGCTTTTGAGGGAATTTCACCATGTGGAGAGAATCCGAGGCGGTTATTTACTGCTGACCCGATTGAGCTGAAGGAATCTTAAGGCAATTTCATTCAATTCTCGAAAAAAGATCATGGGTTAGATGGTCCTTTTCATGCTCTAACCTCTTTGATCATTGCCTTAATTTAAGCTTTAAGAACTAGTTTGTATCATGGGACCCTTTGCAAGCAACATTAGGCCACGTTGTTTCAGGGAAATCTGAGACTCCTTTGTCGGAGTACAAGATTTGTCTTTTTCCTTCCTACCTCCTCACCATGACCCTCATTGTGCCCCTTATAGACCCCTCCCTTAGAGAACAATTGACCTTCAGTGACAAGAACACCCCAAATATCAATTTACTTTGTGTCCAAGTTCCATCAGATTCCATCGAAAACAGCCTATAGCCTACCTGGGCCGCAAACAAACACATTTTTGGCTTGATTTCACTGTTTTTTGACCAGCTAACAAACCCCTAATGACTCGAGAGCTAAAGCCCTGCCCAATAAATATTATGGACAAGATTCCAAAAAATCGAATAATATATTAATAAATAATGTACCGGTTCTCATATACCATGTTACGGTCTTGAAGCACTGAAGGCCATCACCCTCTGGTCAATGGTACTAAACTTCGTCCCGCACCATAATGCAACATCTCAAATGCTATACACTTCTGCAACCGTCAATGGTTGCCGGCCACAACATGTCCCCGGGACATTTCATCACACGGCTGCCGTAACTCAGCGGCACTTGTGATTACAAGTAACCTCTCAGGGGTTCCCAATAACGCTGGATTGGACCGGGCTACGAAGATACAGCACCTTGCCCAAGGACGCACTGGAAACGCTAATTGGCTCGGTTTCCATCTCGGACCATTCGACCACAAGTCTTAGCTCTACCGACTGAGCTATCCAACTAATACTTCTGTAGAGAAGTCACATCTGAATTTTTTCCACACAATGGCCTACTATGCCCCTTCAATAACTCCTTTTTACCTTTATGAGATTTCTCCCAATAGTCATTAAACACAGTTCACACGTCCATTGCTGTCAAATCAATAGCCCCCCAGAGCTAGCATACCTTTTTGCATGATTCTGTGTGACTCTACTGACCCTCAAAAAACCTTCAATTGAAAATTTAACAAGGTTAAGAAGCACTGCCCCAGGAGCAATAAACCAAGATCCACAGCCCATTGGATAGATGAATGGTCCATGGATGGATGGACGATGGTCCATGGATTGACTGATGAACAGACGGACATACAGACAGAGTCTAGGTAGATAGATAGATGATAGACTAGATTTATTAATAGCAACACAACTCCTGAAGCAGTAGGTTAGATCATCATTGAATAATGCCCAAAGTCCCTCTTAATGTTGCTTCGTGTTATTAAGAGGAATGTTTTCCTCATATTATCTTGTTTAAAGTTGACACTTGTTCTGTCGGACTTGGTAGCAATGAATGACAGTTTCAATTTTTCAACTCATGAAATTCATGAACTCTGCATTCATAATCATTGATCAGCTATAAAGTCACGTCAGCTCAATGGCACCTGTTATAACATACCACATGTTAACCTTGAACAAAGATAACTGTTCTGTTGCTATTAGTGTGATTTTCCTTCATATCTTCCTATTTTCCTTCTAGCTTCCTTTTCGAGGCCCAATACACTAGTTGCAGCAGCTAACATGGGTATTCTGATTGTTCGGGGCGACCTATGCTATACGACAAACTTCCGTGGCGACTTTTACAAACGTACATCACCATGACTGTGTCGCGTTGTTCTCGATCTCCCAGAGCCATTAATGCCTCATACCGCTTGTGCTCCTTGGCGTCCTTGTGTTTGAATTTCTCATACGGGTAGAGATCCTTGGCCATCATGAAAGCCTAAGGCAGAAACAGACAGAATTCCAATCAAAACAAGATCATTTTTCAAATAGTAACTGAGGTATTCGTGTACATAACTAGGCAGAGAAGAACCCCCCCCCCCCCCTCAGGGCTGGCCTTCATGACTGACAAGTTTCATACTGGGTTCGCAAGGCTTGAAATGAAGCATAACCAGAAAGCCAAAGGCTCAGTGATTCATAGCCAGATCATTCCTGACCACCAAGGTAAACAATATCGACCTCTTGTAACGCAATACAGGTAATCACATACCGACTACCTGAGTATGAAAGGTGAGGGCGTTCGGACAAGTTTGAAATGTATCCCTGTTCCTCTTCTAATGCAATTTCTCCATTGTGTCTCACAACACAATACAGTTACTGCTCAATAATGTTTCACGGTCCATTGCGCAATTAACTGGAGCTTCTCGCAAGGCCGCCACAAGACTCTTTTGCATTGACTGCGAGCTGTGACAGTCTGCATTGCAGCCTCAATTAGTACAGGCTTGAGGTGGTACCCGATCCTGTTGACTGTCAACTTGGGTAGAGCACTCTTAAAATCTGTTTGCTCGAAGTCCAGCAACAGGATAGGCCTCTCCTTGGTTTCATAAGTGAGCATGTTCACCACAAAACAGCTTGGGGTGTAGACAATAGCTCCCCAAGCTCTATCATACTGCCTATTTTCAAACGGTCACCATCCTTTGAGAAGCATCCAATTCCCCCAATCCTCCAGATATGGTTCATGTGGAGAAGTACGGGGGAGGGGGGGGGGGGAATCATGAATTTTGTGATGGTAGGATGTTTTAGTTTTCGTCATGGGAAGTTCCCAAAGATGTCTGCACACTGTACATGCCACATCGACAGTCCAGTGTGCCCCTATGACGTTGACACAATGACATTATGCGCCACGTTTAATTATACCATGGACAGGCTTCTGTCAAGTTAAACTTTGCCCCAGCTGGCATGGACAGACCCCAGCAATTCTCGTTTTCCTTTTCTTCGAGTGCCAGAGCCAAAAAATAGCCTAACTTGTATCACTGTAGTGCCATCATAAAAACCATTCACAACACTCTACTGAAGTATTATATACAAGGACGAACTTCACAATTTCCCAGGCCCCACACCCCAGATATTGTAAACTTACGTTTCATGGGTGCCATAAAGAAGATTGGGTACTTATTGGGGGGAGGCTAAACCCCCCCTCAGGAACATCATCCACCTGCAAAATGTAACAAACCATCAAAAAAAGGTGGTGACCTAATAACACCTTGCCAATTATCAAATATAACAATTAGAAAGATAGGCTGGGGTTCTCTCCCCCATGCCTGGATCACTTCCTACCGAATTGCTTATTTTCCTATTCAACTTTGACACCCTACATGTAGTTACCCAAAGAATATATTATCCTAATACATCATAACAGTGGTTACTGGTGTTTCTACAAACATACTACATTAAACTTGAGTATCCCTATCAGATATTTGCAGGTTACAATTAGAAGCGGATTTGTCGTAAATTACACGCTCAAGTAGGCCTAATTCACGGTGGAAAATGTACAGTGTTAGCTACTGTAGCAGAATTTTGTCTCTTGCATCCTAACAGTGGATAACATATAGTTCACTTCCTCACCCAAGGAATGCTAGAAATTGAACACATACATTTTACCATTTTCATCACCATGTACACCACAGTCTATAGACAGAAAGAGCAAGCCATCAGGCCCAGGAAAGGTTGTTCAATACTCAATTGCCATCATTGCACATATCTCTCCTGGCGGGTTCGAATGCTTGGCGAACTCAGAGTAACTATCAACAATGTTCTCCAGCACTCCGGAGATTGAGTGAGAGGGGTCTGTGCAATTAACCTCACCCTCTGTGAAGTAAGTACTGATTCTGAACACCACCAAGTTGTAAAGATCTTAGTTAACTTGCTGCATTCCACTAGGATTATGAAGAGCTTACTATTTGCGTTTGATCCCTGTACAGTGTTGTCTTCCTCATAAGTTCTGGTTCATTGCGTACAGGGAAGTGTACTACCGTACATTCTCAAGCAAAACAGGTTAGAGCGTGTCGTGTAGCAAAATCAGTAAACGTTTCTTCGCAAAAAATTCCGATCATTTAGCAAATAAATCGCGATTATTCACACGCGTGATTGAATGATTCAAACCAACTTCAGAAAAAACACTGAGAAAGGAATAACTTGAATTTTTAACATTTTAAAATACCAAGATGACTGGCAGAAAATGTGGAAAATGGGGTCAAGGTGGATGAGATTAGAAGAGCAATGAGGGAACTGATTAATCGCACGTATTTTTTGGTAAAGTTATTTCTGTCCGATCGTTTAGCGATTAATCGCAACGCTGTCCAGCCTTAAAGCATGCCTGTGAAAGTAATTTGAGGTTCCTCATACGACATTACACGCTTCCTGTACTTTATATTCTGCGAGGGTATCCCTGGAAAATCATGGAACCATTTCTCATTTTATAATAGCTCGATAACTTGATATTCTTAATCGATTAATCATTGTTGTAACTACTACTCGGATTAATCTTTTGTTGAGCACAGCCGATACGTATGAAACAGATTTTCAATGTGACAGGTGCTCTACTACTACCTTGATACATCTTATAAGCGTCCCTCAAGTTATTGTGAGTAACACAGAGCTTTTTATACATGTATCTAAATAAGATATCCCTCGTTGTATAACCATGCAAAAACCAGATGCCTCTTGAGATTTTCAGACTGAACCTCTGAGGGGGAAAGAAAAGGAGAGAGTGAGCAACGTACCCCTATCAGGCCAGAAATGGACCAACTTTTCATTTTGGCAAACACCTTGTCACCCGGTCCATATACGGTTTTGCCAATCACAGTTGCGGAGATTCCGGAACGTTTGTACTCTATGAAAACAAACACCAAATTGTTGCTCATTTGAAGAGATTGGATTTCTCTCCTGATTATATATATATATATATAATATATATCTATATATATATTATATTATTACCCTGCCGTGTGTTGGAATTATCATATAGATGAGCAAGAATGTGTGGCGGTTTATAATTGCAACAATTTTATTTTCAATCAACAGAAATTTTCCGTCGCCTCCTACCTGGATCTTTATCAACTGACAATGAAATGAAACTTCTTACAACCGTTACAACATGTTAAAATAATATCAAACAAATCCTTCTTCCCGGTCATAATCATGCGTCGATAAATATCCCCTGCACCATAGTGCACGCAACATGGCGCGTAACTGATACGTTTTAGTTAGCTAATTATGCTGCTTAAATTATTTAATAAAATTTTTTTACTTTTTATAATATATATAATTATACATCTATATATATATATATATAGATATATTAGAACACACCAATCTTTCCTCTTTCCTCCTTCCTCTCTAATGGATGTAATGTATATTGTGCTGTAGAGACCATGTTCTGACCGGACTGTGTGCTCTCTCTTGTATAACAGGCTGACCTCTGCTGTTGGGTGATTCTCCTTTCGCTGGTACCCGTGGCATTATCAGGACAAACGCTACCCATCCGCCTCCCGAAGCTCAGTTTTTTCCATACCCAGGAAACGGTTTTCTTGGGGCTTCCTCAGTTATTGTTGCCACTGTGTCCACCGATGACATATCGCATCAACTTAATACTACTTATTTACAGACTTACTTAGTATTGTTGAGTTTCATTCATTTAGAGGCTCTTGTCTACAACATAAGCGAAGAATGAATCAGAACATGAAATGTCAGGTCTCAAAGAGGTGTGTCACACAAGCATGAAGGAATGGAATTGGACAGATGTGTCTTAACAGATTTATCGGAATGTAGTGAATATCGGAGATGTCTAACAGTGACAATAATCTACACATCGTCCTTGTCATATACAATATATATATTGTTTATTGAAGCCTCGAACCACATTGTTAAACTGGAGCACCAATTGTGCCGTAGCTCAACCCACAACTGTACAAGATGAATGTGTTAATGTTTCAAGATCATGAGGCAAGAAGGCAGTTTCACACAATGGCCTATGTGCCCCTGTACTGACTTTTGACATTGATCTTCAATATGCCACATATGTCATATCAGTCTAAAACATTGTTTACTTCGTTTTGTCAACGTCCCATCAAAGAATGGCCAATTGAGAAAGAGGCATTTTCACACAAGCGCCGTATTTTTCCCCCTTTATGACCTATGACCTAGACCCTCACATGGCCCAAAAGGTCGATGGGAACAATGGTCCAAGCTTGGTCAACATCCATCGAAGACTGACTGTTTTGCTTCATGTTACTGTTTCAATTTAATGACATTATATGATGTTGCAAACAGCTGGAAGAGAAAATTACGAACAGTTTCAAGAACATCTGATGTACTTTGTAGGAGATACCTTTGGAAATATACACATAATGGTCTTTTTGCCCGTTAATAACCTTTGACCCTGCCCTTCACAAGTTTAAACTGTCCCCTGGTAATCTTGAAAACTACGATGATCAGAACATTCACAGATTCTTGTCTCTCTTAACAGAGAATGAATTCATGACAACAATGCCCACAGATGTTACTAGACTCATGTTTTGACTGGTTACTCCAGTCTAATTTTGCTATGACCTACTTTCTCTCTGGGCTGACCAAACATCATCATCTGCCAGGCTCTGGTATCACTCTGGGGATGATGACCCTCCCTGCTTAGGGACAAGTCACTTGGAGAGCAAGGATCACTTACTAGCCCTCAATTTCCATAAGCCTTTGAGCAACATGAATTCAGCTGTATATCAGTTGTGATGCAAGAGTGTTATGCCCTGTGCTCAGCAGGGGAAGTGCGGCAATGGGTGGGAGGATTCAGGGGAGCAGTGGACCCCTCCCTTCAAATATGTGAAGAGAAAGGTCATGGCCATGGAGTAGTGTGTAAGAAGCAATCCCCCTCTGCCAATAAATTGTGTCCTCGTTGCTTGAAATCTGTCACAGAATAACTGTTTGGGTGCCAAAAAGCACTGGGATGGAAAGATAGGCTGTATATGGCCCACAGGGGTACTCGACCAAAAATTCTTGAAGCGTTAGGATGACTATCCCAACAGTTTGATCGCACAACAGCACTGTGCACCAAAATATGTAGAGGGAGAAGCATTTTGCGTGGTAGCACATGGAGGCCCTCTAGCTCACACTGGGTCGCAAGTCCAAATTCCTGAGAACTCTGAAGATATGGCTATTAGACCGTCATTATGACCTAACATCAGCACTGACCTTTGCATCGAAATTTGTCGGCATTTGATTTAACATGTTATTTTATATGATGGGCCCTAGGGCCCACATTGGGCCTTGAGCTAGGAGTTCGCAAATACCCCTGATGGACCACTAACAAACCCTGAGCATTTACTTCACAAAAATCAATTGGAACTCGGGAAGAAATGCATTGCAAAGTACCAATGTGCGAAATTCCATGGACTTTCTAAATGGCCATAGGGCCAAGTGGGAGCCGGCACCTTGGATCAAAAATTCCTGAAAAACCTGAAGGTATAGCTGTTAGATCATCATTAGGACCAAATGTCAGCACTATGTACCAAACTTGTGAGAGGTGGAGCCTTTTGCATAATTCGACATGATGGGCCCTCGGGCCCACACTGGGTGGTAGTCCTAAATAATTGGGCACCCCGAAGGTATGGCTTAGACCATCATTATGACTGAACATCTGCACTGTGGCAACTAAATTTGTAGGAGATACAACAAGAATTTGCAGTAATTCACATAATGGTCCTTATGGCCCAACTGGGCAAAACCTTGGCCCAACTCTTACAGTAGCAACTCAATGTCTCTCTACCTAGGACCACAACATGTAACTTTGAAGAAATCAATTGAAGCTTGGGGAGGAGATGCATTTCCAAACAGCCATTGTGTGAAATATTCATGATTGGCTCCTCAGGCCCAGTCGGACCATGGACCACAAAATCATGAACACCCCAAGGTACGGCTATTAGACCATCATATGACCGGACATCAGCATGTGCAACTAACTTGTAGAATAAAGATTTGTGGCATTTCACCTATGGGGCCCTACGGCCCAAACTGGGCCTTGACCCCAACATTCCTGAACAACCCAAATGGCCCTTTACCCATGAAGCCTTAACATGTAACATTGGCGAAAATTATTGAAGCTTGTGGCCGTTTTGTGGGAGGAGAATGCAGTTCAAGTACCATTGTTGTGAAATTTTCATAAAATGGGCCCTCGGGCCCAATTGGGACCTTGGACCAAAAATTTCTCAACACCTCACGGTACGGTTATGATCGACCATCATTATGGACTGAACATTAGCACTGTGCCAAAATTTGTATGAGGAGTCATACTTTGAAATTTTACACTAGGCCTATATTGTCCTCTTTAATAACCTTTGACGCTTGCAACCTCCACAGTCAGACATGTCTCAATGGGTCAAGGAACATATGGGTCCAAGTTTTGGTAGACATCCTCACAGACTGACTGTTTCGGGAGGCAAAAAACATGTTAACACAACTGATCAAGAGCTAGATAGTACATGCAGATTCCAATAGCTCACCAGCATAGCTGTTTCAGCTAAAAAATGATTGGAACTTCAAATTGTTCCATTTTTTATATAATAGTGTCAAAAGCGTTTACATTTTAATACCCAAAGCCAGAGGCTTAGCGATTCCTTGTGGAGTAGACCATGAGAACCGTACATATGTGATTAATAATATTTTTTATGAGAGTGCTGTTCCACACTTTGGTTCGATTTGTTCAATTGGCAATCAATCACACAGAAATCCCAACCCACGCCTGAACCAATAATTTTGAGAAACTAGAACTCCCAACTTACGTGAAGGTCTACACGTCTTCTCGGACTGAGTCCTTGTCCGAGTCCCTCTATTTTTTTAAAGGACAGATGCAACTGATTCTACAATCATCCAAGACAACTAAATATACGAACAACCTCCCAAAAGAGTAGCCTAAACTTCTTCCGTATTTCCTCTGTCCGATGTCTATTACTCAGTACAATTTTTTTGGCATTATATCAACATGGACAAATATCACCATAAATTTTTTGAAACTCACTCAAATATTGTGATACCTACTTAAAAAACTAAACGGCCCGCATTATTCCTGTTTAGGCCTATTATGATACCTAACACAAACCTGAACACAACCTGGAATACCCAAATCTTGTCCAGATGTAGACCACCAGTCCTCTATTTAAAATTCTCTGTATTCATATGTTAATATTAGCCACTGCTTCATAGAATTGCCTGGTAGCAAGTTACAGTGTATATAGCTGTGCCTCAAATTTGTTATTAAACTAGTACCTGTAGGTGAAATTTGCGTAAGGACTCGATGATTCTGACACAGACCCTGTGACTCGGACGCCAATGACTCAGGCTTGGACACTGATGACTCACACTTGGATTGAGAGGACTCGACTCCAGCACTGCCGACTCCACAATTCAAAAATCGCACAATTCACAGCAGTTCTCCACTGCCATAATACAGAGGTGACCTACTCATGCTTATTCCATCACCTCCTTGGACATTCCCATATTCCAGATGGGACAGGCTCCCTTTAGCATTATCCCAACGGGAGGGGGAGAGTACCTCTTTTAAGGAAAACACTTGCTTACACTGATGGTAAGTTAGTCACTTGCTGCCTCGCTTGTCCTCCATCAAATGTAGTGTGTATATCATGAGCCAGTCATTGCAAAATAATGCACAGAGAAGTCATGTGACAGGTGACTGACAGATGGTCGTGCACTAGCACGATACTGACCGACAAGTATGATACACACACTGTATGGTATACCATAGCACAGGTGCAGGCACATTTCAAGTTGTAGTGTACATAGTCCCTTACATCTGATACAGCATCATCAAAAACAGAAGATAACAAAGGGAATATCGAATTTGGTGGCGATGCACCCACACAGATGAAATATCATGATTTTTCAGGCCTGCTTCATTGACTGTTAACGATAACACAAGTGCCCCCATGAACAAGTTTTTCGCAGGTTGCCTAGGCCATATATATTTTGGGAATTAATCCTCTTGAAGTACAATGGTCATGAAATGGATTCTCTTTAAAAACTAACAGACTGTTTCTGTATGTACCATTAATCCTTCACCAAGAAATCAGCTTGATTCATGATTTGTTCTGCATTTTATTGATCATAGTAGTTCACACTAGTCCACTTGCCAAATACGGCACCACTGATTCTAGGACAGCACCAAGGGTAGAGAGCGCGCTCCCTACTTTCCACGCACTAACAAAGGCATGCTAAAACTGCTGCTCCAGACAAACAGACATTGCAAATGTGGTGTCCGTTCTTGTATAGATTCTCCAAATCATGTTAAATGTGCGCGCAAAAATTGAAAAACTGCACTCTTTCTTCCGGCTTCGCATCATTTGCGTGTTTCCGAGCCAAAAAAGACGGGGGCAAAGGCGTGCATGATTAGTAATCAAGTTCAAGTTCAATCTTTTGAAAGCACATGTTTTATGGGAATTCACAGCACGATCCAGCAGAAAAATCCCTCGTGACATCAAAAGGGACCCTCTGCGAAGGTACCAAATCCAAGTTCCCAGCAATTTAAAAATGCCATTTCCATCTTTTGAACATTCTCAAATAATTAGGCTAGGCTAAGGGCCTAGCCACTCCAACTCTTGACATTTCATAGCAATCTGGCACTCCAGGATTTTTTCCTTTTCCCATCGGTCGTCTCCCGTTACAACGGACAAGAAATTTGACACTAATTATTTCCACCCTGTTCGCTGATCAACAATTCCTGCAGATCTTCAGCATCAATAACCATCTTCAATTCTAGGTGGGTTCACTGAATCATCCGTTCATTAAGCTGAATGAACTCATTTCATCACCCTGCATGTTTACTCATATTTTTTTTTTTTTTTGTTTTTGCTATTGTCCAACACGTGTACCAGTTGCGCCACATTCTAAGCTTCGCTTGCCGTTCATCGCCCTCCCCGCACGTAACTAACAGTGTCCCGATAACCGCTCAGCGTGCGATCACTGCAATACGACGCCACCACCTTCCGACACCGCACGATTGTGTTGACTATTCTATCTATATTCATCACTGATTTTACCTCACTTCATCCTGCCTAGCTAGAGTTACAACCTCTAGCATTTCCCCGCCTCCAGCAAGCCCACAGGGCACGGTATCAGCCGGTTCCGACTCACGATTCGCACCCGTTATTCGCACCTTCACAGGCATTCAGCTCTACGCCACGTTTCATGAAGCCGCAACCACTCAACGATTCACCCCAGTGTCTTTACACTTTCACTATGCAAAGAACTTACTATACTCCTGCCTCGGCAACCTTGACAACATTATTGCCAGCCTTTTCTACGATGCCTCCATCATCTTATGCCATGACAGTGACCCACAGACAATCTTATCTAGAACCGCATCCTGCACTCACACCATGCATTTGTGCATATCTCTACCGATTCCACGTTGTCTCCGGTGTTTTTCCATACTTTTTTATTTTTTGCAGACTCTAACGTCATCACCTACACTGGCACACATTACAAGCCACCATAGACATGGAAGAATCACCTACCACCGCACACTGCCACCAGATCTGAGCAGTGGCGGCACAGTGTTGGGTTTCGCGCCAAGGTTAGTGATTGCCAATTCCGGTCGCACTCTCTCAGGATTCCCTCACTCCTCTCAGGATTCCCGCAGAGACATTTGTCATATGCGGGAAACTCCACCCTCTTTTTTTGCGATGGAAAGTGTCACATAACACCAACAAAACACCCCTGAAGCCCGATACTTAGTAATGGCACATAAATATTCCATTCATTCTAATATTGTGGAACTACCAATCAGACCAAAGAAGTCGTATGCCTAACGTTGAAGAGCCTTCGTATACATGATGACAACTCAGTTCCTTGGGCACTACACAACATCTATCGCCCTACTCGGTACCCAAGCACCCCATGCAACCCACTTTGCTGCAAGTAACACTCAATCTCTTCTAGTCTATGTATGAGTCCTATGGGCAAGATTGTCAGTGCCACATCACATAACATGCACATGAGATTAGGCCCTAATATATACTGCTGCATTAATATTATGCTAACGTTACTTCCTGCAAAGTCTGTGTAATCACAGACATAATTGATCAGGTCCAAATGAAAATACTTCAATATTCCATTTTGCTACTCTACTCAAGCTTTTTTTCCAGAGTATTCTACCGATGTTTGTCATTCACGATCTAAGTCCTTCCATACAATCATGTGCAATAGGTTACACTATCTTGTGTGTAGTACCCTGCAGGCTATCCAAGGCTAGGCCACCTGGTGGGTTTGACTGTGGTGGATTGTACGACTTTGCCACAGGCCCACTAATCTAAAAGTATTCAAAATAATTTTAAATGGGCTGGGATTCATGCTAGACTTGCTTGGAGAGAAGATAACAGATTCAGGGGTGGGGACAGGTTGGGTGGTTTTGGGAGATTGCCTCGCTTGAGATGGTGATGATACATCTATGCGGTCCCTTGAACTAATTTGGAGCTGAGGGCAAAGTAGATCAAGCGCTGACCATAGGCTTAAATTTGTTTGGGTCAGTTGCAAATGATCGCCGTCACAGAGGGTGCATAGAGTGGGACGGGGTGGGGGCCTGGTTTGCATAAGTGCTGGTCTTTTTTTTTTTTTTTAAAGGGGCAGGTAGGATTGAAGGTCATAGGCCCAATGACTTTTCCTTAATCAAACATACAATGTATTTCTGCTGTAGTGCTGTTTGTTTAATAATTCTGAGAGAGAACAAACATGCATACAGTTGTTCAACAAAACCGGGCTTATGTTGGCTGATACCCTGCTGAAAAATATCATCGCAAAATGCAATGCACTGCATAGGTAGCTGACAGCCAATCAACAATTCTAGAAATCCCCCCCACTTTTGTCCGATTCCCCAAATTTTTCTTGAAGGGCGGAAATATAAATCCCAGCGCCAACACTGTGGCGTCACCAGACTTTTCAAACTGGAGGGGCACAAGAGTGGCACAAACATTTTGTGAGAGCACAAGAATACTATCTAAGCGAGCACCACCATGAGTTGGCGCGGAACATACACAAAATTTTTAGATTGCACAACCACCCAGATGGCCGGAATGACCTGTCCTGAGCGTTTTAGGCTACATTACCAAGCCCCTTTCAAATCTGGTCCTTTTGTGATCACAAATTCTGTAATCAATTGAAAATTTTAACATTTAGTCAGACCTTGGTCTTATTATCACTGCCCAAATTTGGCCAGAATGTTAAATAATTTGTGCTCTACACTTATGTTCACCAGTGCGCACGAAGCACGCAATTTTTTTTCTGAGTTTTTCCCGCACTTTGGAAAAAGAGGATCTCACCAGAAAATTTGGGACATTTAGCTATCCTTAGTCTACTGTTCCAACTTATATGACTCAGTTTAGTCAGTTACCTTGAGAAACTCCTTGAAATCGTGTCAGTCTGATAGCCACGCTATTTCTGCAGTTCCAAATCTCGCGTGGTCGAGGGAGGATGAAACAAACCGAAAAAGAAGGTTAACTGCATTTTTGCAGGTCAATGAGAATGGTTGGTTGTATTTCACCTCACAGATATGTATGAGTTAGGGGGCCAATGAGGCAAAAAGTTCCATGGAGTGTGCAGAGATGACGAGAAAGCGACGAGACAAAAGCCACCACTAGGACACGCGCGGAGTGCGAATTTGTTTAACTTTTTATCGCTTTTGAGGCGGATTGGGGCACACTTTACTGCCTTTCTTGTGGTATTTTGTTTTTTGCCAGATCTATTTCATACAAACTGGTACCGGTAGTCGCTTACTGACTACAGAATAATTTTTTCGAAAACCACAAATCTCACATGGGGGAGGGGGGAACACGGGGGGTGGGGGGGTTGGAGGTTTTTCGAGGGGGGCACGTGCCCCCCTGGCCCCCCCCCCCCTTGGCGACACCACTGGATCCGAGCCCTTTATGTGGATATTTATTTAGCAGCAGGGGATGGTGGCCACATCTCGTGTTGCTAAATTGTGACCCCAACGTGATCACCTGTTTGCTGATTGGTGACCCTGTCGTGATTCGACGTGATCACCTGCTGCTAAAACCATTCATTGTACAGTTTAAGAGTCTAGCCTAGGCCTAGGCCTATGGCATGCTAGATTGGAAGTCACGGAGGTGGGACTTCAAAGGAGGCATCAATATCGAGGTATGCCCCAAGAAGTTGCTAGATCTGGAGTAACAGCCTTCTTAGTACCTTCCAGTAAATCAGGGTATAGCTTAGGCTAGGCTAGGCTAAATAAATTACCTGCTGTTAGTGTTACTCAGGATAGCCTAGGCCTAGGCCTTGGTCCAACGTTAGCCTACTGTATGGTTATGCAGCTTCAGCTTATGCAGTTGTCCTCACTGACAAGTAATGCGCTGGGTAATCAAAGTCTCAATAAATTCACATATTCTTACAATGCTATGGACTCCGTATAAAAGTGTCTTGTCTTCGTGAAGAGTGGCTAGAACGTTGTTTTAGTGCACGGTTATATTCATATTCAGAAGTAGTTCGCTGAAAAGACCGCCATTTTGTGCATTACGTATAGTCCTTCACAATCCACCCCCCCCCAAAAACGAAACCTGCACTGAGAAGGTTACAACCATGGAAGACTTATCAATAACTGGAAGGCGGTTGACGCATCATGTGCCCAACTGAAAATATGCCTCGAACGGCGGAATAGCGGGCCAAGGGACGACGACGGACGACGCTGGCTGAGTTGGGATAGGTGGGCATTACTAGTTCGGACTCCCGAAAAACTTCGACCGTTTCTCTTCCTTTCTTCTGCCTGGATACCACTCTCCTACCTTCTCTCCTCCCCGAATTGGTATATATGACTAGACATGTGCAGACGGGTCAACCGCCAACGTGTATATCCCCGCAGAAACAGCCTTTGTGCACCTCGTTCAGAGGAAGAGGAATCATGTAGCCTACAAGTTCGGAAAAAAATCGCGAAAAAACACAAATTTGACCTCTGGTGACCTTGAAATCATCGCTCATGTTATTGCGGACCAACTTTTGTCCCCACCCACCAGGTTTCGTGTGCCTTCGGACTAACTCTGTATTTTCGCGAGAAAAAAAAATTGTCTTCCGGTGACCTCGAATCACCATCATGTTTTTCTGGATCAACTTTTGTCCCCACCCACCACATTCCGTGTAATCGATGACTTTCGAACTCATCCCAGATTCCACTAGGGCGGACGTGTTCCCATTTTCCGACAAATCGATAAAGGCGTTAGAGAGTTATTGCGCTGAGTGCTTAACGCCCTAAAGTTTCCGGCGGCGGCGGCGGAGACGGCGGCTACACGCTCAAAACGGAAGCTGGTCGTTTCGCCCAACTTCCCGTTCGCCCAACCTCCTATCCGCCCAAGTTGACCGTTTCGCCCATTACAACTTGCCTGCTTGGTCGTTTCGCCCAACCTGCCCGGTTCGAGTCGTTTCGCCCAAGGTTTTTTTTATTTTATTTTAGGTATTGAAAAAACAAAAGCAATGAATAGTATTAGGAGGGCCTCTTTTGGGAAAAGATAAGGATTAGGAAAAGTAAATTGGTTACGAGGCTGGAAAGGAAATACGGTTTGTGGGTAGTTACGATCATGATTGAAAAAAATGTGGAAGGGCAAATTGTTTGCGATCACTGCATAACAGATTGATATAGAATGTTGGGTTCGGGTCGAATGGGTTGCAATCACTGATAAAATTGGACAGGCAATTGGGCGAGCACTGAATAAAAATGGTGAATGCTGGTAATTGGTTCGTTAGTTACGATCACTGAATAAGAATTCGGAACTGAAAGAATTGATTTTCGAAACTGAGTAAAACATGGGATGCCGGGGAGGAAAAACTGGATTAGTAATAGTTTGCGGGTTTCCAATTCGGATATAGTTTCGGATAGGATACGATCACTGAATAAGGGAAAATTGGGCTTGAGGCTTTCTTCTGAATCGTATGGGTAATTCTCCTGGTAATTGAGGTCTAATGCATTTATTGCCAAATTGATAAATTATTGTATTGGAATAGCGGTGATTTCGAATGAGTGTTTATGGGCCGGCCTACAACCAATTTATTTTCAATCTTCTCCATAGCTAGTCTGGTTAGACAGCTATGTGATCCCGACGTTTGGCGAGCAAAGACATAGAACAACAAAAAATCCTCTCTATAGTCTGTTACGGTGATCCCAACGTTGGAAAATGGATACTAAGGGGTGGACCAGATTGTGATTTTTTGGGGGGCCGTTCTCGGTCGAAATGACAGCTGTGGGTTGTTCCGGCGATCAGGCCCTCACTCGCTATGTGGAGCCATCATGCTTTAGAATTTGTCTGATAGGAGACCATGATTGCTCAGTGTGCAACCAAGACAGCCATCAACTGGCCTGGCTCCACATAGGAGCAGATCGATATTAAAACGACACGTGCAAATTAGTGTGCATCTTCCGTGTACTTATTAAGCACTATTTTGTCATCAATTGTGTCAAATGTTTAGAGTATAAACTTGTGTTTCGAAAGAAATGACGAAATGTATAGAACATTGTTTAGTTCTTAAACATTGTTAAGTCATGTGTTATATCGAGCACTATATTTTGTCATCAATTGTGTCAAATGTTTAGAGTATCGGCCTATATACGTTTTTCAAAAGAATGACGAAACAGGTAGGCAATATAGAACAGTGTTCAGTTCTTCGTTAAGTCGTGTGCCATATTAAGCACTATTTTATCATCAACTGTATCAAATGTTTAGAGTATAAACCGTGGTAGAAATGGCGAAACAGTGTAAAGGACAGTGTTTAGTTCCTCAACATTGTCGAATCATGTGTCATATTAAGCACTATATGGTCATCAATTGTGTCAAATGTTATAAGTATGAACGTGTTTCAAAAGACATGGCGAAACAGTGCTTAGAACATTGTTTAGTCTTAAACAGTTGTCAGTCAACTGTCGTATGGAGAACTATATTTTTTCATCAATTATGTCAAACGTTCAAAGTCTAAATGTGTTTTAAAAGAAATGGCGACGAACGCGAAAACTGTTAGTTCTTAAACATTGTTAAGTCATGTGTTATATCGAGCACTATATTTTGTCATCAACTGATCATTACGATTTTATTAAGATAATTCAGCTCAAGTAGGCCTGACCATACCAGTGCGTATCGATCCATGGTCTATAATTCAGAGGTCTGATAACAGGGCCTATTATCAGATTATGCAACCGAGAGTGGTCCATGGTTCAGGTTGAAACTCTTAGTGTTGTGTGCCGCAGCCATGCTACCGCTGATAAGCTAGGTGGATCGGTACGATCTACTAACGTGCATGAGAAGGTTAACATGATTTTACAGAATTCATACGATTTCAATAAGATAATTTAATCCAAGTAACATATCGGTAGGCCTACGTATCGATCCATGGTCAATAATTCAGAGGTCTGATAACAGGGCCTATTGACTAGAAAGCCTCAAAACCATATTATCCCGGACACTTAAAAGTGGTGCGGGTATTAAAATTATGTCCATTGGAACTCCAGTGACTTTGAATTGCCCTACCTGTTGTCCAGGATCAATCAGTATTCCACATTCTCCAAGTTTGGAAAAGAAAGAAAATGGCTGATTTATGGGCAAATTTGGACCTCCGTGCCACAAATGGCTCTTATGAGTTGCTTAGGACAACAACGTCCACACTTCCACCAGGTTTCATTCGAATCCGACCAAATTAGGAAAATCGCGACCCCCCCCCCCCCCACCTCCGCTGAACTTTACCTCTGGTGACCTTGAAATCACCATCACATTTTACGGGACCAACTTTGTCCCCATCCATTAAGTTCCGTCTAAATCGGCCTGACTGTGTATTTCTTGTAGAACCTGCAAAATAGAGCACAGCAGACATGCAGTGAAGCCGACTTTCGAACTCATCAGATATTTTACAAGGGCGGACATGTGTTTCAAGTTTCAGATCAATAGGATGAATCGTTGAAGAGGTATGGCGCTAAAGCCTAAAGTTGTTCTGGCGACGGCTACTTCCCCGAAACACAATATATCTCGAAAAAAACACATAAAAATGTTGCGTGGATATAAATCACATAGGGATGATGCCACACTATAATCACATATTAATTGGGCCATAAGGGCCACTTGTGGACGGCGAATTATTCGTTTCGGGCAGGGGGGGGGCTAGGTTGCCTCATATTTTTTTGTGAAGGAGTGATATATGCTCGGCTGCAATGAGACTTAGCTGTAAAGAAGACGATATGAGAAGCCGTCCTAAAATAGAGGGTGTATCGCTCTTGTATAGATTACCACAGTCGCACAAATCACAACATTTGTTTAGGCAAATCACCGATTGGTTAAAGGGTCATCCTGCTCATATGAGTGAATGAAGCTAATACGAGGTGAACACGATCAAGACTGGGACCTGTTCACAGGCGCATGGCTATAAACAAACTACGCATTACGGAGTTATGGGGGACTAAACATGTTGTCTTTTCACACCGGACGTCTTCAACGTGTAAGCAACGGGGTTGTTTTAGGTGGCCAGTTTTCCAATTAGGCGGACGTTGACTCTGGTGTTCCACAGGGAACAGTTCTGGGACCATTCGCTGTTAACGCCCACTCCAGCATGATCTTGCCAGACCATCTACACTCGACTGTTCGACGTTTTGCTGATGACTGTGTCCTTTATAAAGTATTCATTCAGCACAGGACGCCAATCTCTTACAAAGCGACCTGAACTCCATATCCTCTTGGGTTGAAACATGGCAACGTTGAAATTTTAAAACACAAAAAGGTTTGTGCTTCGCATACCTGCTGGACGTATTCCAGTGAACAGTAAACACATTCTACTCTAAGTGGTACATCTTAGAGAAAACAAACTTTCTCTAATTACATGGTGTTGAATATCCAAAACATCTGAAATGGTACACTCACGTTTACGTAAAATCGGATAAACTCTGGCAGCAAATAAAACGCTTAGTTTTGCAAGCAGAAACTTGAACTTCTGCACGACGGAAATGAAAACAGGAAGGACAAAGGACCCTATTCGGTCCCTCCCGTCGAGTATTGATTGCTTGCGGTCTGGGACCCCCAGTACGAAGGAAACTTATCCAAAAGGTTGCGAAAAATTCACAAGCGGCAGTCAGAAGGGTGCTCAGTGACTATGACTGGGAACACAGTGCACCATCTTGTCCAAAAGCTGGACTGGGAGAAGCTTTCTACCATCTTTCATAAGGCCATAGTGGGACAACTAGCCATACCGATTCCTAACTACCTGCACTCGACCCAACGAAGAACCCGCCGTTCAAACGAAAATAGTTATATCGAACATCATACACGTCGAGACAGTTATAAATACTCATTCATTTCCGTTAACCAAAAGAGAGATCGGAAAGCCTCCCATCAAGCATTACATCATTAGAAGACCCAGATCTCTTCAGAGCTGCTGTCTGGGACAATGCGAGACACCATTCGGATGATTACCTATTTTTTTTCACAACGCACACACTATCCCTGCTCGTTTTGTCCCTCGCAGGATGTTGGGCAGTATCAACGAAGAAGAAGAAGAAGATTGGTAATCACTAAAATCAGTGACTGTAGAGTCAGTGGTCCACTGTTGTAATCTTCTATAATGCCGAAAATTGTAGCTCTTTCACAGAAGCTCGTCATGTGGAAAATCATATTTTCGTTACCATCGCCCAGTCAGGGTTCGCGGCTCGTACGTATTTCATACTGCAGCCTGAAAGGTCCTGCTGGAGTTTTCTGAGCGTGAGGGGCGCTATTGCACTAGTTGCACATTTGCGGTTGGAAGAACTATCCAGTAAATAATAAGATATCCGTGGTTACAACCGAATGCCTATGAACATGGAAGGTTTGATTACCCCTCAACTTCACGTTTATTCAACTACTACCAACATTTTCGAACCTATAATTGGGCCAGGTCATGCAGTGTTGCAACAAATACAAATCGACAAAATATAAACGCGCTTTTAACCTGACGAGAAACTGACACGATTCACACGAGCCAACAACTCAACAAAAATATATAAATCGAACTAAAAGCTCGGGCTTCAAATTCATTTGATACGATACATGAATCATGCCGTCGTTTGGTATGCCATTTCGCCGTTTGTCGGCCATGCAACAAAATATAGGGGGTACTTTCAATAACGTGGGAATATTCATGTAAGATTATTGAATCCATCCACAAAGCTGAGCCTCTTTTAATAAGTGGAAGCTAACATTCGCATCGCCATTATTTGCTAAATATGGGTTGCCATTTCACATTTGGCAGATTCTATAAATAAGGGATTCTAAAAAAAAAAGAAGGGCGCCCCGCTGGCGGCGCCCCTTTCAGATGAAAATGCTTGTTCCCTGACTCGGCCAAATCGTAATATATACTTTTTTTTAGGGACAAACGTACTGTCCCATTAACGAGTGAAACAAACCGTTTTTACTGCATTTCTCTGTGTATGTGTAGTCTATAATAACAAGCGCAAGTCGAAACGTCTTGATAGCATCGGCGCAAAACCCTGTGGCGGACATACACTTGCTATTTCTTCACCAATCCACATTTGATTGACCTTCACTGTCATCTGTCATAACCTTGGAATGGCTTGGAACATGTCCAAGGGCGGCGATTTGTGTTGGCGGTTGGGGGGAGGGGGGAGGACAAGACGAATTACTATCTAAGCGAGCGCCACTACAGGTTGGCGCGTAGCGTCCCAAATAAATTTTTCGTTTGAACAGACCCCTAGATGCAGGAAACGGCACTTCCCAAGCCTTAAGGGACAGTAAGCAGCCCTCCTGAAATTGAACCATTTATTTAATTTCAGGAAAGGTTCTCCAAAAACTGCTGTACATTCTGAAATACGATGCAAGTGAGGTTACGGTCATAGAAGGAGCATGAAACTGGCATTGCAACACCACTCTTACTTCGCGCGAAGCGCGAGATTTTGCAAGATCCGGGTTTTACAACGATCGACATTCACTGACTCTCTCTGACCTATCACTTAGATAGTTTTTTACTCGAAGATTACGGCCCCCATTTTTATCTTCTTTGCGGACCAAAGGCGCATTGGAGGGACACTCTGATTGGGCCAGAGTTGTGGCCAAATCAGTACAATACAGATACAACCGCAACTGCGCCCGAAGCGCGCGCGAAAATTCTACATTTTGGAAATTCCCTCAGTTCAGGCAATCTGGCTTATAAAACGTATCTTCACTGATTTTTAATCTGTTTTGCACGGAAATTGTGGACGTTCCCTGGTCGAATCTTCATAGTATTTTAGGGGTTTACACCGCACCGTGTGCCATCCCCCTTAGTATGTGCACTGTGCTCGCAACCCAAATTTCAACAATGGTCGCTCCCAGAAATTGATGTCGAATACTCTATTTTAATTTGTAAATAGACGATATTTGCCGGAAAAAAATCAAGGTCCGCCAGGTGGTAAGCTTACCCCGTCGCCTCAACTCATTCCCTTTCAAAGGAACAAAGTTTACAACTTTTGGGCAGTCCAGCGGAATAATTTAGGCAATATGGACTTCACCTTTCGGAAAGCCGTCTCTTCACTTGAATCATGTCTTTTTGGTAACGCAACGCAAGTGTGTGTGCCCTGGCAGCCTTTTTCGATGCAGCACCGACCAGACCCTCATACAGTTTCATAGGATAGTAGTGACACCGCGCACCCAATTTTCAACAAGTGGTCGCACCATAAATAATAGAAAAATCACAGATCCAGCCAGGTGGTAGACTACACCCGTCGCCTCAACCCATCTTCACCTCAAGATAGCGATAGGGGTTGTGGTCGTATTTAACGAACTAGTCCCCTAGCAAGACATCGACAAAGTCCAATGGAGGAGTGAACACACCGAGCTGGTAATAAAGCCAGTCTTTTGCAAACGATAGGATTGAAGAGAACCTTCTTTCATTGATAATATTATAAGAACATCACCAGAGGGAATTTCAGGCTTTTTGTTTTTGTTGAGGGAAACATTCATATGTCTGCAACAAGGCACTCATGTGTCTGAACACTACCGATCAATGAAATACCCGCAGTGCGCTTAGCGCGCAAAAATTTCGCCAATTTACTAGCAGAATCACTCAATGATATTAATGTCATTTGGCCTTTGTTAAACACGGTTGATGCTGGATTATGTCGGTTACAGTGTAAGCGAAAATAGCAGGTCGGACTCAAATATGGGGGGGGGGGGGGAGGGCAAATGCTGCTTTCCCCCTCAAACGCGATATTGGGGGGGGGGAAGCCGTCCCCTCCATGATCGCCCCGCCCTTGAACCCCATGTCTACCACATAGCCTACTGATTCTATCAGTGCCCAGCACATCGTACCCAACTAACTCATCCTAGGCCTGTATATTAGCTATTATTACCCGACAAAACTTTAGTGTAACCCAGCCACAACTCCTAGGCATAGCAGTAACAGTGGAAATCCCCATTCCTGTATTCCCAGCAACCTCAGTGTGAAAGACAAAATTAAACAGCCCCCCCCCAACCAGAGCACCCCCCCCCCCCCCCAATACCAGCAGCCAAGCCACAGCTGGAGGAAATAATTAAACAAACCACTCTCACAGAGATAGTTCAATGGGAAAGGGCTGTGGGGTAGGCAAATGGGGGTAATTATTTGGAGTTAATTAAAATCTGATCACAATATGCAAACAAAAAATGTAACATAAGCCTAAGCCAGGAGCATGCTCCACCACACACCAAGTTCACCCTGATAGCATGTACGGTTCAGAAGCAACGAATGAACGTGACGAAAAGAATGGACGAACGAACTAACAAACAGAACGGAACGACGAACGAACGACGGAGAGAAAGAACGGACGGAGAGACCATGATGAAGGGTATAGCTGCTACCCGACATGCTAAAAACTAGTTAGAGATATTATCCTGGTCATTTGGGCACTCAGGAACTTAAAGTTAAGGTGATTGCCCATGCACTAATAGGCCTACAGCAGTATGGACTATTTTAGGAGGAAAAATCAAAGTTGACAAAATCCACGTGGCCTAGGGCGAAACTCAAATGGCCCTATTTGTGTTGGACAAATTTCGTGCTATGACCGCATAGCTTTAATACATGGTAAGCAATTAAAATCACTTAAAACTACCTATCACCTCTCTTACGGACCAAGGAAAAAAACAAACAAAAAAAACTAGTCCGTAATTCAGGCAGTGGCTGGCCGAAGGAGCGGGAGTGGATGAGGTAAGCCCCCCCCCACCCCACAAAAGGAAGTTTCCCCCAACAGGTCACCCCAATGTTGTATTATATAATGGTCGAACAAATGGCTGGGGTTGATGAGTCAACGGACCCTTGTATAATAAATATTCCAAAACATCTCAACGACATGTGAGCAGAGAGCTTCATTACTGAAGTGTTTAACGGGTCGTTTATTATCTCTGTCCAATTGATTACATGCAGGGACAGAGATCCTCTATGTTATTCATATTGCTTTCATTAAAACAGGTTCACCAAATACAGGTCATCGGTGGAAAAATCCTGGGGGAACGCAGTGGCATACACATTGCTTGGACACTCGCTTGAAATTCTTTATAAATAAGGGGTACGGATAGGGAAGAGATTCTCGGTCTGAAATAATATAATAAGAGAATAATAATAATAATAATAATAATTAATAATAATAATAATAATAATAATAATAATAATATAATAATAATAATAATAATTAATAAACCTATCCAAGCCATGCATATGCCATGCCGGTATATACTGAGCCACACACCGCAGGAATATTAGACTTGACACAAAGCGACGTTAGCGGAGCCTCGACCGAAAAACTCGCGAAACTCATCAAAGCCCGGTGGGCTCCATCCAAGAGCGGACATCCACAGACAATATCACCGAGGCGAAGGGGGCAGGGTTAAGAAGGGGAGGGCACGATAAGTGAAGGACGTGCGGAGGGTGCGGGGCTCATCGAGTTCCTGGCAATGAAGAAAGAGGAAGAACAGAAACTTACTGGAAGCAGCATGGCAATCCGGGAAACCACCGGGAAGGAAAAGGAAAGGGGAATGGAAAGCAGAATGGACACAGGAATATAAGGAGAAATGGAAGAACAAGCCCAGGCAAGGCCAATATCCCGCGAGTGGAGGGATGTGACCCCACCAGTAAGGCATACATAGTGCTGTCATGAACATGCCTGAAAATCGAGACAGAGGCACTCATCACAGCGGCACAAGACCAGACACTGAATACGAAGACTCCCAAATCGGATCATGAAAGTTGTCATGACAGCAAGTGAAAAATAAAGGGGGGTTTGTGCAAATTTTGCAGATGAGGACAGTAAAACACCTCATATCGGCGTGTCAGAAGCTAGCCGGGACATAGTATCTGAAGAGACCAACCGCGTAGCGCAGATCTACACTGGTCAGGGGCCGCAAAACATGGGGGGGGGGGTTGTGACACCCCCCCTTGAGATATTGAAAAAAGTCGGTCCGTCGCGGCAAAAAGTTCGGTCTATGAGCGGCGCGATTTTTAAGGAACCTGAATAGAAGATGTATGTTCGTGAACGAAGAAGACAATTAAAAAAATGTAACAATGGACCGTGATACGGAAGCAACCTACGGAAGGATTGGCCACCAACCCCTCGATCGAGGACATATCAGTCATAGTGGAACGTGGAGGAAGTAGCATGGAGGAAGGCGTGGTGCAAGGTCCGGGGGGTCATGACACACAACTTTTGGGGAGGCCACATAACATGAATGAGTTTTCAAACACAAAATGTTCCCCATCACTGATCGGCCCCCCCCCCCTGAATTGCTTTGGATTTGCCCCCCCAAACTGTAGTGGCGCGCCCTGGAAGTGTACGCTCGGGGTTCGTGAGTTGATCATACATTCAAGATATGTGGTGCCAAAAAAGTTATATGGAGGAGCCTTTCATACGTCAATTAGGACGGAGAATTTCGAGTTTATTAGGCTATGTAAAGGTCATGTATAATGAAAAAAGGAATTCAAAAATTACCTCAGACGCGTGCGCAATGGGCGATTTGCCATGTCACCATTATGCCAAAAGATTCGGGAAATGGATCTATTCTCGGGAGTATATAGGTAGCAGTCTGCTGAGCCAAAATCGAGATATAGTAACAAGGGGAGTGTCATTTCCTTTCCCCCCACCCTCACTTTCGAGTAGGAACACCGCGTTTCTATTCCTTTTTCAGTGTGATAACATTGTTTCGTCGTTATGCATTTATGGAGTAAATTGCATCCACGGTCACCCGAAAATGCGAGTTTTCCCATTCAAAAATACCATACTACGCCAATGGGAATCACTACCGGCCCAGATCATAGAATTACGATTCGTGGCATCCATAATACCAGACAAACATACATCGTTGACTGTTTATTGCTTTCCACCACAGAAATGAACATCAAATACTGAGATTACATGCGGATAACATACAATGCAATCAAATGATTCAAAGAAAGAGAGGTCATGGTAGATAGAAACTGTACCATCACGGCCGTCAACAGGTGGGGGACGGGGGACATGTACGCGCCCCCACTTTCAAAAGTTAAGGGGGGATATTATATCCTTGTCCCCCCCCCCCACTTTTCCGGACCGTGATAAAAAAAAAATAAGACGTGCCCGATTGATCACTCTAAAAATGTTCAATTTTGTCTAACCAAACAATAATCGCGTTGTAACGTCTTAAGTCCATGATTCCAGGTGCGAGTCCCAGGTGAAGATCTGGACCCAGAACCTAGGGCCCGACAGTGGTTAGGATTACCCTGTCCATAACGAGTTATCGAATTTAAATCGAATAGCCAAACTACCTAATTTATCAAGTGTTCGCGCGCAAACAATGGCCGTTTCTCTTCCAGGGCGTTGTAGGTAAATATGCGATGTAATGATTCGAATCATTTTGTTCACTCGATAATTTCAAAGTCTTGGGGGCAGACACCCCCCCCCCCCAATTTTCTGAGATGAAATTCGGGCGAAAAAAGTCATGGAAAATTTGGAAGGAAAAAAAGCAAAGTGATTTTTGCGGACTTTTGCGATAAAAATGCTCGGAAAACATGC